>PVKB01000753.1:0-602078 GCA_004027205.1 Ctenodactylus gundi | reverse complement strand
GGGGGGGGGGGGGGGGGGGGGGACTCTCCATGCATAAGGCCTATGATTGGAGTAGAGTTTTGTCACCCATAGCTCTTGTTAACAGCAATGGATGCCAGCAGGCTTGTGACTCCGTCTCTAGAGTTATTGCCTCAAGAAATAATATTTCAATTGTAGCTAACTCTGTGAAATATCTTTATAAAGACTCTGTGCTTTGAAACTTATAACGTCGGCATACCAACCCTTCTTCCTACAACTAATGCTGTGAGGGATATAGACAACAGAAGCGTAGGCATCTTGGGTAAGATTTTTTTTTAAAGATTTGAAATACTGAGTGAAATCAGTGAGGACTCTAGAAATGATACCAATGTCCAATGTCCAGCCATTTCCCAGGGTCTATATGTTGCCAGAATAGAAGAATTATGGAAGATAATCTGTAGTATCTTTTGGTTTGGTGGAGGCATTTTTTTCTCACTGACACAGTTATACAAGTCCAAACATTCTGTAAGCTATCCTGATGATCTAGGAGCCTTAAATTAGACAGGCTGTACAAGAAGCCCCATACATTGGTTAAGAAGTGCCTTTTAACAAAAAGCATTGGACAAATTGACGTTGATACCCATATGGGAAAATGAGGAATGTAGAGGAGTTGAAGTTTTACTTAACACTTTAGATATGATTTTTAGTGAAGTTATCTTTAGTAATTAACCTCTGGTGTTTCCTGGCAGTGTCTACCAGTCTGGATCTTTGTTGAGGTGCCCTGGCATTTTAGATTATTGTTTTAGGCATGTGGGTTTCTGCTATTCCCTGAGTCCTGTTGTAAAGGGGCTGGTTCCCCTAATCCCTAATGCAGCAGCAGTAAGAACAGTGTTTCCTGCTTCTGAGCTGCCACTTCTGGATTTCAAAGCACTTTACAAATACCAATTAATTGCTTTGAATGGGGAGCTCTGCAGCTGCTGGGAAAAAAAACCAAGAGCACACAGTGATTGCCTCATTATCATTTACAGCTGTTGAAAATGTTCTTCAAAGAAATAATTATAGATCTTCATATATATTTAAAGAAAAAGGAGCAGGAGGAAGGCTACCGAGGGTCGCCTTTAACAAATGCCTCTTGTCTTTCTGTTCCATTTTGAGAGAAGCAGCTTTATTACAAACAATTATCCTCCTCTTGAAAAAAAGAACCAAAGCACCGTACTAGTTCTTTCTCTAAGAAAATGAGAGAACGTAAATCCCCTTTTGGAAAACAAGGCCAATATCACCACTCTTCAATTTCAGTCTGTTTAGGGTATTTGTTTATCAGTAATTGGGCTGCGGCTGGACTTTACCTGGTGCAGCCTCATTTAATGACTGATCCAGTGTTGGCTGCATTCAACTTTAATTATGCATGAAAACAGAACAAGCAGACAATAATTGATAGTGCTTATTGCATTGTTTTCCATAGAGCTTTATTACCACAAGGGGACCGAAAGAAACTCTCCAAACTGCCTCCCTGTCATCAGAAAGAAATACAGGCAGCTCTGGCCAGAGAAACAATTTCTCTTTCTCTCTCTCTCTTTCCCTATCTCTCTCTCTCTCTCTCTCTGTGAATCTCCTGGACGGGCAGATAAGCTGCTAATTCTATTAATTTTCTTATCAAAATCAGCAAGGTAACTGAAGCTTCCAATTTAGTGATTTATTATCCAGAGGAGACTGCGTGCAGTGCACCTTTCACCTTCTGTAATTGGCGCTGGTGGAGAAGAGTCTTTCAAGGGAGATGCACTCAGCTAACCGTTTCCATTTCAATCGACTATTGAGCAAACAAATGAGGTGTCCTTTCATTGGCTTAAATCATTTAAAATGATAAAGCCAGGAATTCTACATTTGAATATACGCCAGTGGATATCTGTGCATGAGTGGCTGACCTCTAAGACATTAAAATATGAGCATAATGGCATCCCTCAATGGGATTTGCTATCAATAAAACATCCAAGTGTGATATGTTAATTGACATGCAAAAGGGTCAAAATTGATTACATATGTAATCTGATTCCTACTATTACACCATCTTCAAAGCCCCAGGAAATAGAAATTTTTCCTTTGCACATTCAGTGCCGGATTCTTTTGTACATAAAATTTGACTGCATCAGCAATAGGCTCAAGCTTTTAAGCATTAAAATAAAAACGAGTCTGAATGGCCGAGAGATCATCAGTAGGAGAGGCAAGAAAGCCATTATGGGTTGGATGCCAGGAATGAATGAGGCAGACATGGCTTCAGGCGGGGAAAATAGCTGACTTCTTGTTTGGTGTCAGTGGAAAAGCTTGGGAGTGCTCCTCCATCCCAAACACTGTTTTTGTTAAAGAATTTCGAGTTATCACCGGCATCTGTTTCTCTGTGACCTAATGTTTCTTTAAAAATAAATTTTATACAACAACTGCTCTCCAGTAGTTGCAGGTGATGGTGCTGATGTTGCTCTAAGTAGAGGAGCAAAGCGCTACGGCCCCACGTTCACAGCCTATGCTTAGAGAGGTGGTAACGTGTCGCACGTTGCATTCAGGTATTTCAGAAGTTAAGGAACTTAACTGATTGCACTTGGTTATAAAGAATTCAATTGGGTTTTGAACTCAGAACCATTTATGAGGCCATTTTCTAGTTCCTGTGTTTTTCTTCCTCTACACTGGTATTTCTGGAAGAAACAATACCGTAGACACCTTAATCTTAAGTATGAATCACACCGTGAATTCCGTCAACCCAAACCCTTGAATTAGTTTTGTGTACATAAAACTTCAAAGAAAACTCATATCAAAAATTGATTCACTTTCTCTCATGATATATTGCTCAAGAATGATGATATTTTGACGATTTAGAACTTCCCTCCTGATTCTTTGGAATTTTTTTCTCCTTCCATTTCCTGGGAGGAACCAGTCAACTTCCTCTTGTAAAGTGCTGTCCATGGTGCCAACGGCTGGGCAATGTACTGTGGGGGTGCACACAGTGATTTAAACATTTCTTTGGGCTTTTAATCTTTTCTCATCTACACGTACCACCAAAATAAAAAACAGTGAAGTATGTACCCCATAAATCTGCTTGTTCTCTCACTCCTCAGAAATATTTCAGGAAGAACTTGACACTTGTAATCAGAACCGGGCTTAGACGCTGCTTCCTTTTGAGTCAGCCATCCCGCCCCCCTTCCTTTTCCATTTTAAACAGCACTTAAGTCCAGGAGGTCAGAGTGCATGGGGGACGGCGTGCTGTGGAGAGGATGTGAAATCTACTTAGGTGAGATAAATTTCCTCCTGCCTGCAAGGGTGCAGGTTGTTGAGTTAAGGGGAGCACAAGTTGAGAGAGCAGGTAGCGTTGTAAATTAGGCAGGTGGGAAGAAACTGTGGGCTCCACGTGGAGCACAGCAGAAAGGCAGGTGTATGACGGGAGTGGTACCGGCAAATGTTCTCAGACAGTGTAGTTACAGAAGTTTGACCATTGGAAGATTTTAGTCCAAAGGAAGACTTCTGAGAATTTAAGAAAAAAGAGAAAAAGTAGGTAGGTAATAATTATGGTGGATAATTCCATATAACCCAGTAGGATTATAGTATGTGAGTGGCAAACACAAGGCCCAACACGGAGAGGGGAACTACGGAAAGAAAGCCAAAAAAGGGAAGAAAAGGCAAAACTGTGCAATTATTACTGCTATTTACAAACATCCCGTGTCCTCACTGCACTTTACACTGTGTACATATAACATCTGAAGATTATTATTTCTATTTTATGCATGAAGAGATGGTTTATCCTTATTCTGTGCTCTAAATTTTCTTATGAGGATATACTACATGTGACGAACTTTGGAATTTTTGAATATTATTAGAGGAATACAAAACATAAAAGCATGAACATTGTGGATTAGAATGAAAGAGAAGTATGTGTGGATCAAAATGTTCGAGGAAACTAGACAGTAGTTTGAATAATGACCTAAGATATTGTAAATTGATGGCTAATAGTATCATTTTAGTCAAGCCATAGAAGCTGAATTCCAGTGTGAGTTGGAATAAAATATCTGCTACGTAACCTACAAAATAATTTGGAAGTAAATAACAACAGGCATTATTAAGGCAAAGCCTTGTTGGGAAGAAAGGCATTTGCAAAAACAAGTTGTGATTTAAAGTGAGTGTTTGTGTATTTTTAAGGATAGGTGATGCTTCACAAAGCCATCTTAGATAAAACTAGAACTTCATTGTTCGTTTGCTTCCAAGTTTCTGTCTGTACCTTCTGTGTACAAAGGTGACTTTGGCTTCAAAGGGCAATGGGAATTGGATCTGGTATGAAAATGGGACTAGGAAATATATGGTCTTTCAGGAAAAGGTCATTCCATATTGTACAGGAGCTCAACTTTTATTTTGATTAAATACGTTTTCAGTGGGATTTACTAGCTAATTATCTTCTCAGCTTTGTGACTTGGCAAGACTTACCTGATGTATAATGCCTACCGAAGGACATGAAGGCCTCAAGGTTTGTGTGCGTTTATGTGAAATTATTAATATTAATCATAATTAACCATAAATGCTAATGAGGATGGGCCAGATGGCCTTTTTTCTCTTTCTAAAATTTTCTTTATGTTCATAGTTGTTCAAAAAGTAGAGGCCATAATGCAAAGACACAAGTGACATTTTAAATTAAATTATTGATCTTGGAGCGAGGATTTAATTATTTACTCAAAAAGGGACAGCTTTCCATTTATATCACATTGGAAGCTCTAAATACCATCTGCTTATGTCAAAGAAAACTTCTCCCCTGTTTGTAGTCATGCTGAGTTTGGGGCTCCTGTTGGCTCCACTCTTAAGACCCTCACTCATTAATCACTGGTAGTAGTTGGTATTACTAGTAATTATTCTGTTAAGTTGCTTCCAGATGGAATGTATAAATTATTAGAAGTTTCCTGCCAGGCACAATTGTCGACGATTCATGGACCATTGGCATTTCCCTGTGTTCTGTTTCTGAAAAGAAAATGCGGCAAGTGTGTGGTTGGCAAGTATTGCCTTTATACTTTGTCTTGATTTCATCAACTGCTGAATGTTACTTTGATTGTATCTGAACACACAAGACGCTGAGTTCTTTTTATCTTTTTAGACTTATTTTATAATGTCTTGTTATCCCTCATTTCTTTTGGTTCCCTTCTTCCCTTATATCAGTAGCATGTAAGCAGAGAAGCCATCTTGTGTGCAGGAAATACAGTGGTGCTGGGAACTCCTAGCCTTGGCCAGTTGTAGGGGAAAGGAGAGGATGATGAGGGTGGGGTGAGTAACTAGATTGGATTTTTCTCAGTGGGATTTAACCTTGAAGATATGTGGCATCCAATTGTAATCCTAACCTCGGACACATGAGGTCTGGTACACAGGCTGAAGGGAGGACAGTTGGCCTTGGACATGGTCATCTGGATATGGCGTCTACCCTCTTGCTCTTTTTCATTATTGTTCATGGTATCCTCTTCCTAGATGAGCTCTAGGGGGTCCCTGACGTTTCTCATGCCTATAGTCAAGCAAAAGTAGTATAAATGCTGGGAGGGTGATATTTATGATTACTATGTGATTTTTAAAGCAACTTAAGCTACCTTAAGCAAAATTAGAAATTTCTTGGTAAGTGGAAAGTTAAAGGATTAGTGATGCTTTAGAGGTGGCTGGATCTAGACATTCAAATGCTGCCACTAGAGATCTGCGTTTCTGTCCCGCTAGATGGCAAGATGACAACTAGCAGCCTTAACTAGACTTACATTATCTTTATGCTTTTAATAGCAGTAAGAGAAAGAGTATCCTTTGTGATGGTGGTAGGGAAATTTCCAGGCTGGAGTGTGACTGGCTTTTTTGGGTCTTGTGTTCATCCTTAGGTCAATAACTCTGGTGTTGGTCCTGTGTCCATGTGTAGAATCAGGGTGCAGGCTCAATCTACTGCAAAGTCTTGGACTGAGCAGGCATAGGGAAGTGGAGAAAGTGAGGGGACCATGCATGTCAACATTGAAACTCTAAAGTGGTCTCAAAACTGCTTGCTTTCTCTACAGTTGCTTCTGGTTCAAGTTCTACATCCACTGCTAAAAACAAACATTTTACACCATCTCTGTTGCTTTACAACTTCACCCACTGTTCCTGATTCTCGGAGATGAGTGATCTTCCATTTTATCCTACAAAGAACGTTGAAGTCAACAGATCCAAAGTCCCACCATTGATTTTTCTGCTACTTAACGATTATGCAAATATTAAAGCTTAAAATTTCATAACTCATCTTCCTTCCTGTTGTGTCTGAAAATGAGCTCTTCTTTCTACTTATGGCCAGTGCTGTCATCTGTGCTCTTTCCTACTCTGTAACACTCACAGATTAACCAGTCTTCCTTCACCCCTTTTTAATGATGGCCTGGATTTTCTTAATTGGACCTTTCCTGTTCATGTTTTTTTCTTCCTTCTAATAAAACTCTCCATAGATCCTTCAGCCTTTGTAGCTACTATACTAAAACTTCTTTCCTTCAAACCAAACATCTTCTAAGTAACGACAATCTGTGTTATCTCTATTTTTTCTCACTTCCCACTCATTTCTCATTGCACTCTAGCTTGTCTAGCTTCGGCTGAAGTAGCAACTTTTATTATGTCTTTTCTGCTGAAACGTCTTCAGTGTGTGTCAATTGCTCTTGGGATAAGGTTTAAAAATTCCCAAAATTGTATCAGGAGGGCCTACATTGTGTAGTTCCTGTGAAGAGCTCTAGCTGCATATTTCATCACTCTTCTCTTTTCACATCATGATCTTCCTTCAGTTTCTCAAAATTACATTACATTCTTGGTGGGAACCAGCTGCATGTTCAAGCTGTATGACATGCGAAGGACGGTTGGCAGCAGTGGACAGGGTGAAGGGGTGCCAGATACAGAGATGGAGCATCCGAAAGCATATCTTTCAGTTGCCTTGCTGAAGGTCCCCGTAGGTGCAAGAAAATGATTCCAGTTTCTCAGATATCCCTATCTGCGGCGCTAGGATACACCTACCTACCTGGAACCATGCCTTATAGAAAGAAGACCACAGCTATTGTCAGTGGTATGCCCCTCAGGGAGAGATCAGGAAGGCAAACGCCCTAGGCAATTGACTGAAATGAGCAGAAGCCAGAGGACACAGACCTGGTCTGCCTTTTGGGATGCTGCACAGCAAATAAAAGGATGGAGAATGGATTGGGAAGGATAATGGATAATGCCCAACTCCTTACTATGGCAGCTTTGCCAGGCTGTTCCTCTGTCTGGATGGTCTTCTTTATCTTTCTTTCCTCTTCCTTGTTTCTTTCTTTCTTTCTTTCTTTCTTTCTTTCTTTCTTTCGACAGATTCTTGCTCTGTAGTTCTGGCTGATCTTGAATTCACTATGTAGCCCAGGCTGGCCTTGAACTCATGGCGATTCTCCTGCCTCATCTTCCGGAATGCTGTTATTACAGGTGTGTGCCACCATGCCCCACTTATTAAATGTCCTTCTTTAAGGCTGATTCTCTAAAATAATAGTAGTAAGATGTGGGACCTTTGGTAAGAGCTTCAATGACATGAGTAGAACCCTCACAAATGGGATCAATACCTTTATGTAAGATGCTCAGGGGAGTTTGTTTGTTCATTTGCTCCTTTGACCAAGTGAGGTCGAAGACATTGTCTTTGAGAAAGTGGCCCTCGCCATTACCAACCTGCTGGTGCTTTGATCTTCTCAGCCTACTGAGAAGAATACTGAGAAGAGCTTCTTCTCAGCTTGCAGAACTTCTCAGCCTCTAGAACTGTGAGAAATAAATTTCTATAATTTATTAGCCACCTAGTCTGGGTATTTTCTTATAGCCACCTGAACAGCCTAAAGCAATATAATCAAAACACATGGAAACGTTTACTAAATTTATTTGAGTTCTTTGTGATTGCTTTCTTTATTCTGCTACTTCTTACTTTGTCTTTATTCTGATGCCTATTTGTTTTGGTCTCTGTTATTTTGCTAGGCTGACAAACTTTACCGTATGTCGGTCAGCTGTGCATAATGCTGCTTGTTGATAAGGAAGCTGATGTCTGACTGAGCTCTGGGGACTCCATCGCATGTCGAGGTCTCAACATGCTTGTCAACTCCACCCATTTCCTTCAAACAGAGAATAGTGAGAGAGGCGAGAGAGTTCTGCCTGGGAAGTGTGTGGTCCTCCAGGGAATGAGAACACACTGGTGATAGAATGTAAAATGCCTTACAGGCCAGAGCAAGGGAAACTCCGTTTAGAAAGCCCTTTCCCCTGTTCCGGGTGGCTCACTGGATACGGCCGGTCTGGCTTCCACGTGTACCTGTCACTTCATCTCCACTCGTTGGTTGGCAGGAAACTCAGGGAAGGTAGTTCACAACTGTAGATGGGGTTCCACTGTGGAAGCAGCGTGGCTGTGGGGCCCTGAGCTTCCTGTGTGCCACTGGAGGAAGGAATGACTTCACAAGAGTACTGCCAAAGGAACAGTCTTCTCCCTTGTGTTGGGTTTGGTGCAGCTGAAAGCTGGTCGTGGGAATGGCTGCATGGTCCCCCCTTGAGCAGCCTCGAGCTCTGCAGCCTATGCCATACCATTGCTGAACAGCAAGATCCAACCCAGTCGACTAGAACCAGTGCAAAGGGGGCACTGTTCTGTGGTGGGGCTAAGCATTACCTTTCCCAGAGCCCCAGTACTTGCCACATCGGGCTGCAGTGCTGCACACTCAGTAGCTTTTGCTGTAGACTTACCTTCAGCACAGAAGATCAGTGGGCAGCACCCATGTCCATAAGGCCAAGACGGGTTGGCTTCAGACTTCCCTGCATGCTGTCTGTCAGTTTTCATCTTTACCTTACTCTCAAGGCGGCTGCTTAGTCTACTCAGAAATTCTAAGAAGTTACGGCATTATTGTTGATGTTCTGGCCAGGCAGGATCCAGGGTCTTTCCATAGCCTGCTTCATGTTTACATAATGTCACTCTGCTCAAGTGAAGCTGTCCTGTCAACCTTGTCTGCCTGGAAGTGGACAGTGGGGGTTTGGGTCAGTGTTGAAGTCAAGAGACATGTATGCAATCCTCAGAACATACCAGGTGTGGTCACATTGGGTAGCCATGTGCATGGCCAAATTAGCCTGTTGGCCACTGTCCATGCCATGGCAGAGATACTCACCTGTGTCCATCTGCATTTGGAAACCATTGGCAGGTTTTACAGAGAGCGAAGACACCAAAGAATGGATGTGGGCAGCTGCAGTATCGCCTTGCTTCCAGTACACCCCACCCAGATATTTCTGGGATCCCTTCCCAGCTCCGTTGCAGCTTCATGGTCTTTGACAGATGCTCCTTAGCTTCCGGGAGGAATTCACTGTCGTCATCAGACCTTCCACCCTGCCTGGGACAGAATGCATTGCTTGCTCCGTCTGCTGTAGGGTCTTTTCTGTCTCGTCCTGCACATTCCGTGCCTTCTATCCAGTGCTCCCAACACTATCATGTCTTAAAACAGCAGACTTCAAATGAATGGACTGGATCCCTGACTTCCTGCAACGTCTGCACAATCTGCTCGACTCTGCTCTTTATCAGCCCTCACAATGGGCTAACTAATATACAATCTGGGAAGTGCAGTGGTTAGAAATAGATTTTTTTTCCTGTGAAGCTACTGAGGTTTAAGCTTTAGAACTCTCATTTGCTGGTTCTATTTGAAGGCCCCGACAAAGTGTTCATGTGATCTATATTTCTGTAAAACTTGCGAACGTTAATGGCGAAGGGAAGAGCACACCTTTCCTCTCCATTGTGATATTCCATGCATCTTGCTTCCCCTTGTGTTGGGTAGCAGAGACTAGCTACAGCATTTGGGATATTTGGATGAGTAAGAGTTGCCTGAACATACATCTTATTGGACTTGTTGTGTTGTACTTACGTGTTTTTAGCTACTCCTGTGAATATTCAAGCCATTGCTACTTATCTTGGTGGAGATATGGCTCCTGGGAATGTTTGTGTTGCCCAGTATGTCAACTGAACCTGGCTTTGTGACATGAAGAAGCACATGTAGAGATTATAGAATGGTTTGAATGTGTTCCCCAGTCCTAGCGCACATGGAATGTGGGTGGAGATAACAAAGTGTGAAATGTCTACAGACAGATTCTAATCTGTGAACAATCCTCCCAGTCATTCAGTGTAAAAAATTGTAACAACTTCCTTGCTCATTGCTGTCTAGTTTAAATGGGAGATCTCCCATATGTAATTGTAAAATAAGTATTTTTGATGGGAATCATATGAAGTAGAACTTATGAAAAATTCTGTGTAGCAACACGAAGGATTTGTGCACAATGTAGTGTGTCTCCTGAAGTCTAACTTTCATTAATACAAATGAATTTTGATCAACTGGGAGAAGAAAGAATCTTATTTCACCTCTGTCTGTGAAAAAATACTATAACGTCATTTTCATATGAAGAGATGATAAAGAGTATACAGTCAAAATATGGGAAAACAAGTAGGAAAAATATTCTGGAGGTACCAGGCAATCTCTCAATTAAATAGGATGTAATTTTCCCCCATAGATGATATATATTTCAGCCTTTTAAAATTTTTAATTACAGTGTTTTCTTGGTCTTGAATAATATTACTTATACATTCTAATTTTGTATGTTTTTGCTTAAATACAGCAATGAGAATTATACCAGAGTCAAGGCCACCAGCCTGGAGGTTGCACCTCATGGTGACAGAGGAAGAGACTGATTCTTTCAGCTCTGAATGGAAGTTGTAAAGGCAAGACACTACCAAGATGCTCCCTTGAAGGAGGAGCCCTGAAACTGAGGTCTAGGGGTGACACAGGAGTTTTCCAGGTAAACTCTTCATATCATAGTTTCTTCCAGTCCTGTCCTCATAATAGGACACATTTGGTTTACTGCTTCCTTCAGGGTGTTTGTTTCCATTGTGAGACCTGGGCATCTTCGTTCTATAAATGGTTTTGGAGGAAGAAATTTGGTGTGGAGTCAGCACTGATTAGTGAATCTCTAAGGAGAGTGGAAGCAAGGAATTGGGGAAGCCCCCGAAGTGTATGGGACTTTGGGCCCAGGTAGAACTGTGTGACCACTTCCATGTGGAGTCCAGCTTTCCTATGGCTTCAGCTCCTTGGCATGGACAAGAGGGTATCCCGGGTGGCAGGAACAGCCAGGAGGTTTCTGATTGGCTAGTGGGATGCTGAGGTGAATTAGTGGGAACCAGATGCAAAGAGAAAGAAGGTGGCCATCTAGCCTTGTGGTGACTTTGGCTAGAAGATTAGTTTTGAAAGTCATTCATTTATTCAACAATTATTTATTGAGTGCTTATTATGTAGTAGATCTTATTCTAACTTTGAGATCACAGAAGAACATAAGACCCAAAATCTTGGCTTCTATAGCATTCGTGGGAGATAGCTCTTCAGAATGACAAGAAACAACAAACGGAGCTTCTTTGGGATAAGGAAGGTGGAGGGGAAGACACCGAAGTTGTTTCCACGTAGACAGAGGACAAGGGATTTATGGTTTCCAAGTGTTAGGATTGAGCTTAATACAGGCTTTGCACTGCCCTCTGTGGTACAACAGTGCTTATTTTTATGTAGAGCTGAAGTTTGCCCTTTCCAAGACTGAGAAAAACATAGTCCGGGGTTGTGCTGCATGTGGCTTGGTACATAACCCCCCTATGTGAGTTTTATGGCTAATTAAAGAGAACTTCTTTAAAGCTTTCAAACTTGAGAATGACTTAGTCAGGGTTGCATATGCATGTATGTATGTATGTATGTAGGTATGTGTGATGTATGCATGCATGTAGTCAATTATTTTTATGGTACTTGGGGTTGAGCCCAGCGTCTTGTGCATACTAGGGAAGCACTCTGCCACGAAGTTATATCCTTAGTCCTTTAAAATGCATTCAGACAAAAATTCATGAAATTGCCTGGGTCGGACTTGAGCATGTGATCCTCCCCACTGGGCCTCATGGTGGCTTAGATCCCAGGTGTACACTGCCATACCCAACCAGGTTTGTGTGCCCGTCAGTGACTGTAGGATTTGGGAACAGTGAGTCAGACACTAATCAATGGTGGACTGGGGCTAATGGAGCCTGAGGCAAAAAAGAAAGAGCGGGACAACTTCAGATAATGCTTAGGAAGTGACCTCAGCAGAGCTTGGGGTCAGGAGATAGAGAAATTGGGGAGCACCCCCATGATTTTGAGTGGATAGTGAGGCTGCCAACCAACAATATAAATGTGGGGGAATGATTTGGAGATGAATAATGACTTCAGTGCTGGGCGTGTTAAGTTTGAGATGCTGATGAATATGTGCCTGGAATTTCCACGAGAGCTTTTGATTTTCAGGCCTACTGGGAGAAGTGCTGTTGTTATTGACAGGAATGCAGGTGCTACTTGGAGCAGCGGTGAGGAATGAGGTTGCTAAGAGGACTGGGGAGACTGAGGACAGTGGTAGCCGGTGGATCATCAGGGCTGCAGTGTCATGTTGGCAGAAAACTGGGGGCCCTCGAAGGATGCCAAGAGGAGCCCAGAGAAGTACAGGGAACTTGTTCAGCGTTCCCTTCAGGAGGGAGCAAGCGTGGAATGTCTTGGCCTCCTTTCTTCATTCAAGTAGTCGTTATTAAATAGCCTTGGATATGTTGCCATGTTTTCCACTGATTACGTGCTGACTGGTGTCAGATGCCCAGCTGCCTGTGCTGTGGAAACGTGTATGATTAAGTCCTGGGTGGGAAGAAACGATTCTGAATAAAGTCGCCTGGCTGACAGCAGGCAGGCCCAAGACACGGCATGTGCAGTCAGCAAAGATGTTGTGAGAACAGCAGGATGGGACTGGGGATGCGGGTGTGTGGGGCGTGCAGGCTGGCCTGGGAGGATACCACGTGTAGGACACTGGATGCGTGTGGGCCTGCTCCTGTCACTAAGCCTGTCTGCTTGCTTGGTCGGCAAACGTGGCCTCCAGGGCAAGTGGCTGAATCCTTGCTCGCACCACGAGGCTGCGGCTTGCTGGCTCCCTCTCCCAAAGCAGCCCTCACAATCTGCTCAGTGCGTGGAGGCGGAGGAGAAGCGTGCTTGGCTGTCTGCGAGGGGACAGTGACGGGGGAAGTGATAAAGCAGGAGAAAACCCTTGTCATTTCGTAGGTGGAGTTTAATTCATGTACTAGGGAAGAGGACACCTAATCTCTGGCAATAAACATCAATTGAACCCATCATACGAGTTCAAGAGATTACAAGATAGCTGATATTCTCAAATAGAAAATGTTAAGAGATCTAAGAAAAATTATCCTGACCTTAGCTATAGGGCCTAAATAATTAAGAAGAGTGTTAAAAGAATATCGAACATCACTTTTGTCTGTTAGAGGAGAAGCTCTTAAGGTCAAGGATATTTTGTTTGTTTTAAATGACGTGTTGGCATTTGCCAACTCCAATTGTTGGCCCTTTCCGTGCTTGATTCTTATACTGGGCTTTGTTTAAAAAGTTTGTAAAGACTGAGGCAATGAGGTCACAAGTCTGAACCCAGCTTGGGCAACTTGGTGACTTAGTGAGACTCTATCTCAAAAAATAAAAGAAAGGAGCTGTGAAAGTAGCTCAGTGTGAAGGACCAGGCTCCAATCCCCAGTCCCCCCCCCCCCCCCCCCCCCCCCCCCCCCCCCCCCACACACACATTTGTTTGACCCTCAAGGGCTAATGATTTGGCATTATTATCTCCGTTTTACAGATGGGAAGACAGTAGCCTAGGGAGGTGATGCACCGCATTCTTCTTCAAAGCTGCCAAGCGCTGGGGCAGGGATCAGAGCCCAGAGGGCAGAGCTTGGTTTGGGTTCCACATTCACTTTAGCTTCACTTTCCACTGTGCAGACTGCTTGCATAACTGTTTTGGATTCTGGGGCTGTGGCTTCTAATCAATTTTACATCTGAATCAAGAACTGGATTAGGGGTTTGGGGCATAGCTCAGTGGTTAAAATATTTGTCTAGTGAGAGCAAGGCCCTGAGTTTGATCTCCATCACCACAGAAGCTGGCCTTGGAAGAATACATCTATAGCCCTGGCACTTAGGAAGTCGAGGCAGGATTGCCATGAGCTCGAAGTCAACCTGGGCTACAAAGCAAATTCAGGACCAGTCTGGACTACAGAGCAAGACTGTCTCAAAAAACAAAACAGAAGTGGGTGGTGGGTATGCAAACAGGTAGGACGGGCAGAACACTCTGATGGTCTCTTGCTGCCTCTTCTTGGGGAGAGAGATGTTCTTTACGGCTCATCCTCCTCCTTGTCTCCACCACGAAAGGTGAGAGAATAAAACAGACTCCCACGGTCAGAAGCAACAAGGCTGAGGCCCCACCAGTGCGTCTTCGGTGCCAGGTCAGGAAGCCAGGCACAGGTTCATGCACTGCACCCCTTGGGTGCCCACTTTAGTGTCCAGGGCAGGCAACATCAGAATGTTTTGAGACAGTGTGTAAATATCTTTTATCATATCATTTAAGAAAAATTTGTTCTGAAAGCTTTGTTGACAGCTTATATTGTACTGCTAATTAAATTCCATCACCTGTTTCCAGCAAGAAGAGGAGAGTGGAAGGATGGTGGCATGGGGGATTTCTCTGAGTTAATGGGTCTTTGATTTCTGGATTGTTTGATCTTTTTTTATAATATTGTTACAGAAAGGCAAGATGAGAGTGGAGCTTACGCTTGCTCTTAGTTCCTGATGACAGTGTGCTATGAAGTTCAAATAAGACCATGAGCTAAATATATATATAGTTATTTGTTTATATCATTACAAAAAATAAAGTCTGCTAACTGCTGACTGTCCAGTTTAGAATGTTATTATCCCATGCGCTACATCTTTAAGATGTACAGTACTTGTTTTCAGTGCCTTAGGTTCCCTATTGTCCTCTGGAAGACATCGTTCTAATGGTTCCTTCACCGGGTTGAATCATGGTGCATTTTGATTGGGTGAATACATGTCTTCATTTTACAATTTTTGCTACCCTGTTAACCCCTTACAGTCTTAATAAATATGGCCTGGGAAATTTTTTCTTTTGTTTCCATTTGCAAGAGCAAACATGTAATGTGGTTTTGCAGATCTGATGGCAAGAGATTGGCTAGCTTCCATACTCATTTAAAAATCACTACTGGTGCCTCTGCTGGAAGGTTTTTCAATTCACCATTTCTAATCTGCCCTCCTGAAAGATTCAGCGACCAGATGCCCAGGATCAGTGAGGAAGATCTTGCCTGCCAGAGTCAATATTTTCTCCCTATCATCCTGCTGGCCCAGGGATTTGAAAATCCCCGTCAAAAGTTGCTAGCTGCGAATGTCTTTGGTGGAAGCCTTGCTAATCACTCTGGGTTCCTGGGCTGACTCAGTTCCAATATTTGTGATATCCCTTTCACATGTTCATCTTTACACATTTTTCTTTTTAGAACTCAGCTTAAAAAAAAAAAAAAAAACCCTGAGCTTCCTGTTTTCCAAGTTCAATTCTGTTCCCCTTTTGTTCTTGTCTTTGACCTGATTCCCCACCCCCACCCCACCTGGAGATGTTTCTAACATGATTCTGTTCTGGTTTTGCTTTCTGTACTCGCTTGATGTAATAACTGTGCCAAGTAAGTGGCCTTGCTGCTAAGAGCATAGTCTCCAGGGCACCAAATCAATGCCACTTGCGAGCTAGTTAGAAATGCCAGGACTTCCACCTTCACTCTAGACCTAAAGATTGATGATCTGTGTTTCCATAAGTTGCCCAGGTCAATTGTATGTGAGTTAAAGTCTGAGAAGCTCTACCCCAATAGATGACCTTGAAAACATAATTCTTCCTACCAACCTATACATCAAGAGGACAGTTACCAATTTTTTAAAAATCTCTAGTGGAGTACACCTAGTATTCTTGGGCTTGGGGTGTGGAGTGCTGGAGGACAGAGTTGCTTAGGTGGGTGGGAGCCATGTTCCTAAGGCAGTGGTCCTGCCATAGCTCTGAATACAGGAAGGGTTTGTGGATTTTATTATTGGCAACAATTTAGTGCTGTGTATTCTCCTCTCATAAATAAATCCCATGTAGTATGATGACATATTTCAAATGACAATGAATGCCACTTTAGAGCAAGAGTCCTGAGAATGGTGGTGAGACCAGCAGCTGTTTCCGTTTCAACTGTATGCGCCAAGTGCCACATTTCACAAGGCAACCAGATGTCTACATTTCATCCATGTACCAGTTTCCCTCCCCCAGAAGTGAAAATGGGTGAGCACCCCAACTTCAGCCTCATCACAGGAACAAAGGGACTCATAATTGTTTTTCCAAGTTAATATAACACTTTCAACTGTTGTGAATCCACAGTTCTCACAGACAACAGAGGATCAATAGAAAGTTGCCACTGCACTGCTTCCCAAATTCATTTAAAAGCATCCCGTTCTCCACAAGGTCTCCATAGAAATGCTGATTTTGGTTTTTATAGGTCCTGGATGAAGCCCCAGGTTTTGTATTTCTAAAGGACTTTTGGTGACACCACGCTGTGGCTTGAGTAACAACGAACTATGGTTTGTTCTTGCCTCTTCTTCCCCCAATGAGAATTTCAACTTGAAAAACAATTAGCTATTTCTTGAATGCAGTGCCGTGCTGTGTGGCTGTGTGGGCTGTTTTTTCCATTTCAGAGCGAGCTCAGGGAATTTATTAAGATTTAGGGGAGTAATTGTCATGGTGCCTGTTCTTGTTAAAAATTAAAGTATATATCTCATGCTATCCCACTTTCATCCAGAACAGAAAAGACAAAATACATCAGCCTTCAGTCCCTTTTGCCTCCCATCCATCCAGCAGACTGTCACCCACATAATCTTCCCGCAACACTGCCTTTACCATGTCACTTCCCTGCTTGAAAATTTACAGTCATTTCCTATTTCCTATTGGGTCAAGCCTAAATTCATCTGCCAGGCTTTCAAGGACTCTCATAATTCGGCTTGCTCTACTTATTCAGCCTTGTTTTTTCCCACTTCTCTGTCAGACCTCTTGCTGTCAGGCAGCCCCTCCTCTGGGCCACGTCCCTCCAATTGCCTCCTCGGGCTGTGTGTAGCCCACCTGTATCTCCCCCATTTTCCATAGCACTCCCAAACCTAACTATCCTGTGATGTTGTTTCTAATTTTTTTAGATTGCAACGATCACATCTTTGTCGGGATTCTTAAGGTTAAATAGTTCAACATTTAAAATCACTTTGTGTGATAGGTTAAGTCATATGTTAGCTTTCTATTTCTGTAATAGTTACCTAAAGTAAATCAACTTAAAAGAAAGAAAAGCTTTCGGCTTCCAGTTTCAAGGAGTTGTCAGTCCATGGTCATTGGCTCTGTTTCTTTGGGCCTGTGGCAGCATCTGTATATTGGGGCGGGAGCTCATGGTGGAGGAGGCCTGTTTGCCTCATGGTAACCAGGAAGCAAAAAGGGAGAGGGAAAGAGGCTTGGTTCCCTCCCCAGTGACTTCACTTCCTTCTTATACTGACTCCGCCTTCTAAAAGTTTTGTCTCTTTGCAGGAGTTCCACAGGCTGAAGATCAGGGAACAAACACAGGGGACCTTGGGCAAAAAACAGCAAATAGTTTCCTCCTTGGATTCATGTCTGGTTGCACCTCAGATGTGCTCTTATTTATAAATTTTATGACTTATCTTGGCAAGTGGTAGTAGTTAAAAATGAGTTCATATGGCATTCTGGTGGAGCTGCATCTAGTAATTGATGAACTCAGTAGAGGGAGAGAGACATACCAAGAGAAAAATTCTCATAAAGATAGGCAGGGTTAGAATGATGCCTTTAAGAGCCTCGGTTTGCCAGGTGTCTTAGCTACTTTCTCACTGCTAGACATAATATCTGACATTCACAGTTTAAAGGAGGAAGGAGTTGTATTAGCTCACAGTTTGAGGTGTCAGTTCATGTGGCAATGACAGAAACAACAATGGAAGGGCATGACAGAGGGCCCGGTGCAGGAAAGCTGCTCAGTCTGTGCAGCCAGGAAGTAGAGGCAAAGGGAGGAGTCAAGGGGCAGGAAGGCATCCTGCAGGCCGTGCTCCCAGTGACCCATCTCTCTAGCGAGGCGCCACCTCCTACCAGTGCATGAACTATCAATGAATCAGTGTGTTGAGGAGCACAGAGCCCCCACGATCCCGGCACCTGCAAACACAGACTTTGGGGATGTTTTAGATTTAAACCGTAACACACCAGGTGACAACTTGAAAGAGAAAAGGAAGGATCCTCCCTGGGGGACTTTGCGAAGAATGTGGCTTTCTGACAACTTTATTTTGGACTTCAGGACTCCCAGATGGTGGGAGAATGTATTTCTGTAACTTTAAGCCACTACGTCTGTGCTAATTTGTAAAGGGAGCCCTACAACACAACTTCTATCACTTTTTATTTAATGTTTATGTGCTAATCTTGATTCAGTAGCTACATACCAGGTATCTAGGGAACAAGAACTCCCGTGCTCACCTGGCATTCCCTGAGGTGATTTCTTTACACTGGACTAAAAATCACATTGTATAAATACCTTTTTCTTGTATTTTACTTTTTTGTTGAAATATGCATACTATAAAGTCTAAAAATCCGAAGTGTACCCTTGCCGACTTAGAAAAAGTGCACATAATCATAGAGTCCCTTTTCAGCTCCCCGTAGAGGAATTCACAGCACCCTGGAACCTCCTCAGTCACCTTAAGTCTAACTTCCATGATCACATATTAGTTTTGCTTGTTTTTGAACTTTGTATAAATAGAGTTGTACAGTACTGTGCTGTGACACACTTCTGTATTGAATTGTTGCATCTAATAGTTTATACTTCTTGACATAAATAATTGGAAAAATTTTATTGTAAATTGAAAAATTGTAACTTATGTATTTACTAGGTGCAAAGTGATGTTACACATGTATCATTATGGTAGGATGACTTTAACTCTTTAGGGAAGATACCACTGAGGAATCTCCATATCGCTTTCCAAAGAGGTTGTACCAGTTTGCAGTCCCACCAGCAATGTAGGAGGGCTCCTTTTTCCTCACAGCCTCACCAGCGTTATTTTTTGAGTTCTTAATAGCAGTTCCTATTGGCATGAGATGGAACCTCAGTATTGTTTTAATTTGCATTTCTCTGATGGATAAAGATGTTGAACATTTTTTCATGTATTTATTGGCCATTTGGACTTCTTCTTATGAGAACTGCTTATCCATTTCAGATTCCCATTGTTTGACTGGGTCCTTTATTTTGGAGGGTCTACTTTCCACTTTAGTTCCTTGTATATTCTTGATGATACTCCTCTGTGTGAGGACAGCACCCTTTCTGTGGGTACTATCTTCACTCAGTTGTTTTCTTTGCTGTGAGGAAGCTTTTTAATTTTATATAGTCCCATTTGTTGATTCTTGGTGTTATCTTTTGTGCTTTGGGTGTTTTATAGTGAAAGTCCTGTCTACACCTGTCTTTGAGGGTTTTGCCTACTTTTTCTTCCAACAAGTTTCCATTTTAATGTCTAAGTTTTTCATCCATTTTGATTTGATTTTGGTGCATGGTGAAAGTTGTAGGTTTAGTTTCAATCTTCTGCTCTATTCAGGGTTTTAATATCTTCTTGGCTCAATTTTGGTGTAACATCTGGGCCAAGGAATTTATTCACTTAGCCAGTTTTCCCAGCACCTTTTGTTAAAGAGGTTATCTTTAGTCCAATATATATTTTTGGTCCCTTTGTCAAAGATCATATGGCTGGAGGAACTTGGGGATATTTGGGCATCCTCAGTTCCATTACATTGATCCATCTTTCTGTTTTTGTGCCAATACCATGTAATTTTTATCACTGTAATGCTGTAATGTAATTTGATATCTGGTATTGTGATGCCTCCTGTTTCATTTTATTGCTTAGGATTGCTTTGGCTATTCTTGTCCTCTTGTGGTTCCATATAAATTTTTCAGTCATTTTTTTCCTAGTTCTATAAAAAATGCTGCTGGAGTCTTGATTTGCATTGGTTTAGGTAGTATGTCCAGGAACAGGAAATGTCTTTCTATTTTCAAAAATTTTCTTGAATTGCTTTTTTCAGAGTATTATAGTTCCCAGTATAGAGGTCCCTCACTTGTTTTGTTAGGTTGATTCCTAGGTATTTAATTTTCTTTGAGGTGACTGAATGAAATTGTTTTTCTAATCTCTCAGTGTTTTCATTGTTGCTGGAAAGGAATGCTACTGAGTTTTGTGTATTAATTTTATATCCTTCAACTTGGCTGAATTTGTGTGTTAGGTCTAAGAGTCTTCTGGTAGAGTTTTTGGAGTCCTCTACATAAAGGATCATGTCATCTGCAAATAGGGATAGTTTGACTTCATTCTTTCCTATATGTATTCCCTTTATTCCAGTCTCTTACCCAATGGGTCTGGCTAAAATTTTGAGCACTGTGCTGAATAGGAGTGGTGAGAGTGGACATTGTTTTGTTCCTGATTTGGGGGTAAATGTTTTCAGTTTTTCCCCATTTAGGATGATGTGGGCTGTAGGATTATCATAATAAATTGCTTTTATCAGCTTGAGGTAGGGTCCTTTACACCTATCTTCATCAAAGTTTTGATCAGGAAGGAGTGTTGTGTTTGTCAAAGGCTTTTCTGCAGCTATTGAGATGGTCATGTGGTTTTTGTCCTTGCTTTTGTTGATGTGCTGTATTATGTTAATTGATCTGTATATGTTGAACCAACCTTGCATCCCTCGGATGAAGCCAACTTAGTTGTGGTGTATGATCTTTTAAATACTTTGCTGCATTCTATTTGCAAGTATCTTACAGAGGATTTTTGCATCAATACTCATTAAGGAAATTGGCCTACGGTTTTCTTTCTTTGTTGGGTCTTTGTCTGGTTTGGGAATCAAGATGATAGTTGCTTCCAGGAAGGAGTTGAGCAGTGTTACCTCTCTTTCAGTTTCGTGAAAGAGTTTATGGAGTATTGGCACTAACTCTTACCTAAAATTCTGTTAAAATTCTGCAGTGAATCCATAAGGTCCTGTGCTTTTTGTTGGTAGATCCTTTATTACTGTCTCAATTTCATCCCCAGTTATTGCTCAATTCAGGATTTCAATATCTTCTTGGCTCAATTTTGATGTGTCATATGTGTCCATTTCTTCTGAGTTTGTGAATTTGTTGGAATAATGTTTTCCCAAATAATTTCATATAATTCTCTGTATTTCAACAGTGTCTGTCATGATTTTATATTTTTTATTACTGCTGCTGTGTAATATAACTTGATGTCTGGAATCAATATGCATTATGTTGATTTTATTTTTCTGGATAGGCTTTTGAATACTTTACTAAATAGGAGTAGTTACAGTGAACAGCCTTGTTTTATTCCTGACTTAAAAATTTCTTTCAAGTCTTCACCATTCAGTACAATGTTGGCAGTATATTTGGCATAAATGGCTTTTATCAGCTTGAAGTAAGATCATTCTATGTCTGTATTCATTAGGTTTTTTTTTAAATCATGAAAATTTTTTTTTCTGAACCTTTTGGGATAATCATGTGGTTTATGTCCTTGCTATTGCTATGTGATGTATTATATTAATTGATTTACATATGTTGAACCATCCTTGCATTCCAGAAAGAAGTCAACTTGGTTATGGTGAATGATCTTTTTAGTGATTTGTTTAATTCTGTTTGCAAGCACCTTATTGAGAATTTTTGCATCTATGTTCTGAAGGAAATTGGCCCATAGTTTCCTTTTCTTGTTAAATCTTTGTATGCTTTTTGAAATTAGGTTAGTGCTGGCTTCCACAAACAAGTTTTGCAATGTTTCTTCTCTTTCAATGTCTTGGGACATTTTGAGACTTGTTGATATTATCTTTTGTCTGAAGTACTGGTAGAATTCTGCAGTCAAGCCACCTAGCCCTGGACTATTTTTTGTAGGTGGGGATTTTATTACTGCCTTGAATTAATTACTTGTTAATAGTCTATCCAGGATTTTTATTTAATCTTGGTTCAATTTTTGTATCTTGTATGTGTGTAGGAATTTGTCCATTTTTGCAAATTTTCCAATTCATTGGAGTATAAATTTTTCAAAATAATTACTTATAATAATCTGAATATCAACAGTGTGCCTTGTAATTTCACTTTTTCATTTCTATAATTGCATTGTTATGATTTTTTCTAGACTTCTTCAATTAGTTTAGCTAGAGATATATCAATTTTATATATTCTTCTGAAGAATTAACTCTAATTCATTGAGCTTTTGTATTTTTTAAAATTTCAACTTCTTTAATCTCGGCTCTGATCCTTATAATTTCTTCTACTGCTTTTGGATTTGGATTGTTTTTATTTCTTTAGGATTTTAAAGTGCATCATTAAATTGTTTATTTGTGATTGCTATTTTTCAAATGTGTGCATTCGTAAATATAAATTTCCCTCTTAGGACCTCTTTTATTCTGTCTTGTTGATTGCGGTATGATGTTATTGTCATTTGATTCTGTGAAGTTTTAATTTTCTTTCGTGATTTCTTTTGTGACCATTATTTGTTCAACAATATATTGTTCAGTCTCCATGTATTTGTATACTTTTTTGGCTGTTGATTTCTAATTTTATTATTCTGTAGCCTGAATGTACATAAGTAATTATTTAAGTTCCTTTATATTTATTAAAATATGCTTCATAGTCTATGATATGGTCTGTTTTGTGAAACATCTCATATTCTGCTGAGAAAAAATTATATTTTGTAGATACTCTGTAAATACCATAGTGTGGTTTTACTCTAAAATTTTGTTAGTTTTTGTTTAATTGACCTGTCTATTTATGAGAATGGGGTTTTGAAGTTTGCTACTATAATTGTATGGGGGCCTATTTGTCTTTTCATGTCCAGTGGATTTTGTTTTACAAAATTGAATGCCCTGATGTTGGGTGCACATATATATATATATATATTAATAATAGTGATGTTTCCCTATTGGAATGTTCCCTTTATGTATATATAACATCCATCATTGTTCCTTTTTATCCTTTTTGGCCTGAAGTCTGCTCGGTGTGAGGATAGTATAGTTACTCCTGCTTATTTTCTGGTTCCAAGTGAATGAAATATCAGTTTGCATCCTTTTATTTTCAGTCTATGTGCCTCTTTATGGATAAAGTGCATCTCTCACAGGCAACAAATTATTGCCATATGAGAGCCATATGGCTGTGAGTTGTCAGTACTTAATGATACCATTAATGAGAGTGGTGGGGGTAGATCGAGAGAGGACTGACACAGAGGGTTAGCTTTGGACATGCAGGAGAAAACATAAGAATGTACAGGTTATAGAAAGGCAAGGTAGAACTCCCACCCCACACCAGAAGAAACTGGGTATGCTTAAACAATATTTAAAAGAGAAAGAAGAAACAAAGAAAGCTATGAATGAAGTAAAGAGAGTCTACAGAATCGATAGAAATAATTTTCAAAAATGGCATAAAGAACTAGTGAGAAAATGAAATGCAGAAAATAACAAATAGCAAAAATGGAAACAAAAACCTGATAAATCAAAAACACAAGATCAAAATACCTATGGAGATCCATGTCAGAAGTTTTTTAAAAATCCCTGTATTCTTTGAGTGGGAAATCTCTCTATCTGAGACCTTGATCTGGTGGCTGGAATCCTGCTGGGTTCTTTGCTGGACGTGTACAGTGATTGCAGTGATTGTCACCCTTGCAAACCAAAGGCCTCTGCCTCTTCACCTCTACACTCAGCCCTCTGGGCGAGCATTCCCAGTGGTCCTGCTTCACTAGATCCTGTGGTGAAGGTGCAGGGTGGGGAGGGACAAGACTTCCGCTCTTCATACTTCTTTTCTACAGGGCCCAAGTTCCTCAGGCCTGTAACTTCCTTTTCCCTCTCTGGCCTTGCCTGTTGGGCGCTGTTCCTGCTGCTCAACAAAGTCTCAAAGTCTCTGAGTTGTGGTGCTTGTGGGTTTTCTGCCTGTTGTACCCCTATGTCACAGCCACAGGCTTAGCTCTAAGTTTCCCACCTGCATGAGCCGGCCCAGGGCCCGCAGAGCTCCCTACCTGAGGCTCCATGGCCAGCAGTTGCTGATAGGCCATGGTGCTCTCTGCCTGGCCAGCTCTGGGAGCTCCAGCCAGCAGTCAAGAATTGGAGGGTGGGGTGCTGGGCTCTTGGTCAGGTGTTTGTACCCACTGGGGAGTGCCTCAGGTGACCACACCCTTGAGAATTCACTTCCAGGCTCATTTCAGGTCTTGGGATTTGGCCATTACCTCAAACCAAGCCACCAAGGACGCCGCTCCCCTCCTTGTGGGCCTCACACTGGGTTCCTTCAGGCTGCTTTCCTAGAGCTCACTAGACTCCCTCCCCTCCTTAAAGCCTGAATAGAATTCCACAGTGTGTGTTTATGTGCATGCATGCGCATGTGCATGTGGATGCATATGTGTTGATGGACACACAGGTTGGGTCCACAGCGTGGTCGTAAACAGGCTGCAATAACTGTGGGAGTACAAACATCTCTTCAACAAACCGAGTAGATTTTGGGCATGAGGGGGCCCATACCCAGAAGTAGGATTGCCGCATTGCACAGTAGTCCTGGTTTTAGTTTTCTGAGGGACTTTGCGCTGTTCTAGGTCATGGCTATGTTGACTCACATTCCCACCAACAGAGGGCAGCGTTCTCTTCTCTCCAAGTACTCATCAGCACTTGTCTTCCTTCTTTTGGATAATGGACAATCTGAGAGGTGCTGTGATAATTCATTGTGGTTTTGGTTTGCATTTCCTAATGATTAGCTATGTTGAGCATTTTGTGTGTGTATTGGCCATTTGTTATATTTTTTTGAGAATCGTCTATTCAGGCCTGTTGTCTTTTTCCCTTCTATGAGTTGTGTTTCTTAGGTGTTTTGGAGACCAGCTACTTACTGAACAGATAGCTTGTAAATATTTTCCTCCTTTGTGTAGATTGTCTCTTCACAATATTGTAACCTTCTTTGTACAGACTTCTTCAGCTGATAAAATACCATTTGCCTATTTTTACTTTTGTTGCCTGTTTTAGGTGTCAAATCCAAAATAACCATTACCGGGGTCTATAGTGTAGCTCTTCCCTTATGCTTTTGTTTAGTGCTTACATAGTTCTTACATATATGTTTTTAATCAATTGTTGTTGTTTTTGCATGTGCTGTGAGATAAGGATTTAATTTCATTATCCTGCTTGTGGATAACCAGTTTCCCCAACACTGTTTATTAAGACTCTTCTCTTTCCATTGTTTACTCTTGGCACCTTTGTCAAAGCTCAACTGATTATATATGTATAGGTTTTCTATTCTTTTCCATTGGTTTGTGCATTTACTTTTATGCCCAAGCCATACTGTTTTGTTTATTATATCTTAGATCATAGTTAGATCAAAGAAACTTTTGATCATGATTCATTTATCTGTTCAGGATTTTTGTAGTTCTATATGAGTTTTAGGATCATTGTGAAAAAGTCATCAAAATTTTGATGGGTGTTGCACCAAAACAAATTACTGTGGATAAAATGTACATTTTGACAACATTAATTCTCCTAATCCATGAACTTAGGTTATCTTTCAATTTATTTTGTCTACTTCAATTTTTTCAATTATAATACAGTTTTTGGTACATAGATATTTTCACCTCTATGGTTAAATTTATTTCTAAGTACTTTTTGTTGCTGTGAGAAGTGAGATTTATTATTTTATGCTTTCATTAGTGAGTATTTTGCCACTTATTCATGTTATTCTTGAAGCTTATTTGGATTCATTCTGGATTTTTGCTATAATCACATTGCTATGAATATTTCTATATTTTGGTGCACATACAAATGCAAAGCTATGTACTATGAGATCTATACTGAGGAGTAGTAGATTCCTAGATCATTTGGTTCATTTAAGTTGTATGGTTCTATAGGTTGTTCTTTTTTTTATTGCTAATATCCTATTGTTACAAAATTACCATGTGCTTATTTGTTCATTTGTTGATGGGCATTTGGGTTATTTTCAGTTTGGAACTACCACAAATGCTACCATATGGATATTGATCATATGAATATGTTTTCACTTCTGTTAGATATGGATTATAAATGAATGACATTACTAGATCACACAACAAGTATAAATTTACTTTGTAAGCATCTCTCCATTTTTTTCCAAAGTGGTTGTAACATTTGACATGTGGACCAATAAAGTCTGAGGATTTTAGTACCAATGCATTCTCAGCAACACTTATTATTGTCAATTTTTGTAGTAGTTTTAAGCCTTTAAATGAGTGTGAAATGGTATATCATTGTGGATTTACATATGGAATATTTGTTCTAGTAGTCTGCCCATATTTTTATTGGGTTGTTCGTCTTTTTACTGTTGTTTTGTGAGTTCTCTTGTATATTCTGGATGCAATCTTCTCCAGAGATCTGCATTGCAGGTCTGTGGCTTGTCTTTTTAGTTTCTTAGTACGGAGTCTCCCAAAGACCAAAATCTTTTAATTTTAATGATATTCAGTTTACTATTTTTATCTTTTATGATTTGGTTTGTTGTGTTCAAGAAAGCTTACAGCTCTACGTTTTCTGAGACTAAATTTGAGTTTGCACGTGTGGCAGAATAGTTGGTGTGTGTGTGTGTGTGTGTGTGTGTGTGTGCGCGCGCACGTTTTTATCAGCTCTTTCAATAAAACTTGTTGAAAAAAAATTTTTTGGAGGTTACCTTGGCATCTTTATTGATAATTAGCTAGTTGTGTACATATGAGGTGTATTCCAGAGTCTGTATTCTTTTCCCTCATTTATTTGCCTATTTCTATGGAAGTACCACATTAAAAAAAATCACTATAGCTTCAACATAAGTCTTGAAATTAGGTAACATAAATACTTCTTTTTCAAGATAATTTGCCTGTTCTGTGTACTTACAAACAAGTTTTAGAATCAGCTTCTTCATTTCTGTTTAAAAAGGCTGCTGCAGATTTGGTTGGTGTATCATTGAGTAGCTACTCAATTTGGCATGAAATTGACGTTTTAGCAGCATGCCTTCCAGGCCAGTCTTGGAGTCTATCCCAGCTTCCTTCTTTTCTGCTCTGGAGACCTGCGGATTGGCCACAGCTTCTGTACTCTGTGACCTGCAATGCTTGGACATCTGTCAGGGGGACACTGGAAATCTTGGAACCTGAAAATGGTCCTTGTTGTGGTCTAGGCTGACCTCATACAGCAGTCCCCTTGCCTCAGCCTACTAAGTTCTGAGATTGCAGATGTGTGCCATCTGGCTTATTATGTAGGGCTGTGGAATGGAACTCAGGGCTTTGTGCTGTCGGCAAGTGCTCTAAGTGCAGTGTTATCCCTCCAGCCAAAAATGCCATCGTTTTAACCTATGAACTCTTAGGGTCACTGTGTTTAGTGTAGCCTTTTCTACTCTGTGGCCTGTGGGTGCTGAGAGACACTGAGGAGGATGCCTCAGGTCATAATGGAGTGAAGCTGTTGACATTTAAGGATGTGACTATCGATTTTTTTGCAAGAGTAATGGGAACTATTGGACCTGGATCAGCAGAATTTATGTATAAATCTGATGGTAGAACTGAAGAAACATGGTATTCATTGCTGGCAAAAACAGAAGTACATGGCAGACAATAGAGAGCTACAGACAGAAACCAACTCAAGCAGGGGCAAAGGTCTCATTCTAGTCCAGGCTGGCCTTGAACTCTTGCCAATCTTCCTGCTTCAGCCTCCGAGGTGCTAACATTGCAGGCATGTGTCACCATGCCCAGCTAATCCTTTATGTTATCCTGGGGAATCAAATCCAGGGCCGTGTGCATACTGGTTGTGTCTTCTCATATTCACGAATTTTCATTAGAGCAGAATATCAAACATTTATTCCAAAAAGTAGAAAATCTGAGATATGAACATTATGGCTTTAGTAATCAACACTTAGGAAAATTAAAAATTTCTTAGAGATAGTTGGCAAGTGTGAAGGTGAGAGATCATTTTATAATGAACATAACCAATATGCAAAAATAAAAATAATAAAAATTTCACTATCAAAGAGAGAAAGGACATGTGATGTCTCAGAAAATATTTGAATTTATGAGACTTTTAACAATGATCTACATGCTTCTATATATACCTGTTTATATCAAATTATTAGAGATAATAAAAACTGGGGAATGCTAACAATGGTTATACTCCATGACTTTGAATTTTGTGCACATACATATCACATCAACATTACAATCCCTTCCTCTTCCTCCTTTGACCAGAAGTTTTAAATTTACCAAAATTCATTTTATTTTTCCCCCATTTTGTTGATATGTATAAGTGCAAAATTTAAGGTTTACAATGAAGTTGAGCATTTAGTGCACCTACGTATCTTGTCAAGGTGACAAGGACTTTCCCACTCTCCTTTTGTCCCTCCTCCTCCCCTCCCCTCCCTCCCTCCCTTCCCTACCACCCTGGTTCACTTTGTTTTTCATTTTGAATTCCATAAGAGTTGTCATCTGGGTCTCTCATATCAGAGAGACCATTTGATGTTTCACCACCTGCTTCTGACTCACATCACTAAGCATGATGTTCTCAGGTTTCTTCCATTTGTCTGTAAAAGCCTCCATGCTGTTGGACTTTACAGATGCATAGTATTCCACTGTGTATAAATACCACAGTTTGTGTATCCACTGGTCTGTTGATGGGTATTTTGGTGACTTTCATATTTTAGCTATTGT
Organism: Ctenodactylus gundi; assembly: GCA_004027205.1. Classification (NCBI taxonomy): domain Eukaryota; kingdom Metazoa; phylum Chordata; class Mammalia; order Rodentia; family Ctenodactylidae; genus Ctenodactylus; species Ctenodactylus gundi. Next base: position 573,519 of record PVKB01000753.1, on the reverse strand, counting down.
TAGTTGTGCTGCTATGAACATGGGTATACATATCTCTGTTATGTGTTATTTTGGCCTCTTTTGGATATATTCCCAGGAGGGATGTCGCTGGATCGAAGGGGATATTTATTTCTAGTCTTCTGAGAGATCTCCATACTGCTTTCCAAAGTGGTTGTATGAATTTACATTTCCACCAGCAGTGTAGGAGGGTTCCTTTCTCCCCACAGCCTTCCCAGCACTGATTACTATTTGACTTGTTGATATAGGCCACTCTCTCTGGATTGAGATGGTATCTTAGCGTTGTTTTGATTTGCATTTCTCTTCTGGCTAGAGATGTTGAACGTCTTTTCATGTATCTATTGGCCTTTTGTACTTCTTCGTGAGTGAACTGCCTCTTCATTTCATTTGCCCACTTTTCAATAGGATCCTTTATTTTGGTAGGCTTACTTTTCTTCAGCTCCCTGTATATTCTAGTTATGAGCTTCCTGTCTTAGATGTTAATGGTGAATTTTTTTCCCAGTCTGTTGGTTCTTCATTTTAACTTTTTGAAGACAAGAGATTTTTTAACAAAGAGAAGCAAAATTCTATATGTGATCAGGTTGATATTCTTTTTATAAAAAGTTCATTGTTCTGTAAGGAAAGATTTCTTGACTGTGTCAAAGTATGAAATTTTAATAAATGTATGAAGATATTTATCCATTAACTAATGCCTAAAAAATTTAGGTATAGACATTTGGATGTCTCATAACATATGCAATAAAACTGTGAGAGCCATTTGGGAAGGCTGTCCCCCACTCTGTAATTGCCTTGAATTTGTACTGAGCAGAAAATACACCAATATAATAAGGTTAATAAAAAACAAACAAATAGTATGTCTTCCATTTCCCATAATATGTCTGTGTATTCACTCAAATTTTAGTTTATTTCTCCAATGTTTGGTGGTTTCTAATGTAAAAATGTTGCTCACAGTTAAGCTGATTTCTAATTATCTTTATGTTTTGATATTACTGATAAAGGTATTAAATTTTATTTTTCAATTATATGTTGATTTTCTGTGAAAATACAACTGTTAGGTGTGTGTGTGTGTGTGTGTGTGTGTGTGTGTGTGTGTGTGTGTGCATGCACGTGTGTGTGAAAGCCTTGTTCTGAAGTTCAGGCTGGTCCTGGACTCACTATGGCTGGCCTTGAATTCACAGCAATCCTCCTGCCTCAGCCTTTCCAGTGCAGGGATTATAGGCCTGCACCATCACACCTGGCATATGGTATTGAGGAGTTGAATTTAAGGCTTTGCACTTGCTAGACAATCACTAACAACTGCACCATTCTTCTAGCCCCACAACTGTTTTATTTATTTATTTTTTGTATAGTGAAACTGTATCATATGGTATTGATAAATTCATTTGCTTATTCTAAAAGTAAGCAGATTCCATAGTGTTTTTCTATCTATGCAATCAACTCCTTTGACAACCTTAAAGCCTTTATTTTGTTTTTTGCAACCTTAATACCTTTATTTTGGTTTTTGTTTTAATTTATAATGTAGGACTTCTTAATCTAAGAGTAGAGAGCAGACATCCTTGATATAGTTTCTGTATAAGAGGGAAAATATTCATTTATTACTATTACATATTAGTGGGTGTTAATTTTTGTCAAATGACTTCCTGACTTTATTCATATGATTATATTGTTTTATAATTCCAATAATATAATGAATGACATTGATTAATGACTTGACCTTGCATTGTTAGGATCAAGTTCTTATCCTATAGAATATTCCATGTTTTGTATTGCTTGATTTGATTTGTAATTAGATCATTAAGAAATTTTATAGTTATGGTTGTGAGGAATATTAGTTTAATAGGAACATATTTGTCAGATTTGGCATCAGCATGATACTGCATGTATAAAATATATTGAGAGTGTCCATTCTTCTTTCTATATTCTGAAAAAGACTTAAGTTCAGTATTATTTCAGTTGTATAGGCCTTGAATTTTATTTATGGGAAGGCTTTACATGATAACTTTAATTTCTTTAATAAATTACAAGCTATTGAGATTTTGATATTTCTCCTGAGTTGATTTTAGAAAGTTTTATTTCTCAAAGAACTTGCATGTTCCATTTGAATTTCCAAAATTTTGATATAATTTATTGCTATAGGCTGGAATAGCATAATGTAATCCTCTTACTATTCACAGGATTGTGTAAAAAAGTTGCTGCTTTTATTCTGTACATTGGCAATTTGTAGTCTCTTTCTTTTATGAGTCTGGCTAAAGATTTATCATTTTTATTAAATCTACAGGGAGTAAATTAGGAGGAAATTTCATAAGAGATCTGGAAAGTCTAAAAAAAGAGCTAAAGAGAAACCCTAGAACTGACAAGTGTAATCTCAGAAAAAAATCGCTGCAAGAGATTAGCCACGGTTTGGACACAACAGAAAAAAGGATCAATCTGGGGACAGAACAATAGAAACTACTCAAATTAAAACACATGCGTAATAATTAATAAAAAAATAAACAGAATGACAATAACCTGGAGATTTGCAAGAGATTTGTTATAAGTGGAAACTTAAAAAGTTAAGAAAGAATTGGTCTTTAAAATATTGACCACCAAATTTTCAAATTTTGATAAAAAAAACTCAGACCTATGTCAAAGAAATTTAACAACGCCCCCTCCCCCCCAAAATAAAAGTGGATTAAATAAGACAATCCTCAGGTAAGAATTAAAGAGTCAAACTGACCAAATTTTTCTTTTCTGGTTCTCAGAAGAAAATCTGAAAACAATCAGAAAGAGAAAGACATTTTCCATGTAGGAGATGCTTAATAAGGGTGATAGATGACTTCTCATCCAAAATAATAGAATTCAGAGAGGAATGGAGTGGTGACTTCAAAGTGCTGCAAGAAAACCACTGTCAACCTAGAATTTTCTATCTTTGGACAGGTAATTTTTTAAGAGAGAAGGAGCATTTAAAAAAATAAATCAGAAGTAGAGATATGTGACTGCAAGGGCTGTTAAAAGAATTTCTTTATGCTGAAAACAAACAAACAAAAAAAACCTGCACATCGAAAATTCAGTTCTACAAGAAGAAATGGAGAGTCCCAGGGTCTTCGTGGTGAGCCCCTGAGGGTGGCAGCATTCAGCAGTACAGGTGGAAGTGTCCAGTGGTGGCTGTTCCAAGCACGATGCCTTTACGATTTCCTGTGACATAATGTTAGTGTTGCTTTTCTCAGTTGGTTCTTTTTGAAGTGGGATTCCCCAATGTTCATATTTACTCCTTGAGCTTCCTGATTAACATCCAGTACTTTCTATTCTAGTGTCTGTAACTGAAAACTGGAACCTATATCTATTATGATGTTAAAAAAAGAAAAAAACCGTCCTATCAAGGTTAAAAGAGGCCACGCATTTAAAGTGCTTAGTACATACTAAATGCTATATTTGTGTTAATGTGGTCCTCATTATTATATAGAAAACACTTTGTGAGTACTTACGATGTGCTGGGCAAGGTACTAGGGACTTTGGACTTACCAGTGGAAGAAACAAAAATGATTTCCTTTGTGGAAATTACAGTCTAGCAGGGGATACAAAGAGTAAATAGTAGACAATACATAAGCGAGTTATTGAGTGTATCAAAGATGCTAAATACTATAGGAAAGATAGAGCAAGGAAAGGTAGATCAGAAATGCCAGGGGCTGGTACGTGACAGTACTGTGTAGCATGGCCAACGTTGGCTTTACTGAGAAGGTACTGAGTCAGCTGGTCATACTCTTATCTTGGGGAAAAGTACTGAGATCTGAAGAAAGAGCGGATGCAAATGCCCCAAGACAAGAGCAGCGAGGTGGGGATGTGGAACAGGAGAATTCAATGAACAGGAAGTGTACATTCCCCAAGTTCATATGCTGAAACATTATCATCTGTATCTGTGTATCTATATATATGGTATTAAGAGATAGGCATTGGGAGATGATTAAGTCAAGAGGGCTGTGCTCTCAGGAATGGGATTAGTCTTGTGTGAGCTGTTAAGCCCCCCTTTTACATTTCTTCAATGACCTTCTACATAGGAGGCACCATCTATGAGGAATAAGCCCCCTTGAGACAGTAACTCTGTTGGCATTTTGATCTTAGATTCTCAGCTGCCGAACTATGAGAAATGAATTTCTGTTGTTTATAAACTACTCAGTTTACATTTTGTTACAGCAGTCTTAACAGACCAAGAATGCAAGGGATGAGAAATAAGATTACTCTCTATCGTGTCCCTAGGCATCATTTTTACATTGCCCTTTGAAGTTCTTTTTTTGGGTTCATTGAAGGAGCATTTGTCTCCTACAGGGCACAGGAAATCATGGACTGTATTTTTTCTTATTTTGTACCATTAGTATCCCTAAACACATACTGTATACAAACCTAATGCTGTTCATCGAATAAATAAATGAATATGCAAATAATCCTGCTCTGATGATGCTACTTGTATTTTGCTTTTAGACGAGTAGCTACTAGTTCTGTTTCTGTACTTGCTCAGCTGCTCTTGACTGTAAGGTTCGTTATGTCGCAGGCATTGTTCTTTGGTTCTTGTTCACAAATACTTTCTCGAAGTCAGTCCATGGTACCTACCATATGGGTGTGCCCAATAAATATGTGGGATAAAGGATCAAAACCATCATTTTACAACTCAAGAATAACATGCACATGTGTGTGTGTGTGCATGTATAATTTTGAAAAGTTTATTTCAGAAGTAAATTGACTTTATGTTGTATTAACTGAGAGGACTAAATCATGTACTATTCTGATCAGGTCCCCAGGCATTTTCTACTTCTATGATGATATTGCCATCTCTTTAACAATCTCCCACCCCACTGTGACATGTGGATTAACAGATATGAGGACCTTCTACCACCTTGCATCCCTGACAACCAGAAAATTAAAACACGAATGATGTCACCATTGTTTCAATGGAGTGTTTTCTTTTTTAGGATAGAGGTGTGTTTGTTGTCACACAAAGTAGACCTCAATAGTAAGAAACAGTATCAGTGCGAGGAATGTATTGATTTTCTTATTTTGTGCTTTGCTCGTTATAATTTCCAAGATGGCATATTTACGAATACTGGATATTACATTGGGAATTTTATTTTTCATCTGTATTACATTGTTTAAGAACACTGTTATAAATTTCAAAAATTGTGCATCTAGAACATTAAAAATAAGATGTATGCTATTCACATCCAACTTAATATATATTACACTGGGAGCGAATTAGCCAATAGCATATTAGAAAGTTTTTTGGAGGGTTATGTCACCCATGAGATCAATAGCAGGAAAAGGAGGCACCCACTGGTTCAATTTAGCAGCATATCAATGATTTAACAGTAACCTTGACAGACCTTCCAGGGTAAATAATTTCCACTTTCATCTGTGCTTAAGATAGCTTGTAAGGTACAATATATGTGGGTACTTAAACATCATGAATTGCTTATTGCAGAAGGCTTTCTAGGGTGAGAGGAGCGTGTTTTAAGCCAAAAAATGGGGAAGGCCAAACAAGTGTTCCCTCTGAAGATGTTGTTAACAATGCACAGAAAACAAAAGGTATAAGATGTAGGCTGTGGGAAATTAGTGACCGCAAAACAATTGCATTTCTGGAACAAAGAGGGGATAATGAAATGAGACTTTGTAAAACCACTTAGAATGTTGTTAGAGAAGCGAGTCTGACAGCCGAGGCAAAGCGTAAGGAGATAATCAAAGTACGACTGGTCTGACCAAATGGGTGGAAGTCCTGTGCGTCTGGAAAAATGCATCAAAGGCCAAACTCATTCTGAAGACTCAGGAAAGCCCTGAACCCCCTGCCTGCTTCCACACTGGCAATCAAAACTCCCCCATTTGCTCGATCTGGCTAGAAGGTGGGAGATTCCTACCTCCTACCGTTTCTGTTTTAGTGACTTTTTGGCAGGCCTGGTGCACACGTTTCTGCAGTCACTCGTGTTCTCCGTGGAGCTGAGGGCTCTGAAGGACGTCCTTTGCTCTATGCCGGTGGCCTTCCTCGGCTTCTCCCTCACCGGAGGCTCACACTGTGTGGGTGCTCCCTCACCTCGCCTTCCTGCAGGATGGTACTCCTTCCCCGGGCTGCCTCATTCCATCCTATGGCTTCGAACGCCAGTCCTTCCTGATTGTCAAAACTGTAGTCACAGTTCTGATTTCTCTTCTTTCTCTAAACTCAATTTCCAGCTGCCGGTCAGTTTGGTCACATCGGTGTTTGCCTGCTCCTTACAACTCAGGTTCGCTGTACCTCCTCCAGGCCAACCTTTCCTTTTGTGTTTTATATTCTGATTTTGGGCATCACCTTTTCACCTTGGCTAGTGTCTTGAAATAAATTTCCCCCATTTTTCTGTCTCATACACCATATTTTTAATTCCGTTTACAGTGTCTGGATGGCTATACAACTTCATTCCTTCACTTCCCACTGCTGCCTTCCTCGTTCACATCTCCTTCCTAGCCTTGTAAAATATGTAAAGAGCTTCTCTACTGCCTTTCTGTGGTCTCACTGATTCAGGAAATCTTTATTAAATGCTACTCTATGCACATGAGATATAGCTGTGAACAAAGTAAACAAAAATCCCTCTTATTAAGGAGCTTATGCTATTGTGAAGCCAGAAAAAGAAAGAGACCAGGAAATTCGTAATTTATTTGAAAATGAGGACTATGGAGAAGAGGAGGAATGTCAGGGGACAGGGTTGCTGTTTTATTAATGTTTAGTGAAAACATCATTGATAAAGTAGACCCAAAGGAAGACCCGAAGGAAGGTGAGGGGTGAGCTGTGTGTGTATTTGGGATTACAGTGAGGTGCAGGGCAGGCTCAGGGCGCTCATTGTCTGGGCCAGTCTTCCAAAGCGAGGGGCCAAGTTAGAAGGAGTGAGGGGAAGGAGGATGCTATCTTATTTATCAAATGATCTTACAACTCCAGGCCCTCCTATGTGTTATGTAAATGTAAGTTAATTTAATCGTTGTAACACATTGGGAGGTAGCTACTATTATCATCATCTCTGTTCACCAGAGAGATGGTGACACAGGGAAGATGTCAGGCTGATCCGAAGCTGCCCAGGCGCTCGGCCGCCGCACCATGGTGTTGGAAGGATTTACGCACAGAGCAATGTGATGTCACTTAAAATCATGTTGGATGTTTTGTGGACCACGGATTATAAGGCAAAAGCTAGAGGCAAGGGAACTGGTAGGGTACTATTTCAATAATTTTAGCAAAAAATGATGGTGGTTTGGGTTCAGGTGGTTGTGGTAGACACTGATTGGAGAAGGATTAATTAGACATATGCTTTAGAGGTAGTCCTCAACAAATTTTATATATAGGATATAAGAGAAAGACAAAAATAAATGATTCTATCATGAATTGAATAACAGAAATGTAGAATTGACATTTACTGAGATGGGGGTAAGAAGGAGTGTTCAAAAGGAAACTGTTTCGGCTAGAGCCTAACAGGTCATGAACTGTGAACTTGGCTTTGGAGATATTAAACTTGAGTTTTCTATAGAGATGTAAGTACATATATGGGTTAGAAAGATGGATAAATAGATCTGGGACTTGAAGTGAAGCCAGGGTTAGTGATAGATATTTTGAAGTGTCAGTTAAAACCTTAGATGTTATGTTAATACTATACAATGAGTTAGTGTAGATGTTGAAGCAGAAATTAGAGAGCTGAGGAGGAAGTAGCAAAAGAGAAAAGGGGAAACAAGAGAGCGTTGTCCTGGGAGCGCAGAGCAGACAGTGTTCTAAACAGGGACTAACCAGTTATGTGGTATGTAGGCAGTGCTGTAGACTGAATAAGATGACTATTAAACACAGACTTTTAGGGTTAAGAATGAAGGCTTTTTGAAATATATGTTTTTTTTTTTTTTTTTTTTGGTGACCAAGAGCTATTTTAATCGAGTAGTAGGCATGAAAATCAGACTGGAATAGGTTCAAGATAGAACAAATACAGAGTATCTGCAGATAATAAATTTAAAGGACTGTTTCAGGGAAGTATGTATAGACATCATGTGGTAGCAAAAGGAATGCTAGGGCGAGGCTCTGAGCAGCAGGGCCGGAGACAGAGGTGGCTGTGTGTGTTTACAGAGGATTACAGGAAGCAGGAGGAAGGCGGGGAGCTCCTGACCAAGGATGTGGCTTTGGCTGGCATTGGCTTCCTCTGAATCCCACAGGGAGCTGTCGAGTATGACTTGTACCCCAAAGTCCGGCAAAGGGCTGGACTTCTGTCCTCTCAGGAGTTAGCCATGAGAAGTCAGCTGCCCCACTTGGGGGTGTGCAACCTGTTGGGCCAATTTGCTCCCATGGACCCATGGAAATTCTCTGAAGGTGGGAGGAATAGGGATGGTCCCACCAGCTTGACACAAAAAGGATCTGGGAGCACCAATGGCGGTCACTGCAGGAGTTGATGGAATTCATTTTAAGATGGAAGACACCATATATTATGTTTCTCATTGATGGGAAAGACTTGGTTAAGAAGGAAAAATTAATAATCCATGAACACGAGAACAACCAATTTCACCTTTGCAATCTGGCCTTTAAACTGTAGCCATAAATCTGACTGCTGACAAGAGAGTCTGAAAAATCATCCTTATAATGAAACCTAACTCGCTAAAGATTCAAACAGACCGAAAACAATCCAAACATGCACTGCTCAACATAAACATTTCGGAGAATGAGCAAATGTGCCCTTTACTAATTTCTTTCTTTGTACAACTGAATTTAGCCTTCTGGGCTTTAGGGTCTTCATCTGTGAAATGGACGGTTCGGATGTGCTTGCTGTCTTAACATGCCCACACACTACTTTGTTCCTGTTCGCCCGAGTCCTCCTGCTCCTCATTCAAAATGTTACTCCTTGTTCTAATCCCCCCTCTCTTACAGAGTCATTTACTTCTATTTTTAACCTCATTTCCTGTATTCAAATGTTCTTTCTGCAGTGCCCTCATCTGTTCAGGACTACTGAGCATCCTAGGTGCTGCCCTAGCTGCTGTACAAAAAACTCGGCAGTATGGCCTAGTCTACTGTAACCACACGTGCCTTTTCTTCATAATGCAGAGGCCATGTCTGTCATGGCAGACTCAGTACCTGCTCGGTGCATGGGCAGTGCCCAGCCCATTAGTTACTGCACTCGTTGAAAGGCACCTCCACCTGCACTACTCAGCTCTACCTGAGTGGTTGGCTACTGTCTGCCTGTAGGTATCACGAATCTAGTAGCACATTTCTAATCAGGTTTTTCTTTTTCTTTCTTTCTTTCTTTTTTTTTGAGACAAGGTCTTGCTCTGTAGTCTAGGCTGGTCCTGAACTCACTATGGAGCCCAGGCTGGCCTTGGACTCACAGCAATCTTCCTGCCTCAGCCTCTTGAGTGTTAGGATTGCGGGCATGCACCACCATGCCCGTCTTAGGTGGTGCTGGGGAATTGAACTCATGCCTTGTGCTTGCAAGGCAAGCACCTCAACCTCTGTGTCATTCCTCTAGCCCCTAAGCAGGCTTTAAAAAATAAAATACCAGAAATAACTAATCTAAATTCATATTAATTCTGAATTTATGAAAGCATATATTCTCATTGTAGCATATGATGGGACTCGGTTCAGCATGAAAGTATCCATGAATATCTGTAAATTGACATCCATATAAATAGGCTAAAAACACAATGCAGTGGCTGGCTGCAGAGAGAGAGCTATCTACATTTTTGATCATCACTAGTATTAAATAAAACCAAATTGTTTCTTTCTATGGGTAAATAAGGGGATTCTTTCTCTATTTCCATGATTTCAGTGGGGTTATTAAGGATGGTGATGAAATCAACAGACCAGTGGATACACAAACTGTGGTATTTATACACAATGGAATACTACACATCTATAAAGTCCAACAGCATGGAGGCTTTTATGGGCAAATGGAAGAAACTTGAGAACATCATGCTTAGTGAAGTGAGTCAGAAGCAGAAGGTGAAACATTGAATGGTCTCTCTGATATGAGAGATACAGATCACAACTCTTATGGTACTTAAAACAAAAAACAAAGTGAAACAGGGAAGTAGGGCGGGGAGGGAGAGAGGGGTGGGTAGGGGGAAGGACAAAAGGAGAGAGGGAAAATCCTTGTCACCTTGACAAGATACGTAGGTGCACAAAATGCTCAACTTCATTGTAAATCTTAAATTTTGCGCTTATACATATTCGTAAAATGGGGGTAGAGGGAGGATGGTGGTGAAGAGATTGTTCTGATAGTTGGCCAGTGACCTCGTAAACACTTGGGCCATCCCTTTGCTAGCTACCTACCCCGGAGTAGTTCAACAAAAATAGAAGGAGAGAAGGATTAAATAAGCAAATATTTTTTGAACCCACAGGGCTTTGATTCTTAACCTCAGGTAGGACTTGTGGTATAGCAGCTAAAGAGAGCTCACAGCAAGATCCCATGGGAAGTGCTTTCTTCTTCCCAAAGTTGTCCTTAGAGGCCTAAACCCAACTAAGCCAAGAATGCATCAAAGAGGATGCCCTAGTCTATAGCAGAGCTAGGGTGGCTGTTTTCCCTGGGCCTTTCTGGGGATATGAAGAGAGGTGACAGGAAAACAGAAGAAGCCCCAGAGCTACTTTACCTGTGAAAGAGAGAGAAGAGAGAGTTGGAGGTGGCAGAGATGAATTTTTTAAGTGGAGGACGGGTAATAATAATAATAGTCACATTTATGAAGCACTTACTTGGTGTTAAACCCTGATCTCAATACTTTATGTATTAACTCTTTTAATCTTTTATTCATCTTTTAGGTTAAATTTTCTGTTTAAGATGCTTCTTTGATTAATCTTTTACTCCTGTAAGGTTGTTCTAGTGTTAACCTTATTTTCCGTAGGAAGAAACAGAAGTACAGAATGTTTAAGTAACTCGCTCAAGGTCATCCAGCCAATTAGTGTTAAAGAGCTTACCCCGCCACAGAAGGGCTTCCTTCCCTTGGGGTGAGGATGGGAAAGAGGCAGGGAAGAGCTGGAGTCTGGTTCTGAAATGGCATCCTTTGGTAGAGTCAGAAAAGACACGATGCACACTATTGGTAAAGCGGCTTGATAGAACGTAACCCGTAAAAAAGGGAAAAGAGTACAGGTCCACTCAGCAAATACTGTTTGAGCATTTCTGTGCGCAAGAGATTGTACTAGGTGCTGGAGGAACTAAGGAACAAGCCCTAACAAAGGAGGAGTTAGCCAGTGAACCTGTGTATCTGCTCAGTTCCGGCTAGGCACAGGGTGTGGTATACCTGGGCTCAGGATTAGGGAACCCACTTGGGGTTTAAGGAAAGACTTTTAGGAAATAATTTTTACAGAGATAAGTGCTAAGCAGCAAGTGAAGGCCATCCAGGTAAAGGAAGTGGGAAAGGCAACCAGGAAGAAAGAGGAAAACTGTGTTTCAGAATTATGATTTTACTAAAATCTCAAAGGTGAGTGTTAAATGTCAAGTGAGGAGGCTGGAGACATAACTGGGGCTTCGATCTTAGAGAGTCTTCCATGTAGTGCTAGTGTGCTAGGTATTGGGCATGTCCTGAGTACACTAAAACATGTGCTAAAGGCATGACCACAGCAGCGTGTAGCCTGGAGGGAAACCGATGCTACAAACACCAGAACTGAGTTGCATGTCATCTGTGGGCATCTAGATTATAATAAGGTGGTATTTCAAATCCTTGTCAGGGAGCATAATTTATACAATTAATACTGTTAGAAAATTAATTTTTGTTCAGCAAAGATAAAATATAAACTATTACCTAATGTCACCCACAAAAATGAACTTTAATAAGTTAACTTTAATAACTTAATTAAGCATCTGATTACGAAAGAAACTTACAAGTATTTGAAACAGTGTTGAAACAGGTTTTTATAAAGTTTGAGGTGGGAAGAACGTCTTTAAAAAGATGTTAGTACCACAGGCTGTAAAAGAAAATGATTGACAGATACAGTCTTATAAAAATTGGAAATCATCTCTACACAATAAAAGCCATGATAAAATGAAAGCCAACATGTGGAACAGCTCTTCGTAGCATATTTAATGGATGACTGATTATTGTGTTAAATATATATATATAGACCTTCTATAAATCATTCAAAAATATAAATACAAGTGGAGGTTATAAAGGGACAATTTATAGGGTAAGTGTCAGAGACCAGGAAACACATGAAAAGATGTTTATTAACACTAACTTAGATGAGGGCCTAAAATATTGTCTGACACACAGTCATCATGCAGCAAGTGTTAGTCTCCTCTACCAGCAGCAGCACCACCACAAAATGATGAATTTTATTATGAGGGATTCTAAGAACATTTGAAAATAAAAATTAACAAGTAAGAATATTATTGAGATCTTAATGAGGTGGACCTATTTAATACAGATTCATATCAATACCACTGATCCTATGTTCTTGTGTCTGTATCCAGATTTATATATGATAGCGCTATATTTCATTCTAGTCAAAAACTGACAATTGTGATATAATAAATTTAAAATTATACTGAAGTCCAGAAAAAATGCGATATTCTTTGAGTATAATATAGGAAAACGAGAATTTCACAAAACACTGTTTCCTCTTGGATTTTAAAAAATTTTATTATACAAATTTAAGGAGTACAACATGATATTAAGGGATACACATATACAATAAAATGTTTGTGATAGTGAAGCAAACTACCATTGTCATTGTCTATGTAGTTAGTTATTCATTTACTCCCTGTGGAAAGAGCACCTAAATCTACTCATGATTCATGACTTCCAAATTCTGTAACATATCGGAGACCTGGGTCTGGGGAATTAATGATTGTCTATGCCTCTCACCTTTTTTCAGAGCTTTACTCCTTTCCTAGTGGACTCTTGCCCTCTTTCTACCCTGTCATTCATGTTGAGGTTTTTTATGCCATTATTCTGTGAATTTCATGAATAGGACACCCATCTGCAGTCAATCATTTGTGTTTGGTTCATTTGTGTTTGATTCATTTCACTGAGGATTTGGCTATTATGAATTGTGCTGCTATAAGCATGAATATACATGTGTCTTTTTGGTACATTGATTTTCTTTTGGGAACATTTCCAGTAGAAGAGTACCTGATCAAATGGAATTTCCATTCTCAGCTTTCTAAAGAATCTCCATGGCTGTACCAGTCTGCATTCTCGCCAGCAGTAGAGTAGAGTTCCTTTTCTTCTGCACCCTCACCAACAATTGTTGTTTTTTGAGATCTTGATGTAGGCCGTTCTAATTGGAGTGAGGTGCAACCTGAGTGTTGTTTTTATTTGCATTTCTCTCATGGCCAATGATGAACATGTTTTCATGAGCTTGCTGACCATTCGTACTTCTTATGAGAAGCTTCTTTTTGTTTCAACTGCCCACTTCTTGATGGGATCATTTATTGTAGAAAGTCTTATGTTTTTGAGTTTTTTGTAGATTCCAGATATTAATCCCTTGTCTGGAGTGTTACTGGTGAATATCTTTTTGCACTCTGTGGGTTGTCTCTTTTCCTTGCTGATTGTTTCTTTTTCTGTGCAAAAGCGTTTTAATTTAATGTAGTCCCATTGGTTGATTCTTGCTGAGATTTCTTTAGCAGCTGACATCTGTTCAAACAAAATCCTTTCTTGGGGCTGGAGGAATAGCTCAGCAGTTAAAGCACTTGCCTAGCAAGCCCTAAGTCAAGCACTAAGTACCCAAGTTAAGCTCCCCAGCACCACTTTCGCTTGGCGTGATGGCACACGTCTATAATCCTAGCACTGGGGAGGCTGAGATAGGAGAATTGCCATGAGTCCAAGGCCAGCCTGGTCTCCATAATGAGTTCAGGACCAACCTGGACCACAGAGCAAGAAAACTCTCTTTCTCTCAAAAACAAAACAAAACAAAACAAAAATCCTTTCCTGTCCTTATGTCTTCTAGGATTTTACCTATTTTGTCTTCCAGTAAGGTGAGTGTTTCTGTTTGATGTTCAGTTCTTTGATTCATTTTGATCTGATTTTAGTGTGTGGTGACAGATATGGATCTAGGTTCATTCTCCTGCCTGTGGAGATTCAGTTTTCCTAGCACCATTTGTTGAAGATGTTGTCTTTTCTCCAGTGGATGGTTTTGGCCCCTTAGTCAAAGATTGTTTGAATAAGGGTATTTGATTTGCTTCAGCCTCCTCAATTCTATTCCACTGCCCCTCCTGTTTGTTCTTATACCAGTACCATGTAGATTTAGTCACTGAATTATTTTTGCTTTGTAGTATTTTTTGAAGTCTGGGATTGTGATTCCTCCGGCTATGCCCCTGTTGCTTAGAATTGCTTTAGAAATTCTAGTTCTTTTCTGGTTTCGTATAAATTTTAGAGTTGTTTCTTTCTAGTTCTGTGAAGAATGTAGCTGGTATTTTTTTGATTGCTATTGAATTGAATCTTTATAGTAGTTTTAGAAGTATGGCCATTTTGACAATATTAGTTGTTCCTGTTCAGGAACATGGGATGTCTTTCTATTTTCTAAAGTCCTGTTCAATCTCTTTCTTCAGAGATTTGTAGTTTTCTTTGTATAAGTCCTTCACTTCTTTGTTGAGGTTTATTCCTAAGTATTTTATTTATTTATTTTTTGTTCCTATTGTGAAGGGGGTTGTTTTCTGAATTTCTTCCTCTTTCAATTCATTGTTGATACATAGAAATGTTATTGATTTGTAGGTATTGATTTTATAGTCTGCTACTTTGCTGAATTTATTAGTTCAAGTGTCTTTGGATGGTATTTTTGGTTCTTCTATGTAGAATATCATGTCATCTGCAAATAAGAATATCTTTGCTTCTTCTCATCTCTTCCAATTTGTATTCCTTTTATTCCTTGCCCTTGCCTGATGGCTCTTGCCAAAATTTCAAGCACTATGTTGAATACAATGGGCATTCTTGTCTTGTTCCTGAATTTAGTGTGAATGCTTTCCATCTTTCTCCATTTAGGGTAATATGGGCTGAGGGGTTGTTGTTAATAGCTTGAATCATATTGAGGTAGGGTTCTTCTATTCTTATTTTCTTCTGAGTCTTTATCATAAATGGGTGATGGGTTTTGTCGAATGCTTTTTCTGCATCTGTTGAGATAATCATATGATTTTTATCTTTGCATCTGTTAATGTGGTGTATTGCATTTATTGATTTGCATATGATGAACCATCCTTGTGATATTATTTTCTAAACAACTATGGTTCAAAGAACAGATACATATCAAAATTGCACAACATCCAAAAATAATCTTAATGAAAAATTTCTCTTAAGACATCATGACACATACTTAAGCTGCATGGAAATAAGATATAGTCTCAAATACCTACACAAAAATAAATGAAATGAAATTTATCAGAGAGCACTCCTTTGCAAAAACATCCAACAGTCTACCAAAACGTCCAAGTGATGGTAATCCCAAAGCCATTTATAAAGTGCCAGTTTAAAGACACACAACTATGACAAGTATAATAAATGCTGGCTGAGAATGCAGAAAACAAAAACTTAGGACTAGCTTCATTCATAAATATCCAAATAAGATTCAAAGTTACATATCAACAAGGAGAGATTTGCAGCACACTGAAATAATGAGTTAACATAATCAAATAAAATTTATTCCATGAATGTGAAAAATGATTTTCAGGAGGAGAAAAATTACATAACCATGCTCACCTACAATTAAAATGGATCTGGCAAAATTCAACATTAATTCTTTATTAAAACCCTCAAAATTGGAAATAAAATAGAAAGTCCAGAAATAAAGCCCAATATACAAGTGGCACTGTGTGCTGAAAATGACATCTTAGATCAGAGGGAAGTAGTAAGTGGTGTTTATGTCATTAGGGCAATGATATCTAAGTCTTCTTACTGTTATTTAGTTTATTTTACATATAGGCTTACATATAAGCTTTATGTGTGATATGATTACAAGAAGATAATACAATTTGTAACAGTCCCACTTTAGAAGGCTGAGAGAGTTTTGGCCACTAGAAAGATTCCTTCATCTTTGAAGACATGAATTTATTATCTAATATGTAAGCATCTCCTACAATCAGAAGTACACAGGAAATCCAAAGGGAAAGTAGGTAAGACTTTAATAGGCACTCCCACCACAGTCCCAGGGATACCTTTTCCTGGAGAGATGTGAACACCAACATCTGTTTAGCCCAGACCAGGCACAGCAGATGGACCAAAGTTCACTTTGGTGAACCAGTGAGTTTTTTTTGGGTTACTTGCAATTCATAGAAGAGAAATATGAATAATTTAATTGTATGAGGTAACATTTGTTATCATTAATCAGAGAAATTAAAATCATGAAGGAATATTGGCTTATACTTCACTGCAAGTAAAACATAGGAAGTTGAAACATACCAAAGTTGGTGGAGGGTATGAAGAAAGAAGCTTCCCGAAGGAAGGGGTAGCGTCAGTTTGTTGACCTCTGAACAAAACGTGGCTGACTTTTACAGTGTGGGTGCCAGTTTGCTCCTCTTTGTGTCTGTGCTATGGTTTGGATTTTGATTGTCCCTCAAAAGCCTCGTGTATTTGGAATTGTATGTTATTGGGAGGTAGGGCCAGCTGGAAGTGGCGGGTACTTGGGATTTGACCTGGAAATAATATGTCGACTTGTTTCCCTGGGTTTAGGTGTGTTT
Organism: Ctenodactylus gundi; assembly: GCA_004027205.1. Classification (NCBI taxonomy): domain Eukaryota; kingdom Metazoa; phylum Chordata; class Mammalia; order Rodentia; family Ctenodactylidae; genus Ctenodactylus; species Ctenodactylus gundi. Next base: position 556,918 of record PVKB01000753.1, on the reverse strand, counting down.
TGTTTATTCCAGGGCCAGAAAGTAGGGGCGGGGCACCCACCTTGGGTGTGGGCGGTCCAGGATTGAAATAAAGGAAAGGAGAAGAAACATTGTTACAGCTTCCTCCTGGCAAGGCTTTGGTATTGCCTGGGTTTGCAGGTTCGCTTGGTTTCTGTCTGCAATAGGGTGAGCAGCGCTCCGGCATCTGCCGTGTGCTTCCACTGTTGCTAGTTGCCCACAAATGGACTGTATGAGATCTTCTGAAACTGTGAGCTAAATACATGTTTCCTCCCTTAAACAGTGCATGTTGGATATTCTGTCACAGCTATGAATAAGTAACTAAGACAGCCTGTGGGTGGTTGCCCTCCACACTGAGTCTGGGTTTGGGCCTGCTACTTGATGTGTTTGTTGGCAAGACAACCAATGGGACTCACCTGGAGCTCGGCAGTGTTTGTGCTGGAGGCTCACCTGTCCGTGCTGTTTGTCCCACGCAGGGGCTGCCCTGTGAAGAAGCCCAGGCTGCTTCCTGGATGGTGACGACTCCTGGAGCAGAGATGAGCTGACCCCACAGAGGCCACCATGATGTGAGAGTCAGTCCCCACCTGCTCTGGAGGCTGATGCATGACACCATGGAGCTGTCACCTCAGACAAGTAGAAGTCTGCTCAGCTGAGTCCAGCACCAGGTGCCGATTTACAGAATCAAAAGATCAGCAGGCGGTCATTATAGGCCATTATAAGGCAGTTCATTACACAGCCACAGCCAACTGCTATGTCAACATATAGGAATCCACTGAAAGGAAGAATGTGCTTACTAACACTTGGTTGAATGAATGACCATAAACATCTTTCAAGGATGTATGCATATCTAAAAAATATTTAACATGTAGGAACAGGTGGTTTAATGAGACACCAGAGAATGGGGAAGTGGAGAAAAACCTGAAAGAAGTGTCAAGATTTGCGATTAGAGAGTCAGTTCTCAAGGGGAGGATGCATAGATTTGGAGAGATTATTTGCCTTTTGTATCAGATGAATGTAAAGTCAATAGAAAATCACGGTGGTGAGGAAGGTACAAAAATAGCTGAAGTATTTATTAGTATTTGTGGCTTTTAAAAATTGTGATTTAAAACTAATAAGAAAATAAAAAATGGGGCTAGTTTCTTGTCATTGTGACAAAATATGTGAGAAAGTCAACCTAAAGGGAGGAAAAGTGTATGCTGGCTCATGGTCCCAGAGGGTTCAGTCCATGGTAAGATGGCTCCAATACTGTAGGCTGCGGAGAGGCAGAACAACATCGTGAGAAGGGTATGGAGGAGGAGTGCTGCTCACCTCATGGTGGCTGGGGGACAGGGAGAGAGGAATAGCGAGACAGAGGCAGATACAGACAGAGACACACTTTGCTAGTGGGAGTCCACTTCTTGCTTCTTTTCTGTCCAAGCCCCAATACCACTGGATATTTCTGTCCTCATTCAGGGTGGGTCTTCCCCAGTCACTTTGCTGTCTTGTGTGGTAATTGTCTCTGGAAACACCCTCAAAGACACACCCATATGCGGGCTTTACTAATTTCCTAGATGTTTTTCGATCCATTCAAGATTAAACTTCACACAGAATAGTTCTTACATTTCAGCTTTGCCAATTATAAAATTACATTAAACAGTAGCAGTTTTAATCCCAGGTGGCTCAGCTACTAATATGAACATTCATTTTTACAGAAATAGACTTGCAACCAAACACTGAAAAAATTCAGACTATGTTGTAGACTTGGAATTGCCACTGGCTTCTGCTTCCATATTCTTAGTCATATATAGTTGTTACTAGTTAAGGAAGGATCACCTTGTGACCCCTGGGAAAGAGATGATGTCATTTGTATGCATACAACCTAGTGTGTTTTGACCCATGCAGATCTGGATCATTGCAGTAAGCGTACATGGAAGCAGTTGTATCATCTCAGGCTTTGTCAGCCTACTCGGAGGTAACACCTGCCTTGACAACTCACAGCTACCTTGAGAATTTTCTAAGATAATAGAGCAACTGTTACTCGTGAGATGGGCGGAAACTCAGAATAAAGGAGGAGTAGCCATGCTAAAAGTTCTGCTTGATCTGCTTGATATACTTTATCTGACACAGCACATCATGATTCATTCTAAAACATACCAGCTACATGTGAGCTTCAGTTTTCATTTTATTATTACTTAAGCCATGCTGAGCTCCTTGAGACATAGCATGCCTTTGAAAAAACCTTTATTTTTATTCATTATAGCTGTCAGATGCAGCCATGTGGAAACCAGCCCTGTTACAGAATGTCTTCTAATTTGGTAAGGAGTTTAAATGATGTAAAGAGGGTGATAATGAATACAGAAACTGGTGAGCAAAATTAAATTTCTTACTCAGGTCCCTGGCTGGCTGTCATTAAAATGCTCATGACTAAAGAGTTAGTTCTAAGACGGTCTCTTCTGGTTAAAGGAATGCTGGAGAATATTTATTAAAAAAAAAAGATGACATTGAATAAATGTTCTGAGGCCTGGGCTCCCTTTGGGGAGAGATGCTCTGCTAAGCAGAGCCCTTGGAGAGAGTTGCTGCTTGGTGATCATATATCAGAACCTAGCCCTTTATTCTTGACTATCAAATCTCTACATGGAAGTCATTTTATATGCAAAACTAGTTGGTTTAACTCTTCAGGCATTTCTGCTAGTGTTTTTACTGCTGAAAGCATAGGTCATGCTGTCTACCTCGCACTAGGAGCAGAGTCCCTGCAGCAGTATCCCTGCTGGGCCCTCTCCAGCCTTCCTTTACCTTTCCTGGCAATGAGAGGTTTGTCCTGCTCAAGGGCAGTTCCCCTGCAAGCACTCGCTGCTGTTTACTGTTCCTAGAAGACAAGCCTGCTTCCTCTTGCTTGCCCTGGTTCTGACCTCTTGGCCATGATAGAGTATGTCCACGTCTTCTCCCTGGCTCTGATGGTGGATTTGCAGAAGTGCAGATATTTTTCATGGATATTTCATGCCTCTTCCTGAACACTGGTCCTTCTTCCTCTTTCTGCTCCCCGATGGTAATCATAAATCACAATGATTCAACAGTATTTTTACCTCTCCTCAGTTCAACACTCCTTGTCAACTCTCTCCTCAGACATCTCCTATGGTTACTAACTGAAGAGAGCAAAAAGTTGTGTACAATAGCTTGAAATGACCATTTAACTTTCCTACAAGTTTCTCTTGGGTCTTCATACTTACTTATACTTATTGAGTATGATGAATGAAATATATATGAAGAACACTTCATTTAAAAAATCATTACAGTAAAAAATACTGCCATTATTCTCTCAGAATACTCCTTCTTGCTTCAAACATACTTACCCCATTGTTCTTGGCACTTTCTGCAGCAGTTCTGGAATTTCTTCTTTTGTGTCTTCAGTTGCACTATTGTCGTCCCTTGGGGTCCTCAGTTAATTAAAACGGTTTAGTTTTTGGAGGGCAGAGCCAAGATGGTGACCGTGAAAGATATTTTGTCAGTGGCTGTGCGTGGTTCAGCTGGAAGATGGAGATTTCGTGAAGTAATTGTGTTGGTGTCCTGGGAAGGCGGATGATTTGTTGGACCTGGAAAGTGACAGGAGGGCTGGAGGAAGGGTGCTGAGGATTGCTGGCTGGTGAGTGCAAGTTCCTGGATGAGGAGAGGGCCCAGGGTGGGGCCTGGAGCTGCGGAGGGTGGAGTGCTTGGCCAGCCTGTGGACTGTGAGCCTGCAAGTGGCAAGGGAGGATTGCAGCCAGGATGACGTCCTAGAAAGCACCAGGCAACCTTGTGGCTTTATGGCCCACAGCACACCTTGGCCGTGATATGATGGAGTGTTGAATCATCCTGACTGTGGTATGCAGGCACTGAGGGATCCTGCCTGCAGGGCGTTGGAGCTGAGGGACTGCTCAGTTCAAATCAGTGCTGGAATCCCTGTCTGCTGGCAGTCCCAAACAGATTGGGTTGCCAGAAGAAAGGAGCCAACCTGTTGCACCTTATTCCTCAGATGGCAGGACACAAGGTCTTGGATGCGGAGACTTCCCATGCAAGTGACTCAGAGAGTAATGTTTTTTCTCTTCTTTTTTGGACATGAGCCTCGATTCAGTGGTTTTTCTGTAGGTATGTTGAACTTGTATTTTTCTGCGACTGATTTATTGGCTTTTTACTTTTATTTATTCCTTTCATCTTTCTTTGTGTCCCGTCTCTTCTATTTGTTAATTTTTGCATTTCTTTCTCTCTCAGTTACCTCCTTATGCCCTTTTTGAAAAGCTTTTCTGTAGATTCTAGAGATGCTCTTTATTTCACTCATAACTTGCCCTATTTCTTCTTCTTCTTCTTCTTCTTTTTTGAGACAGGGTCTTGCTCTGTGGTCCAGGCTGGTCCTGAATTCAATTCAGAGCCCAGGCTGGCCTTGGACTCACAGCAATCCTCCTGTCTCAGCCTCCCGAGTGCTGGGATTACAGGCGTGTGCCACCACGCCCAGCTTATGTGGTGCTGGGGAATAGAACTTGGGTATTTAGCACTTGGCTTAGTGCTTGCTCAAGTGCTTTAACCGCTGAGCCGTTCCTCAAGCCCACCCTATTTCTTCTTATTTTTGTTTATAGTGCTTAGGTTTATCTGATATCCTCTAATCTGGGGTTGAAGCTCTGTCATGTTTTTCTTTATTCTATAAATACTCTTCTTTTTACCACACTCTCAAAGTAAATCTTAAATCTCAATCTGTTCTCATCTATCCTCCTATTACCCTTATTAATAGTAGTATTAATAATTGATAACTCACAGACATATGGCTGGCCATGTAGGGAAGCAATAATTGTATACCACTGAGGTAGACATAGATCAGTAAGGTAGGTAATTTTTCTATATTTTCAGTAATAAATTAGCATCACCTTGAGCCAAGTCTTCTAATATGTTACTAAACAATCTGTATAGAAACCTTCATTGATAGTATAGATCATATTTTTAATGTAAAGAGGTGAATGGTTATGTGAGTTGATATCTTATTGTCATATGTCTATAGCTCATATGTATTAAGTTTAACCACAGACACAAATATCCATTCCACTATTAAAGACGGTAGAGTGAGTAGAGCCTGTTAAGTGTTGATAATAATTTCTTATGGTTTTTTTACTAGGCAAGCAATACAGAGAGCTATTTTATTAGTGATGCTGGTATAATGCTGATATTAGTGGGATATTTTGATATATAAGTATTAGGCTTATTTACATAGATATATTGAGGGCATAGGCTGAACCTTTTAATGGTAAAGGTAGAATAGTTGTAGTACTAAACTGGTTATTAGGTTCTGTCAATAATTTGCTAGTCTTAGATTATAATGTTACTGTAAATTTTTATTCAAATTGTGAATGACGGGCTAGACATTAATCTTCATTTCCAATATAGACCAACAAATATTTTTTCTGTAAACCATAGACAGTCTGTATTCTAGTCCATCTTCACTGAGAAATAGAGGAGCCAGTAGGAGCCATTGAGAAGACTCCCAAATTTAATAGTTCAATTAGCTAAAAACAGATGTAATTACTGAAATCTGAATGAATTCAAGAAAATTCCCCAAAAAAGAGATAATCCAACAGAAGACTCTGCATAGAAGAGATACATAAAGCCCATTGACACTACTGGATCTACAATTCATGGCAATAGAACCATGAGGAAATGAGGCAATAAATCACTGCAAAAAGGCCCAGCTCCTCAGAAGCTGATATCATGGGTCCAGAAGTAACAGAATCTACAGTGAAGGACATCAAAAAACCAGTGGCTTGATGACAAAAGAAGGCAAACCAGATATTCTTAAAGAAATACAAGTGATGCTCAGTGAGTTCAAAGGGAATGTAATCAAAGGAACAACAACCTTAATGGACAAAAACTTTAAGGATTATAAAGAAGACACAAAGAAAGAGATAAGGCAATACAAGAAATGAAGGAACATTTCAGCAGAGAAATAGAAAGACTGAAAGCTGAACTCTAGGATATTAAAAACTCATGAGAAGATGGGAAAAATGGCTTGGGCATTTTGAGAACAGATTATCAGATCTTGAAGGTAAAGGTGGCAAACTGAACCATATGCTCAGTGAGGTCCAAACAATAAAAAGCCAAGAAAGAGACCAGTTGCCACAGCTAATGGATGACTTGAAAACAAATAATCCCAGAATTATGGGAGTGTAGGAGAGAATGGAGAACAGTGGAAAAGGTTTAAGGGAAATGTTCAATGAAATGATCGGAGAAAATTCCCCAACTCTAGGAGAGAAATGGTCATTGAGTTCCTGTAGGCATGTAGAACACCAAATAACCTTGAACATAAAAGAGGCTTTCTGTGACACTTCATAATCAAAATTCTACAGATTCAACACAATACTAAAAGTTTCAGGAGAAAAACAGTAACTTATAAAAATAAATTCATCAGGATAACTGCAGACTTCTTCACACAGACCTTTAAAGGCCAGGAGATCATTGAGGGATATTATCCAAGTGCTAAGAGAATATAATTCCAACTCTGACTATTATATGTAGGAAATTTCCTTCAAAATGGAGAGAGAAGGTAAAATTTTTCATAATATACAAATTCTAAAGAAATACATGACCACTAGACTAGCATTGCAGAAAATACTTAAAGGGATCTTAGAGATAGGGAGACAAAGCAAAGCTCCCAGAGAAAAGGAAACAGAGAGAGAGATGTGAACTAACAGTTATGTAGAACAAACAACCAAATACTCAGTGAAGTATAATAATGATGACAGGATGTAGCAAATGTATCACAGTAATAATTCTAAATGTTAATAGTCTCAACTAGCCCATCAAAAGACACAGGCTGGTAGATTGGGTCAAAAAACAAAACCCAGCAATTTTTCACTTGCTAGAAACACATTTTACCCATAAAAACCCCATATAGACTGAAATATAAAAGGATGGAAATCAATATTTCATGCGCCTGGACCCACAAAACAAGCAGGGGTAGCTATACTATTCTCAGATACAGCAGATTTCAAGGCAAAACAGATCAGAAGAGACAAAGATGGACATTATATATGATTTAGGGAAAAATTCAATAGGAAGAATTTACAATTATCGAAATCTATGCATCTAACATCAGGGCACCCAATTTTATAAAAAAATATTACTGGATGTGAAAGGACAAATTCATGCCAATGCAATCATAGTAGGGGACTTTGATACCTCACTATAAATAGGCCAAGTATTAAAAAAATCAACAAAGAAAATTTAGAGTAAAAACAAGTTATGGAACAGTTGGACATAACTGATATTTACAGAGTGTTTTATTATCCATCATGAACAGAATACACTTTCACTTTTTTTTCCAGGAATACATGGGACATTTTCCAAAATAGACCACATTACAGGCTATAAACCATGTTTAAATAAGTACAAAGGAGGTTGAATTTTTTTCTTGAATACTTTCAGATCATAGCAGAATAAAACTAGAAGTCAAGAACAAAAGAAACCACAGAACTATTCCAATACATAGATCCTAATAATACATTTAGAACCAGTAATGGGTTATACAACAAAGCAGGTAAAAATACCTCATACTTCATAGTCAAATGACATTATAACAAAATCACAGCATAATATAACCATAGTTATGAATGCACACATTAAAAAAAAATCCCAAATAAACAATTTAATGTTGTAACTCACGGTACTAGATAAACAAGAATAATTTAAATCAGGAAGTAGTAGAATAAAAGAAATTTTAAAGACCTGAACAGAAATTAATGAAGTTGAAACAAATAAAAAAGCTCAACGAATCAGAGTTGGTTCTTCCAAAGAACAAAGAAGATATAAACCTCTAGCTAAACTAATGAAAACAAGGAAAGAAAAAAACCCATTTCAATGCAATTTGCAATGAAAAGGGTGAAATTACAATGGACACTGCTGAAATTCACGAAATTATAAGGAATAATTTGTAAACCTATATTCTGACAAATTGAAAAACTTGGAAGAAATGGGTATGTTTCTGTATACCTACAAATTACCAAAATTGCACAAAAAGAAAAAAAATCCAAATAGAGCCACAGCAATAATGGAAATTGAGGCAGTAGTAAAGTACCTACAAAGAAAAATCTGGATCTGGTTAGAAATAGAAATAGAAATAGAAATAGAACGAGCATTGTCATATTTGCTTCTGGAAGCTAGCATTACTGTGATATCAAAAAACTAGACAATGACTTACATAGGAAAGAAAACTATAGGTCAATCACCCTAATGGCCATGGATGCAAAACTCCTCAATAAGATACTGGAGAACAGAATTCAGCAAATCATTAAAAAGATTATACACCATGATCAAGATTTTTTCATTCTAATGATGTAAGAGTAATTTAATATACACGAATCAATTAATGTAACATAGAACCCAAATAAAAGCAAGAACAAAAAAATCACATGATTATCTCAATAGATGGAGAAAAGGCCTTTGACAAAATGTAGCATCTATTCATGACAAAAAAAAAAGCACTGAGGAAGTAGGTATAGAAGGAACTTACTTCAAAATGGAAGAAGCAATTTACACCAAACCTTTTGCCAACATTATTCTAAATGGGGAAAAGTTGAAAGCATTTTCCCTTAAATCAGGAACATTGCAGAGGTGTCCACTCTCACCACTCCTATTCAATATAGCACTTGGAACCCTTGGTAGAGCAATCAGGCAAGAGAGTGAAATAAAGAGAATACATGTGGAGAATAAAGAAGTTAAACTGTCCTTATTTGCAGATTGTATAATTCTCTACATGGAAGACCCCAAAAATTTCACCAAGAAACTCCTAGGACTAATTAAGTTCAACCAAGTTATAGATTACAAAATTAATACAAAATATCAATAGCATTCCTCTGAGTGAATAATAAACTGACTGAAAAAGAGCTGGGAGAATAATCCCATTCTCAATAGGTCCTCAAAAAATTAAATACCTCGGAGTAGACCTAATGAAGAATGTAAAGGACCTCTACAAAGAAAACTGTATTATACTGGAAAAACGAAGTCGGAGAGGGTATTAGAAAGTGGAAACAAATCCCCTGTTCTTGGGTTGGCAGAATTAAAATTGTCAAAATGATTATTGGCCCAAAACTAATGTACAGATTCAATACAATCCCAACCAAAATGCCAACAACATTTTCACAGAACTAAAACTTTATGTGAAACTAGTGAGACCCAGAATAGCAAAAGCAATCTTGAGCAACAAGACACAAACAGAAGATGGCATTACATTTCACACATCAAGTTATATTACAAAGCCACAATGAGAAAAGCTATATGGAATAGTCACAAAAACACACAGGTTGACCAATGAAATAGAATAGAGGATTCAGGGACAGCCTCAAGTACCCTCAGTTACCTGATCTTTGACAAAGGGGTCCAAAGCACGCACTGGACAAAAAGGATAGCCTCTTCAAAAATGGTACTGGGAAAACTGGTTATCTATATGTGAAAGAATGAGTTTAGGCACACACCTCTCACCATGTACCAATTCAAATCAAAGTGAATCAAAGGCTTACATATTAAAAGAGAAACACAAAATCTCCTGGAGGACAAAATAGGTAACTCTTGAATGAATGGGTGAAGACTTTCTGTATGTTGTCCTTGTCTTGTTCTTTCTTTCTTTCTTTTCTTCCTTTCATTCTTTCTTTTCTTTCTCCTTCCTTTCTCTCTTTCCTTTCTTTTCTTCCTCCCTCTCTCTCTCCCTCCCTCTGTTCCTCCCTCCCTCCATTCTTCCCTCCCTTCCTTCCTCCCTCCCTCCTTCCCTCCCTCCCTCCTTCCCTCCCTCCCTTCCTTCCTTCCTTCCTTCCTTCCTTCCTTCCTTCCTTCCTTCCTTCCTTCCTTCCTTCCTTCCTTCCTGTGTTAGATTATTCTCCCCCTTTCATTGTTTCCCTTTCTCTGAGTTCTTTGGTGCTACTTTCTTTGTCTCCAAGATTTCCTTAAGTATATTCTGCAATTCTGGCTTAGCAGTCATAGCTTTCTTTAGGTTTTCTTTGTCATGGAAATTTTTTATTTTTATTTCACTTTTGAAGGACGGTTTTGCCAGATATAGCAGTCTGGATTGAAGCTTGCTTTCTTTTAGAGCTGAAAGACGTAGCTGCATGCTTTCCTGGCCCTAGCAGTGTGTGCTGAGAAACCCAGTTATCCTGATGGGGTTGTCTTTGCAGATTACCTGTTTTCCTCTTATGACATTTAGAATTTTCTTTTGTGAATTTCTGAGAGTTTGATCATGATGTGTGGTGGAGTGGCTGTTTTCTGGTTTAGCTTACTTGGTGTTCTTGTACCTCAATATTAATTGCTTTTCCAAGATTTGGGAAAGTTTCTACTATAATTTCAGTAAATGAGTTCTTTGTACCTTTTTTGCTGTCCTATATTTTCCCCATTATATCTATTTATATCTATGTAGATAGATGATATAGATATGGATATAGATATATGTGTAATACACAGTGTTTATATTGAGCTTGAGTATTTTGTGTACATATATATCACAACAAAATTACAATTTTTCCCCCTGGCCCTTTTTGACCCTCCTGCACCCTCCCCGTCCCTCCTAACTCCCACTATCCCCTCAATCTAGTTCTATAAAATGTCTGTATTCTGGGACTCTCATATCAGAGAAACCATGTGACATTTAACCTTTGCATTTGAATCACTTCACTGAACATGATGGACTTAAGTTGCTTCTATTTACCTGCAAAAGCCTCAGATCTGTCTTTATGGAAGAGCAGTACTCCATGGTACACATGTACCACAGTCTTTTGTATCTGTTGGTCTGTTGATGGCTATTTTGCTATTGTTGGTTGTGCTGCTATCAACATGAGTATACATTTATCTCTGTTACATGTCACTTTTAAATCTTCTGGAAGGATAACCAGAAGAGGTATCAGTAGATTGAATAGAATATTTATTTTCAGCCTTTTTAGGAATTTCCATATTGCTGTCCATTTTGGCTGTATAATCCCACCAGCAGTGTAAAAATGTTCCTTTTTCTCCACAACATTGCCAGCGCTGACTGCTGTTTGGGTTCTTGGTGTATGCCATTCTCTCTGGGGTTAGATGATATTTTAGTAATGCTTTGATTTGCATTTCTCTAATGGTTAACGATGTTGACCACCTTTGCATGCATTTGTTGGCCATTTGAACTTCATCTGAGAACTGCCTATTCATTTCAGTTGCCCATTTTTTAATCAGGCCTGTGAATTTGAGGGGTCTATTTTTCTTCAATCTCTTGTATGTTCTAGTTATTACTCTCCTATCTGAGGTATAGATGGTGGAGATTTTTTTCCCCAAGCAATAATAGTATAACCTAAGACAAACCAATTGCTGACATATTGTACTAAGATATTAAATCATACAACCATTCCACTCAATGCTAGAATGTGCACTATGTTCTTAATGTTGGTATCCATACAAACTATATAGTAACACATTAGGAAGATATATTAAAAGTTACACTATACTATTATTAATAATAAAAATCTGCATTAGTGTCTTATGCATAACTAAATAGCAAAAGCTATTAGTTACTAATAGGCTAAGCTGTATAGCTGTATGTTATTAATGTGTAAGTACTAGTAAGAATGAGGGAAGTAGGGAGGAGGAGGATGAAATAGAGAACGGAAGAGTAGATAGCACAGAGAAAGGTGTGACAAAACTCCAACCAGTGGCGGGAAGAAAGTAAAGGCGGGCAAGAGGACACAAAAGGAACCAAGAATAACATCAAAGGGCATCAAAAAGTATTAAAAAACAAAAGAAACAACTTGATAGAAAAATAATGCAACAAACAAGCAAAACAACAACAACAACTACAAAGTCCAAAATACATGCAACGAACAATGGAGGTGAGTTCTATGTCAACAAACTATTCCTGTGCCAGTAGGGATAAACGGGCTCCTTCCAGGTCCTGTCTGTAGTTTGTCATCCACACCCCACCAAATACAGGGAGAAGGAGAGCCACGGTTGAACTGTGTCTTGCTGTGGATCCCTGCTCTGTCCGTATTCTGTGTTCCCTGACGAGACTGCTCATATCCCAGTCCACAGTGACGGACTTCTTACTGATGGCCTTCCCTCCAGTGGCCAAGCCAAGGAGCATCTCCAAGCTCATTTGAAGTTGGTGAGAGCCCAAACGCCACTGGGTTCTGCACTGGGAGCAGGCAGCAATGGGGTCCCAGCAATCCGAAGCCTCCAACCAGGACCCTCCACTTCCAGCCCTGTGGGCGAGCGACTCCCCACTGACCTGGCTTCTCTCGATCGGATCGTGGGCTACAGGGATGGGGACGGAAGCCTCTGCTCTCCACAATCTGCTCTCGCCAGGAAGTCTGTAGTCTGTTTTTCCTTCTTCGCAGCTCTCTTCGTGGCAGCTCCCAGTCACCCACCAAAAAGAGCTCCGGAGTTCCCAGTGGTGTGTCTTGTCTGTGGCCTGTTTCAGTGCCAACTGTCTTTTGTTTTAATTTTGAGCCAAGGTAGTCCGGGCTGGTCCTGAACTCACTATGGAGCCCAGGCTGCTCCTGCCTCAGCCTCTGGGATGCTGTGCACCATTGTGCCCAGGTATAAGTTGGTGCTGGGGGCGGAACCCCGACCCCTGGGCGTCTACTCTAGTCACTGAGTTACACCCCCCGCATGTCTTTGTCTAATGGCTCCCTAGTGTGGTGCTGCCGGATGGCTTTTATCAAGAGATCCTTGACTGAGCTTGGAGCTTGCAGCTGCAGGCTTCTCCTGGAGGTCTGTGGCTCCTGGGCCTCCAGCCACACCTGGTTTCTGCCATGGCTTCAGGAGGTTTTCTGTCTATCATGCTCACCTCTTTCCTTTTCTTTCTGTTTTCTTTTCTTTCTTCCCAATCTACGTGCCTATGAGAGCTTTCTAACCTTCCTGCGTATCTCCCTTCAGTTCCCGCAGCGCCTCTTTCCTAAGCTGAGCCATTCAGGTGTTGTCTTTACCTCAGCCATCTTGCTGAGCCCCTGCAGGATCGATCCCTTAGCAAGGAGAGCCTACTCCACTGTTACTTTTCAAGGATTCCGGGCTCCCGAGAATTCGCGGCAGTGTGAACAGCAGCAAGAAGGCATGCACAGCATGGGGTTGGGGTGCTCCCTAAATCAGTGGGACCCCACATCTCTGGAATCATTGAGCTAGGAAAAAATTTAGTGTCTCCCTTTGTACTTTGTTAAATTGCGACATTAAAATTCTGCTCAAATTACCTTCTTGTTATTTCATAGAGAATTAGAAATACTTTGAAGTTCAGAAGTTAGTGCAAGATCTAGCTGTTTTACGAGAGCTTCTTTCTTTCCTTTCTGATGTTCTGCACTGCTGGGGGTTGGGTCCAGGGCTGAGTTCCATTCTTGGCCATTTTTCTTTTTTCCTCAATTTCCTTTTTCAAGTTTGAGACAAGGTCTCTCTAAATCCCTAAATTGCTCAAGCTGAGCTTCAGTGTGCTGTCTTCTTGCTCTGTCTCCCAGGGTTCTGGGACTAGTCATGTGTGATCATGCCCAGTGAGACCAACTTTTTAAATGGAATAAATTCAGCTTCATGAAAATGTCACTTCTTCCCCCCCTTCGGTGTGGCAGAACCTTTGGCGTTCGTTAGTAACTTGGGGTCATCCAGCCACTCCAGAGCTGAACTGGAAAACCCGAGGGCTTGGTTCCGACAGGAATGTGCCCTGGGTTTGGAGCCTCGTAGGACACCTACGAGGGCCTAGGATGTGGCTGGTGAGCTGGCCACTAAGCAATTAGAGATTTATACGTGTTTGTGGCTTTGATGATCTGGGTGACATTTCTGTCTGCTAATCAAATACTTATTGGAGATGTCAACATAATTGATCTGCTAAGGGCAGGTAAAGCCGTGTGAAACTTGCTCATTATAAGTAGTTAAGGGTGGCATAATTTTGTAGTCTTTATTGCCTCTGTATTTTTGAACTAAATTTAAATTACCCCCTTTCAAGATATTCTTAAAATTATTGATGTTTTATTTTTCTTTTTGTACAGACGACTCAAGGCAAGTTGCTTTCATGTTTCCAGCAAAATATAGGTGACCTGATTGTAACATGTAAGATTCATGGTTGTAAATAAAAATCTTACAGAAATTAAAAAATATATATATTTGGTAGACAAAACCAGATACATTTATGGGATGCAGCATTACGCTTTGATGCATGCTTATGTTGTAGGGTGGCTAAGTCAAGCTAGCTGAAGTATCAGTTTCCTTAGATATCTTCTTTTGTTACACAGAGAACATTTAAATTCTCTCTCAGCAACTTCCAAGTATATAATAAATTGTTATTAACAGTAGTTACCATGTGTACAGTAAATATCTTGAATTTATTCCTTCTATTTAATTGAAATGCTGTCTTCTTTGATCAACATCTCTCCAGTCCCCCCAGGTCCCTGGAAATCACAATTCCATTTGCAGGTTTTATGAGTTCAATCTTTCTAGATTCTATAGATGGGCAATGTATATATTCTATGCCTGGGTTATTTCATACAAAATAATTGCTCTAAATTTATCTAGTTGTCAAGAGAACAAATTTTCTTCATTTTAAGGGCTGAATAATATCCCCATATGTGTGCTCATTTACTTGTTTATAAACACTTGGGTTGATTTCATACTTTGGCTTTGTAAACGTTAGTATAATGAACGTAGGAGCTCAGTGTCTCTTGGGCAGATTGATTTTATTTTCTTTGGATATAATTGCATAGATTATATGGTAGTTCATTTTTTTAATTTTTGAGGATCTTCCAGATTATTTCCTATAATGGTTTTGCTGATTTAAGTTCCCACCAAGAGTGTGTGATACTTTTCTCTCCTCTCCTGCCACCTATTGTTACTGCATTTTTAATAACAGCTTTCTAGGAGGTATGAGGTTGTAGCTCATTGTGGCTTAATTTACATTTTTCTAATGATCAATGATTTTGAGCATTTTTTATGTATCTACTGGCTGGTTATTTGTTTATCTTTGAAGAAATGACTATCGATTTTTTTGCCCATTTTAAAAACACTGCTTTTGCTTTGTTTTCCTACGATTGAGTTATTTGACATTCTTATATATTTTGAATGTTAAGCTCTTCTCTCAGAGGCCACTAATCTATTCGACACCAAGGACTGGCTCTGTTGAAGACCATCCACTCTCCCAACGACTGCAAGTAAGTGTGGGAGGGAGGCACTTGTTATGCAGCAGGTTGTTAGAGGACAGCTTTGAAATGCTGAGGGGCAGCAGGGGAGGAGCTGGGGAGCAAAGCTCCGCCTCCAGCCACGTCACCAGCAGCATTAGAATCTAATAGGTGCACATGCTGACAGGAGGTGGAGCTTCACTGGCTGCTCATTCCTGGTCAGTGCTCACCTTTTTTGTCATCCTTGTCCCTCCAAAGCCAGAGGCCAATACAGGTTCATGGCCAATGTCTGGGGACCCCTGTCTAACCTATGTATAACTTGAAAAGTGTTTTTTCTTCCTTCCTTCCTTCCTTCCTTCCTTCCTTTCTTTCTTTCTTTCTTTCTTCTTTCTTTCTTTCTTTCTTTTTCTGCTGATAAAACATTCTGTTGATGAATGCTAGGTAGGTCATGGAAATGTCAGGATGTCCTGGGAAAAGGAGGGTGGGCCATCAGGATCATAGGCAGAGCCATCACCAGGGACAGGTTACCCAGGACTGTTGCTTCATGGTGCCTTCCCAGCTGGGGGGTCTGTCAGCTGCTGCTTCTTTCTTCTGTCATCAGATTAAGAGGGAAGGCGGGGTTGGTCAAATTGGCTGAGGTCATTGTTTAGCTCCTGAATTTAGGAATGGGGGGATGCATTAATTTTTAATAGTAGGAAAGACAAATATTTGGCCTTGAAGCTCACAGGACTCTTTCAAATATTAGAAATAAAACTTGGAAGCCAGGAAGATAAATATCCACCATGACCCCAGAATGAGGCCATGCTTACATTTTATGCCCAGATCCTCAGGGTACACGTCCTTGTACTATTTGCAAGAGATCAAGATTTTCAACAAAATCTTCAATGCACCTCTGTCTGGACACCTCCAGGACGCATATCCCTATTCCTCAGGCTTCCTGGTGTCCTGCTTGGGTGTTTCCTTTTTTCTTTAAGGGTTCTCTCTCTCTTGCCTGAGGGTTGACATAAAGAGACTTTTTTTGAATGTTCAAGCATACTCTAAATGGTTATAACTGAGTTAATATAAGTGCAACCCAAGCCTGGTGTGTTTTGAGTGAAGCCTCACCTATGGCTATGGCCTCTGGCTCTATCCTTGAGTCCAGATTTCTGTTTGTTGTCAATGTCTCTCTGTCATTTTGCCTTTGCGCTCCCTTCTTGTCATTCCTAGAAGGAAATAATTGGTGAGATTAAGACATGAGCAATGAAGAATAACAAGCCCGCGCATATGTGGAGATAATTGTATTGTAGGTTCTCTTCCAAGTTTCTCATATATCAACTTGTATAATCCTCAGCTAACCCCACAAGGGGGAGTGTTATCTGGTTTTACAGATAAGAACACTGGCTCACACAGAAATTATCAAATTATAATGAAGTTATAAGAAGTTAAGAAGCCAGGCACAATCATCCATGATCTGGTGTCTAACCACTGAGCTGTGCTGGCTCCTGTAAAAATACTCGACCAATGACCAGCCAGAGCAGTTCAGCGATGCTGGGTCTAAAACAACCTGGGTCCCAGAGTATGAGCACTTTGCTTAATCCAAGATCTTTCAAATCAAAAAGTTCATTGAAAAGATTTTTTAAAAATTGTAGTTATCCCCCAAAACAAATTTGTCACACACACACACACACACACACACACACACACACACACACACACACACACACAAAACTGCTCACAGACTTAAAATAACAGCTTCCCTCCCTTAGAAACAATAATGCCTCAACCATTAAAAAAATACCCCCCCATGGTCTTCAGTCAGAGCCAGATCACCTCATTAAACAGAGAGGTCTATTCTCAAAATGTTAAATGAATAAAAATCCAGAAGATGAAGGGCAGCCATTAGGCAGAAATAAATCAAGAAAGAAATAAGACATGGCCTATTTCACTAAAATTCTTTTATTTATTTGAAGGACAGAATTTTCTGTCCCTAACAATTTCCCTTTATGGTAGTACTGATTGCTGAAAATCTCATACTAAAGGCTAGTCATGTGCTTGCATTAAAATTGTGCCTGCCTTCTTGATTTAATACATTCAGGTACCAATACATGCATCTGATTCATCAATTTGAAATCACCATGCTGTTTTTGAGTGTGACATGTAGCTCCATTGTCAAAGTACAGCTAGCAAAAATGGTCTTTGAGCTGCGTGAAGAAAGCCAGGACTCTGGATGGGCAAATCCGTAATCTTTTTATCTTTATCCTTTGGTTAATAAACACTGCGTTGCATGTGAGGCTGCTTAAGATTCACCACTCTGTTTAAATTTTGAAAAGAGGCTTTCACATTTGTTTTTAAAAGCCCCTCTTCCTTGGATAGGTTCTTTGGATCCACTCTTGCTTCAGCATGAATTGTGGTCCTGGCCTCTTGGAAACCCTTTGATCATCTTAATGTTCAAGTGGCCCCATAAATGAAAGCGTTTCCGAGGGAATAGTGGCTTCTCATTAATCCCACACAGCATCTACCCCTGCACAGCCAACAGAGACAATTCGTAGAGGGAGCCCACATTAAGAAGGAGAAATGAGCACACTTCTCACACTTGATAAAGATCTGTATTAACTGTGTTTAAAAAATTGGCTAGGCACCATGGTGGTGACTCTGACAATGTAGGGACAATAAAAGAGATGATTAAAAATGAAATAGACTGGCACCTTTTAGTAACTGGGAGCAGAGCCCTTAGCCTTTGTGGTCATATACATATGTGTCTTGAGATATTAAGGTTAAAAGTCATTCTTTGATGGTGTTTTGGTGGCCCCTGGGATTTGCTTCATTCGGACACACTGGGTCTAATTTGGTGCTTAGAGCTGGGTTCAGTATGTCATTAATGCCTAATAAATGTTTGTGATTATTACATGTATTTAGAGGCCTGTGAAATTGATGTCAGCTGGCAGGACACCAGCTTGTCTTCCAGTTTCTTGTTGCTGGTTTCTGCCTGGATAGGCGTAAGAGCCGCCTGGCAGTTGTGAACAGTGCCATTTATTCATGAGCCCTGAGGTTCAGCTTCATCCCAGGCTGATCGGTCCTAAGAGCTTTTGAGCCTTTTGGTTTGTGGTCTTACTTTGTTAGGGCCAACAGTTCTGCTTCTTTCTAGGCACCTGTTACCTATTTGCCTAATGTTTATTCTCTTATGTGTTTTCACTCAATAAATATATAGTAGGCGATGTTGCAAGCTAGGCTCTGTTGCTGCGGATTGGCCATTCAGTGATAAAGGAACAGACATATTGCTTATCCTCATGAAGCTCGTATTTTCTCCTTTGAATGAACTGGCATTAAAGAGGATTATTTAACTACTCATGCTTTGGAATTAGGCCAAATTAAATCATATTTAAGGCTGGATACTTGTCTCATATTTAGATATTGCATTAGCTTTCTTGTTGAGGGGAAGTAGGAATTTAAAGGTAAATTGATTCATCCACAACCTTTCAATTCAGCTTCATTCAAAGTCTGACACATACAACTTAAAGGGGAGAGGTTTAATTCAGCGTATGATTCAGGAGATTCAGTCCGTGGTTAGCAGTTTCTAAGGCAAAAGCATCACGTTAGAAGGGAGCAGAGGAATAAAGTTGCTTCCCTTGTGATAGTCAGGAAGCAGAGAAAAGAGGAGTCAGAGCAAGAGTAAACTGTTTCAGGCACTGTTCCCAGGGCCCCACCTCTTTTGACCAGGTCCCGTATCTAACACACGAGAATTTTGGAGAACATTTTAGATCTAAATCATAACATTCTGCTCTTAGCCCCCGAAGTTCATGTCTATTATATCATGCAAAAATACATTGAATCTGTCCCTAACCATCACCAATTTCCACATCAAATTCCCCTCTGGGAATCAAGATAAGCCCTTTAGGTATAAACCCCTATAAAAGCAAGCAAACAAAAATGTTAAATACTGTCAACAGCATACAACGGCACAGGGTGACTATTCCCATCCCCATTGGAGGGAATAGAAGGGTAGAAAGAAACTGTACCAAGCAGGACCCAAACCCGGCAGGGCAAATGTAAAATCTTGCAGTTTTTTTCCCCTACTTGGGGCAGCTTGTGGTGATACGTGAGCTCCGAAGAGCTTGGGCACCTCTGCCCCTGTGGTGTCGCTAGTTGAAAGCAACATTGTCTGTCTTTGGAGCTGGCTTTGCTTCCTTTCCTGGCACTTTCCTCACCTGACATCATGTTCCTGTCATCCCTAACTTCCTGGAGTCACCACTCACACAGCCTCAAGCGTCACCCTCTCATAGGCCCCTTGTGGCAATTATGACCCTATCATATACTTTTGCTTTCTTTTGAAATCTGAATGAAAGCTTTCTGACACAATAACTCCTGTGTTCTGCATCCTTGAAAAACAGGCATCTCATGGTGCCGGCAAGGTCTGTTGGCAGTTTGAGTGGTAGTTTAGCCCCCTGGGACCTCTGACTTCCAAGATGGCTGAACTCTGGGAAACATTTCTGTAAATGGCCTGGAACAATCACAGCACCCTGAGGCTTTCTTCTCAATGGAAAGCCTTTCAAAGGAATTTACTCTTTTGTACCCCTGGCCCTGTAAAATATATAATGGGTGCAGCCAGACAGGCTCTGCTTTCTGAGATGTCTTCAAGGTAACTTTCCTAGTATCTTGTTACAAAGTGTTTGGCATTTTCATTTTGTTTTGGAGTACTGAGGATTGAACCCTAGGTCTTTGCACTGAACTACATCCTAATCCCTTTTTTATGTTTTATTTTTTATTTTGAGGCAGGGGCTAAGTCACTAAGTAGCCTGGGGGAGGTTGAACTTTGGTCTGTCTGCTTCAGCCTCACAGATTATTGGTATTACAGGCACCACACCCAGATTTGGCTTGATTTTAATGCTAATTTTTTTTCAGCAACCATGCTGTTGTTGGCCCCAACTTTACAGGTGCTTTCTATCTGGCCAAGGTGCAAAACTTTTGCATTTTCATACTTTGGTTCTTACTCCTGATTTTTATTGTAGATTTGAATAAAAGCAGCCAGAAGTACCAATACAACAGCCTAAACACCGAGCTGTCTTGATATTCACTTCATCAGATTCATCAGCCCACCACTTTTGAGTCCAGCCTCACACAAAATCTGAAGTCATTGGCAAAAAAGCAGATACAAACCTTAGTAGCGTGTAACACACGTGATTTCTAGCCCAGTTTCCAGTAGAATCCTCACGGCCAAATGAAGGCTCTGGGCTTGACGTTTACCGTGTGCATTCCTTCAGCATTCTGAGCTTCTGAGTTTCTACCATTATGGTTTATTCAGCTCTCTTTATAGCTTTGTAAACTTTTTCTATTCCAATTATTTAAACAATTCCAAACTACTTTCACAAACGAATTCAAAAGGCCTCTAAACCGCAAGTTCAAGTACTGTTACAGCACTAGCCTCTCTGCCAGTACCAGTTTTACATGTCAGTCATCTTCTCTGCTACTGGAATGCAATACCTGACACTCATGACTGAAAGGAAAAGAGGCTCCATCTGGCTCACGGTTCAGGGGATTCAGTCCGTGAGAGACACATCATGGTAGAGTGGCATGGTAGAGAAAAGCTCCTTACCTCGTGGTACCCAGAAAGTAGAGAGAGAAAGGAGGAGCCAGGGACAGGAGTGCACCCTTCCTGCTCTTGGCTATAATCCTAGCACAGAAGGATTACTCTGCCTGGACTTCAGAGAGAGGGCTTATCTCAAAATAAAATAAAATTTAAAAAGAGGAGAAGAAGGAGGTAGAGGAGAAGAACAACAACAACAACAACAACTACTACTACTACTACAACCACAACACAGGCAACACTGGCTCCAAAACCCAGGTGGACTGGAGCCCTCTGTCTTCTTTTGTCCCAAGGTTTGCATCTGGCCACTTCAATGTGTATAAAAGCCATTAGCACAGAGAAGAGCTAAAAGAAACTACAGATTTCTCCAAAGGCTTGGGAGGGCAGACTGGGCTAGGTCTTAATATCATGTCCTGGGTTCAGATAAATGCAGAGTGGAGGAGTGGGCTAAGAACAAGGAAGCAGGACCTTTGATTTTTCCATTGAAGCCAGTCAAGTAATTCACCCAGTCTAAGACTTGTTGTGGTTAAAAAAACTTTGAAAAGAACAGTTTTGCTGGCAGCTGGTAAAAGAGATTGACCATAGGAAAAAGCAGAGTAGCTAAAGTAACCAGTTGGCACTTTGTTCACTTATCTTAGTATGTATACTGTCTAATCAGCTATAGAGCTATTGGCAAAGGGAAAGTAGAAACTTCCTGATGTTGTTTGATTGGGACAAATACTTATTTTGGCCACCACACAGGGTATTTCCAATTGACTTTCCCCCCAGTTTTGATAGTCTCAAAGAATACTCCACCAATCATTGCCAAATACCTCATTAAATCCCCAGAAGTCTATTTGGCATGACAAAATCGATCAAACACTGTCACAGACTTTTCCATGGACCACAAGAACAAAGTAAACATCTCTCACCTGACTTATTACCACCGTCTTTGCATTAGCTGGTTTAAGTAGTAGTTCCCTGTAAATCAAACCAAACCACACCAAACCAAAACATGTGGTCCCTGTCTCTGAAACATCTAAGTGTCTGTGAGTAGAGGTTAGAAATGTTGAAAGAATTATCTAAATCAAGTTTTATCATGTCTATTGGTTGAATTAATCTATTTCTGGTTCTGCTTTTCTTTATCATTGCCAGTTTCTTCATTTTACAAGTGAGGAAACTGCAGTCTGGAAGGGATGAACAAGGTGGGGTGTGTGGAGAAAATGTTAGCCTTGTCCCCATAGAATGACTAGAACCCCTCACGTTAGTTAGGGAACCTGGTTTTGGCTGATTAAAGTGTAGAAAATGGGCAGAAAGCCTCATCCTGAAGTATGAGTAAGGGGGCAGTGAGGGTTCTCGCAATGGGCAGAGACTTGGAAGCACCTAACAGATGGCAGACCTAACTAGAGTGTTTTTATTGCCCCGTGTCGCTGTTTTCTAATGGTAATTTTCTAAATACACAGAGTATTTTTATATATTTCCCTGTAATAGTTGATAATACTTCAGGTCTCTAATCAAGCTCACAAGACACAGTAAGCTTTAATGTAATACCAAATGTATTTAGCTTTCTGGAAGGTATCAGGAAACGATGTAAAGAAAGACACAAGCTTTACTTCATTGGAATGCCCAGAAGCTACTCACTGGCACACTATTTGTTTGGCCTCTCACCTATATGGAAGAGAGAGGGGGAGGGAGAGATGGAAAGGGATGGAGAGAAAGAGTGGGGGAGGGAGGGAGGAAGGGAAGGAAGGAGTCAGATAGAGATAGAGACAGGCGAAGACAGGCAGAGACAGGCAGGCAAGCTTGCCTGAAGTCATTTTCTGGTCCATCCCTGGCCAGGGCTGGTATTTCCCTCACTTCCTGGGAACCAGGGCTTGCTGTGTGAAAAGCTAAGTCATTTTGCTCGAAAGCATCATCATTTGCCCTGAAATCCCTGATTTTTATGTGACCTAAATCCTAATTATTTCTGGAATCTGAAGAATAGGAAGCGGTAATAGATAAGTGTACCAACCAGCAATGTGCTGAGGCATGGTGCGCACAATCACTGGCTAAGGGTCAGGCTTCTGAGGAAGGGTAGGGTGGAGGTTGGGGTGCGGCCTTTGCCTTCTGGACGGTGGACTCAAGCTGCATGCAAACATGTGGACAGGCAGGGGCAGCAGCAGCCCTAGGCTAGTTCTGTGGACATCAGAGAAACGAGCCCCAGGTGATGCTCTGCTGTGTTTGAGCATCCTCGGAGCAGGCTCAGAAGTGATCCTCACACTGGGAGGGAAGGCGATGGACAAGGGCTGTGGTAGATATGGTCTTAAAACCACCAAAGAATATCTAACTTTTAAGAAGAGAGCAAATGGTGAGAGGAAAAATAATTTTTGAAACAATGGAAAAAATGAATCAGGCGGACCTGTTTAGGTGGTTATAAATGCACAGTGGGAAGGCATTCCTGTAAAAGACTTACTGATAAGTTGTTAGATGTCGGGAGAAATTGAATGGATGATAGATAGCACCAACAGCTGCCACTTGCAAGAAGTTCTGTCAGATTTGTTGCTTAGTCCAAGTCTGCAAAAATATAAACTGAAATGTATGCTGAAAGGGAATGGGTATGTTGCTGGCCCTAGTGCTGTATTTATTTATGTGTTAAAGTAGTTGAAACCAAAGTAAATTGACTCCAAGGCTAAAATGGCCTGGCCCAACTTCTAGCAGGAGGAATCTGAAGCCCTGTGCAGTATTAAAATACAATAACGTGGGCAGAGAAGGAAGCTATTTGAGATGATTAGAGTTTGATTCCTTACTTTGTAATGCATGCTGTAAAGAAAGAAGATGCTCTTAAGAGGCTAACGGTGAAGATAAAAGTCACGATGATACCATCAGAGAAGGTGCCGGGATCGTGGTAGCAGAAGTTAAGATAGGAAAGGTGATACGGATAAAACTTGCTGTTGCCATATCACCTTCATCTACATGTTTGTGACCTGAGAAGACTTTTGTCATCACCAGTATATTGACAAGGGACAAATCACGTTTCGACTATCCGTGTTCAAAGGGATCACTGTGCAGTCTTGTCCTTTAAAGAAGGATTGGTCAGTATTCCTTGAGTTCTGTTAAAGCATTGGAGGGTATAGATGTGCACACAATGCTGGGAGCTGCTATCAATTTGTTCCCCAAATTATTCTGTTTATTAGTATATTATTTGTAATAATAACATTCAGCTTGAGGAATTGGTGCATATTCATATCGCATCTTGATAATTTTTACTTCCCTCCTTCTTCTTACTCCTTTACTCTGCCAAAACTCCTTTTTCTCTCCATAAAAATCTTCATATTTACTTTTATCATTTTTAGTTTGCTCTTTTACTTTTTTATAGTTTGTTTTCCTTACATTAGAGAATTTATGCAAGAGGGTGTATGTTTTATACTTTGGTTTAAAAAAAAGTTTACATTTAGTCTGTACTATAAGACTGTGTGGCTGAGTTTAAAGTCAGTGGACTAATGGATTTGGCAGAAAAAATTCCGAGACAGCAAAACATTCAGGCTGTGGCATGGTATTATTGATTCCTTTTAGCCAGACTTATTGTGAGAATCACAAGCAAAAACAAGGCTTAAAGATTTTGAAAAAACTTAAATTTTAGCCAGAAAAGAGCCATGTATAAATTTTGAGTCAAAGGGGTTGAGTTGCTTTAGAGTCTTCTGGAAAGATACTCAGAAGAGGTATTGCTGGGAAAATGAAATATCTATTTTTCTCCTCAGCTATTGCCTTTTGAGTTCTTGATAGAAGCCATTCTCACTGCGGTATAATGGAGTATATACGTCATTGTTGTTTTGATTTGCATTTCTTTAATGGCCTTTTTGTGTATTTGTTGGCCATTTGTACTTCTGAGGACTGTGTATTCACTGAATTGCACATTTTTAGTTTGGTCTTTGATTTTGAGGGGTCTATTTTTCTTGTGTTTGTTGTAGATTCTAGTGATTAGCCCCCTGTCCAAAATGTAGGTGGTAAAACGTTTTTCCCACTCTGTCAGTTTTCTCTTCACTCTATTGATTATTTTCTTTGCTGTGCAGAATCTTTTTAATTTGATATAATTCCAGTTGTTGGTTCTTAGTGTTAACTTTTGTGCAATAGTATACTGTTGAGGAAGTCCTTGCCTTGCCTATGTCTTCAAGAGTTTAGCCCATTTTATTTTCCAGTAAGTTTCTGTTTTTAATATCTAGGTTTTTGATCTATGTTGATTTGAGTTTAGTACAGGATGAAAGAAATAGATCTAGATTCATTCTTTTGCATATAAGTAATCAATTTTCCCAGCACCATTTGTTGAAGAGCCTATCTTTTCTCCAGAGTATGTTTTTTGGCCCCTCCATTGAAGATCTGATGGCTAAAGGTGCCTGGGGTTGTCCATGGATCCTAAATTCTGTTCCATTGGTCCATTGTCTGTTTTTGTGTCAGTACATGTGATTAAAAAAAAACAAAACTATTGTTGCTTGGTGACATAATTTATGCCTGGGATTTGATGTCTCGGGTTTTACTCTTTTACTCATGATTGCTTTGTCTACTCTGGGTCTCTTCTAGCTTCATAAAATTTTATTTTATTTTATTTTCTTGGTGAAGCAAGGACAGATTGTATAACTATATGTGATGCATGGACAATACATTTGTTGGCCTATTTTGGAAACCCAGATCAATATCTATGCTGTCACCCACAGTTTAAATAAAGATTTCTGATAACACTATACTATAAAATTAACAAATTGTTGACAAAACCTAACAGAGTTTAACATTACAATTTTTCTACCCTTAACACTAAAAGTTACAGTTTACAACATTACTGTGTCTATCTAAATAAGCCTAATGTTGATTTATCAAAATGTTCCTCTAATATCAGTATTATATTACTGTCACTAATAAAATAATCCTCTATATTGCTTACAATGAAGTCGAATACCTCCAAATACTTGATGAAAACTATGGGAAGATCCCGAGAGTATCATAAATTCAGTACAAATTCAAAGTCTCTATTTAAAAGTAAGTACAGCTGTAGCTGTCCCAAAATTCTTTAGAGGCTTAATTTTTATTGTCTCTCATCTTCCTTTCTATCAGCTTCTACATTTTCTTCCTCTCTGTTCTTTGCTTTTGTCATATATAAATTTTCTTGATGACTAAAACTCAGAAAAATGGATTCTTCTCATAAATCTGAAGAAACACTCTTGCATTTTTAAAAAAAATACAGCGTGGAAAGGCTATAAAACTGCAGAGACATTAACTCAACAATGAAGGACATGTCCCAAGTTAACTACTTTGCTTTGCAGGGTTTTAAGAAACTTCTGTTCTTGGTCAAATTCTGCGACTTATCTTTGTTTCAGTGTTCTCTATTCAGTGAGTGTTTTTATTGTACATAATGTTATCAGGCTCTTGTGATGAATAAAATAAAACTAATGACCCATGCAGAGTACCGTGTATAAAACAACCCCAGTGAAAAGTAAGCACTCAAAATACAAATGCAACTAGAAACGGAGTTAGAGATGAGCGCCTGGTTGGTTAGGAAGCATGTGGAATGTAGGCCACGTTTGGTCAACTTCCAGGAAAGTTTTGCATAGATTTAGGCTTTGCTTGGTTTTTGCCACATCTGTTGCTTTCATTCAACATAATTCCTGCACTCAGTTTTGTGCTGGAGCAGGCTCGTGCTAGCTTGCAGGTGTGATTATGCCCATCTCTGCACATCTCTGAAGTCTGTGACTTCACACTCATTGTTTAAAATTGGCCAGGGGAAAAGTATTTACATCAAGGAATCAGCGAAGCTACAAATCAGGGCTCCCTTCTCCCGCAAGAGACAGTTTAACATTTACTAGCACACCATACCATCGTTTATAACCTATATTTTGGCTGGACTAAATGGAGGTCAGCCAGCTTTCCCTGGAATGGGTCCTAATGGTAAATACTTTAGGCCTTTTCAGCCATACTGTCTATTACAGCAATTCAACTGTTAGTTGTAATATGGAACGAGTCATAGACAATAGATAACAAGCAGGGCTATGTTCTAACAAATTTTAGTTATAAAAGAAACTCAAAAAAAATGTTAGTGATAAACCTGTGCTTTATGTGTGATTTGTTTAGGAATGACAAGGAGTCCACCAAATATTTAGTTTACCTTATCATATAAAATGGTATCTACTACATTCCACTGAGTGCAGGCAGCCTGTGGGATCAGGTAGCACCCCATGAACCTCTTTCCCTGTCTCACACAATGGCTTCTTTCTCTTTGGTGAAAGGAGTTAGACTGTTTTTCCCTTGGCCCATGAAGGTGGTGGCTGTTTACATAGTACAATGAGCAATATACTCAGGCCATCCGTTCTTCAACCACTCACTGTAAATTAAAATCAAATGTTTATTGAATGAATTAAGGCTATAGAAACACAATAAAATTTGTTTACAGCACCTAATTTCTATATTAGGTGATGATTATTCCAACTAGAATATATTCTGTATAGTGCTGTAGTTTGGATATGAAATGTCCCTCAAAGGCCCATGATTTAAATGACTTAGTTTCCCTGTCTGTAGTTCTAGGGAAATGGTGGAACCTTTAGGGGGAAGATTGAGTAAAAAAAGTTATGTCATTGGGTATGGGTGTGCCTTTGAGGAGGGTATGGGCACCTCAACCCTCTTGGGCTCTCCTTGCTTTCTGGCCTCTATGAGGTAAACAGGTCTGTTCCTCCACTTGCTTTGTTTGAGATATTGTGCCTTCACAGATTCAAGGCAATAGGACAAGTGACCATGGGCTGAAACCTTGGAAACTCTGAGCCAAAATAAGCCTTTCCTCTTCATACGTTCATCATTTAAAGCATTTTGTCACAGTGATAAAAAGCTGACTAATACATTGGGAGAATCAAAGTCAATGATGAGTGAGTTGGCCAACTTTACTGAAAGACCCTTGGAGGGTTGCAGAACAGAAGTGGGGGGGGGGGACTCAGGTTATGATATAATCTTTTTCTACTTTAAAGGTGGCTGAAAAATGTTTCTTAGACAATTGACAGTAATCATTTCCAAGTCTTGGGCTGCTGTGATGTGCTTAGCAAGTAGAGTTTTAGGACTAGCTTATTAGACATCATTTATTTGCCACACACACACACACACACACACACACACACACTCACTCACACACTTATATATACATACATACATATATTGATTGAACATTTGGAAAAAACAGCATAAAATAAAAATCATCTATTATCTTACCACTTGGAATGATGATTGGTAAAATACTGGTGTTGGCCTTTAAGAACCGTTTTTTCTGTTTTCACCCCAACTACAGAAAATTTCTATAGTGATTTCCCAGGTGATAGGAGCAGTGCTTGATTTGCATTAGCTATATCCTGATAGAGGGAAGGATCATTGATTTCTACCACCAACCCTCATACCTTCTGTTTGCTGAGCTCTGATTTACAAAAGATTTCTCATCATAGCCTCTATTCTTCTGTACAAAGCCCAGGTATCTGTTCCTCACCTTACTTTCCTAGTCTAGATTCTGAGGTGTCCTTTCTCTTTCAGTTTGCTTGTTTTCTTACTAATTCATAGTTTTTCAGACAGGGTCTAGCTCTGTAGTTCACACTGGTCCTGAACTCACGATGTAGCCCAGGTTGGACTAGAACTCATGGCAATCCTCCTGCATCAACCTCCTGAGTGCTGGTTTACAGGCATGTCCCACCACACCTGGCTATAATGTGGCTCTGGGGGATCCAACTTGGGGCCTTGTGCTTCCTAGAAAAGTGCTCTGATCACTGAGCTATGCTTCTAGCTGATTTTTCCATTTATTTTGAATTACTGAATTGCTTTAACCTTATTATATACAAGTTACGTTCTGTTTTTCCTATTCTTGTTAGGACTATTAAAATTGAGATTACTACCACTTTTCTGTGTTTTTTTTCCCCTACTCAAAGCAGCAGACAACTCAAACTCAATGTCTCATTGTACTTTTTAGCAAATAAGAGGAGAGGAAGACGCTGGAAGTCTCTTCACATGAAGAGCAGGGGGCAACCTGTGGCTGCTGTTGGGGAGATTGTGGTGCTGAAGTCTGAATAGGACAAACGAATTTGAATGTATACCGAACACAATTTTGAGCGTTGTATTAAATTTATTTGTTTCCTGATAGTACTCATTAGTTTTATGTCATCTTCCACAAGGGGATATTTAGAGAAATGTTCAATGAAATAGAAAAACACTACATTCGTATTAGGTATTTGGTTATAAGTCTCAGAAAATGATATTGGATATCTTAAGCATAAATTATATCGCTTAGGAAGACAAATGGCTCTCATAAGATTGGTAAGAAGATGAAGAAGCCTTGGGAGGGGT
The DNA here is from genome assembly GCA_004027205.1 of Ctenodactylus gundi. Classification (NCBI taxonomy): domain Eukaryota; kingdom Metazoa; phylum Chordata; class Mammalia; order Rodentia; family Ctenodactylidae; genus Ctenodactylus; species Ctenodactylus gundi. The sequence continues at coordinate 527,956 of PVKB01000753.1, read as the reverse complement.
ACAGGCCTGGTGGCTCCACTGGATCTCAGTGACCTGTTCAGCAATTTTCCTGCCTGAGTCTGGGGTGGATGTACTCGGGTGGTTCCTTTGGTGTCTGTGGCCCTTGGGTATTTCAGAGGAGGTTGGCTGAGTTGCTTATTGTCAAACCTTGAGTGTCCCAAGAGGAAAGGCTTGGAGGGGGTGTGGGTGGGGGTGGGGAGTGCAGCCAGTGTCAGGAACAGGAAAGCCCACACTGCTACTACAGAAGGAGGGCTAGGCCTGGACCTTCACAGCATGCGTTGCATGTGTTGGTTGCTTTCCTAATTGAGCAACAGATACAATGAAAAACAGCTTGCTTGGACTTGGCTCCATAGACGAGGCAGCTTTCTGTGGTAGAAAAGGCTGCCAGCATCGTGTACTAAAGCAGCTAAAAGCAAAGTTTTTGGAGTCAGAAAAATAGTGAAAATGAGCTCTATATCTATGGACTGTGCTACTTGAGTCAGTTATATCCCCCATAAGCCTCGTTTTCTTACTTTGTAAAAATGGAGATTAATGATGTATGCCTACATCCCTGGATTTGGGGCCAAGAGTCAACAAACTAATGATGTATACGAAGTTCTGAGCCAGGAGCCTAATGTGTCTTCCACAATTGACAGCCATCGCTTTTAGAACTTGGTTAGACTGTCAGTTCAGAAATCTGCTGCCATCTCACATTGTCATTTTTTCAATCCATAAAATGAACAGGGTCAACAAATAACGGTCTAAGCTGTTGTCTAGTTGACATTAACTACTCGGACACATTTATTGCTAAAAAATTTCTTTTAATGATGCCACTGAATAAACACACAGATAATTGAACCTAAGGTTTCTAAGTCACTTTAGAACACATCGATGAGCACGTGGCAGCTCTGTTGAGTGCCCAAAGGTTGTTCCTAGAATCTCAGTGTGTTGCCATGGAGTAGCTGTTGGTGGTTGGAAAACTATAATGACGTGTGTCCCAGGGTGGAGATGAGGTTAGGACTTGGGGGTTCACCACAGTACTGTGTGGAAGGAAATGATACTGGGCACAATTGGAATCAGCCTGCTGCCTAAGTACATAAGAATACGTTGTGGCTTGTCTTAGCAAGGTGTACCAACATTTAAACCAAATCCCTTAAGGGTGGAGGAATAGCGCAGAGGTTAGAGCGCTTGTCTAGCAAGCTCAAGGCCCTGAGTATGACTCACCACCATGACATAAAGCTGGACATGGTGGCACATGCTGTAATCCCAGCACTTAGGAGGCTAAGGCAGGAGGATTGCCATGAGTTCTAGGCCAGCCTAGGCTCCATAGTGAGTTGAGGACCAGCCTGGAAGGCAGACTGAGACCCTGTATCAAAACCAAAACCCTATCACTTGATACACAGCTACAACACATAGTAAGACTTCGCTAGAACACTGTAATATCTTTTCTGATGGGATTGCCTGTCTTTGTTCTTCATTTTAAGCAGTTTTAAGTACACACCCCCGGTTTTCTTTATCTTTGTCAGAAACATTCAACTGTTCTCCATTGCTATACAAAAGCTGCATTTATCTGTTCATTTCTCCAGTCAATACTGATTAAGCGCCTACCCTGTGTCAGAGGAGTAATGCTGACCACACAAGGGTAATTGGAATGCACTGACTTTCTCTAAAGAGTTTATAAGAGCCTACCTGACAAAAAGGACATGGTGTTGTAAGAGCATTTTAATAGAGCCAGTCACAATGTCTTATGGAAACAGAGAAGAGGAAGCATTTATTTTTGCCTTAGGAAGAGAGAGGAAGAGTCTAGTCGGGCCAAATTTAAAAAAAAATGACCAAAGGTTTGAAGCAAATACAGAGGAGTGACACATATTAATCTGAACTTTGGGTACAGGAATCCTATTGTGTTCATGTTTCTTTATAATTGTAGATTTTTACCTTCAAAAGAAGATCATCTTCATAATGTGTCTGTGATGTGGTATAAGTAGGCTCTGTTTCTGGCCCCATTTTAAAGGTGGGACACAGAGTGGAAAACTTTGTTGACTGATATGAGATAATTCAGAGAGAAAGGCAGACAGACAGACAGATGGGTAAGGCCAGAAATAGACACAAAGAAGATAGGCATTTAATTTTTGAAAAGTTAAGCCTTTCCATTTTAATATGGAGTAAGTTACAATCTGTCCAAACAGACTAGAACACGTCTGAGGGATTAATACAAGGAGCAGATTTCAACTTGATCATTCAGAAAACGTTTGAAGCAATTATAAGGACAAGACATCTTCATTGGAGCTCATTCAGCTTTTCAGAATCAACTGAACAATTTGAGGGCTGTGGCCTCAAATGTTTTGTGCCTAAGATAATGGTTGATTTGTTCTTCCAAGAAGATATTACAGGCAGACAGGTAGAAAGACAGACAGACAGACAGACTCTTTGCTTCCCCTCATATGATTTTATTAAGGCTAGAGATTATTTTGAAGAAATGAGAAATTTTTAAGGTTTAAATTCTGTCACAACCCAAAATATTTTGGTCTACCACTTTTAATCTACATTCTAAAAGATTGTACAGAAATGTAGAGCTAAAAGATTTTGACTTCCTGAAATTTTTGTCATATGGGCGCCTTGGAGGGTGGGGCTATTGTTTGCAATTGCAGATCTGACCTTATCTGCTAGGAAGAAAGAGAACATTTCTTATTCTCTTCAGATATGCAGGACAAGATTCTAAAGCCATCAGCAAGCCCAAGTCAAAAAAGCAATCAAAACATTTAAATGGTGCTGCCTAGTGACACACACACACACACACACACACACACACACACACACACATTTTTTTTTCTCTCCTGAAAACTGAAGGAGAGCCTAGAAAAAATTGAGTCATTATTGTAGCTGTAAAACTGCGGTCAATGTAGTCAATAATCATAAGCCATGATATCAAAACAGAAATTAGTTTAGATTCTAAATCATGAGTTTTATTAAACTATTCCCATTAAGTTTATATTCCTACACAGCACAATAAATTCAGCTCGTTATAGCAATACCCAGGAAATCCATCACCTCTTTGTCCCTCATCCATAAAGCCAATTAGATTTGTGGGTTTGCTGGGTAGTTCTACATGCACTCTCATTCCTTCCTAAATTCTTACCTTGAAATGCTATCTGCCCTCTCTCGCCTTGGTTCTTGTATATCATGTGCTTGGCTTTTGCCTTCATGGGAATCTTTCTTTCTTGTCTCTGTAGAGGCCATGATGGTCTGGGTGCCCTTGGTCCTTGCAGCCTGAGTCCTTCATTGATCTTATGATCCAGCCTTTTATCTCACTGACCTCTTCTGTTTTCTGTAACAACCAGGCCTCTAACACATTCCATTGTTCTAGTGTGTAAATCTGTCCCTTGTTATTTTAAAGGGCATGAATTCAATAATTATTTGCTCACTCAGTTTATTATTATTCATTAAAAATGCTTTGTTTTGTACTATGTTTAAGGTCTGCTGATTAAAAAAAAATTGAAGAATAAGATATTGATTTTACCCTTAGTTGGCCAAATGATGCCTTTTTCCCCACCCAAAGCTGTATTTACCTGTAATCTCACAGTGTGGCTTTATTTGAAGAGTCTTTGCAGATATAATTAAGGTAATGGTCTTGAGATGAAGTCTCTTGAATTAAATCCAAAGCGAATACCCTGTTGGGGCCCTCAGGGCCCGAGAGCCTCAGCATTGCAGACCTTGGCCACGTTCCTTTCCACAAAGAAGCATTTACTGTCTGGAATTTAAGTCAGGTGTTGTTCTGCTTGAAATTTGGATCAGGTGTTGAACCACGGGACTGTTCTAGTCAGGAAGTCCCAAGGTGGGATGATGGGTCTGGAGAGTTTGTTAGCCTATTAGATTGCTTGTATGCTAATGTTAGCCTATTAGATTGCTTGTATGCTAATGTGTAGCCTATTAGATTGCTTGTATGTTAATGTGGGTATGGAAGGGTATTTAAGCTTGGGCTTTGCGGAATAAAGAGAGTCGTCGGGTCAGTCAACATTCCACGATCGTGAGAGTCCTGTGGTGTCTTTGCCGGTCGAAGATGCCACAATACCCTAGCGAAAGACAGAAAAGGAGAAGACATGAAGACATCGAGTAGACCAGCATGACAATAGCAGAGACTGAATTTGTATTGTCACAAGCCAAGAAATGCCAGAACCACCAGAAGCCGGAAGAGGCAAGGAGGGAAGGATTTCCCGCTAGGGCCTATTTTAGTTACTGATTTGCTCCTGGGATAAAATATCTGAAATCCACAGTCTAAGTGGGGTAAGTTTATGTAACTCACAGTTCTAGAAGGTCTCACAAAATCTATTCATGGGCAACTGGCAGTGGTAGAAGCACGTGGTAGAGGCTGGAGAGCAACTCATGGCATTGTAGACAGAAAGCCAAGTTGGGCAGGAGCCAAGTGTATATCTAGAGACTAAGGCAAGGCCAGAGCTTTCCTGGAAAGAAGCTGTTGTGGTTAGGATCTGGAGTGTCCCCCAAAAGTCTCATGTATTTTAATGGAACCATGTAATGTTGGTGGATTGGGGTCTGGTCTGGAGGGATGGATTGCAGTTAAGTTAGGACTAACGGTGTGCAGTGGCCACACCTGGATGCAGGAGGGACTGATTACTGAGGGGAGACCTGAAAGGATACATAAGCTGCACCTGCCTTCCTAGAGGATGGGGACTAGTCTCAGCTAGCCTCAGCTTGTCTTCCTGTTTGTCTGGGGGAAGCTGCCTCCACCTCTCTGTCTGCCATGTACTTCAATTGCTGCCGGCCGCCCCTGAATGGACTGTGAGCTAAAATAAACCTTTCTTTTCCTGAGTTTGTGGGTGTTGGGTATTGAGTCACAGCAATGAAAAAGTAACTAAGACAGAAGCTGTAGCAATATTCCTTCTTCCTTCCTTTGTTTAAGTTATCAGTTGAGCCCCCAGCACTCAGGGTGGGTGCCCCTCCCTCACCTCCTGGCCCATAAGTCAATACACAAACCTGAAAGCTCTGCTCTGGGCACCTGCAATCTCAGCAAATTGACACAATCCTTCCAAGTCAAACCCCAAGTGTCTGCCCCTTCCAGCCAGGCCCTATGTCCAACAGCACACGGTTCCACAGTTATCCCACTATATCTGGTACATGATGCTTCTGGGGGACACTTCAGATCCAAACCATAGCAGGCTTTTAAAAGGAATGTGGCCTGATGACACTCCAAAACAGAGAAGAAGAATTTTCCATTTGTTTTAAGGAACCAAGTTTGTAGTAATTTGGTCAGAAATAATATACTACTCATGTGTTATTTTTTTAGCCTATTAGAGAAGGCACACATACCTGTAAAAACCAAATTAATAAAGTTGTAATGGCTAATTATTTATTCAAAAATTGATCTATTGAGCATATACTATACATCTAACACTATAGATGCAGCAACAAACAGTACAGACAAATATTCCCACTCCCAGGTTATGCTCTAGTATGGAGGAGACACCTAAGAAAACCAACCAACCAACCAATGGTAAATTCTAGGAAAAAAAAAAAAACACAGCGAATGAGAAGTACTAGCATGAGGGTTATGATTCTAAGTAAAGTGATAAAAATGTTCACTAACAATAGAGCTATAGAAAGATAAAGGGGAAAGAGAAGCAAGCCAGAAGATGTTTTAGGGGGGAAAAGCAGGAAATGCAATGGCCCTGAGACAGCAAAGCGAAGGGACACATACAGGTTACTGTGAGGCAAGAGATAAAAAGAGGAGGAAGGTGAGTGTGAGTGGGTGGAGCTCACCACTCCAGGGCTGGAAGCCACAGCAGGGACTCTGACTTTTACTTTCAGATCTGATGGGAAGTCTCTGTTGAATTTCAAACAGAGAAGTTACATGAAATGACATATATTTATTTTGTAGACTTTCTTTGAATGCCATACGTATTCAATTATATGTTTAACATCTATATAGTCACAGGTAGGTAGGGGTATTGTGTCACGATTTCACTCTGCACCTTCGTGATGTTGACCACCCCTCAAAGCGCGATGCATCGCAATCGTTTGGGTAATGCTTTTGCCCAGGGAAGTGCATTTGGAAAGCGTGTCTGCCACAGCTGTGGTAGTGTGAGTGTGAAAACAAGACCCGTCAGGAGGCTGTTCTAGGAATTCAGATGAGACACAATAACGGGACTCAGGTGGCAATGGTGGAGGTGATAGAAATAGTCAGAATCTTGATGGATTTTGAGGAAGATGAGACCACTAGCGCTGGTGATGGTCACACTCTGTCATGGTCTGGGAATAAAAACATTAAAATAAGAGCGCTGGCAACACAGGAAAATCGCAGTTGCAGCACCACCAAACCTACTCTCTGCTTCTCTTCTAGCCCCTCCGCCGTCTGCTTACTTACAAAAGACAGACAATAACAGCGCAGATCCTGTCCCAGTGATCCGCCCCTTCTGGGTCCAGCCTCAGTGTTCTGCCCCTTCTAGGTTTAAGCCTCCACCTCATGCCTACAATCTATAATCCATCACACATCTGCAATCTATAATCTAATTCACCCACCTGCAATCTATAATCTGCCGCAGGCCTGTTTCCCACCACACACCCATAATCCTCCACATACCACAATCCCCCCTCCAGACCCGGCCCTTATTTCCTAACAGCACGTGGCTCCATAGATAATCTTTCAACATCCAGATGCATGAGACAGTCTGGGGACGTTCCAGTTCCAGGCCGCAATGCCTATGCGTTCTGTGCCCGCTTCTCCTTTTCCTGGCCTTTATCGCCATCTGTCTGGGACCTCTCAGATGCACGCGCTCGGTTCCCTTTCCTTCCCACCATGTTGCCTCTGGGCGTGGACAAGGGTGCTGTCCTATCTTGTACTCCACCCTTCCTTATTTGCGTCTGTTTGGTTTTGTTATTTGTGACTGTTTTGTGACCTTTGCCTTCCTGTCCTGTCCCACCACCGGCTTTGCTCGCGCTGTCGGCCCGATCATTTTATGGTTGGAATCTGAGTTCAGAACTAAATAGCACCAGTGGGTAGTTTGTCCGTGACTGCATTTCGTAGCTTATAGCCCTTGTGGCACTTCAAGTCAAATGTCCAGGAGAAGGCACGTATCCTCTGGACTCTCCTATTACTCTGGACTCTCCAAATCCAGTCTCAAGATTTGATAAACTTTCTTGAACTTGCTGTGCCTTGGGCAAACTGAGGGTTCAACATGTACAGCTACCGGCCAAACCTTGACCAACCTGTGGGTGCTGTCTGAGAAGCCCATTCCTTCTCCAGGCCAGCCTTTTGGAGAGCCACCTGGCCGACTTCCCTTCCTTTCCCCTCTCCTTCCTATCTCACATTCCTCCTCCCTGCCTCGTTTCTCCCTTCCTAGGCTATTAATTAAAATAAAACAATTTCACAGTTAATCACAGGCAGCTTCATGACAACTCTGGCACTGTTGTTTTTACAGCACATGAGATTAATTTATATAGCTCAATAGAAAACACATAACATCTACTATTTGCTTGCGAATATTTTGGAGTGATTAAGATATAATGCTCATGGTAATTTAATTTCATACTTTTTCTTTCTTTCCTGTAATTTAAAAAACAACATTCTTCAAGGACAGTGTGTCTCGTGCCACTGCTGCTTGTAAGACTTTATAACCAGTTACCTATATAACTGAGACTGACGGCTTACATTTTTGTCTTAAATGCCAGCGGTATTTATAAGCTTCCTGATAAATAGATCACTGGAGGTTAAAAACATCCTCCAAATTTTAAGAGTCCCTTTTTGTTTATAGGATAATAAAATATTCAAGACCTGGCATATTCATTTCCTTTTGCTGTTATAACAAATTACAAGTCTGATGGTTTAAAACAACAGAAATATATTCTCTTGCATTTCTGGAGGTAAGAAGTCTGAAATCATTTCCCTGGGTGAGGGTGGCATCATTGGCAGAGCTGGCTCTGTTGTGGGAACTCGCAGGGAAGAAGCTGTCTGCTCATTTCTCTACAGATGGTGTCCAGTGGCCACCCGTCATCCTTGTGTTGAAGTCCCTTTTTCTTGGTTGTCCCAGTGTATCAGTACAACATTTGCTGCTCTTATGCTACCTCTCATGGAAACAGCCACCTCTGTCCCCCACTTCGGTGATACTGGGGAATCAAGCCCAGGGCCTATATTCTCAGGTATATCTCCAGAACATTTTAATTTTTTATTTCAATCGACCACAAACCTGTAATTCAATCCACAAAGCTGGGTCTTGCTGAGTTGCTAAGTTTGCCTGGGTTGGGCTCGAATTTGTAATCCTCCTGTCTCAGCCACTCAGGGTGCTGGATTACAAGGCCTGTCCACTGGGCCAGAATCAACGGCTTGATTTTTTCCTCACATAGATCCTTATGATGCTCTTTAGTCCAATCTGCAAAAGCGTTTCTCCATGTGTGGAGAGTATCCAGTGGGTGTGGGTGTTAGGATGGAGACATCTTGGGGGGCACTTTCCAGTGTGAATCCTAACAAAAGAAAAAAGGTAAGATGAAAAGGAAAGAATTCGTGATGTAGATTCACTTAATTGTTCAATATGCAGGAGAAGTGAAGCTGCAGGTGAATGAATGGGAAGTTGTCAGGATTCCCAGGGGTCGTCTGCTAGGTGATGGGTGGAGCTTGGTGACACGTGAGTGATTGATTACAACCTGGAGAGATGATCTCTGGAGGAAAGACCGCATGAGGCCAGAGAGGGTGCCTGTGGTTTGTTGGTTCCCATGAGGGAGGTGTCATAAAATGGTGTGATGTCAGTGCTCGTTTTTCATCCTTTTTGTTTAACAAGTGTAGATGTTTGTGTGCTTGGCAGAGCTCTTTATGTAAGATTTTTAAAAATTGCATTAATTTAATTTTTAAATTTTCTCCATAGTAATTATTTTTATTGGTATATGTGTATGCTACATAATTACACTCAACTTGAGGAATTGTACACGCATACTGGTGTGCTGCATCTTAACTGTATTTAATTCTCTTTCTTCTCCCTGCCCTCTCTCTCCCCTATTTCGATCCCCTTTCTATCTCCATAAAGTCGGCTTGCCTGTTTCCTATCATCTCTTTTACTTTCTCTTCATATTACTTGTATTTAGGGCTTCACATATAAGAGAAATCATACAATATTTAATCTTCATGTCTGACTTATTTTGCTTAACATTATAGTCTCAAGATACATTCATTTTCCTATAAATGACTCAAATTTATCCTTCTTTGCAGCAGAATACTATTCTTTGTGTAGATATACACTACATTTTAATCAAAAAAGTGTGTCACTTAAATTCTTACCTCTTATTCTAAATATAATTGTAAAGCTTACCTTTCTAAAGAGTGAATTGTCAAAGTCACTTAAGGAGAGCTCGTAGGTGTGTTCTGACTGGAAGGTATATTAGGAAAAAAATCTAGTTTCTTATTCAGATAAAAGTGTCCTAGTTACTTTTTCGTTGCTGTGACCCAGTCATTTCAGCACACAGTTTCAGAGAATCACAGCCAACTTAGGGTCAGCCATCAATAGTGGAAGGACATGGCAGAGGCAGAGGTGGACTCTGCCCTTCTAGGTCCAGCCTCAGTATTCTGTCTTTTCCAGGTGTGGTTCTAATCCACCACAAGCCTGTAATTGAATTCACATGGCCATAACCCAATCTACAGGCCTGTGTTCCTATCCACATGCCAGCAATCCACCCCTCCAGACCAGGCCCCGATCTCCTAATGGCACATGATTCCACAGATAATCCATAACATCCAAATCCATGATATTTTGGGGGACATTCCGGATTGAAAGCCAAACTTTTCCAAAAGATATTGTGAGGCACCCAGGTTTGTGGGAGAGAGTATTATATATCATAGAATTTGTTAGATAATAGGCTGGCATGATACAGGAGAGTCTGTTATTATATCACTCTTGATAATTGAACACAATGCTCTCCTGTTTAAGACACAAATGCTTCAGACGGGCACAGCCAGCTATGGCTGCCTGGAAGAGGGGGAATTGTGTGGCTCCTTTTAGTGATTGGAGGGGCTGGACATTGAGAAGTTCTGAGACCTCAGGAGGGCAGAGTGTTATGGAGGGTAGGTAACAACAAGGACAAGGCTAGAGGTCTACAGTAAAGGCACCAGACACCAGCTGGAACCACTGTCCACATCCAGAGCAGTGGCAAACGCTTACCACAGCCAGAGGGGGTAGCAATCCAGAGACTTTGCTAAGTCCTCTAAAATCCTGCAAGTCTATAACATTAAGCTTATGTTTTCAGTGGAATAATCCCTCACAATAATATACTTGTTTGTTTCCAGCCAGTGAAGATGATTGCAAAGAAATTTTTCTGTGCAGACCAGACTCATTTCTTTCTGTGTTTCGCATGGATGAGTGATCCGGGTAGCTATTTCTTCCTTTCTTCTCTTCAGTGCTCTGTCAGAAAGCTCATTAACGTACGTACATTCCTGGCTCTTCAGCCATATGAATGATTCAGAAACAAATTGAAATGTCAAGTTCTCTATGGCTTTCTGGTAATATTAAAATCTACCATTTTCTATTAAATTTCCATCAAATACTATTATCTAGTGACAAAAGATCAATTAATCTCGGTTCTTCTCCTTCCAAGAAATACCCATCACACCAGATGGGCCTACTTCAGCTCTTTAATCTATGTAGTTGACGAAGCACTGGAACATGGGTGAAAATGACATTCAGACATGGAAACCTAAGCTGTACTCTGTTTATCAGCCCTGCATATGGCCCGAGAAAGGGAAGGTCAGGAGGTTTGATTGATGGTCACTCAAATATGCCATTTCCTAAGGAGGAAGAAGTTACTTCCACATTGGAGTGGACAGCTTTGGGAAAAATACGTGCCTTTCTTTTATGCAACATCTGTTCCCTCTGTAGAAAGAGTAACCACTCCTTTTGTAGCAGGACTAATATAAAAGAAAAAGACTTTTTCATCATTACTTCCAACTACTCCCTTGGCACTGTTGCAAGGAGAGCCGGGCAGTTATTATTTCCATCTCAAGACAAACGTGAGGGGAAGTATCAATAAAAAAGTAATTATCATAATAATAATTATAATAACCCAAACCAAAATAATAACAATGGAAGTCATAATCATAAAAAGCATGATTACATCTTTCTTCTTTAGGCCTTGCACCCACTGAATCTTTTTAATGCATAGGAGCTGTGGGCTTTCATCCATTCTGCCTTAAGCAGTAATTGCATTTGATTCGGCCTGCACAACTTTACCCATAATATCAGAGAGGGGAGTCACGCAGTGCGCTTATTATTGGTTGTTATTAAAGATGGGGATCAGCGCCTTATCATGGGGAGCTATCGCACGGTCACAAACAACTTCCTTTCACTCACTTTCACACTGCTGTGATATTCAATCTGACTCTGACTTAGACCGAATGTTTGCCTATTTTTAACCAAGAAAGCCACTTATTTGTCTCTCCTTGTTTGGTTTTGATTTTTGGCTTCTTTTGTGCTGCATTCAGTTAGTTTCACCCCCTGCATTCAGTAAACATCATAATCAGAATGGAAACGATGCTGCCTCCAGAAAGAAACCAGTCTCTGTAATAGATAGCAGCAACGCTGCCTTGTTTGGGTTTGCCGGGCATGCAAGGCTGACAGGACCCTGGAGCCAGGCCCCCCTGGTCCTTGCTGAGTGAGCTCAGCGCTGCATAGGCCCACACCGTATGATGAAATGTGAGGGAATTATTCCCTGAGGAGAAGTGTGTTTATTCTTGGGAATCAGACATATCTAAATGTTTCTAGCGAGCCAGAGTGACAAACTCATCAGAGGTGTGTTTGCATCAGGGACTGCGATCATCCTAAGGAAAGGAGCACTCAGGCTGGTCCCTAAAACAAAGTGTTAGTGGTCTGTAACAGGCGCTGAGCTCCATATTGTATGGTGGTCCGGTCCCTAGGGCCTCTTATATAGTACATGGTAGTTCCACGTTTTAAAAGGAGCAATGATCCTCTGGTACCCCTACGATCTAGAATTGTTTTTACCCTCAAAACTCTATGAGGCATTGTACGCAGGACATGATTCCTATGTTTCTCTTATGCAACACCTCAGAAGTCAGGCCTTCCACTCTTTTGGGCAGCATGGAACACTGCCTGGCTGGGTGTTGCCTGGCTTGGTAGGGTTTGTAGGGCTGAAGTTCTCTGAGGAAGCCACATCAAAATGAAAGATCTGCAGACGTTGATGTTGCCTGATGGAACAGAAATGAATGTTTTAAATACTGTTTTACAAGCTCATTCACATGTAATGAGGCAAAAATAATGTACAACAGAATGTGGTATGTTATTTCCAGCATAATGTTTTACTGCATAATTATATATAAAATATGCTGTATTTAAGAGAAATATGTGTTCTAATTTTCTCATTTTCTCTTATTTTGAAATTGTCAATTATCTGCCAATTATATTCTTTCTTTCCAAATGTTACTCATCCTTGTGTAGCAATGGACAACGAATTCTCAGATACCATATTTATGTATTAAAATATTACTATAATGATTAAAATTTATTAACTTTAAATCTGAATTTTATAGTTTTACACTGTGCATACCTATGCTACGCTGAGATCCTAAAATTTTGCTTCAGTTAGCGTTCTGGAAAATGTGTGGTATAGGTGCCCCAGGCTTGAAAAGAACTTTTTATTTTTTTGTGATGTGTCAGTGGGATGGGTTATATGGGTAAATTTTGCTTCTGATGGAAAATAGAAAGTGTCTAGTTTGGCAGTTAGCTGGAAACGTCCCATTTTTTGGAAGTCACTGACACACTGTTTAAGGTTTACATCACTAAAACTTCTCTTGTCACCCACTTCCACCTACTCTAGGTTGCAATTTTGCCAATATATCGTTTGAGTTTTGTATTTTAGTGTTATCCTTGGAAGTGCATTCCATGTAGTATAAAAAGGAAAAGAAAATCTGCTGCTCGTTAGACGTGTTCAATTTCAGGAAAGTAAAATAAGAAGGCAGTAAGATGTGAATATACCAAAGTGAGCTTTTTTTACCCCTCAACTTCTGTCTACTAAGATTTATGTGTGTGTGCGTGTGCATGTGTGTGTGCGTGCATACATGCGAAAAGCACAATGAATTTTTGTACTGCTTCCCTTCTAGAGTGTAACGATTAGTGAGAGAAGAAGGGGCAAAATGAAGAGTTAAATTTGGATTAAGAAAATCGGTACTTTTCTCAGGATTAGGCACATTTCAAAGTTGAACCTGTTCTATCTTCAGTGAGACATGGTGATAGATCCTATTTTTATGAAGAGCCTCAAATATTTCCATAACAATTATTATAATAATGTAAAAATAATTTCTTTTATAGGAGCAGGAAAAAACTGGAAAATTTGGCCACTGTTATTTCCCAGAGGTCCCCTTCGGGAGAAAGGTCTTTATCCCATGGCTGAGGTCTTAGCTGTGACGGTTGACACTCAAGCAGCTGGTACGTAACCATGAAGATGGAGGCCAGAGCTTGGAAGACACAGTGAGGAGTTGGAGCCCAGGACCTAACTCCACCAGGGTACGCCGGCTCCTCCAGACTTCCTTACTGTTCTCAGGAGGACACTTCTCTATTGGCAAATCCACTTCTTTGGATTTTCAGTTAGGTGCAGATGATCCTTATTTTACTATTCAATATGAACTTCAATTGTACACTCTCTGAAAACAATTTCCTCTTGATCTAACACTAATAGAAGAAGAAACACCCCATTTCCCTGCAGATTTGCTTATATTGTAAACTTTTATTCTCCCAATTTGCTAACAAATGTCAAACTTCTCACGTATTCACATTTTAGTGTGATATATTACTTGTTACATTGTGCTTAGATGCATAAACTTTTAGGTTATCAGACAAAGGAATAATTTACATTAAATTTTCAAAAAGTGCAGATCACTATAGCTGACAGTGCAACTTTTTGTAAGTTGGTATCTGATTTTTTGCTCTCAAATGCTTTGAAGTAAAATAAGTTTTAAATATACATCAATAATTTTTGCTGTCGATTTCAGGTAACGTGTCATGGTGCTATGGTTGGGCAGTATCCCACAGGAGTTTAAAATATCGAGTGAACTTGCTATAAGAACTTTTTCATTCCTTTCTATTTCTTAACTCAAATAGCTTAGCCTGAGTTCTGAGGCAAAAAAAGTCTAAACCGAAGCTTAGCAACTAGGATTTTGTATAGGAGGGAGAACGCCTGAAGTCCAGGCCACTGATAGTAAGTGACAAAGAGAAGTGAGGTCACGAAGGATGGAGAGCAACATGGAAGATGATGCATTATTGTCACAGATAATAAGAAACTCGGCCAGTTGGTCGGGGATATGGGGCGTGTGTGCATCTATGGACGGGCTTCCATGGACCCAGTGTTCTCAGTCTGTTGGCAAGAAGAAAGGCAAAGATTTGTTCATGAGCTTCTAAACATCTTGCATTTTATGAGAAAAGTTTGGTCCAAGAGCTGTAAACTCTGCACTTGTTATGTAATCAGACCCTTTGGGCAATTGTTAGAAAAGCTAGAAATTCCATGAGTGAAGGCAGAGCAAAGGTAGAAACTAGGCTACGGCTTCTGCGATGCACACGAAGATTTGATGCTGGTGTCCATGTGGAGGAAGCTGCGATATCCGTGGTATTAAATGATGCAGTGAGCAGGAAGGTGTAGACTGGGCGTCTGCTGAGAACTTGCTAGGCTCCAGTGTTCCTCTTAAAATGGGCAATGGAGGAAGCCTCTTTTTCAGGCAATGGCTGACAATGAAACTAGTCAGCAACTGTACTTACTGTCAATCAATCGATCAATAGAATATTCATCCACAGGTACATGAAATAATTGGATAAATGAAGAACATAGCCCTATGTGTCTCTCTTAGAGGCAACTTCCATTAAAATGTTAGTTTGCTTGTTTAATGTTTATAAAATTTGTAATACATTTACATTGTTTTCATGTACTATTGTTGAATTACAACACAAACCGGAATAAATTGTGACACCTAGATCCCAGTAATTCTAAAGAAATTTATATTTTAATTCACTTATTTTTGTGGGGAATTTTGATTGCATAATCAAGAAAAGATATTGAACAGTAAAGATTTTAATATTAGATTAAAATTTCTCATGTTTAAAAGCATTAGATAAAGAATCATTGAGGAAGTTTATAAAATAGTGTGAAGTTTCTTTTCAAAATTAAGCATTGTATTACAATTTGATCTGTCAATTCTACTTTCGGATTCCCAAAAGAACGGAAAGCAAAGATTTAAACAGACTCAGTACGCCAGTGTTTACTGTGTTATCCGCTTAGCCACAAATTGGAAACAACTCAAATGTCTTTGCATACGAATGGACACATTCAATGGCATGTCCACATGGGCTGTCCTTGTATGCATTCAGCTTTAAAATGAAAGGACATCTGATACATTCTACAACAAAGATGAAACTTGAAGACACTAGACTAAGTGAAATAAGCCAGCCACAGAAAGACAAGCAAACTGTAATTTTTTACCCACCTAAGGTACCTGGTATTATCAAATGCAGAGCTAGACAGTGTCATGGAGATTACTGGGGGTGAAGGAGTGGGTAATAGAGAATCGTTTAAATGGTACAGAGTTTCATATTGGGAAGATGAAATTTTAGAGAGAGATGGTGGTGGGGACTGTACAATTCTGTGAACGGACTTCAAGCCAATCAACTCCACGCTTGAAAAGTGTCAAAGCAGTAAATTTTATGTTCTGTGTGTTTTATCACAATAAAAAGATGTTTATTCGTGTTATTAAAAAAATCAATGTCAGTGTGTTCTAGATCATTATAATGTTCTATTTCATTAGGTCTACGATATTTCCGTTACTTTTGAATCAGTAAGAAAAAAATTCTGTAAACAAGTTACTACTTTATTACCTAGAATTTTATTCTGTATTTACTGAAGGAAATCTTTCAGATGTAAAGGATGCTTGTGTACCTTATTTTTGAGCATATGTAGCAAGGGAAACAAAACACAGTGGCTGTGGTGTTACTGACACCTGTTAGCATCCCGAGTCTCAGTCTCTGAATGTGCTTGTGGCTTCGTTGTCAATGGCTGTGTTTCTCCACGTCCTGAGCCATCAAGAATGTGCTGGTTCTCAACATTTCCTTCCTACTATTTTATCTAGAATTTTTCCAAGTTTCTAACACCCACAGGGATGTTTATGGCCATACAGAGCATTAGTGAAGAGTAATCCCAATTTCACAGATGTTACAATTGGAAAGATTGCCCAAATGTTTAAGATCCATTGGATATGCTTAGAAGAATTAGATAATAGTTTTATTTAAAAATGCTAGTATTTTAATGCATTAGAAACTGATTTCTTTACAATTACGAAAAATTATGATGAAAATATTTACTTTGAACCAAATACATAGCTGATTGGAGTCCCTTTTCAAAACTCCTTGCAAGGATAAATGAGGGGGAAAAAAAGGTAACGAACACTGGTAGAAAAGTGACCTATAGGAAGGGAGAGAGGATGAAAATCTCGATTCCATGGGATTTTGCCTAAATAACATTAACCTATTTTGAAGTGTGTTTGGCTGTTGGGGCTTGAGATGAATTAACAGTTATTAGGGTACAGGAAAAAACCTCAAAGGTTTCTAGACAGACAATTCATACGTTCAGCTTGTCTGTTCTTTCCTGCATTTCTCCCAGATGATTAGCTTGGATGGGCTTTTGTCACCTGTGTTTCTCCTGCCATGGCCTCTGATACCAGCTACACCTCTCCAACTTTGAATATCTTCTGCAATTACTTCAATGTTGACAGTTCTAACTTTTCTTAAATTTAGGCACTCAGTTCCAGTTGGTAAGTGCACTACTAACTTAAAATTTTCATTTGCAGAGTGGAAAACACATCATCCTGTTTATAAATAATACTTCACCTTATCATCTTAATATTACAAAGGCTGCCAGCAATACATTTGAAGATGCTTTTTAGTGCTTTTGACAGACTGGGATTTATTATCTGTGGAGTATAATCATGGGGGACTAATAGAGATGAGAAGATGTATAAAGAGATTAATTAAAGAGAATTTAAATAAGCGAAACATTCCGGTTTAATGCTGGGTGACTTTTGAGTAAAGCTAAGTGTCTGAAGCTTTAATTTTTAAATATGATATTGTCTTTGAACTTCTAAGCCTTCTTGTACTGAACTGTAACTTTGACTGACTTTTCAAAATTTTTGCAGGTCAGAGAATAAAGGTTTAGTTATTGACTTTTCAATAGATATCAATGCAACGATTTATTTTTTTAAAAGATGATGCACTCAGGCATATTGAGTAAAGAAACAATTTTTTTTTTTTTTTACTGCTGAGTCCAAATGGAAGACTATTTAAAAATCTATGCAGCTCTGTTTGTGAAACTAGCAAAAGACACAAAAAATGTAAAACAGTTTCTTTTCCTTGGTAATAAAACCCTGCTTAAAAACCAGATCTGAGGTTTTGAACATCTTCAGAAGGAAAGGGCAACCATATTCTAATTTATTTTTTTATGGGCAGGCGCCATGGTACTGCTTTTGTAATTGTATTGAGCTGTAATGATTAAGGAAGGCAGAGTGTCTCCATCTCTGGAATTAGAACTGATGCCATATGGAAACATAGAGTGGTAAATGACCAGCGTTTTCCCTCCTCTTCCTCCTCCCATCCAGTCTATCTATGGGGACCTGTTGTTGGTGCTTCTGAGGGGTGTCCTGCATTTGAAGGGGCCACTCTTCAGAACCTGTGAGGTTGGTGCTACCCTCCTGTGACCTGACTGCCTTCTGACTGTGTGTATAAAATTGGTGGCTGGCAATGTCCCTTTAGTCTTGGCTGTGTGTCAAAAGATCTGATAGGTATCTTTGAGAAGTTTGTAAGCCTTCGACACTTCCCCTTTGTAACTATAATCCTACATTTGACTTTGAAGGGCTGCCTAAGATCTCTGGTGCTCCAGATATAGTCTCTCCTACCAACAAAGTGGAGCAGCTATACTGTTTCTCCCTTTAAAAAGGCATTAATCGCTCAGACCAGTATTGTAGCCTCTGTAAAAGCCTGCTGGTTCAGGAGTTATGTAGCATTCACTTCCACTTTAGTGGGACAATTGTTATACAGCTGTTGGAAGCATCCCTGCTTTGGCAGATGAGGCCTTTAAACCAGAACTGCTTGAAGTTGTAGAGATAGGATTTTTTTTTACTTTTTGCTAATGAATCTGCAATTTGGAGCGGCCTTGCTAGAGAAGCCTCATCCTGTCCACTTGGCATCCACAGATGACTGGCATGTGAGGCCGGAAGCTGGCGGGAGAGAGGAACGAGCCGCGGCGGTCGTGGCAACATGGCTTCCCTCTGTGGCTGCTTGGCATCTGCACCCAGTGGCTCTGCTTCAAGAGTGAGTGTCGCAATTGACTGAGAGTCAGGTGGGAGCTGAAGTACACAGCATGACTCCTTACCCACTTTATCCATCAGAGGGGTTCCCAGCACCATCTCGGGTCTAAGGGGAGAGAATGTCGGCTCCACGTCTCAGAGCAGTGGCAGCCCCACCATGTTGCTGTACTTCCAAATTGCCAAATTGCTTTTTGAGCAGAAGGGAAGAGGGTTGGTTCTTCTCATGTCTTCCAGCAGGACATACCATCTCTTAACCCTTCTTTTTGCTAGTAGCATTAGAAATTTTTATGTTTTTGCCAATATGATAATGAAAATATTTGCTTTAGCTTATGTATCTCTGAGGGTAATTTGTGTGTGTGTGTGTGTGTGGTACTGGGGTCTAAGCTCAGGGCCTTTGTGCTGGCCTATATGCCAAGCTGATTGTTTATTTTTGACTTTGAGAAAGGGTATCTCTAAGTTGCCCAAGCTGTTCTCGAACTTGAGATCCTGCTGCTTCAGCCTCCCACAGCACTGGGATTACAGGCCTGTGCCAGTGGGCCCAGCTGAGGGTAGTTTATGTACTAATGAGAACTGCTTTTCAGATGTCTATCAGTTTTCTGAATTATTTATTGTCCAGTTAGCTAAAGTTTTCTTACTTAAAGCACTTTCTATTTGTTTGCTAAAGTCTTTAAAATTAAGGCTATGTTTTAGGCAAGTATTTCAGCTTTAAAAAATTCAGTTTATAAAATTTGGTTATGAACAAAAGTATCCAGTTTTTATATGGTCTTATCTGTTAGTCTTATTTTTATCCTTTTATCTAAGAAACTTTTCAAGTTTATTCATTAATTCATTTGTTCATTTTCTCTACTGCAGTTTCCTTTTCATTTCTCTTGTGTCAGCTTTAATTTGGCAGTCATTCTTTATCTCGGATTGTTCTATTTTATCAGTTTCCCAGAGGGGAATCCCATCTTAAATATTGAAGACATTAAGCACACATTTAATAAAATATTCTTATGCCTTAATAATATTCTAAGAAGATTTTGTAGTCCTTTTGAAGCAGGATTTTTTTCTCTCTTCTCTCCACTCATACTTGTTCTCACTTTCTAGAATCTTCATATATTCCTAGTTTTCCTCATTCAGCTCCCTCTTTTGCACAGGAGTCTGATGTACCCAATGCACTATGATTTGTAAAATTATGTAAGAGTCAAACTATGGTGTTAATCATATACATCTGAGTGGTGTTACCAGATGGAAACATAAGGACGAGTTGTGATTATCATGGTGGGAAAGGCTGTCGCTCAAAGCTTTCACCCAAAGTTCTGCTGGACCTTCAGTTTCTGGGGAAATGAGAGGGAAAAACAGTCATGGTTCCTATGTCTAGGCTACTAGGATGCACTAAATAATTAGTTATCAGCTATCCCCTCAGGCGGGTCTGTTTCTGTATTGGTTTGATTCAATAGAGATTCTATACATTATGACAATACCGAAGGCAATATTTCTATCATGCTAGAAAGCAGAACAAAACTCAGAGCAGAGGCCTGCCTGACATTGGGCGGAAATGAGTTTCACATGGGACTTTACGGGGTAAAGTCTGTGACAAGGCTTTGCTCTAAGTCAGTGAAGGCAGTTGCAAACCACCACTTTATAGATATTGCTGGAAAGGGGAGACAGCAAAACCCTCTCCGTACTGGTGGTACTGAGAGCCGCATCCTCAAATGTTGAAGGTATGAAAGGTGGAGATAGAAGAATAGGCAGATGAGGAAAGATACATATTGATATTTTCAAAAGAAACCAATAATATTCTTAGCTAACCATATCTATACTTACTAGTCAAAGGGTAAAAAAAAGTGAAAAAATTTACAAAGCTTAAAAATCATTATATATAGTTTATTCAAGCAATAATCCCTTCAGAATTAGTTATTAGCACTATTAATGACTTGCTAGTTAGAGTGTTAATGGTCCATAGCAAAAATCTGCTGGTAATGACTGATTTCAAAGGGATTTTGGCTTAATTAATGGCATCCCACCTATCCTTAGTCATTTTTACAAGTATCATTTTTATTGCCTTTTTAAGATTCTGAACCTCAGTTTATTACATTTGAAAGAATATAACCAGGGAAGATAAAACAGATAATAATTTTTGGATTGTGGTTAGCTTTGCAATGTATGGACATTTTGCTAAATTTTTTATTTCTTTGTCCCTTACTAATAAAATGTCACCTGTGACTTATGGGTCGTCTACAAAAATATAAAAGATTGGCACTTACTTTTGAGTGAGAAAGGTCTAATTTTTCTGAATTACTAAGCACATTCATGCACCTTATCACCTGGGGTTGGGTAGTAACTGGGGACACAAGGAAGATGAAGAGTTTTCTTTTGGGGACCTTAGTTTGTGCAGAAGGCACTGGGTGGGTGCCACATGACCTGGATTTTGCTGTGCTCAGCCTCAGGGTGGTGATCCAGTTTTCTTTTCATAGCTTATAAGATGAGGTAATTGGACTAAGCTAGTCTTTGTTATTCACAGTTGTTATACTGTGTAATAATAAATCACAGTTTTAAAAGAGAACAGAAAGGAATGTTTGTATTAGAGCAGCAGAAAATTCTTTTTCAGTAGACTGACTCCATGGGATATTGAAATTATTCCTCCCATTAAACAAAGACTTTTTATTGCTTAAAGTAAATGGGCTCTGTCTGGAGTTTGAAAAATGGGAGTATTTTTGTTGTGACAGTGCTAAGTTTTGGGGACTTGGACTCACTTCAATTTCTAATTGTGATAAAGGGTAACCTTGGCTTCTAAAGGAGGCCAACTTCATCAAGTAACTTGTGTGGTGGGAAAAGATGAAACTACATCAATCAAAATACCTGCTAATAATGGTAAAAGATCATTTTCCCAGAAAAGCATTTAAGTAACTAAAATTATTCAGTTACTAAGCTACATATTTCATGTTGTGTAGTTCATAGACATGTTGGCTAACACTTGATGCTGAATGGCTTTTAGCTTGTCTATCACATCTAGTTTTCAGTATGACAACCTGAGGGCCCTGAGTCTCTTTTGGGGGTCCATGAAGTCAAGCCTCCTTTTGAAAATACTGTTACCTGCCCCTTTCACTTTAACTCTCAGGAGAGTATGGTGGAAGTTTTTAGAGGTTCGTGATGTGCAATAATAGTGTACAATGTAATAAAATGTGTCAATAATTTTATAAGGTCTGCACAAGTTAGTGAATGAGTATTTTCCAAATAACCAATACATGATGTTTGAAAATCAGGCATAGAAAAAGGAGTGTTTCAAAGTACAAAATAGACTAGTTAAATTTAATGCAGCAGAGTATGATGAATTTATTAATTTGGGGGAAGTTATTAAAAAGTTTATTGCAAACTGTTTTCACTCTGCAAAGATCCATCAAGAAATTACACCTTGTTCTTCCATTCAAGATGGTAGCAGAGTAGGAGCCCTAGAACAGCTATCCCTAAAGAAATAAAAAAAAACCATGGATTCTAAAACATAATCAAAGGAATAGAGGTGAAAATAAAGCCGGGTGATCACGGGCTGGAGAAGTCTCATGCAGGACCCTCTTACCCACCCACAGGGCAGTGCGAACCCACATGGTGACACAGGGACAAGCGGCAGCGGGCTGGAGGGGAAAGGGGTGCACAAAGCCCAAACTTGCAGAAGTGGACAGACTGCAAATTTCCCAACCAGGGTAACCCGAGTAGCAGAGTAACAGGGAACCACGAAGAGCGCACAGCGGACCACGAAGAGCCCTCCAAGTAGGTAACAGAAGGGACCAGCACCTACAGGGACAGAGCTGGGACCACAGGGGAAGCCAGGGGACAGCGCACCCCAAATGTGCCCTGCTGGCATGGCACGGGTGCAAGAGGCCTGTTCCCTCAGCTCCTGAAGCTCCGGAAGCAGCGTGCCCCCAGCTGTGCCCACACCATCCTGACCGGAGAGGAGCACCAAAAGGGGGCGAATGAGAGGAGTCCCCGGAAGGAAGAGAACAGAGGGGCGACTCCACCGGGCAGCGGCGACTGAAACCAGCTCCACATACACTCACAGGGGAAGGACTGATTTTTTTCCCTACTAGTCTTTATTTTATTTTATTTTTTTCTCTTGTGTTTTTATTTTGCTCAGTTAGTTTGCTGCATAGTTTTATGTTATAGAATTGTGTGCAGCTAGGTGACCGATTGATCAATTTGTACTTTGGCTTTCCTTTCGTCTACTGGGTTTCGTATTTATCCTATTTTATCTCTTCTCTTCTTCGCCTCCTCTTTTCCCCCTTGCTCTATAGCCCATAGTCCTTTTATTTCTTTCAAGCTCCAAAGTAAGTTTCTGGACTTTAGCTACACCTTTATATTAATTTTTTCTTTTGCCCTTTCCCCACTTCTCTTTGTGTTTTTCTTCTGTCCCTTTTTCTCCCCCACCACGCCACTCCCCTAAGTCTTCTCAGTACCGTTACTCATATGACTTTTTTCTCTTTGTCAGCTCAGGGGTGGGATAGGAGTACCTCTAGGCTTTTCTCTATCATACAAACATTTATCTACTCTTCAAGTCCCACCTAAAATTAACTCATAATCCTAAATTCTTAAGTTGCTCAGGTTGAGCTTACGTTTGAGATCCTCCTGCCCTGGCCACCCAGAGGGGTAGAATTACAGACATGCATCATGCCTATTTGAAAAGACTATTAGACTAATCCTTTTTCAATTTCTAACATATGAAAGTCTGGATGTTTTATATATTTTAGTTAAAAAATTACAATAGATTGAAAGCAGAAGGCCACAAAAATCTAGCTGTGTTCTACTGAGCCAGATATAACACTGCTTGACAAAAAATGTAAAATAATACTACTCTTTTCACAAAAGGGCTTTGTTTTTATTTGGAAAATGTAGTAATTTTTAAAATAAAATATTTTTAACACATGTACTGTTATTTTAAAATGAGTTAATACATATTTTAAAAAGTTGTATTTTAATTCTATGATAGTGATACATAATTCACATAAAGAAAAGCTCATTGAGGTTTTAAATAATATTTTGTATAGAGATCCTGAGGCTGAGATTTTGAAAATAGCTATTTTATGTCATTTATTCCCCTGAAGAAGTTTTTTTTTGTTTGTTTTTGTTCTTTTTTTTTTTTTTAAGATAGGGTCGTGCTGGTCATGACTTCACTATGTAGCCCAGGCTGGACTTGAGCTCATGGCAATCCTCCTGCCTCAGCTTCCTAAATGCTGGCATTACAGGCATTCACTACCAGACCCAGTTTATGTGCTGCCGGGGTATCAAACCCAGGGTTTTGCTCTTGCTAAGCAAGCGCTTTAACCACTGAACTATGTCCCGAGGCCAGAACTACTTATTACCATTTGAGCTTTGAAATAAAATGCACTCCCGGTCCTGAAGGCAATTTCTGAGGAAGATTTGGGAAATGTTGTAAGACGTAGCCACCTCTTGGGGAATGAATGTTTGCCTTCTCAAAGGCTGTGATTTGCTTGTGATTTGAGTGTTTCTGAAAGCTTCTGTCGAAATTTAACCCAATGTGAGGTACTAAGAGTGTGGAATCTTAATTCATCTATGGTGTTTAGAGGTAGTGCCTTTGGGAAATGATAAGAATTAGATAAGGTCATTGTGGGTAGGTCACCATGATTAGATCCTGGTGGCTTCATAAGAGGAAGAGAGACCAGAGACAGAACACTTGCACTCCTATTTCTGTTGTGTGGTTGCTCGTGTGGCATGAGGCCTCTGCCAGCAAGAAGGCTCTCACCAGAGGCTGCCCTCAGACCTTGCACCTTCAGAACCATGACCCAAAATAAACATCTTTTGTTGATAAATTAGCCTGTTCATATATGGCATTATAGCAACAAAAATGGACTGGCACACTGATATTATGTATTTAAGAGAATAAATCTTATTTGGATAAAAATTCTGTTAGGTTTATAAAAAAGTCATCCTGTAGTATCTAGGTTCATGTTGAATCCATAGCCCTAAATCTACATTGTTGTGAGCAGGACGATTCCTGGTTTTCCACTGAGAAGAGAAATAACTTGAGATTGTCCCATGGCAGCCAAGTGCGGTAGTGTTTTCCACGCACTTTCACCTTCATCTGACTCAGATCAGAGTGGAGAAAGAGAAGACATCAGTAGGAGAGCGCGATGACATTTACTTATGTCTCCTTCCCTTTACAATGCTGAATTGGCAGGAAAATTGAATATTTGAGACTAGCTCCAAATTGAGTTCACACAGACATGAAGTGAACTCTGCAAAGATCCCCACTACTTTGGTATTAAAATCAATCTTTGGGGGAAAGAAAGAGCAGACCTGTGAGTTCCACATTTGCTGTCGGCTCATGTGATTAAAGAGAAGATTAAATTCACATGCTTCACCATAACATAAGACATCCATGGCTGGAATTCTGTAGAGAAGTGTGTGGTTTTCTTTTTCATCACTTGGCTCTTTAAAAAAGTGACTTATATACTCACAGAGCATCTCACTCTATTCCTTGAAGATTTATCTAACAACAGTGTAATTGTCCATCCCCATCCTCCTCAACTGTCAAATGAAATGAGATTCTGCAAATCTTAGATGACTCTTATGCTCCTAGAGACGTTATCTACAGGAGCTGTTAGAGTGCTTAAGAGTGTCTGGCAAGTGTAGGGCAGTGGGTTCTATTACCCAGTACCACATAGTCTGGCTGTGGTGGCATGCACACACACACACACACACACACACACACACACACACACACACACACACACACACACACAAACACACACACACACACACACAAACAGAGATGGTAATTGAAAAAATAGAAAATAAATACCGGCCCCACAGTGCTTTGCTCAAACTCAAACAAAGAAAGAAGTTGTCTGTAAATACAAATGATGAGCCATTGTGTCAAAATAGCCTTTGGGTTATAAACATATTGAAAGGGATAAGTTCAGGCCTGGGAGAATCGGCCTGTAGTGGCAGTACACAGGGAGGCTGAGGCAGGAGGATTGCAAATTCAAGCCCAGCCTGGGCAACTTAGGGAGGCCTTATCTCAAAATCAAGAATAAAAATAGGCTGGGCCTATGAAGGCCTTTGGCTCCATTCTCTGTACACCAAGATAACAAATGAAACTTGCCGAGTCTTAGTTTTTGGAAGCAGAGAGGATGCCTGCACTAGTTGGCCACATAGGAGACTGCACCTTCACGTTGTGAGGTGTCAATCGGTAGGCACCGATTCAGGGTGAGAAGGTGATTAAGCCGCTTGGAAAGTTCATACAAGTGTTGATTATACAATGTATGTTAACTCTCTATAATGTGCTTATGTTTTAAAAGGGGATTGAAGTGGATACCCAACTAGAATAATCAATCTGGAAAATATTTTTGAATAAAGGGATGAATCTTTGTAAAGTACCAGGCAAAGATTAGGTACTGCCTTTCCGAGGTCATACGATAAAGGGGAGGGTAGCCACAAAGCACTAATAAAATAAAAGTGGAATAAATATTAAAAAGCATACTAATAAGAAATAGCACTAGAGAAGGCAAAGGGACCAGACGGGGAGGGAGGACAGGGTAACAGGGTGGATATAACCAAAGCATGTTATATGAACATATGAAATGTCATCATGGAGCCCTCTGGTTTGTATAATCAATATCTGCTAATAATTCTAATTTTAGAAGGCAGGAAAAGCCTACTAGTAAAATGAGTCATTCTTCTTTTTCTACCCACAGTGAATTCTAAGTAACCCTCTAAATTTGTAGGTGTTTTCTTCGGTGCTGTACAGCCTGAGTTTCTTTAAGGGGGAGAATCTGGCATTTATATTTATAAACAAAACTCTCAAAGGTTCTGATGCTCAAGGATGGGCTTTTACTGGCCGAGCCTCTGTCCTCTTTTTCTCCATACCATGAGTCGGGCCAGCCACGCTCGGCCCAATGTTGCTGTGTATTTAGACACCTCAAACAGCTCACAGATGTGCCATGGAACTCAATGTCCAAATATGTCTTGCGGCATGGAAATTGGTGTTGTCATGGTACAGTAACTCGGAGCCAGGTCACCCTGTGGTCCTGCCCAGGGGAAAAGTGCTCTCTGCAGTAAGAAGGAAAATACGTGGCACAACATTTTGGACAGAGGGAGAATATAAGGTCCCAGTGGCACTCTTGTCGAAGTTTTTGGTTTTAGGCACAGAGGGAAACTGATTTTGAGCAGAAAACAAATGAGTTCAAAAGATCTGGGACAGCTTCCCTCATCAGCTGGATCAAGACAGCGGAGGCTGGGCTGGGCTGGGAATGTGGTTTGGACTACACAGCAGGCTGGGCCTGGCAGGACAGAGTCTGGATGCTGCAGCTTGTACCAAGGATGCAGCTGACATCTGGCTTCTCCCCATGCTGTGGCACCGCTGCCGTTTGCTCCTGCATGAATTGCCGATTACTGTCTGTAACGGCCACCATGTCCAGAGAGGTGCCTCTAGTTCTGTCTTGTTTGCATTGCTTGCTACAGATTTACTACAGGCAGGTGTGTCTGGTTAGCAGCACTTAGGTCTCATCTGCACCCAGCTGTGTTTGCCAACTGCATTTGCCCTCCGTACCTGTGGGTTCTACATCTCTGTGTTCAATTCAGGCATTTTTCTTGTCATTATTTCCTAAACAATAGAGTTTAACAATTAAACTCTACATTGCATTTACATTGTATTAGGTATTGTAAATAATCTAATGATTTAAAATGTGTAAGAGGATTTAAAATATGTAAGAGGAAACTATACCATTTTCTGTAAGAGATGTGAGCATCCTCTGGTTTTGGTAGCCATAAACTTGTGCATTCTAGAACCAAATTCTTACAGTTACTGAGGGGGATAGCTGTATTAACCATCATCCACATCTCTAGTGGGATCTATAAGGTGGAACAGTCCTCCAGAAGCAATAAGTTTTAGACATAAAATGGCCAAATGTCCACTGTGGTGTTTCTTGAACCTAGAAGGCTGAGAGTCGTTCTGTTAAACTTTATGAAGCCTAATTTTTAACTTTGCGCTCCAACTAGAAGCACCCGAAAATAGGGCTCCATCGCTCTTTCTTGGCCTGTTGTGCCGCTCTCCTGACATTTGTGAACCAAACCAGCTTGTTGTTGGAGATCGTGTGTGTACAGGGGGTGTATGAACAGTAGGTTTTAGAGAAATATGTTTCTGTGTTTCTGTGAAAAAGATCAATGGGGGTATCTGGGAGAAGAAGTTCATGTCTTGTTCAGATGTATTTGCTAGGGCTGTCAGATCAAAACGGCCACAATTCTGCCTTCGTACACAACAGAAACTCACAGTTCTGAGGGCTGGAAGTACAAAACTGAAGTTCGGGCAGACTCGTAATCTCCGGAGGTTTCTTCCTGGGCTCGCAGGGGCCACCCCATTGCTGGGTAATGACTTCTGCATTCCTGCTCCCTCTCTCTGTCCAAGTCTCTGTTTTTAAGAACACCAGCCAGATGGGGTTGGAGCCCACCCACACGACCCCATTCAGTGTTAATTTCCGCCGAAGGCCCTATCTTCGTTATCGACCTATTCGGAGGCGGTAGTGGTTAGAGCTTCCACACAGGAATTTTAAGACGAACGGTTTGACTATTATTAGTACAGCACTGCATGGAATCACTAAAATACTCTAGTCTGAACTTTTTGCCTTGGCACACCAGCATTTCCTTGTCTACTTTTCACAGCGGTGTTCTGGTGTTTCTTTGTATATTTTCTCTGTATAACCATTCGTGCCCACTCCCTCCAGGGATCTTTCGTTGCCCAGCCTTCCATTGGTGCCCACCGTTCCCTACCGAAGGCCCACATCCTCCGCTCACAGTGATGAAATGCCAAGGGGCAGATTTGGGTGTTGGGAAAGAGTTAGATGCTGTTTTCATTGTGACTGCAAGCAGTAGGGCCCCGTGAGCCAGACCAGGATCACCACGTGAGTGCCTGAGCGGGGCTAACCTGGTTCAAGGCAAACCAAGCGGGTGCAGAATCTCCATCTCGTGGCTCAAGCTTTCAGAAAGAATGGAAGCCTCCTCTAGGTGATGCCTGGCTTTGTGAAGAATGAGCTTCCTTCCCTGCCCGAGCCTCCTTGAATTGAGGTTTCGTCGCGTCGCAGGAGCTGGGGTATATGCATCCTGATCGTCGACAAAAGGCTTGCGGCCACTGGCCCTCTTCAAGTCTTTGAGTTCTGCACTTCAGTGGTTGAAGCGCTTGTGGAGAAAGAGCGAGGCGCTGGGCTCAGCTCACCAGCACCACATAAGCTGGGTCTGTAATCCCAGCACTCTGGAGGCCGAGGCAGGAAGACGGCCATGTGTTCCAGGCCAGCCTGGGCTACATAGTGAGGTCAAGGCCAGCCTGGGCTGCAGAGCAAGACCCCGTCTCAAAAATAGAACAAAACAAAACAAACAAGAAAACGAACACACACCATGGGAGCACTCTACAGGGCTGGACACTCTTAGCCCAAGTGCCCCACGGAGCCCTATGCTCTTGCCTTTTGTTCCACGGGTGAAAGAGTACGTTTGAATCTTCAAGTGAGTAGTTCAGCTCCTGTTAAAAACAGCAGACACTGTCACTCAGCGGACATCTTTACAAACAAACATTGAACAGATGAGCTAAAACATCCCTCCTGAGGGTAGGGGTGAGCTAATTTTAATGTCAGAGTGGGCCAGTTTGGAGTCCAGGTTAGCAAGGCGATTCAGCGAGCTAGGGACTCCCGCTCCCCCTGTGTACTTGGTGCGAAGCCCTAGCTTGGCAGTCAACTCGTCGGTGACTCAGGAGTCTTGAACCTCTGCCGCCTCCCAAATGAGAGAGAGAGCTCATTTCTCCTATGCGCGGCTGCAGCACTGTTTTTAAGAAAGAAAATATGTACAGTGAGCTAGTACTTACCTGATCTAAGTGTATCAAAATTTTAAGTATCTTCTATACATATATAGCTTATTTGCTAACAAATGAAGAGAATACTGGCTTAAATTTATGCTTTTTAAACTCAGCTATTGCCATAAATGAAGGAGAATTGGGAAAGCTGTTGCATTTATATGAAGCCCTTTCCCCTCAGAAAAGTAGGACAGAGAGATTAAAGATATTCATAAGTCATCAATAGTCTATTCTTTTAAATTAGCCTTCTGGTTAGGTCTAAAAAGTTAGCTTCTCGCACAAGATTTTATCAGCCCACCTTCCCACCAAGGAGATAAAATAAATGAAATCAGCATTCTTTCTAACTCCCATGGCATAAATTATTACTCACCCTAAGCAAGATGACTGATGGTTTTTAAAGCTCTTTTAATTATGTGCTAAACTGATTAGTGGCTGGAGGAAGATTCTTTTAGACCAGCGAACTGAGATTATTCCTTGAATATCTGTGTGGGGGCAGGTGGATGTTGGACTCCGAGGGCTGCTAACATGTCAACGGTCTGTGCTGCGTATCGGCAGAGGCTATCAATGCCTCATAAATAATGGGAACTTGGAAAAAATTTCGCCAAAGTAGGTTTTTCTTCCCTATCATCTAGAATGTGTTTAGAAGTGAGGGAAGGCCTGAAGAAGATTTTAGGTTTTTAAATACTTTGAGCATAAAAATTTCTCTCACTCCTTCCCTTCTCCCTTTAGAAACTAAATAGATTTAAAATGAGACTTTAGAAACAGGAAATATACCTTTCATATAGCCCTTAAATGGAGTTTGATAAGAAAATCTGGTCAAGAAATGAGGGTGTTATTTAGGTAACTAAGACTACCAAAAATATTTGGGGAATTAGTTACAAGCTGGTTTTAAAAGTTACATTTTCTCTAAAGAATTACCTACTTTAAATTTTCATTTGATAGCATCAACTTATTTAGGGGATTTCTCATGTTCTCAATACACATGACCTATGTTCACAGGAGGGATGCAAACCCTGGTCTCAGGAGAGTGAAGAATGTACAGTAGGAAGATGTGGAAGCCACACAATAGTGCTGAGTACAATTTATCAATAAAACAAAATATCTGCAACAATAGAACTGTCTGATAAATGCTGCCGTGGACTCAGCACGCTGTTTGCCCAGATTCCTGCCCTGGATATTCAACCCAACTACTCAAGGTTCTGCAGGGAAGGGCCCTTAAAATATGAGGTTGTTAGAGCTCAGCAAAATCACATGAACATATAATGGCTCAGGGGTTAAAGCACTTGCTTGCAAGCACTTAGGCAAGCACTAAGTACCCAAGTTCGATTCTCTAGTACCACATAAACCAGGCTTGGTAGCACATACCTGTCACCCAGCACTCAGGAGGCAGGAGGATTGCTGTGCGTTCAAAGCCAGCCTGAGCTCCATAGTGAATTCAGGACCAGCTCTGGGCAATACAGCGAAACTCTGTCTCAGAAAACAAAACCAAAAAAGCAGAAGAGGGAGAACAGAAGAAGACTCAAATAGAGTGGTGCAGCAAAGGAGGGATTCGAGAAAGTGGACATCAGTTGGGATGTGTGCCAAGTGCTTGACCTTTGATGATGGGAAGCAGCCTCTCTGAGCGAAGCAAGCACCACTGTAGTGCCTACTAACTGTTAGCAAGAGAATGGGAGCCCCTCAGTCCCACAGCAGTGTCTGACCCAGAGTCTGTTGAAGTGAAATGAACTTGGGTGGGGATTCGTCCTTGCAGTCTCCTGAGGGGAACAAGTGATGTTGATGTGTGATGCTTTGTACAGAAACCAGCCTCACACCCTGGACTTCTAACCTCCAGACACTGTGAGATAATGAAGTTGCATGGTCTTAGGCCACTAAGTGTGTGGCAATTACTTACAGTAGCAATAAAAAAATAAATACAAATGCTAAGAGACTTAATAGTGCAACATCAACCTTTAAGCCCTGGCACATTGGGGATGCTCTTGTGTAGAGAGCACTCTAAGGCAACCATAGCAGACACCAAACAGATGGCAAAAGGCTGGACTTTGTTGGTATCCTCTCCAAGAAGATGTTTTACTTATTTAGCAAGAAAAGAAATGTCAAAAATCCTGCTTGACTGTAGATTGAGATTTTGATTTCGTAAGAAAATAAGAAGTCTCCTTTTTTTCTGTTTTTGCCTCGTCTATACTGCAGTCATATTTTATCATCAATAACCACCTACACTGATTTTTCATTCTGACAAATATTAACTAAAAAGACAAACCCCGGAGAATATTAACTAAAAGTTCTTTGTCCCCATTTTATCGATATGCATACATGCAAAATTTAAGGTTTACAATGAAGTTGAGCATTTTGTGCACATACGTATCTTGTCAAGGTGACAAGGACTTTCCCACTTTCCTTTTGTCCCTCCCCCTACCCATTCCTTCCTATCATGGAACTTAAAACGAAAAACAAAGGTTTTTTTTTTTTTTATTCTCATTCTGCTGCATATTGGTTAAGTTAGTTTTGGAAATTTACCTTTTGTATATCTTAGTTTTTCTCAGTGGTGAGATGAGGATAAAAATTACCTATTACCTAGTGTTGTTGAAATATTTTGAAACAGTGGATATTTTCAAGCAGTGCTTGGCACACAGTAGGCCATTATCAAATAATAAATGTGTTTTTTTTTAACCACAAATACTCTAGTTTATAGCTCAATTTAAATTCATGGTTGTTAAGAATACTTTTCAAGTGAACTGTATGGATTATTCTCTCTTCTGACTATTTGACCTCTGATGCTTTGTACAGAAACCAGCCTTGCGTTCTGGACTTCCAACATCCAGACACTGAGATACTGAAGTTGCATTGTCTTAGGCCATGAAGTTCGAGTGCCTGTTTTAATAGTTTATGAAACACTTTTGTCCCCTAACTTGATTATAAACTTATTTTGAGCAGGGATCATGCGGCATGCAATAGGCTCTCAGTTGAGTGTGTGTTGGTCATTCTAGATTACTAGCGCTGTAGTTTTCACTCTGCTTGTTGAGTATGTCTGTGGGCACATGCGCGTTAGTTTTTCTATACCAGGAATGCCAAAAAAATGAAGAAAAAATAATACATCCTCGCTGGACTTACAGCCAAGTCTCCAAGCAGAAGTGCCAGCCATGTCATGAGAGAGATTAATCTTGAAAGAATGCCAGCATAATTCTGCGGTCCCCTGAGACTTGGCTTGTTCAGATAAGTTTCAGATATGCATCTGCACTTGTGGTGGCCCATCCAGATCCGACGCGCACAGCCAGCTCAGGGAGCGTCATCCATCACCAGGCTGGCAGCGGTGAGGACTCGTCCTGATGGGGATTTATTGCAGGAAACAACCATTCTTTCCTGGAAAATGATTTGTCTCAGATCCAGGCATCTTCAGTCCTACTGCAAACTCCACTGGTGTGCCGTAGCTTGCTGACTTTTCTTGGTGCATTTTAATTAGCTCCCTCTCAATCACCGACTCATATATTTCACTGCTTTGGAGGAGAGATAAAAAGGGAAATCGGCTTCACCTGGAGGGAGGATTTCACAAGGAAATTGGAAATTTCTTCAGAATTATTGATCAGCACCCATGTGGAGTGTGCTTAGGCAGAACTGTTTTCTTTTCTGATGGCTTAACATTCATAGGACGGTTTTCTTCAATCGTTTCTCTCTTTCTTGAAGTTTTGTTATTTCCCAGCTTTTTGTGTTATTTTTTTTATCCTTCCTGACTGCTAAGAAAAATTTTGAAAATATATTCTGTACCATCTCAGGGTTCGTGTATTCAGTTCCCCGTTACTGTTTATGCCTACGCAGTCTGCCTCCCTCCCCCCAAACCCCGGGGTGTGGGAGATCGGCAGCTTGAGGCACTGGGGAGGGCCGTCGTGGCTAAGCGGTCCTTTTCAAGCCTGCCGTTGGTTTGGATGCTGGTAGATGGTTATTACTATCAATCTTTTATTTAAAATGTGAATGAATTAGTTTCCTATTGCTGCTGTCACAATTACTATGAATTTAATAGTTTAAAACATCATACAATAATTTTCTTATAGTTTTTATTTTCTGTTGCATTCAATCATGATATTAGTGAACTACATACAGAAAGGTTTTACAGGAAAGCCCATCAATTAAATGAACAGGGATATAGAAAAAATAATAAATGTTTTGCATTATCCACAATACATGTGTGAGACCTGTGGCATATGGTTTTCTCTGGACTATTTTGGACTCTCTCCTGTCATTTTTCCCTTTCATCTAACTCTGTTCCATTAGATTAGCCTCCATCAATTCCCTCCCCTTTCCCCTTCCTCTCTCTGTATTTCCATCTAACAGGTAAAATAGATGAATGAAACAAAGTATAGCTGGCTGCTGCTTGTCATTTTCACAGCTAATTCAGACTCTGGGCATACGCCACTTGGGAGATGTAAATAAATGTTGAGGTCAAACAACTGAATTAAATACAAAAAACACAGGTAGTGATGTACAAATGCCCACACATTTGGAGGTGTAACTAGGCAGAGAAAACTCAGGCCCATGGTTATTTAAATTTTTCAGTTTCATCAGGGTGTTTGGCGCATTGCTTTCAGTTTGCCCTTGTGAATTCTCCATTGATGATGATGAATAGGACCATTTCTGAGATTCAAATTAAAAGTAAACAGAGTGAAGCCTCTCATGTGTAACCAATAAGTTGTGGCCAATTATGATGTTGGACATTCATGCCCTTCAAAGTTACTATGTGCAGTCAGATGGTGTGAGGTCAGAAATTGGCAATAGACTCAGGCTATTAGTGTTAGATATTAGTGACTTAAATGGAGTGTACTATAACCAGATCCCAATTAACCATGCTAATAGAGGAGAGAGGAGGCACGGAGGAGAGACAATCAGAGCAGTAACAGTAATCATGGAGACTGCACTCACTTATTGCTTGAATATCCTCCACCATGTAATCAGGGCCCTGGGAGGAGCAGGATACTTGTAATTGTCTATTGTTTCCTTTGCAAATTTGGGGGAGGATTTGAATTACCGCAATACTGGCCCACCTCGGTGAGTTCCCCAAGGGATACATGGGCAATGGGGAAGTTATTCTGCAGTTTCCTCTGCCTGAGCCTGTTTCACATTTGGCCTTCGGGGCTGCTTTTACTTGATGGTCATAGTGACATGTTAGTTGCACAAGGGTTTGCTTTTTGAAGGTTAAATGTCTCTGTTCTTTGTGGTACGGATTCTCCTAGTTCTGCTGATGTCATGACCTCTGAGGGTTCCTTTCCACTTGACCTGCCAAAACGAGGAGTCCACATTTGTATTTGCTGTAGGTTTTCCCAAAGCAAGAGGAAGCAGATTCTTTGATCTTCCAAGGACCCTCGAGAGGTAGGCAATGCCGTTCTGCACTCAGGTCCTCTGCTACGCTATCTGTTCTCATTATAAGCCTTTGAACCTAGCATTGCTGCAGATTTGCTTCTGAACCCAGAGTTTGTTTTCAATATTTCTAAGCAGACTATGAGGGCCACTAGTTTTGGCTATCCAGATCTCATTGGGTTTCTTTGTTCCCGTGTACTTTCTGAGGACATTCTCTGTGTTCTTATCAAGATTCAACTCAATAAATCAGACTCAGAAAAAAGAATACTGTGTATTCTCCCTAAAACATCAGATCTAAAAAGATAACAAAAAAGGAGAAAGAAACTATTATTATACAGGGAAGAAGGCAGAAAGGGACAGATGGTAAGTGTAGGTACTAAGGACATGCCTGTGATCAAAACACATTGAACCACCCACCCAAATGTGAAAATAAGGAGGCAGGTGAGGCACGGGGTGGTGGGAGTAGTTAAATTGTGTTATGTGTGTGTACAAATCTGTCAAAATGTAACCCGCTAATCTGTATAATCAATATGTGTTAATAAAAATGTGGGGAAAAGGTGAGATTTTTCTTTTGTTTAGTCAAAAAATCATTTTTTTTCCTAAAATTATTTGAAGGCAAGAAATTCAAATTGACTTTTGCAAACCACTATAACTAATAAAAATTCTTCTGATGATAACAAAAAAACTTAATTCAAGTATTTTTGAAGCCTTTTCTAGTCTGTCTCAGCAGAGATGAGCTTTTTTTGGTCTATCATTTCATTGGTAATTGACAAAGAATATGCATGGAACATCTCATTTTACTGTGATAATCTATTTTTCCCTTTTATTGTTATTATTAGTGTTTTATATTTTCATTATAGGCTGCATTAATAGAAGCTCAGGTCCCAAAACAAAGGAAGGGTATCAACTTGCCTGTGGTTATGCTGGTCAAATCATTCCTGAACAATTATGGTTGGGTTAGGGGCACCGGTGCATTGAGATTCTGTGCACATGGCAATGACCAGAAGGCCTTGATGTGCAAAAAAACCAATCATAAGACCTGAGATTGTGTAGCCAGAGGAATAGCACTCGAAAGTGTGTTCTTACAAAATTGTATTTTCATAATTTCTCTGTTAATTTTTTTATTGTTCCTCATTTAATTGTTCATCTTTCACACTTGACTAATCACTTCTGCTTTATCTACAGTAGTGTTTTTAGCACCTGATACAATATTGGTGCTTGCTGGATTTTGTTGAATGTGTGAGTGGAAAGATGAAATTTTCACTGTAGATACTGTAATTCCCTGAGAAATTAATAGAGTAGAACTGTGTCTTAGTTACATATACCAACATCTATAACTTAAGGGAGGAAAGGTTTATTTCAGTTCAGTTTCAGAAGGTCTCACACAGTCCACTCATGGCTGGCTGGCAATGGTAACAGGACAGGGTGGAAGTCTAGTTGGAGAAAAGCTCTTCACAGTACAGAAAACAGAAAGCAAATTGAGTGAGGAAGAGGGGAACGAGGGTATATACTTCCAGGTTGTGTGAATGATCTACCCTCTCCCTACAAGACCCCACCTCCTTAAAGCACATGGTTCCATAGGCATTCTATAACATTCAAATGCACGAGACTGTCCAAATCCAAACCATAACAGAAGGAAATCAGATTTCTGTAGTCAAATGGGGTTAGGTAGATTTTTTTTTTTCTACTGGAATCCCCAAAGCTTTAATAAAACATGTTTTTTTGGTGGTTCTGGGGGCTTTGACACTGAGCTACATCCTCAACCATGTTTATTTTTAATTTTGAGACAGGGTCTTGCTAAGTCACTGAGTTGCCCAGTCTGGGCTCAAAGTTAGGAATCTTGTTCCTCAGCCTCCTGGAATGCTGAGATTATAGGCCTGTGACACCAGTCATAGATAACATAGTGTATTTTTAAGATGGCAGTAGAATATTCTGTCTGTGTATTTTACGATGGAATGCCCCCCTCACCCTTTACTGAGGCATCATAGGACAATACTATTAGGGACTGTGACGAGGGCTTAAATATTTAAAGAACCATTATTTGTAGAGGAAGGTAGAAGAAGAATCAATGAGTGGTAATTTTAAGAGTGTATTTTTGATTTAACATGAAGATCTTGCTGCAAATCAAAATAACACACAAGTGGAGTAGACAGGCTTCTGAGGTAGTGAATTCTGTCTCTGTTTAATCAGCTTTAAGCAGAAGCTGAGCACTCACAGACAGAGTTGCAGGCTTCGAATTATCCATCAATTAGAAGACGGTATCAGGTGATCTCCAAGGTCCCTGCCAAAGTCAAAGTGGCAATAGTCTGTATTTTACTTCTCTTCATTGCAACTTTTCTGACAGTACCCTTATTCTCTCGCCTATGGCTTTGTTTCATAGTAGACATTTGATAAGCATTTGTGTATTACTTGACCATTCTTTCGGGTTTTTCTTTTAGAAGTTAAAGAATTTGTAATAGAGACATATTGGCTATAGCATAGGAAATGTCTGTATGCAAACTAGTTTTCTTATCATTGGGAAAGAAACAACATTAATAGGAAGCTTTTCTAGTGGAAATATGGGAAATGTACAATTTAAGAGCATGGTATAATTGCTGATGCTATCACGCATTTTTCTTTCTCTACAACCTAAAATCTGGGACACTTCCTCCGTTTCAGCAGCAAACCTTGACTTATAACAAATGAGTTGTAATCATGTGGATGGCTTTGTCGTGAAATTTGAAAGCATATTGAATGACTCAGACTTCATAAACTAATTATGTGCAACTGTTGGATTGAATTTAGAGGGGGATTCTTTCATCTGGCTTCTGCTGTTTATGTGTTTTTGTTATTTGGTTTGCCATCTGGCCAAACAATTGCATGCTGAGAATCCAGGATGCATACGTAGAGAGGTTGTGTCCTTTGGTGCCAAACTGAGGCTTGTGGTGTGCTCTTCACAATTTTGTGTGTTCCTGCTTTTACGTCAACTTTCATCTGTGCTTGCTTTTTCTCTTTGTGTGTGTTCCATGTACTTTCATTAAGTTCTCTAGAGTTGAATTTTGTTATATGCTACTACCAAATGAATAGCAGCTAACGCAATGTGCTTGACTGAAGAACTTGCACGTGAAGGGGAAATGGGGAATCGAAGCCTAGAGCAGCACTTTCCAATGGAAACACAAAACACAGATCTAATTTAAAATGTTGTGTAAGCACCATTCAACAAGAAAAAAAAGCAAAATTAATTTAAATATCTATTTAATTTGGTGTCTCAAAAATATTGACATTTAAAAAGCCAAAGTATAAAATAGTTACAAGAGTATAAAATATATCTAAGAGACATTTAAAGTGTTAAATCAATAAAATAAGTGTCAATGTATTTAATTTAATTTCGTATATCCAAAATAACATCATTGCGACATGGGATCATTGTAAAAATTGCAATGCATTATTTCTTCCATCCAAAGTATAAAATATTTGTGTATCAGGTGTAGCATAACTTGGCTCATATACTAACTTTTCATCAGAGATAAATGACTTCTATTTAAGTTTTATAAAATTTGACAGTTAAAAAAATGGGTTCAGGCATTTAAGTTGTTCTGAATATACTATAAAGATTCTGATAACCAGACTCAGTATGAAAAAAAAAAAAACAACCCTGCACTCACTGTCTGTCACAGCTTCTGTAAGTTAAAGGTCAGCCCGTTGAGTTGAGTAGCATACGTTGATTTCCTCATTTCAGTTGGTCCTGCAACAGGTGGGAGGCTTAGCGCTCTCTCTAACCCAGAATTCCCTCATCTATGTCTCCTCCACATTCCCTCCCCATACTTCAAACCTCATTTTCTATCTGCTTTTTTATCTAAGTCAAGATCCAGGCAGGAGAAATGTGCCTTTCATGGCGCAAGGAATTGCACACAGTCCTCATTTAATACAGAGAATTCCCTGCATGTGTTAGTGGGTTGAAAGAACAAAAAAGAAACACGAACTATAGCAGGAATTAGCTACAATCTTGGAACTAAGAAAGCTGCGGAGTCTCCTGAAACCAGGCCCAAGAAACACAAACCTAAGCCAGCTGGAGTTCAGATTTCTGACGAGCTACCTGACTACTGCTGGGGCTGGTCCGAAGTGCTCCAGCGCTGGCCGCTGTGGCCACGTGCCTGTGCTGCAGTCCACAACTTCTTGGGTTACACAGACAAGAACGAGCCGAAGAGGAAGAAGGTTCTTTTTCCACCTATCCCCTGTCAGCTTCACTCTGTGCCTCATAGGACCTCAGAAGAAGCCGGTGCGCTGAGCTTCACCCAGCAAAGGCCAGGAGTGCACGGGGAACAAGCAGGTCAGCACCTGGCACGGCCGATGTCGCACGGCTCACTCTTCCCGCTGCACCTCCTGCAGCCCTGAACGTGACCTGAATGGCTTCTTCTGTGCAAGGGACCGAGCTGGGATCTTCCGCGGACCCCGTGGAACTCTGTTAGAGCCCTTTTGCAAAGGGGCCCTTGGCTTCTTTGGAGTTTTGAAATTAACTCCAGTTGCACAAATCTAGACAAATGTGAGTCTACAGCTCAGCTCTTTTTGAAATTTTTGCAAACTGAATGGTTTCAAACCACCATATTGAGAAGTATTTGGGCCTCTTGAAGGGCAATTTTTAAAATGCCAGACCCTGTAATTCTACTTTTATGGGCAGTTTATTTTTGCAAATGATACCAGGTACCAACTTACTATTGTCCTAGCCTCTTTGGATTTTGCCACGTTTTCCTACAACTGGGCACATCTTCAAGTGCTTTTTTTTTTTCCCCTGTGGGAGGGCGACACCTTTCCTTTTCTGTAAAGATGAACTTGTGTCAGGAGCACGTGATTGGCCAGGGAGGGTCCTTGCTTCAGTGATAACAGAAGCGAAAACCCCAGCATGTAGCACAAATTTCATAGGCGAAACCCTCTGTATGGAGAAAAAAAGAAGTTATGAACTTCAGCTTGTGGAGTAGAAAGGTGCAGGCTCCTTACCTAGGAGAGTGAGAGAAAACAGAGAAGAGCCTTCAACCCGAGGAAGCCGCTGAGGGAGGCACAGGTATGAGGAAGAGGACCATCCCTTCCGTCCCAGGTGGGCTACTTGTTCGGTCATTTTTTTTTTTTTTCTGTTGTGCTTTTCCAAGATGGTCCTGGGAGAAGTTAGTTTGGCTTGAGGGACATTTGGCTTCCATGAGATGACTGTTCTTGCTTTGGGGCAGTCTCCGTCCTGTGGGACCCTGCTGGAATCCTAGAAGATTGTAGGTTCAGGGCAACAGAGGCTTGAACAGATGATGTTGAATACCTCCATAAATCTTTTATTGGTGTCCTCAGTCTTGAAAGGGGATAAAATAGGTTATGTAGTTTAGGGCTGATCCACTTTGTTTTGCCAACAACATACCCATATGCAGAGTTGGGAAGGGATTTGACGTGAAATTGTACAGCCTAGATGTGAAGCTCTGTTTGGCTTTTAGGTACCTACTGGTAATCTATAGGCCCCAGTGAAGAGTCTTTCCCTCCCCACCCCGCAAAGAACTACTTCTAACTCCCTGACTGCATCAGAAAATGTACACTGTGCTCCCAGTGAGTAAGAGGTCAAGGGCCCAGTAGCTCATCCTTTCTCTTTCTCCATAGCAGTCTGTCTATCAAACACAGGGTTTCCAGTTTCAGTAGCACTGAAGCTGTGCAAGCACCCTGGGATTTTAGCGTACCTCCCATTCTGCAGGGTTATGCTATAGAGTAGTAAGATTATGAATTTATTTTTGAGGGGGAGCAATGCAGATGGAGAGATCTTCTTCTGAGGTTACAGCAGCTGAGCCCAGCACCCCAGATAGGCTGGTTCTGTACCTTCACCCAAATGCCCCATCCCTCTTCACATTCAGAGGCAAGTGGGATTATTTTTGTAAGAAAGAGATATTTGTAGACTTAATGCTGCATGTGTTTGAACCCTTTCCAAAACGATGTATTCATCAATGCGTAAAACATTTGGGAAGCTCCGGGTAACGGGAGGCCGCATCAGCCATTTCCTGGCAGCGCTCTGTGTTTGGGTTTCCGTTCCGTTCTTGGCTTCTTTGTCACGCAGCGGTTGGAATGAGTCTTTTAATTAGCGTGAAACGACACAGGCTATTTTGTTCAGTAGACTTGGGCTTGACAAAGCTGGTGCTCCCTGCCCCCGGATATTTGACTCTGATAGGGTGAAGGGGAAGAAAACAGAGAGTCTTGATGACGGTTTTGACACTGGGTTTTTGTTAAAAAAAAAAGTTAATTCCCATGCCAGCCTCGATTCCTGCCACAAAACAAAACAAACAAACAAACAAACAAACAAACAAACAAAAATCAAGCAACGTGAGCGTCTACACAGAAGAATAAAACTCTCAGTTGGAAGGAATGCTTTGCGCTTGATTTTCCTATGTCCCCTCCCTGACCGCAGCCTAGGAAGGCAGAGAACCAAAATCAG
The DNA here is from genome assembly GCA_004027205.1 of Ctenodactylus gundi. Taxonomy (NCBI): domain Eukaryota; kingdom Metazoa; phylum Chordata; class Mammalia; order Rodentia; family Ctenodactylidae; genus Ctenodactylus; species Ctenodactylus gundi. The sequence goes on along the minus strand of PVKB01000753.1, from coordinate 487,033 downwards.
GCTCTTCACATTTCCTGGCATGGCCTATGATTTGGGCCAAATAAAGCCAACACGGTAGGTGAATTGGAGTGTATTCCTTTGGGACGTGAAGACAATCAAGATAGAAATTACAGAGACGCTAATGGACACAGCCGGTCGCTCAGTACCTGACACCCCAGGGTTTGCTGTTTAATTTGCAATCATCATAGTGTGCAGAATCCCTTCCTTCCAGCAAGTCCTGGCAGATGTTTTACTGTTTCTGTTGTTTCTCCTCTGGGCTGTACATTAGGTTAAATATCACAAATAGCTGCCATTACAGTGCAAGTCACAGGAGCTGTAGTTCCTTGTGGCAGTCAGAGGAAATGTGACATGTTTAGGAACTCCCATCATTGATGTTAACACTCAGGTTTTCAAGCAAACGTGTAACGACAGGCCCGGTGTGTGGCACAAACTTTGCTATCTCTCAAACAAAGGTTACTTGTGGGGACAGCACATGCTTGGAAAAAGTCCACAGGCAGAGGTGGGCTGTCCCTAGCAGAGACAAATTGGACAGATGTTTTTCTCAAGTATTTTCTCAACTATTTGCCTATTGACTTTTATTATTTCTGGAGAGCACCCATAATGCCGGGCTAAATCTGCGGTTTAAATTTGCAGTTTTTGCAAGACGGTTCCAGGAGTTCTTACGGCTTGAGAAGCAGCTTGGTTTTCATGAGATGATTGTTCTTCCTCGGGGTGGCCTCTATCCTGTGAGGCTGTGTTGGAATCCTGGAAGACACAGACAGGATGGTTCTCCTGGAACCCTCTTACAAAAATCTGCAAACTTAACATTTTAAATCTGTCAGGAGTATAGGAATCGAAGTGTCTCCAACTCTGTTAGGGTGTGGTCCTTGGAAGGGATGGCAGTGCTGGAATGATGCTTGCTAGTGATCTCACGGCAGTGACACCAGTGTTACATATACTACAAACAAAAACCTTCCTACTGGAATGTTTCCACCCTTTAAATACCTCTCCGTATATATTTCATGTCGTCTAACTCAGAATTTCTCAAACATGATACTGTTGGCACGCAGGGCTGGGTAATTCCTTGTGGCAGGAAGTTTAGTAGCATCCCTGGACTCCAGCCTCCTGGGGTCCGCAGCACCCGTCCCCAGGGCTGAGATAGTCATTACGTCTCCAGACATTGTCATAGCTGCCAGCAGGGCAAATCATCCCCTATGGAAAGTCACGATTGAATTCAGTGCTCCTTTCACCTCTCTTTCCTGTCTCCAAACTATTTTAATAATTTCATATGAATATACAGGTTTTCTTCTTCTCTCCTAGTTTTGAATACTGTCTAAAACAGGTCGAACATATCTGTTTCTGTTTTCCAGTTCAAAACAACCAAGGGATATCATCTGTGGGAGCTGTGTCCAATTCTCAGCTCCCCTTGTTTTTCTGAATGAAGAGGGACAATCTTGGGCCGCGTCTGAAGTATATGATATAATTAGTGTCTTGGTTACTTTTTTCTGCCCAACAACCACAATGTAAGGGAACTCACAGTTTCAAAAAGCCCCAGTCTGTTCCTGGGTGGCTTTGGCAAGAAGGGTTGGAGGAGACCAGCTGCTCATAGCCTCACAAGGAAGGTTCAGGGTTTGGGGAGAAACGGAGTCAAGAGTATCCAAACCATATCCTCAGTGACCTGCCACATGCTGAGTAACCTGCTATGTCCTCGGTAGTTCACACCACCCTCGTGGCCCAGCACACCTTCAGTAATCTGCATCTCCCTAGAAGGCCTCACCCCCCAACAGCATGTGAGGTCCACAGACACTCTACAACATCCAGATACACGAGGCTTTTTGGGGATATTTCCAATTCAAACCATAGCACTGGGTGCTAAAACAAAACAAAACAAAACAAAATTGTACATGACATTTGGTAAAGGCAGTGAGAGAGTCTTTAGTTAACCAGGATGGGGGCTGAGGAGTAGGAAAAAAAATACAAGGCTCAACTGCGAATTCAGCAAAGAATAAGGAGTGAGTGGGGAGAAAATTCTAAGACAGCATCAGAGCTGAGGGAAGACTCTTGGTGAAAGATGCCAGGAGAGCATACATTGGTGTGGGGGTGGGGCCCAGAAGCATTTGATTGTATATTGAAGGTAAGAGATTTTGCTACTAGACCCTGCTTAATTTTTGCTGAAGCTGCCCTAAGCAGGCCGAGGACAGAGTCAAGGTCAAAGTCTAGCTGAGAAATGGGCTCAGAGGACTGGACATAGGTTTGATAGTGGGGGAATCTTTATCACTGGTTAATTGTGTGGAATCTGCTGCCTTGGGATTTTGGTAATACTTTTATAGTACAATATTGTGCATAGTTTTGGGAAAAGACAACTTTTCTAGCTATTAATAAAATCCTCTGACAATAGAGCTACCATATAATCCAACAATACTACTACTGAGTATATCTCCAAGGGAAATAAAATCAGTATGTCACCCATTTACCTACACTTTCAGGCTTACTGCCGTACTCTCCACAATAGCCAAGATATGTAATCAGCCTGTGTCTATTGACAGTTGAATGAATAAAAAAATGTGTATGTGCACAATGGAATATTGCTTAGGTACAAGAAGAGAATTAAATTCTCTCATGGATGGGAATGTGGATGGAACTGGTGTACATTATGTTACATGAAATAAAACAAGGCACAAAAATACAAATTCCACATGTTATCATGCATGTGGAAGCTAAAACCGTTCATCTCTTAGAAGAAGAGAGATAATCATGGTTCCTGGAAGCTGGAAAGGTTCAGGTAGGGAAAAGAGACTGAGATGGGCTGGACTGACTAAGTTGAAGTGTTTTGCAGCACAGTAGGATCACTACAGCTAATAATCATCTATTGTGTATTTCAAAATAGCTATAAGAGATGACTGAATATTTTCTACACAAAGAAATGGTAACTATTTGAGATGATGGACATGCCAATCACCCTGATTTGATCATTGTATATTGAATTCATCTGCCAAATATCACACTCTGCTGTATGAATAGGTATAATTGTTAGGTATCTATTAAAAATTCCTAGCAAGATGTGGTGGGGAACACCTGCAATCTCAGCACCGTGGAGTCTAAGGCAGGAGAATCACAAGTTAAAGCCCAGCCTGGGTAACTTAGTGAGAACCTGTCTCAAAATAAAAAAATAAAAAATGACTGGGGATGTAGCTCATCTCAAAGACTCTTCGGCTCAATTCCAAGGGGCTCCCTCAAAAAACTGAAAGAAATTTTGTATAGTCAATATAGAGGATGTATTATCAAGAAAACATGTATTAGTTAGCCTTACATGAAAACAGTCCTCCTTATGTCTATCCAAGCCTACAAATTATATAAGAAAATCATTACAGGTAGAAAATAAGAAAGCAAATTTGTCAAAAAATTGTTAGTCTCAATCTGAAAGGTTAAGCTCTACGTAAGAATTTTTTTTTTTCATTTTTTAGGTAAATGAGGTTTGATTTTTATAGACTGCTCCCTTTCCAGCCCGTGATTGAGCTGGGGAGGCAGATCTGAGGAGGTTTGAGGTGCTGCTGTCCACCCTGTGTCATCTGGGAGGTGTCAAGGTGGCGGACGCACAGTGAGGTAGAAATGAGCTTGTGGGAGTCGCCCACTCTGTAGCACGGCCTGTTAGGTGCCTCAATGCAGGTGGGCTCTGAACAGGTTTTGGTGGTTTTTATCAAGGTTTTATTTGATTTTCTGACTCGTGGGTGGCAAAGACATACAGATGGACTCTGTGGCTCTGGTCGCGTTTCTGAAGACCAGTATGTTTGCTGACATCTATTGTGGGCACGTTATCTTGTACGAGCAGTACGTGTCATGGGTGCCTAATGGGACAGCAGCCTGGACTCCTCGCCCCTCCCGGGCGTGGCAGAGTTCCAGTGCTGCATCTGTGGACAGAATTCGTGCTCTCAAGGATCTGACTGTATTTCACACCCAATAAATCATCAGTGTGATAGTCACATCGCACAAATCTTTTAGAGATGCTTTCAGGAGCACAATCAAAACCTGTACGTGGCCTACCAGCTCTGCTATGGTAGGGTGATGACATGAGCAGCACTTTTCTTTGATAAAGGATTTTTTGAGATACTTCCCTTATCTCTTTTCTCGCGCCAGTATCTTTGACCCTCTTTCAATTTTCTTTTGCTATCTAACCAGTAGAGTCTGAACCAGGGTCACAGCAAAAGTTGTAAGGACCTCAGATTGAGACTGCTGGGAGGTAAGAGTTGAATAAGTTAGAGAGTTTTGTGTGTGTGAGCCTGTTAAACAATCCCCCCCCCCCAAACTCCACCTCTCAAAATAAAAATAAATCCAATTCTCTCTTCCCAAATGTGATTTTTATAGTCATTGCTGAGGGTTTCACTGTTTGGCTGGTACAGATGGCATAATTCAGCTGTAACTTGAAGAAATGGAAGGTGGGCTGGCGTGGCCTGTCCTGACCTCACACTTGGAGTTCAAACTCAGGAAACCCTGGAGTCCGTTTATGTTTCGCCCTGCAGAATGTACTCTGTTATGCTCCTATTAGTGATGATATATTACAATTGTGCACAACAGACTCTCTAAACTTTTTTTTTTTTTTAAAGAGGATTAGTTTTCAAAGTTTCTAAAACTGACTTCTTTAAACTTGACTAAATGGAGTTGCTGGTGATGACTGACTTCATGGGTCCTAAGGCAGATAAGGCCCACTAATTGTTCAATGCTTTTATGTTAATTAAATTATTTTCCCATTAGAAATGCTTGCTACTTTTGAAGAATCATTAATGTACCATGACCTAATTCCCTTCCCCCCTCCTTATTTTTAAAAAAGATTTCTATAACTTGTGCTTCTTGATAAGTCAACCCAAATCCTCACTCTATTTTTACTATTGTTACTTTAAAACACTAAGTTATCCTGAAATAAACTGGAAAATAATTCTATTTGATTTTATCTTTTTCTGAGCTGAACAAGTTATGTGGAAATGAAAAACAAAGCAGTTTTTTTAAAAAAAGGAGTAAAATCTGTTCCTTTATCAGTAGTTTCTTGGGGAACTTTATCTAACATTGTTTTTCCTTTTTAGCATGCTTGTTGTAATCCATTCATTTTCTTTTCATTGCTTGTTGAGACCTTTCTCTGGAACGGCACTCTTCCCATGATTATGTTTCTGAATCCTCTGAGATCGCCAACTAAATTGTGTGGAACATGTGCTGCTGTAAGATTTCATTGAAAGCATAAAGAATAAGGAATTCCATTTCCTTAAATTCCCTTAAGTATATAAAATATTGGTGAGTTGCTGATATCTTTATTTAAACTTATTTTTAAGGCTCGAGCTGTTACTTAATTTTAATGTCTATGTTTGACACCACTAACTACATTTTTAATTGTTTTTTTTATAAAAAGGAGAATGCATGATAACTTTGTATTTTTCTGATCTGCCTGGTTCTTTGAGCTATTCCTGGGTGAGTATTCATTTTTAGAATATTTAGAGTATCCATTTTTTCAGTGTAGTAGGCAATAACTTGTGATCATTCTAAATGATTGCCTTGATCATTTGAAATAACATTGGCATCATTACCAGCATATTCTGTCAAACCACTCTATCCCCAAGTCAGGAGTGTTCTCCTGTTGACCGACCAGGAAAGAAAGATCAAGGGCAGAAATCTGTGTAGCCGGAGTCAATCGGCCTTAATCTGGACATAATTATGGCCAGACAAAACAAACAAACAAACAAACAAACCACTACTCCTCTATTCAGTTGTTCGTTCAGAATCCTCCAAATAGCTATAATGGGAAAGACATGGCTTTCTGTGAGATAGGAACTCTCTGGAACCCAGTGACTTCCATTGGTTTGTTCTTGTCTTAGGCTTTCTCAGATCTGTTGGGTCAGCTCTGCCTAAGTTATCAAATTGAGGGAAGAAAAGATCCTCTAGGGCTATCCAGGTGTCTTTCCCTCCAAATCATAGCCAATAATATATTAGGACACAACATCTTAGGTAAGAAAGAGGAATGGAATTAGTGTGCCAAAGAGATAACACGGAGACATTGAGTCTATGGGTATTGATAAAAACACACAGACTGAATAAGGCCCTCCGAATCAGAGCAGAAGTGTGCGTGTACATGGTTGCCTAACCTCGTATCTGGGGACACACCATACACAAGCTTTCAAAATATTATGTGATATCACTTTTATCCACCAATTTCCAAAAATTTATGTTCATAGCTGAACCAGTGAATTGTATCAAAAGTAAAAACAGGGGGTGGAGTGGGGCTGGACGTACTATTCTTAATACAATAGTAAATCTAAATACTTGAATGTATGAGCATATTCTACTACCTTTTTTCTACTTCCAGAGAAATTCAAAATCCTGCCAGAAAGTTTACAGAACTCAACTAAGGTTCGACACTAGACACACAGTATAATCATTTCAGAGAAGCACGTTTTGATCTCTTCTAGAATGTAGGAAGATGGAAGACTCCACCCAATTAAATTGTTTCTGGAGTAAATGGTCTTACTTTATTCTCTGCAAAATGTGAAAGACCAGCCATTAAATCATGTAAGATTAACAGAGCTAAATCTGTGGTAGAATTAATACCTGTGTTTTTTTTTTTTTTGATAGAACCCAGGACCTTTAAACTGAGCCACACCCCCAGCCTGTATTTTGTTGTTGTTGTTGTTTTCGCGTTGAGTCATTGCTAAGTTGCCTGGACTGGGATCAGACTTTGATCCTCCTGCCTCAGCCTCCTGAGTGCTAGGATTACAGGTGTGCACATGTGCTGTCATACTCAGCTAAGCTTGCATTTCTTAGTGTGACTTCTTGAAGGGCAGCAAGAGGCCATGGTGGAAATTCCAAGGACTCTTTCGACTTTGTGTCACAGTCATAGCTCGTAAGCCTTACAATTTTTTATTTTCTGGTAGCATGTTTTTCTGGTAGAAGACACAAATTTTCCAAAAAAGGCAAAAAAGTAAAATATCAAAAAAGTATAGGTGGGCAGAGAACAGGGAATGAAAGGGGCAAGGGGGGGGGTGCTGCCTTCCTCAGGTCTTCCCAGGTGGTCTTTCCTGGCTTGTGATTCTCCCTCTGTCAAACCACAAGGAGAAAAATGTATTAAGTCCCCGAATGCTGCAGTGTGTTGTCCAACAAAGGGTTTGCCAGTTAAAGAATCAGTTAATTTCCAACTCCTACAGCTCGAGAGAATATGCAAAAGGATCTTATATGGCTTTTGAAATGTTGGGTGTATATACGTCTTAAAAGAACAGAATTGAAACTGGCTTTTCTCTTTTCTCAAAGAAGAAAAAGAAAGAGCAACGTTTTGCGCCTTTGATGTTTTTCTTTCAGAATCTGCTCCGAAGCGGGTTCTGTCACTGAGTGTGTGTGTGTCTGCAGACGGGCACACGTGCGCGCACAGCCCGCGCGCATCTGTGCACACAGCGCTGCGTAGGTGGTTTGTCACAGCGTCGGTGCAGATGTTTCCTTCTTCTCAGCGAGTGACTATCCCCCTTCCTCCACGGTCAGATGGATCATGTGAACAGCTTGGTAGGGCAAGGGCCAGAAAGGCTTTGATTTATCTGCCGCTGAACTGATTTAGACAAATGCGGAAGGATGATACATCACCGAATTAGGGAAAGCAGGACAATAACGAGAACCTAAAGTGGGTGACAAGTGCACACCAAACTCCATATTACCGCTAAATAAGCAGGCGTGTATGTGTACAGTGCACCCTATTTTATGCCACAGAGCGGTCTTTGTGATGGTCCCGCATAGCTTAATGAATGCTCTAGACCTGTGATTAGCAGGGCTCTTGTGTTTGCATGAAATACGGGCGCTGGTGAAGTGGCGAATTATCCGATAAAGACGATGCTGAAATTCGGGTCCTATACAGGGACCTGTTAAAGGGAAGAATCGGAGGCACTTGGGCAAGCATGCGACTAGCAGTAACACATGTTAAAATGCTGCTCCACTTGTCATGCAGAGGAAGACATGCTAATAAAAATTCCCCACTTGCCTCCACAGTGAAAACCAAAGAAAACAGAAACAACAGAGGCAAAGGGCTGCTCGCCCCTGGCTTTGGCCATCTTGATTGGGCTGGCCAATCAGGGCTTCTCTTCTTTTGGAGATTTATACCTTAAGAAATTCACCAGATAGTCTGGGCTGGAGATGAGTTTCCAGGGCGGGGAGACAGCAGGGCTGCCGTGCAGCCCGGAGGCAGCGGGGAAGGGGTGGGAGAATGTCACCCCGGGCCCACGAGAGGCCGCGGGGAAGATGACTTAGTCGCCACACGTTTTTACCTAGCTACCCAGTCCCGTTTTATTAATGACTCAGGCAAAGTCCCTTTTCTGTGTACATTTCATAGCAAGTTACTTTTCTATTTCTTCAATTATCCATTAAGTCAACGTGCAGTTTTGGCTTTAGGGACCTGGAAATCAAATTATCCTAACACTTAATTTCTGACGCATTGGGGAAATTATGGATGATGACCATTTAAATCCAATTATTATTTTCACATTCCAATAATTCCACGTTTTTGGTACTAATCCTCTGTGCTTCCTGTCTTCCCTTTGTGCTGAGTGCCACAGAGAAGCCTATCTCTTTGTCTACCCTGAGGTACTGTCAGAATCTTGAAAGAATGAAGAGTATAAACTAAAACCTCTGCGACGACCTGCCACAATTATACCAGCATACTGACAGGTCAGTAAATAATACTGTTTTCCAAAGAATTTATAGTAATTACATGATATGGATGAATTGTATTTTAATTTCTCAGGCAGTACCTCTGATAGTCATCATTCCTACAAAAGATTCATTGGTAAATGTGTTTTTAGGTCAGCTTTGATATTTACAGAGACGTATCTGCCTCTGGTCTCCATGGATCCTACCATGCCTACGTAGACTGATTACCTTTGCTCTAATTTCTAAGGATGATGGGATAAAGCTCTATATTAGGGGGCTCTGTAGCCAAGCCAGTGACTTAAAAAATGCCCTAACGTGTGATGTTCAAACCTCAGTAAGAGCTTGGCTTCATCAAGTTTTGGAGTCAGGTCCACACTGATTCCAAGTAATATTGTGTGACAGGTGCCTCTTTCCTGTGTGTCCCTCTTTAGAAGTGTGGCATCCTATTGGTCCCTACCAGAGTGTTACACCTAGACTGGCTCCCTGCTTTTGATGGCCCTCATGTTTTAGTTTTCAAACTAAAATTTTGTGCAGCCTTCTGACTCACTCACTCATTCAAGGGACCAATTTACGATCTGTCAGTTTCATCTTGCCTTTCTGGTCACTGTGTGCTTTATCACATGCTGCCCTTGCTGAAGGCCTGTGCATCACCTAGTGGCAGGGTTAGGGGCCTAGTGGCCTTTAGTTACCTGACTGAAAATATTCCCAGATTTGGTTCTGAAAACTCAGGAGCTGTAAAAACCTGGTGTGTGTGTGTGTGTGTATGTGTGTGTGTGTGTGTGTGTATGTGTGTGTGTGTGTGTGTGTGTGTGTGTGTGTGTATGTGTGTGTGTGTGTGTGTGTGTGTGTTTGTATGTGTGGGACTGGAGATTGAACCTCGGGCCTTAACATTGAGCTACATCCCCAGCTCTTTTTAAATTTTATCTTGAGCCACGACATGGCTAAGTTGCTGAGTTTCCCAGGCTGGGCTGGAACTTGTGATCCTCCCATCTCAGTCTTCCAGAGTGATGGGATTTTAGTCCTTTACTAAAATAAATAGAGACCTGGCTAAAATAAATATTTTAAGAGAAAATGGAGTCTATTTCTTCCAGTTAAAAGTGCACTTTTCACGTGTTGTGTTTATTTTGCTACATTTTTGAAGTAGACAATAGAACTAATGCGTCTAAGTGGTGTATCTTTTTTTTTTTTTTTCCTTTTTTGAGACAGGATCTCCCTCTGTAGTAGCCCAGGCTGGTCCTGAACTCATTGTGTAGCCCAGGCCTGCTTTGTACTCATGGCAATCTCCAGCCTCAGCCTTCCGAGTGCTGGGATTATAGGCGTGCACCACCACGCTTGGCTTATGTAGCACTGGGGAATCGAACTCGGGGCCTTGGGCTTGCTAGGCAAGTGCTTTAGTGGAGGTGCCATTCCTCCAGCCCATGCTACTGTATCTTTTGTGTCCATTTTTAATTTATAATGATAAACATTACTGACTTTTCTATGAAAAATGAGGAGTTTAATGCACTTACCTCTTACCCCCATGTTTCCCATCTATTTCCTGATTTTAATTATTGAATGTTATTTATCATATTTACATTATGTTCTACAGTTCTCTATTCATAATTAAATCCTTTATGTTCTGCCTTTAGGCTGCTTCTAAAATAAGAAAAATAATTACCATTTTAATATCATAATTACATAATTATTATTTACCACAGAATTAAGTAGCACAATTAGGTTCAGGTGGATGGAGAAATAAGCAAATTACTTATTGCTATTTAAAATAAAGTCTTGAAAGTTGAGCAAGCTAAGGAATATTTTTGCTCTCTGTCTCGTGGCAATCACTGTTTCTGTGACAGTACTGCCCCGCTTCTCATAGTCTGTGTCACTCTTTTTGTGAGGTGCGTTTTCTGCTTTCTTTTGCTTGCATGTGTTTGCGAGTTTTTTCAGGTATAAAACACAAAATTTTAACTGATATTCTGCATAAAAAGCATTTTTTAAAGTCTTCACACATCGTTCATATTTTGGCTATCTATGAAAGAATCAAGTGACCACTTTTCCTCTGGACTTTGCTGTTTTCTTTATGGTATTGACTCTGGCTCCACCCTTCACAGTTCAATTTTTACCAGGAGAAGGGTGATATGTAAGTCTTAAAATCTTAGCCTTTGGGGATGGAACCCAACACTTTCATACTGAGCTATGCTTGCAGCCCTTTCTTTAATTTTTATTTTGAGACAGGTCTTGCTAAGTTACTAAGCTGTCCAAGCTGGCCTCAAACTTGTGATTGTCCTGCCTCAGCTTCCCGGAGTGAGGGATCAAAGGTATGTGCCACTGTGCTTACACCTTAGATTTTCTTTGTATAATAAGGATGCACTATCGTTTAAAATTCTTTTAGGATGCTAATTTTGGATCTTTAAAGTCTCTGTCCTTGATAATGTCTAGGATTAGGTTTTTTGTTTTTTTGGTTTTTTTGCTTCTGTTTGTCTTGGTCTTTGTTCTTTTGTTCTCTTAGTCTCTTTTTAGGGTTTTGGGAGGGGGTGTTGACTTTTCATTGTTCATTCATTTTCAGACTAGAGAACTCTATTAGTTGGTGCAGGTAGCTGGTACAAGTGACTGTACCACGAAGGCCTCCACAGAGAGGCTGACTGACTGCAGAGTACATAGTCGTAAAGCAGATTTCCTGTAGGATGCCTGAACAGGGCAACTTCACTCAGGGAATTTTTCTTAGTCTCTTAGATCTTCTGGTTACGAGCCTCCTACCTAAGGTTTAGGTGGTGAATGTTTTTCCCAGTCTGTCGATTCTTTCTATACACTATCGATAATTTCCTTTGCCATGCAGAAACTTTTCCACTTGTTAATTATGGGAGTTATTTCTTTTGCTTTGGTTGTCTTATTAAGAAAGTCCCTGCCTACCTCTGTATCTTTTAGATTTTTGCTAATATGTCTTCCAGAAGGTTCAGTGTTTCAGTTTTAATATCTGAGTCTTTGATCCACTTTGATTTGATTTTGGTACACAGTGACAAGTGTGTGTCTTGATTTATTCTTCTATATGTGGATGCCCAATTTTCCCAGCAACCTTTGTTGAAGAGGCTGTCCTTTTTCCGGTGTATGCTTTTGGCTTCTGTATTAAAGATTAGGTAGCTGGGGGTACTTGAGTTTGCCTCTGCAGCCTCAGTTCTGTTCCATTGATTAACCTGTTTGTTTTTGTGCCAGTACCATATAATTTTTATAACTGTTGTTTTGTAGTGTAACTTGATGTCTGAAATTGTACTGCCACTTTGCTTTTGTCTTGTAACTCAGGATTGCTTTGGCTATTCTAGGTCTCTTTTGGTTACATATAAATTTAAGAACTGTTTTTTAAATATCTATTAAAAAAGTTGTTAATATTTTGCTGGAATAGAATTACATCTATATATCAATTTGGGCAGTATAATCATTTTGACCATATTAATTTTGCCTGTCCCAGAACAGGGGATGTCTTTCCATTTTCTGATGTCATCTACGACTTCTTTCTTCAGTGTAATGTAGTTTTCTTTATACAGGTCCTTCACTTTCTTGGTTGGGTATACTCCTAGGTATTTAATTTTTTGATGGGTTGTGGAGAATGGAATCATTCTTCTGTGCTTTTTCTCAGTAAGTTCATTGTTAATGTAGAGGAATGCTATTGATTTTTTTAGTATAGATTTTGTATCCTGCACTTTGGCTGAATTTGTTTATTATTTCTTAGAGTTTCATGATGGTGTGTTTGGAGTCTTCTATGTAGATAATCATATCATCTGCAAATAAAGACAGTTTGACTTCCTTATTTCTCATGCATATTTATTACTCTTTCTTGCCTGATTACTATGGTGAGGGTTTTATGTTGAATAGGTGTAGTGAGAGTGGACAGCCTTGAGAGTAGAGCCTTATTTTGGTTTCATTAAATCATTAACTGACCAGTTACTTTGTTCATTTTCCTCCCTTTCATTTTAAGGGTATATGGAAAAATCAAAAGACGAGTGAGCAAGTCTACTGGTTCACAACTTGTGGCCTCTCCTCTCCTTCTGGAATACTGCCTTTCATAAAATTGAGGCTCACGAAGAAAACAGATAATTACTCCATTTAATATGAAATCATCAGCTAAAATCAAGGCATTGCAAGATAGTAATTTGTTTTAAAAACTTTACAAAGCACATTATAGTTACAGAGAACTCTACGTTCTGAGTGTGAGGCCCAAACTCACTGATAGGCCCTTTGGGGGAAGGAAGTTCTCATGTTTAGGGACCAAGATGAAGGGTATGAGAAATCAGTGAGAGCCTCTCACTCTGTGGAAACACACAAGTCTGTCCTTTTCCTTCTTTATCTGGGCCTTTCTACTTTTCTTTCTTTCTTTTTTTGAGTCACAAATTTTGCTTCTAATATGTGACAGCACGTGTTGGTATGAACAGGACACCTATATGTCAATGTTCTTATATTTTCACTCCATTACTATACAAACAATCTGTCCTATAGAGTCATAATTCAGAGAAATAAATGTTACACTGTTAAAGAAGTTTTGTACTCAAGGATATCGTATTTTTGAAGAGGCAAATGAGCAGAAGCACATGAAGAGACCCACTGTCTGCAGCTATTGCAGTGAGATGCGGAGACCACAGCCCTACCTTATCAGCCCACATTCATTTACTCAGCAATGTTTCCTGAGTCCTCACTTTGTACCAGACCACACTCCACTAGCTGAAGCTGCATAAGGCAGTCTCTGCTCTCATAGAATTTACACCACAGTGAAGAAATCCATATAAATAAATTTATCGTGCAATGTAAGGTGGTGCTTAGTGTCATAAAGAAAAATAAAGCAGAGTGAATGTGTAGACAGCAATGACATGATAGCAGCAGGGAAGCTGGCCATAAGTACAATCCTTCTGAAGATTGACATCTGAACAGATATTTTAAGTCTTTTGGTATCCCAAAGGATTTGAAAATGCCACGGACTGCCACAGTGAACTCGCAGGGTTGCCACCTAATCTTTAAAAGTTTTCAGGAAAACAAGCTTGGTAATCTCAGCATCTGTTCGATATTGCACACACTGCTAGCCTGTGGTAATTTTTAAAGTTTCAACAATAGATCATGCTACTCGATTTCCAATGATTTATTTTTGCAAAGTTAAGAGTTTGGTTATTGTGTAATAACAAGCAATTATGGAATAAAATCCAAGAAGTGGAGGTGAAAGTGGAGATTTTAAATGTGACCCAAAGTTTGAGAAGTTGTATAGTGCTCAACAGGTACAGGTGTATCATATATATATATATTTTCTTTTTTTCACTTTGTAATTCCTGGAATTTGTGAATGTTTCCTATAACAGAAGAAGTCAATATTATTTTGTTATTACCTATGGCCAATATTATTTATGGCCAAAGATGTATTTAAGTTTAGGATTTTGAGACGATGAGTGTCTCGGTTACTTTTTCATCACTGTGACTCAATGCCCAATGTCCACAACTTAGGAGAGAGAAAACATCTATTGTAGCTTACAGTTTCAAAAGGTCTCTGTTCATTCAAGGGAGGGTGGCTGGAGAATGGGGGATCACATCGTGGGCCCACAGCTAGAGATGGAAACAGAGTTCCTGGGGCAGAGATCCTTACAGTATGGTGGAAGAGAGAGACTGGCAGGAAGGGCAGGACCAACACATGCTCCTCTGGTAAAGCCCTAAGCATCTGCCCCTTCCAGCCAGGCCCCACCTCCAACCCTACATAGTATCAATAGGAACATGAGGCTTTTGGGGGACACTCAATATACAAACAACCACCATGAGTTCACCTTGGATTATCTGGATTTGTTCTAAATGGGATCAGAGGTGTCCTTGTAGGCGAGGTGGAGGCAGTTAGATCTGGAGACACAGAGAGACAATGTTATAAAAATGGAGCAGAGACGGGAGTGATTTAGCTATAGGTCATGATTTCCACAAACACTAGAAACACTAGATTTCCACAACCACTAGAAACGAAGGAGGCACGAGATGGATTTGGCTGCTGGAAGTCTCTGGAGAAGGCAGTGTTTTGGTGACACCTTAATTTTAGAATTCTAGCCTCTAAGACTGTGATGGGATAAATTTTTGTGGTTTTAAGAGACAAGTTTGTGGTAATTTGTTGCTATAAAACTAGCCTGGAAAAGTGGCCCTAGAAAGTGAATAGAGTAAGCTGTATGTCATTACTATATACCAACAAAAACTCACTAAAAAAGAAATCAAGAAAAAACCATTTATAATAGTTGCAGTAAAATCAAATACTTAGAAATAAGCCTAACCAAAGTACAGTGAAAAATACAGAACCCTGTAGAAAGAGATTGGAGAGGACTTTAGAAAACAGAAAGACATTCTATATTCCTGACTAGGCAGAACCAACATCATGAAAATGGCCACATGACCAAAAATGACACATAGATTCATTAAACTACCAGTCAAAATATCAATAGCATTCTTCACAGAACTAGAAAAAAGTAGTCTTTAAATTATATGGAACCACAGACCCAGAATTGCTAAAGCAATTATGAACAACAAGAACAAGGCTGGAGACTTCACCACCTCAGACTTTAAATTACATTCAAATTATATTACTAAGCAACAGTGATTGAAACTACGTGGTTCTGGCACAAAAAACATATATATAGAGCGTACACAAAAGCCCTCAATAAATACTGCCCACCACCAAATAAGAGGTCCAGTTAAGAAATGGACAATTGGAATGAACAGATACTTCTCAAAAGGAGTAGTACAATTGGCCAAGTAAACTCATGAAGAAGTGGTCAGCATCCTTGACAGTCAGAAGTACAGATCACAACAATACCGGGATTCCATCTCATGCCAACAAAAAGGGTTATCATTGAGAACTCAAAGAAAGTGTTGGCAATGATGTGGAGAAAAGGAGTGCTTCTAAGTTCTTGGAGTGACTGTAGCACAGTACAACCACTCTGGAAATCAGTATGGAGATTCTTCAGAAAATTTAAAATAGAAATCCCATTTGATACAGCTATACCTCTCTGGGCATTTTTCTAAAAGAGCTAAAGACATCTTATTATAGGGACACATATACGCCCATGTTTATAGAAGTACAGCTCGTAACAGCCAAATCCTGGAAACAGCTTATAGGTCTACCATCATATGAATGAAGAAAGTGTACGCACACACACACACAGGAGTATTACGTTGTCATAAAGGAAGATAAATTTGAAGCATTTGTAGGAAAATAGATACACAATGAGACCTTAATAATTAGCAAGGTAAATCAGACACAAAATATTAAGTATTGCATGCTCTCAGTTATATGAAAAACCCAAATTACAGATGACTGAAAAACAAAAGAAGATAGAAAATAAAATGGCAGTCTTCTCAGAGATGGAAAGGGGACCTGAGAATCGGGGCTGGGAGGCCAGGGTGAGGGAGAAGTAAAGTGAAGATGGAAAAGCTTTCTGTGTGCCTGCCCTATCTCTAAGCTGCATGTAATCAATACGTAAATGAATATGTATTCTAAGTACATGCAGATTGAGTAAGTGCTTATGTTACTTATCATGGAGATAAACTATGATTTAAAGTATTCATGAACATATTTTTAAATGGCTATTTAGTCATTAGAACATACTTGTTATTTTATTTTAAATGAATTTAATATGGGGATCTTTTAGGTGTTTCTTTGGTCTTTTATTTATTCTTCAAAAGTTTTAAGTAGTAAAGTTACATGAGCCAAGAAAGTTTTGGAAATTCCTCACTAAATGAGAGAGTGATCAAAGAGATACCTTGAGGAGATTGTCTCAGGAAGAGGCTGTATCACAGCCCAGAGGGAGAGACAAACATGGCAGATCACATACTGAAGTCTGGTGCGACAAAGCGTTAGGCGTGGAAGATGAACACAGAAGAGAACTGGGCTTGAGTGATGTGTGACCTCCCAGGCTAGAGCAAGACATTTCACCATGGTTTTTTTTTTCCTTCAAATTCTGCTTCCTTGGTTACTCCATGTAACCTATGTGAGACCAAATAGATGTAGTTGAAATTGGGGAACTTGTGTGCAGGGTGAAAGTGCTTAGCATGTTTGTCATTCATGTAGCCTTTTATGCAAGTTGAAGCAACTTCTCTTCAAGTTTATTAATTGGATACAAAGAAAAAAATAGCAAGAGCATTTTATCACACTGCTAAGTGGGAGAGAGTGGGCTCTGTGGGGAGTAGGGCAGCTGGCTGGCTGGCCTCCGCAGTGTGGTCAGCTTTCCCCTGAAGGGAGCAGGTGCTCCTTGGCCAAGGCTTGGTACCCGGCCATCTGCCAGGCAGGACAGCGTCATTTGTTTTCTGTGCTTGGCAGTTGCAGGGAACTCCTCTGAGCAACAAACCCCTATAACATAAGATAGGGGGCTAAATAAAAGTAATAGAGACATTACGAAGGCCACAGAAGGGGCTGAGGCAGATGCTCACAGGGAAATGGCAGATGAGGGTATCCAGCCAGAACTCTTGGCTCAGAAAACTTCCTAGGTGACCTTGGAGAGGCAAAGCTTTGGATTATATATGTTCTCTTTTAACTTAGTCGCATGACTCAAAAACATGACATGGTTAACAAAAAAGTATGCACTTTACGTAGATCGGTTCATTCCTGGTACTACTCAAACTGACTTCCATGTTGGTCACCTCTAAATATTGAGTGACACATTGTTGAAATTTGAAAAAAAGTATTAGAGTAACCTGATGCCTAATGCTCTTCATTGTCTCATAGCTCCTGAAACCTAGTGTCTGATAGTCCTGGCTTTATTTGAGGGGAAAATACCTTAGAACAATGGAAAATCTTTTTCTTTAATTTTTAGACTCACTTCGATTTTATTTGAAATTAAAAAGTTAATAACCTTGAAATGCAAGTTCTGCTGAGACATGAAGATTTCAAAATTCCAAATGTTTCTCTTTATATATCAAGTGTAAGTTGTGGCAATGTGGACCCAGAACTGGAAGAGAAGCCAGACCAGAGGAGGATGGGGAATGAGATGAAACAAAAAAAGACGCTTGCCCTTGCCTTGCTCACCCTGGACAGGGCAGAAGATCAGGATGGTGAGCGGAGCTGTGCTGATGGATGGGCCTGGCGTGGAATCTCTCATGAACCTCTGGAAAGGATGAGTAGTGACCAGAGTCCTGCCTCTTTGCTGGATAGATGGAGAGGGCTGGTGAGCCCACAGTCCAGGCAGGATCTAGAGTAGGCAGAGGAGAGCACACGGCTGGGACTTTGCATTTGAGCAAGATGAATAGCCCAGCTTTGGCCACAGGTGCTCACACAATGGCTAGAGACACCAGGAAAAATGACATAAACCAGAGCCAAACAGAGGGCCAGGGACTCCACAGGAGGTAACATCTGGACGGAGGACAGGTTCAACCTGGAGAACTGAATATGACCAGAGGGCCTTTCAGAGCTGTCTTTGAATGTCTAACCCAATTCGGATATGAGGGGACAGGGCTTAGAAATTACTTTGATGCAGAGAACACCCTTACGGAGAGTTAAAATTTGAATTATCAGAATATTAACCTGAACGAGTCCACAGGGCTTCCTGTTACAACTCCTCATGGAAACCCCTGTAATCTATCAAGTTATTCTGGAAGAATAGCTAAGTTTGCAGCAAAAATCAGCTTAGGGTCAAGTCACTCACAAACCTATATAGTCGTGAAACCAGAGGACTGAAATACATTCCTGTGGAGCGCAGGCCTGTCACGGATTGCCCTGGGAGGCAAGCTTCAAACTGCCTCAGGTGAAAAATATCAAAAACAATTTTGCAAAACACAGGCTTTTGGTGATGAGATAAGCCAGACCCCTTGTATGAGCGTGCAAAAGAAGTTTCAGTATAATAGGTGCTTGTAAAACAACCACCACCACCACCCCCAGCCACCACCCCCCCAAAAAAATTTCTTTAGTAGATGTCCATGTTAGGTTTTCTAAAAAGGTTTCTGTCTGCATTTGTCAAGCTGACGGTATTTCCCTTTCTGGCAGATGTTTCCAGTTCGGTTCCCACCAACTCTGCTTTCCTTGCCTAGCATAAATCGTGTGTGAATAGTGGAACTTAGGTATTATAAAGGCATCATCTGTTTCAGCTCATTTTGATTCAATCCCACACTTAGCAGTAATGGGCTAACTAGAATGTAGCCAAAGAAAGCAAGTGGCATAAAGAACCCAAAGCCCCCATACCTGAGGAAGAGATGTCTCAGGTGTGCTGACTCCAGAGGGGAAATTGAGCAGAGATATGACAGCTGTCTTTAAGTATTTTGAGAATTACTGGGTTTTATCAATATTGCCTTCATTGTATATTTGTAGTACATAATAATTTTGTTTCACTTTGGGACTGGAATAAACATAACACATTTTAAGAGGGTTATTATTTTGAAGGAAAAGTTGTCTTGTATTGCCAAGAGTATTCACTTTAAGAAAGTCTTTTTTTAAATCTCCCAAAAAATAATTTATGGAACTAACCAGAGGCCTGCCCCTGATATTCACTTATCTGTGAAGTACCATCAGTTGAATCTCAGGAATCCCTAAAAATAAGTTTGAAAAGCCATTGGTACAGAAGACAGAAAGGCAGACTGAGGACCAGTAGATAGAAATGTACTCAAGACAGTTTGTAACGCTGCACGGAGAGAAGAGTCACTTTTGGTCCCTGCTACCACAAGGTTAATCACTCAGTTGGAGAGTGTGATTTTGTGTTTAGTCCCATCCCCACCACTGTGGACCCAGGGACTGAGGAGGAGCTTCCTGCACAGAACAAGACACCTTGATTTTATGAGTAGTGGATCTTTTGTAGCAGATATCCATTGAGGATCCTGTGACACTCTCACTTCCTGAAAGCACTGGAAAATAAACTAGTGGATCACTTTTGTGTCCTTGAAATACTCAGTGGGAGCTTCCTTATTAGGCTGGGGAGATGGCAGAGGATGTTGTTATTGTGCTAAAGGTAAGGGGACCTTCAGAGGCAGAGGTCAAGCACCAGCACCTAATTGCCAGAGATGAGGCATCACCATAGTAGAAAACAGAGACTTACAACAAGGAGGCACTGATGATCAGAATGCTTGCACCTGCTTGGTCGTTGGTGATGGCTAATTAATCATCTGTCTATAAAAATGAAAGAGATCAGCAGCTTACTAGAGCATTGCTTGTTCTTTGTAAGTGGAGATTTTTCTAGTTTCATCAGGCAGAAATCTGACTTGGGTCGTCACCAAGACAGTCCTAGCCTATCCAGTCTGTGCATTAAGCCCATCCGTAGGCGCTGAATTTTTAAAATTTGTTCTTTGTTGTGTCCTTAGTACATAGTAGCAGCTTGTAAGTATGTTTTGAGTGAAAAGCATGCGGATGAAGAAAAAGGATATGAAAGGATAGATACAAGGGAAAACGGGAAGGAAAGATGGATAAGGGTTATTTTGACTCAATCTGGAGAAGTGATTCAAAGCTCATGTAAAGTCTTAGAGGCTTATTATTAAAATGGAGGGAGCGTTAGCAGAAGTAGTAAATTCAGAAAAATAAACTGATTAGAGACAGCAGGGAGTGAAAGTATGAGGAACTCAACTTTGAAATCTGAATCTGAGAATTGTTGTAAATCTTTGGCAGAGACTTCCAGAGATCAGGCCCAGCGCCAGCTTTTAACTTAATATATGAGTAAATGTGCTTTCGTTTGGGTGGGCTCCTGGCCCGGTCATGATCCAAGCAACAGTGACTACCTATGCGACATGTGATATGAACATCTCTGGCTGGCACCCTCACCCACCCTCATGCCTGTTGCCTTCTGGACTGTGCAGGTGGCTGAGTGGAGCAGTCAGACAGAGAAATGTTTATACAGACAACTCTTTATTACCTCTGACAGATGTATTTTAGCTCCATAGCTTCCAACCCCAGTTCCTGGAAGGCTGCCCAGCATTGTTACCAGCTATCATTGCCATGGAAACCACAGACGGTCCCACCAGGGTGAGATGCAAGAAAGCGAAAGCAATGCGATAAGAGATATTTTCTGAGGGTCTGCTCCTTCTGATTTCATACCTGACGGAATCATTCATGCCCCCACCCCCTGCCGGGGACCCAAGGGGACTCAAGCCAGGAGAATCGGTGTTGCATGTGGCTTTCATGCACAGGCTAACCAGGGAAAGCCCCCCTCAGAGAAGCCAGAGATATTCTCAGAGCACGAGAATGATTTTCCTAGTTTCCTCTAACTATGGAGCCCCCATGGCTGGCGCTTCTGTTGGAAAAGCAGGAAGCTGTGTGTATCTCCTGGGTATTTTCACATTACAAAGATAATTTCAGTAAAAATAGTTCTTCTATTCCAGCCATTAATCAACGGCACCAGAATTACCTTGGCTCCCTTGGAGTGGGGCTCGAGGGAAGCACCAGTTATGGGCATTACCTGATATGAGGGTTTTTTCCCCTCTGCATAAAGGGAGCGGAGGTGTGAGTATTGCATTGGTCTTTGAAGCTAGGCCGCAGCAGGTGGGGTGGAGAGGTGTGTCAGCACCGCCGGAGCTGTCTGCTAAAGACTGGTGCTTACATCTGTCTATAAAATGCAGCTTAATAAAATATTGTTGGGATGAAAATGAAAAACATAGGATTGTTGATCAGTTTGCTGACTCTTTAAAAAGTCAGTCTGAGAACTCATTTTTTTAGAACCAAGGAACTTTAATTCTGAAATTTTGGGTGTAGCACTTAAAAATACTCTGAAAATTATTGAGGATTTCCATTATGCTATGAGCTGCATTTACTCTGGGATAGAGTTTTGAGTTCCGATTCTCAGTCTATCTACTCTCTTTGTATCTTGTGTGCCCTGTCTGGTATGCCCTTCCCACTCCAAAACAGGCCAATACATCCGAACCTCACATGTACACACCTGCTCACGCCGGCCCGTGTTCCTCCCTTGTCTCTGGCATGGAGTGACAGTGGTTCCATATTAAAGTTGCAGATGAAATTCTGAGGCTGGCTGAGTCAATCTCTTGCTCATTCACCAGTTTACTACCTTTTCTTACAATCATCTGTGACTGTACCACCATGGAATCTTCTCAAGTGAAGGCACTCCTGTTCTGAGTCATTTTCTTCTCTTTCCCTGGCCCCCAAACAAACCTTAGTTACCTCTTTTCTGCATCCTTTGTCATTTGATCAAGAGACAGCACCTGGTGCATGGGCAGTATTCACTAATTTGAGTTTATTGTCTTCATTTGTCTCTTCTCCCTCTCCATCAGCGCTCATTCTGTATCCTTGTCTTGACTGAGGCCCGACCATACATGTTCCTAAGAATCCATAAAACTGTACATTAATTTTTTATTATTTCAAGACATTTTGAGAAACTATGTTAGTCACTAATGTATGTGGGAGCTACAGCTTTCAAGAGTTCCCACCACCAGAAAGCTCATATTCTAATGAATGCGATTTGAATATTTGTGAAAGAAGAGTTCATCAGTGCTAAATGGTTCAGTTACAAAAAGTATGGTTCCCAAGTCAGCTACGAAAATACCAAGCCAGGGGAAGTGGCCAAGAGATAGAGCACTGATAGCAATAAAGATTAGAAGAGCATGTATCTTAAAGGCCCCTGCCGTAAAGAATCAGGACATTTACAGGAGGGAGGGGAAAGAATGTTCTGGAAGAGCAATGGAGGACGCCTGAGTTGGAGTGGTGGCAATGCCTCTCATAACCAGGGGACAGTCATACTTCACTAAGGAACTTTTTAAGATGTGGAAATGTAGGGTCATGTGCTGATCCCAGAGGTCACAGTGGGATACAACCTTGGGAGGAATACCCCAGGTGGGGGATCCTGGAGACTTGGCTCCAGGTTGATAGCAGACTTGGTTTTCAGGTTGATAGCAGAGTCCCAAGCTTGGTCAATGGATCTTTTGACAGTGTCTTAATTACTTTTTCATCTCTGTGATTTAACAGCCGACATGCACAAATTCGGGAAGAAAAAGTATCTCAGCTTCACAGTTTCAGAAGGTTACAGTCCATTCATGGGTGGCTGGCAACAGCGGAAACATTTGCAGAGGCAGAGGTGGAGTCCGCTCCCCAGAACATTGCAAACAAAAAGCCAAGTCGAGTCACAGGGCAAGAAGCAGCATCTATCCTTCCAGGTCCTATCCCGGTAATCTGCCTCTTGTGAGTCCAGCCTCACTGTTCTGCTCCTTCTAGGTTTAAGCCTCCACCACACACCTGTAATCCAATTCACACGCCTGTGATCCAATCCACATGCCTGTGTTCCACCTTTTCAGACAAAGCCCCACTCTGCCAACAGCACATGGTTCCATAGATAATCCATACTATTCACATATATTAGACTTTTGAGGGACATTTCAGATCCAAACCACAATAGACAGGTTCTAAAAAAGGGACCTGCATTTTTCTGGTGTTCCTATATACTTTCAAAATATGATTCGCAAAGCTCACAGCACTTCTTTCTAAAGAGGTTTGAAGTGGAATTCCTTTACTGACTTGGAACTTCATCTGTGTGCCCCGGAGCCTCTCACACTGTCACCGACAGACCGCAGCACTTCCCTGCTCTCTGACCCATCCTATGTCAGTAACCTGGGTGCTTTAATATCCTTTCAGACAACCCATCTAACAACTGAGTGTCTCATTGCCATAAAACCATCTTAAAACAAGTTCACATCTGCTATGGATCTGAAGAGTTCCCAAAAAGCCTCATTTACTTGCATGTAGTGAAATCACTGTGGAGCCATATGTGACTGGGAGGTGGGACCTGGATGGAAGGGGCAGATGCCTGGGGCCTGATCTGGAGGGGTTGTGCCAATTTGTTGAAATTGGGGGTGGGTGGGGCAGACAGAGCTTTCAGATATACATTGTAGACTTGCTGGCCAGGAAGTGAGGGGGCTACCCACCCACACTGGGGCCCAACTGGCAGCTTAAATTTAGTAAAGGAAGAAGAAGAAACATTGCTACAGCCTCCTCCTGGAAGGGCTCTGCCCCTGCCTGAGGCTTCCCACATACACTTGCTTCTCACTGGACTTGGTTCCTTCCTCATTTGGCTTCTGTCTGCAAAGCTGTGAGCAGCTCTCCAGCCTGGGCCGTGCGCCTTCACCACTGCCAGCTACGCCATGAATGGACTGTGTGAGACCGGAAACTGTGAGCTAAAATAAATCCTTCTATTTGTAGACATTAGGTATTTTGTCACAGCAATGAATAAGTAACTAAGACAACATTTTTTAAAAACATAAATTAGCTGTGCCCAGAGCCTCGTCACATCTAAAACTGCCCAATATTTGGAGTCCTAGATTGTGGAGTTCATTCCTTCTGCTTCATTTTTTTTTAATTTTTAATTTTTTTTTATTGAGACAGGGTCTTGCTTTGTAGCCCAAGCTGGTTCTGAATTCTCTAGGGAGCCCCCTGGCTGGCCTTGGACTCAGGGCAATACTCCTCTCTCAGCTTCCCAAGTGCTGGAATTACAGGCATGTGCCACCACATCTAGCTTACCTTAAGTCCTCAGGTACTTACTTAGGGCTTGATGTAGCGCTTGCCAGGCAGATGCTTTAGCTACTGAGCCATTCCTCCAGCCCCTCCCTCTGATTCTTTCTGTCTTCACATCTGGATCCAATGCAAAGTCACGTACATGTACACTCGCTGTCAATCACAGTTCCAGAGGAACAGTGGAGTTCAGAAGCACCTGTCTTTCTCATCCTGTGCTCAGTATAGACCTCCGTTATGTTGGCTGCTTAGCTTTCTTTTCAGGGCTACAGAGTGTATGTACTAGAGAAAATCTATGCAATAGTGCTGTTTGAATTTGAAAACGTGGTTCCAAACTGCGCTAGTTGCACAGTGCTGCCCACCTTTCCTTTCCCACTCTTGTTCTTCCATCATTATCTCTTGGCTTAAGCACGATTTTCACCTTCTTATGACTCTCCTGTAATCTAGATACTGTTTCTTTCTTTCTTTTTTTTTTAAAAAAAATCTAGAGATACTTTCCTAAAATGCAGATTGGACCACTCATTTCCCTGCTTACAAGTTTCTAAGAGCGGCTTAAGACCTAAAATTTTAACGTGGAAATTCTGTTAGGGCTTCAGCCAAGAATCAGCACCTTTTATGATTTGCTCCCAACCTACTTGACTAGTTCTGCTTTTCCACAGTTATAATCCTCCCACCACCAAGACACATACACACCAGCAAAGCCAGACCACTTAATTTCCTCTTAGCGTAATATCCTGTTGTTCCTTCTGCCTGGAATGAATGCTTTACTCTGATTTGTGACCCTTCATTTTGTTCCTTTTTTGGGGCTCGTTTTCTTTAAAGTTCTCACTCGAATGCTGCCTTATCTGGGAGGGGGCCTTCTCAGTGCACCTGTGCTTCTCCTGTGTAGAACAGCTTGTCTTCCATGCAGCACCTTTGGGATAAGAGCATCTATGCACTTTACAGGCCCTGAGAAATGTACTCATTCTGCTTGTTAGGTTTTCTTGTATACAAACCTCTCCTGACTACTCTGCTACTCTAGTACAAGTGTCATGAGCTCTGAGACAACATATTTATCTTCTTTCTATTTTTGAGGACTTATCAACATGCTTGCTATATGTTAGCTACTCAATAAATTTTCTTGACAGACTCATGAATGCATGTATAGCACTCTGCTGACTAGTGAGCAGGTAGCAGAATCTAAATCCTAGCTCTTGACTTTGAAATACCAGTGTAACAAAGAATCTCCTCCCTAAAACACATAGAACATAAGGCACACTAAGATATTGCCAAAAATCCTGCAGGCAATAATCCAGGAGGAACTCAGGTGGAGAGAAATTGTCTAAGTTTGCTTGGGCTGCCATATTGAAATACCATAGACTAGCTGGCTTGGACCATAGCATTTATTTCTCACAGTTCTGGAGGCTGGCAGTCTAATTGGGGTGCCAGCCTGATTAGGTTCTGGTGCGAGCTGTCTTCCTGACTTATAGACTGCTGCTATCTATGTCCTCACATGCCACAGTCCAATCAGGCTCTCTGGTATCTAGCATTTTAAGGGAAATAATTTCATCATTGGGTCTTCCTGATCTCATGTACACAATTATCTCTGAAGGTCTTCAACTTGAAATAGCACCCTACTAGGGTTCAGAACTTTAGCATGATTTTAGAGGTGAGGACACAATTCAGTCTATAGCAGGATGTGAGCCTTTGACACTACTAACTTAGAAACAAAGACCTGCTTGTACAGCACTCTCAATTCCTGACACATCCTATTAGAGGCATCCTCTCCTGTGCTATCCTGTTCCCTAGGACAGTATGAATGAAAACCAGAGAAACCATGTTACAAATGCATATCACCTCTCAGGGGACATTCAATCCCCTCTGTCACTTTTACATTCTAGTGTGAGCTGTGAGACCAAAATATGTAAAAGGAATAATCAAATGGGCTGCAATAGGATGTTTTCCTTTTTTTTCTCTTTTGTAATGTGGCAGTTTCCTCCTCTGTGCTCCAGGGAGAGACAGAGTAGAGCTGCTGGCAACAGCTGGGTGACAGGTAGAGAAATGTCAGCATCTATACAACTGCCACTGTTATTTGCTTTCAAATACAAAATAGATCTAAAATGGCAACATGAAAAAATTGCAAATTATATATTGGATAAGAGATTGCTACCCAGAATATATAGAGAACTTCTAGGACTCATCAACAACAGAACAAACAAATTTAAACTAGGGGAAAGAGCTTGAATAGTCATTTCTTCAAAGAACATATACAAATGTCTTATAAGCAAAGAAAAACATATTAAATATATATTATATGTTAAGTCTATTTAATATATTTGAAATATACCAAACGCTTTAGATAAGAAGGAGGACTTTATTGGCACTTGCTAATCATTAGAAAAATGTAAATCAAAACTATAAGATGCAATCTCACACCTATTTGGGTAGCTCCAATTAATATAAAAGGCAGTGAGTGTTGGAAAGAATTTGGGGAAATTTTAATCCTTTACACAGTGGCTGAATATAAAATGGTACATTCATTGTGAAAAATACTATAAATTCCTTAAAGAATTACAAAAGGAATTACCAAACCATCTAGCAATTCTACTTCTGGGTATATAATCAAAAAGAATTGAGTTTCAAGCAAATATTTACATACCCACATCCCTAGCAACATTATTTATAATACCTAAAATGTGGAATATTAGAAGTCCAATGCACTATCCATTGCATGATGGAGCCACCATAAAATGTGGAATATTATTCAGCTTTGAAAGAAAGGAAAATTTGATATGCGATTGCTGGGATTTGATTCTAGAGGTCCCCAAAAGCCTCATGTGTTTGGATGTTGTGGAGTACCTATGGAACCATTTGTTGTTAAATTGGTGAGGCCTGGTTGGAAGGGGTGGATCCCTGGGACTTTACCTGGAAGGGGCGGATTACTGGGGCACGACCTGGAAGGATATATGAGAGCTCCACCATTCCTCGCTCACTTGGCTACCTGTCTGCCACACTGCGGACAGCTTTTCCTGCTTTGGAGCCTCTGTTGTGTACTTCCACCTTTGCCAGCGACCCACGAATGGACTGCGACCTTCTTAAACTGTGAACTAAAACAAATCTCCCTTCTCTTAAATTGTGGTTGTCAGGTATGTTGTCTCAGCAGTGAATAAAAAAAAAACCGAGACAGAAATTGGTACCACAGAAGTAGGGTTGTTGCTGTGACTTTACCCAACAATGTGGTTCATGAACATTTGGAACTGGTTTGTGGGAGGAATTTATAAAGCTTTAAAGATGTCAGCTAGAGAATGCTGTAAGCCACACTTACTAGGACATTCTGGTGGAGCTCAGAAGACAGGAATCCTGATCAACGTATGGATTGCCAAGGCCAGGCTCAAGAGGCTTCAGATGGGAAGGAGGACTATATTGACATGTGGTCTAGATATCATGCATTCTATGTTCCGGCAAAAGTGTGCCAGCAATTTTCCCCTTTCCTAAGACTTTGCTGGAAACAGATTAAGGGGTGGTGGACTACTTAATCTGGGGCAGGAAATTTCAAGGCAACTCAATGTTCAGGCTCTCACATAGGCACTCCTTGCAGCTTTTGGCCAGGTTTATACTGAAAAGCCAGAAAAATGGCAGAGAAAAAAGATGTAAAAAGGTTGCAGTTTTGCCAGGATGATAGGGACCTCAACAGTAGGGCAAAAGGTAGCATTGTTGTTGAAGATATTAGCATTAAAAATGAAGCCATGAATTTGGAAACAGAGCTATAAAAATGATGTCTTGAGAGTATCTCAGGAATCAGCAAGATCCCACTATTTATTTATTAAAGGTTGCAAAATAAGATTTTTCTCTGAGAAGAGTACCTCAGAGCAGGTTGTAAAGACAAAGAGCTTGTCTTTTATCTGCCAGAGTTCAGCCACCTGGAAGCTGCTGCAACCATTGTCCAAGGGGGCCAGACTACTGCTTGATCCAGGGGCCGACCCTGGCATCATCCATGTAGTGCTGGCTTTGAAGGCCTGCAGAGAACAAAAGTTGTGGGGTCATGGAGGCTTCCACCAGATTTTAGAAGAAAACTTTGGAAGATAGGCAGTGCGTTCCTGGGAGGCATTGCATAAAATTGTGAAGGATAAAGCCTAGCATGTAGTGGAGAACCCAGAAATTTGGGGATGCTAGGAACATGAATCATCTCCTGACAAAAGCTAGAGGCTGTTAGCAGAGCCAGACCTGAAGGGAAGCCAGAGGTGGAATGCTATGGTTTGGATCTGGAAAGGCCTCCAAATCCTCATGTATCTGAGTGTTGTAGAACCGTGTGCTGTTAAGAGGTCGGGCAGAACACGGGGGCTTGACCTGGAAGGGGCCTTTTCTCTCTCACTTGGCTTCTCATCTTCCATGTTGTGAACAGCTTTTGCTCCCGCAGAGACTTTGCCATGTGCTTTCACTATTGCCAGTTCCCGTGAGTGGACTGAGCCCTTCTGAAACTGTGAGCTAAAACAACGCTTTCTTTCCTTGAGTTTTGGGTATCAGGTATTGTGTCCCAGCAATGAGAAAGTAAATAACACAATGTTACAATATGAATAAACCTTGATGGCACTATACTAAGTGAAATCAATAATTAAAATATGGTATGATTCCACTTACATGAAGTACCTCAAGTAGCCGAAATTATGAGTCAGAAGACATAATTGTGGCTTTTAGGGAATAGAAAGGGAGAGAAAATGAGTTATTGATTTATGGTTACAAAATTTCTTTTTTGCAAGATGAAGAATTTGGAGAAAAATGGATGACCGTATACTGTACAACATGGGTGTGTTTAGTGCCACTGAACTGTGCACTTTGAAATTGGTTAATATGATAAATTTTATGTGATATGTATTTTACTATAATGATTTTTATTTAAAAAAAGGATACAAATCTTCTACAAAATAAACATGGGACCTTTTGTGCCAGGAAATAAGGAAATACCCATTAAGGATGAGGAGATGGTGATGCTTGCTGCAAATACATACCCAATCTTGAGGAACTTCTAATGGCCAAAGCCAAAATTATAGCAGCAAAGTCAACAAAGACTGTGTGGAGTCTTAATCCATAGAACTCTTATGGAACTTAAAATGAAAAACAAAGTGACATGGGGTAAGGTGGGGGAGGAGGGAGGGAGGAGAGGGTAGGGGGAGTGACAGAAAGAGAGTGGGAAAGTCCTTGTCACCTTGACAAGATACATATGTGCACAAATTGCTCAACTCCATTGTAAACCTTAAATTTTGCACATTTACATATCAATAAAATGGGAAAAACCCAAATAAATAAGAGCCCGATGTCCATGCGTAATTATGTGTAATGAACCTAACTTGCCATCCTCTGAGCCCCTCTTACCATTTGTCTGGCCTTGAATCCTGGTCTTCCATCCTTTATGTTCTACTTTGTGCCTGTTTCATCTGGAGCCAGTCCTCACATTGTTCACATGACTGGTACCAGAAAATTATTTATTATTGGAAAAAGGAGTTTCTGAACTTCTGCTTGGGGAAGAGTTAGAAAGGTGGCTTATCTGCATAACTTCTCACTTCAAGTCTGCAGATGTAGCTCAGTGGCAGTGTCTGCGACACACATAGGATCTATATCTTATTCCTAGCATCATCCCCCATCTCCACCACAACCACCCACTTCAAAAAAGAAAAGAAGCTTACTTTAGGTATTTTTTTTTTCTGGAAGATTTTTCTTTCTTCAACCAAGAGCAATGGTTGCTTACACAATTCTGAAGGTCAAGCCTTCTTTCTGATGGATTATGCCTGGGGTAATCATAGCAAAAGTAGATTGTGAGATACAGATGACCTTTCAGTAGATGATCCATGTTACAGACTGTGTTTTATTTTAAGGGGTTGAGGCTTCTTCTGAAGCTTCTGATACAAGCCAATCCTATGAAATACTCCACTGTCTCATTTAAAAATTCTACTATTTATCTTAAGAACATAGTGTGAGGGGTTTGTTTACATGCCTGTGGTCTTTTCTGGAGTCTCTGATGGCAGTGGGCTGTCTTACTTCACCAGGCCTGGCTTGAACTCCCCAGGGCTGCGGATGATCAAAACTGCTCTTTCTCATAAATCACGTAGGGAGCCACATAAAAGCCCTCAAAAAGAAAGCACCTTCCAAAGTTGACTGGTTCTTGGGTTGCTTTTTCATGCTCTCTTCATCTGATGGGGAGAATATTCCAGATGCCAGAGCTCCGTAAACAACATCCCTATGCCCACTGCTGGTTGGATGCCTTGTGAGAAGCACACGGGAAGCCAATGCTTAAAGATGCACAATACCTGAAATTTCACCTCAGACGTGACACCAGTAGGAGATTCTCCTTTGCTGTCAAAAGTCATTAACTTTGACTGGCCCAACTTCTAGTTTCAGGTGTTATTGGGTTTTGTAAACGTGAGTTCGATAAAATTTTTACAGAGCTTCAAGGATAATGCATTTTCCTTTTAAAATAGCCCAAAGCTTTCAAACTGTGATAAATCATCCAAGAGGATTAGCAGGTTTGAAAAGCAACCTTTATTAGATAACACTACTATTTCTTTTCCCACCCAGATTTCCTCTCAAAGAAAATTTGAAGCTCTGTCTCTCTGACTGAAATATTTCCCATAACACCACCTGATCGAAAGTACCGTACTCCACTGTTTTTGCCT
The DNA here is from genome assembly GCA_004027205.1 of Ctenodactylus gundi. Lineage (NCBI taxonomy): Eukaryota > Metazoa > Chordata > Mammalia > Rodentia > Ctenodactylidae > Ctenodactylus > Ctenodactylus gundi. The sequence continues at coordinate 456,338 of PVKB01000753.1, read as the reverse complement.
TCTTAATAGCTAAATTGAATTGACTAGATACTGGAACCCATTGAGTGTGAAGAAATATTTAACGATGGCTGGAGAGAAAAAAATATATTCAAAATCTTTAGGCTGGAAGCCATTTGAGTTGGTGACTACATAAAAATATGGGCCCTGTTTGTTTCAGACTTTCTGTCTATTAAAGTATCTAATACGGAAAATTCTCTTTTTTTTCCCATTCCTAAGAAAGGCAATTGCCTTAATAACAATGTTGTTTCTCTGAAACTTTTTGTATTGTTTTAGATCCAGAGTCGGGACTGCTAAAAATCATTAGTTTCTGAGTTTTCTGTCAAAGTAAGCAGGTTGTATTTATTTCTGACTGAGAAAAATACAAAAGCAATTCCTAATTACTCTGGGTTCTTGCGTAAGAACAGAATACATCAATTTTGGGGATTTAAAGCCCATGGAGTTGCATTCCTTTGAAACCTGAAGGTATTTGTGCACAGATCGAGTTTCAATCTCTCCTTCTGACGATCTACCTTTTCATACACTTCTGCTACATGTGGTACCTTACCAGTCTCAACACTTGAACCTCCTTTTAGTGGGATGAGGGAGGGGATATCCATGGTGGAGAGGGCAACCTCAGATGATTGGTGCTATGAGTAGGACGGTACAGGCCATGATCACCTGGGCCATTTCTGCCTGGGGTGCCTCCATTTGCTGTTGTCTTGCTGGCTCTGCAGCCTACAGGTGTGCAGGCACTGTGAGAAACTCCCTGGTGGCTAGCATCTGCTTTGAGCCACATGACTTTATGCTACATTGGCCAGCTTCAACCGAGACTTTGCTATAGATTTCATTGATGTTAAGTTGGGATTTTTGATGATAGCAACTTAGAGATAGGAGTACAGGATTGGGGTCTTTCCTAAAGTGGTCCTGGGCCATACATCTTGGATTAAGCCTTTTTGTGTATCTTGAGTTGAATTTGTCTAGATTTCAGCATAAGCAGTGTCCAATGCATAAGCAAGGCATTTACCCTGCGATTGTTGGTCGTGTATTGCAAGCAGTCATTGAGCCTGGCTCTGTTCAGGGAAAAGACTACAGCTTCCGCTACGATTCCCTGACACACTCCATCCCTGACACTGTCAGGCAACTGTTCTCCCTTGAAAAGAGTCAGGTTAAGAGAAAATCAACATGTGTTTAGAGTTACAGAGGTAGCATATTTCTCATCTACTAGTTTTACTTAAGCCCATATATACTATTATTCCCAAATTGGCCTATTTTAAGTGGGGAGTCCTGTGAAAAAGGGTCTAAGATCCTTCCAAATTGCAATAAAACCAGTAGTGACCTCCAAGCACTAGATTCTGTCAGGTTTTTGTTTGGTTTTTAGTACTAAAGGTTAAACCCAGGACCTTTGCACTAAGCTGAATCTCAAAGCTTTTTCTGTATATTTGAGACTGAATTTTGCTATGTCTTAAAATTGCTCATGTTCAGCTCGAACTTGTTTGTGATCCTTCTGTCTCAGTCTCCTAGTGTGCTGGGATTATGGGTGAGGCCCACTCCACTAGGTGACTCTTTCTTTCTTTTGATATTTTAGCAACCTCTCTCAAACCTCCTAGAATCTCTGAAAAACATCGTGGACATAAGTTTTCAACGGGCTTCTGGTATAAGAACCTGCCCTTCCAGTTTACCCTGCACACCATTGGAATGACAACTCCTGGCCACATCTGGGCTTTTCTGGGTCCCAAACCTGTGACTTTGCAGCCTGCTTCCCTATGTCTCACGTCATAAAAGCAGCATCCTGTGGAGGTTTAGAATGACCACAAAGAGCTTCTTATTGAAACAAAAATGGGACTGAGGAGACAGAGTCTTCAGACTTGTCCTACTTTGGAAGGAAGTAGCATCCCTGATCCTCATTCTTCTAAACCCATTGGCCACAGGAGACATTCCTTGGGACTAAATAAGTGACCAGAAATGAAAAGGGTTTGTGTACTTTTTGCACATGAGTGCCCCTACTACTCAGGATAGAGCCTCTTGGGCAGCTGCTGACAGTCCCACACAGGGACGTGACCCCTCAAAGGTAGTTGACTTGGTTGAGCACTTGGCAATTTCCTAGTATGCCCTTGCCAACAATCAGCACCACCTGTACAATTTTAGACCTTTGGGCCATTGACAATGGTGTGGTTGTCTGATCTGACCAATATTAACAATAGTTGCACATCCATAGTCCTTCTGTTTTAAGGTAAAAAAAAAAGTCTGAAGTTTCTTGTCCTATAGTTATCTTAAATATAAAATAAGGTCATCCATGTCTTTGCATATCTTAAAGCTGTAACACAGAGCCTTACCGAATATTTACTATCCCTTTTGTACTTCCAGTCATTATTGACAGTTGTGAAGGTAGGATAGCAATACTCTACAGATTTCACACTTGAATCCCATGAGCATGTGACTATTACCAGGTGAATGGATTTTACTGACATGATTAATTTAAAAGCTGTGACTTGGGAAAGGTGTCTCAGTCGTGTAGATGGGACCAGTGTAATCAAGACAGTTCTTGTTAGAGGGAGGCAGAGAAGTTGGTACCAGGAAAGAAAAAGTGGAGTTGGGAGTAGAGGTCAGAGAGTGGGAGATCTGCCAGTGTCAAGGCGATGACTTTGAAGGAAGGGGAAGGGCCACGGACCAAGAATTGTGGGCAGCCTCTAACATGTTGAAAAGGTAAGAAAATAGATTCTTCCCTAATGCATGTGAAAGGGACCAGCCCTGCTGAAATGCTGCCTTTACCCCAGTGGGATCAGTTTTGAACTTCTCACCTCCTGTGCCATAATAATAAATTTGTAGTGTTTTTAGCTCCAGAACCATAACAATAAATTTGCAGGGTTTTTAGCCACTAAATTTGTGGCTATTTGTTACAGCAGCAATAGGAAACCAATGGTGTAGTTTCCCTTCTTCACTTCTAAAAATATACAGAGCTGGTCTCTTAACAACCTCATGCTGCAGGCTTTCTAGAGCACCCATTGGCTGAAATATACCTGTTCCAATCAGTGAGATGGGACACATTTCCAGCATCCCCCAAGCATTAGATATTTGTTTTAATGGAGAGTCAAGTTTTTTTCTTTTTGATATTTGACTGTAACATCTTAAAAAGTTCACCATTTCTTCTCATCTTGCCCCACATGTTACAAAGCCAAGAAGCATTTTACAAAGCCAAAGGACCAGGCAGAAATTCACAACTATTCCCTGATCTTCACCCTAGCTTCATCTTCTAAACACAGTAAAAATCCAAGTTATTCATTTTTTAAAAAATTGCTAGAGCCATTTGGATCATCAGCTGTCCCATTCTCCTTGGAAAGCCTATTTTAATACTCTCACCAATTTGGGGTGGGAGGTTGACCTTGTATTTGAGGTTACCTTGAAAGTATGAGCCTATCTCAGTATGTCAAAATAGGTTGTTAAAACCGCATGACACATCTTAAGAGGCATTTGGCCCAAGTTTTTTGGGGAAAGGGAAATGTATTTTACATGAAAACAAGCAAAGGATTTTAGGGGATAATAGGTGAGTTTAAGGAGATTTATGCTCTCAGGCTCCTTTGGAATGGGTTCACTCTCTGTTTTGAGGCCACTTCAGGTGAAAGACTGAGAACTGCTATTTTAAGATAACATGATTTCAAGCCCAGAATTGGGAAATTAGGTAAGACCTGCCACACTATCCTAGAGGTAATGGTGACACAAAAATTCACATACCTTCCTTGAGCAGGAGGTGTATGGTGTGCAGGTTAATAATGTTTAAATATTTATTCAAATATCAATTTGTGCATATACACAGACCGTAAAATATTTTACCATCCTAAAGTTAAGGAATCACTCTTTCTCTTTGCCACCTTTATTTTTCTAATAGTATTTCATTGTAGTTTCATATTAATTTGTAGAAGAGCCTTGGTTGACCACCCCAGGAAATCTGGAAGCATTTGTGTGGGTGGAGGTGGTTGACAGAGACGAAGAGATTGATTTAGGGCAGTTGAGTTGGAGGGAGGAAACTCGTGCTCAGTGCAAACAATTCTCTGTGAAAATGTATTGTAGAATGGGCGTGTTATGATTGTATCGGCCTAGCTGTGTGTTTTCAAACTAATTTTTTAAAAAAGAATACACTTCTATTCTTTAAAAAGTTAAAAATTAGGGCAATTATAGGAGGGTGAAAATGATCAAAGATAGTAAAGTTTATGCATAGATCTGCCAAAATGAAACCCATTCATCTCTGTAACCAATCTACACCATTTTTTAAAAAGGTGTAAAAACTCCAAACTACTGATATATGCCAAAATATATTCTTTTAAAAATAGATATAGATACATTGACATACTGATTATACATATACGTGTTTATATGTATGTATTTATAATGGTGAACCTCAAAAACAGTATGCAAAAAAAAAAAACAGACATAAGAAAAAAATCACATTTTTAGAAAATGCCTTTCTGGAAGATTAACTGAGCCTTAGTCATGTTACAAATGTAGACCTTGGAAGCCTTGGAAGACCCAGTTGGCAGAGTGGGGCGGCAGAGGGTACTCTGCCCTGGTAGTTCACCCTGCGGGCAGTGCCCTTCCAGACACCGATCCCAGTGCTCATGAAGAAGAATCCCCACAGGCAGCACAATGCCCCCAGACACACTTGTCACTCCTGAGAACACTGACCGTGCTGCTCTTCCATCCCAGTCCTGTTTGGAAAAGGGCATAAATGGGCAGGAAAGCCTGGAGAGAATGTATGAAATCCCTTCAATGAACTTGTCCTTTTCCAGGACTTTTTTCCCTAAGTACTACAGTTTTTCCAGTTATTATGTCCTACATTAAAACGTACTTGCTATTTTCTGATCATCAGTCCCCTGTTTGAAGAAACGCCTCCACCTGCCATTCTCCTTGAGTCTTACTAAGGACTCACCTGGCAATTGTCCATTCACTCCCCTAGAAGCCTGTCGTCATTGTCTTCTTTACCTCATTAGATTTAAACTTCATGTTCTCCCTCTTTCCTGGTGGCCCTGGGGATCAAACCTTGGCACTTGTGCATGCTAGGCATGACCTCTATCACTAAGATACATTCCAGTCGTTTTTTTAAAAAAATTTTTTTTTTTAGGACAAAGTCTCACAAAGGTGCCTAGACTGGTTGCAAACTAACATTCTTGCCTCAGCCTCCCTTGTAGCTGCAATTACAGGTGCTGTGTCCTCAATTTCACTATAGATTTATTGAAAGCAGAAACTCCATCTTAAAGTTCTTTCATCCATCCTGTATCCCATTAGTTTCAAACAGTCGTTGTTTTATGACATCTATCGAAAAAATAAAATTTGATTGAAATTTTTCTTATTGAATTCTCTTAAAAAAACACCTCAGTTTTAAATATCTTCTTGTGATACCAGTGAGGTTCACTTCTGAAGATTATTAGTATTAAAAGGATATTAAGAAGTACAGTTAATTCAAGTAAAAAACGTATTTACCGAATGATTATTATATGTCAGATATGAGGTTGGGTATGTGGAGAGATGATCATAGTGTCGATGACTTCAAGATGAAACGGGGAAGCAGAGGCACAAATTGATTATATTATACAATAACATTAACTCTAGGATAGAGTTACATATGCACGGATTTACGAGCAGTACTCACCAAAATGATGGCACAAGACCTGACCAAACTCGTTGCTGGTGTCTTATATTACCCTATCTATCATCTGAATTTTTCTGTTTGCATCTCAGAGTATTACTGATGTACACAGATTTAATCTTACTAAAGGAAGGATCAATTTTCACAAACAAAAATTTTGTTCTTAAAGCCCTGACTTTTTCTGTGAGGACTTCCTTACTTCACAACCCTACACCAATTCCAGTGGTAGAGATGAGCAATTTCCCAGAATATCTGTGCTAATGAGGAAGACTATGCTCACTTTTTTTTCTACCTTGACTTACGAGATGTGTTCAGATCGACTGGTTTCAGAATTTTGTTGACAATTGATGCAGGTGATTAAGTGAGACATTTGGGTTTCAAAAGATCAGTGTCAGACTGAGAGTGTTAACATGAAACATCACCAATGGTTGAGGCCAGTTATTGATTGTATTGGCTTCTACATAGACTAATGTCATTTGCATTTAAGATGAGATGAGTCTGTTTGAACCAGAACAAAGGACACACAGGTACATATTTGTGTTGTGACCAGTGACTAATTTTAGGATACTAAGCAAATTGCTTCCAGCATTCTCTTTATTGGGAAGAATGGAGCCTTTTCTCTCCTCATTTGTTGTTATTTTTCTTATAACACAAGGATACTTAATGTGATCAAGACTGATGATTTATTTGTTGGGGGAACGTCTGCTTTTAACATAGGACCTACACTATTTTAAAGTGCTTTTAAAGACAGCAGCCTAATCTCCAGATGGGGCAGCTAATATGGCCACCTAGCTGGTAGTTAAATACTTGATTCTACATTGAATTAGCTCCTGAGGGCTGCTTTTCTCAGCGCTGTTATGACCACCAACCTTTCTTATCGAGAAGGTCAATAGGCCTGATATGAAGGCTTGTAAATCATCAACTCTCTTCTTCTGTAATATCTACTATGTCCCAGTTCACAGGCCTTAAAAATTATAAACCACAGCACATACTGTATATCAACCAAATAAATCAGCCATTGTAAATATAAGCTTTCTTCTGATGCTAGCCACATTCTTCCCTGTGTATTTCACAGGTTTTAAATGCATTGGCTTGACACACAGCGTCTCTTTTACTATCCAAAGGACAGAGCTGGAACACAATCTGTTTTTAATGCCTTTTATGTGTAACTGACCCCACCAAATTTAAAACAACTTCCAGAAATTCTAGAGAACGAAGATACAAAACTATGAATGTATTGTTAACTGCCACGCAACTGGTTGGCGACAAACAATGAAGTTTTATTTTGGTTGTAGGAGAGGGAGTGATGAAAGGGGACCTGATGCTGTGGCAGCTTTATGGGCGCAGTATAATGCGGGCATTCTTGACATGTGGGGGGACAGGACTCAAAGTCTGCCCTGATTATCTTTGGATGAGCTTAAAGAATTCATGGTCTATTCTTTCTTCACTTGCTAAGGAAGCTTGTTCATCAGTTATATCTTTTAGTAATAGGTCAGAGTAAATTAGATATGCATAAAAATATTGGCCGTGGGCTGGGCAGCTAAGGGAGTTCTGGGTTCCATCCCCAGCACCATTCGCAAAAATACATATTATGTGTGCCAGTGTATCTCTCTCTCTCTCTCTCTCTCTCTCTCTCTCTCTCTCTCTCTCTCTCTATATATATATATATATATATATATATATATATATGTGTGTGTGTGTGTGTGTGTGTGTGTGTGTAGTTCAATCAATGGAGTGCACACTTTAACTCTTGCATCCTTGGTATTTTCTGGTTTCTGGTTTCGTTAACTGAGTAGTAAAAAAAGTCAACATCAGACTGTGACACTGCTGATATCTGTCTACGTGCTTCTCAGCCAGTGTGCCTTGAGTGGCCTTTTGGTTTGCTGGTTTGTTATATATTCATTTCTTAACCTAGAAATATAAGAAGCCCTGCTCTCTGGGTTTATCGGATATAAATATAAAAATAAGAATGAGGTAGATACAGGGCTTCTGGCTCTAATTCTGTCACTGACTGAGTGTGTCAATATAGAAAGGCATTTAATTTGTCAAACACAGCCAATCATCCTTACTTGCAGATTTCATATTTGCACATTATCCTCTTTGCTCACATTTATTTATAATCCTTAAATCAATACTCATAACGCTTTCATGATTTTTCTGGACACTCATGGGGTGACGGACACGGAGCTACCAGAAGCACACGTTCCCAGCTGAGTCTGATCAAGGTGACATTCTGCCTTTTTGTCTTAGCTCTCTTACCTATAACCAAGCGGTCTTCACAGTACCTAACTTGGTGTTTGTGAAGACTTTACAGTACTTGGCCCAACAAAGAAATTTGACAATATAATTGTTTTGAAATGAAAAACTGTTATGGTTTGAATCTGAATGTCCCCTAAAAGCCTTATGCATTAGGAATGTGATTTTATCAGTAGATTAATACAGTAGATTAATGATGTTAAGAGGTAGGGTCTGGTCAGAAGGGGTGAATTATTGGAATATGACCTGGAACTGGTGGATCTGTGTGATCTGCAATGTCTCCTTGTGGACTAACTTAAACAGTTGAGAATGTAATTAAAAACTTCCTGATCAACTTAGCTAGGAGAGGAAGAAATGCCCCAGCAATGGAAAGAAGGCCACAGGGAGGCCAGAAAGCCTGAAGACACATCAAAAGAAGAAGAAAACAGCAACCCTGGAAGATGTCCTGGTGCACCAGAGTCACCAGCGTCCACAAATGGAGAGAAGTTTGGAGCCCAGAACCTCTGACTGAGGTAAGCCTCGATCCAGGAGTAGTGGGAATTGACAGCAACTAATAGTCCCAGCCGCCAAAAACATAGAACAAACTACAAACACACTGAGAGCTTCCCCTAGAGCAGGCCTCGTGGAGCCTAGACCACAAGCAAGGCTCAGCAGCCATGGCAGGAAGTGATGTAGGCAGGAGCCATTTTATAGAAAGAGTCAAAGCCTGAATTGTTTAGAGTTAAAGAAGGATCAGAGAGGCACACTAGGGATTTTGGGGACACTCTTAACTAGCGTCTGGGAAGAAACTGGCACAGAAAACAGTTGCAGAGAGGAGAAAAGAGCTGCTGATCATTTGAATGGCTTGGGTAGTAGTGGGAGTACCTCCAAAGGGGGAGAGAAGCCAGGACAGGTGGGGGAGTTGTTCTGAGGGGAGTGTGGATTATCTCGACACCCAGAGGCTGTCGAACTGTTAGGTCCATCCTCACTGCCTACACCAACCACAGAAATTAGAGTATGTTCGACTCCCCCCACATCATCATATTTGTTCAAAGAAATCTCATGGCTTGGCCTTCAAAGTGAAGTCCCCCAACAACAGAAACACGGGAGGAAGACAAGGCAGCAAGACACACACAGAAATGCCAGACTTCCTACAAACTAATGTCATGGGCCCTGAAACAGTGGAACTCATAGGGAAAGAAGTCAAAAAGCAAATATAAATGAGTTGAACAGCCAGTTCAAACAGGATATCCTCAAAAAAAAATGCAAGTATTGGTCAACAGGCTTAAAGAGAAACTCACTAAAAAATGCCAGTCAAAATGGATACAAAGCTTACTGAGCATATAGAAGCCACAAATAAAATGTTGGCTGAGGTAAATAAGGAAATGCACGTAGTTCTGTGTATGTATTTCTACCAATAAGTTAGTGGCGCCATGAACAAATTCCTTTTATAGGTCATCCCAATTGCACTTAGAAATCACCTTGAGTAGTTTGGATGGTAATTAGTCCACTAAGTGGGGGACTGGGTGTATATATTAATTCCGAGTTAGTATAAATATATAACTAGTAGGTAACTAAAAATAAATAAAAGTATAGTGGGGGGATCTAAAACAATGTAGAACATTATTATTTTAAGGTCTCTGTCATGCCATCAATATCAATAGCACAATTCAATAAGTCAACTCTAGGTTCAATTAGTTTCATAGTGAATGTATATTGTATCTATTACTGTTGTGAGGGGAATATATACAAGGTTACTAGACTCTGCTAATTAGTTGTTAATATTAGATGGTATAGTAAGGGTAAGCTCAAATTGTAGATGCTAACATCTTTAATAATCATCATATTTAAGTTAAATTAACAAAACCCTATCAAGCTAACCCTTAAAGCAGAAAGACTCTAACTCAAAAATCTTAGAAAAAGAAACAGAGCCCATCAGCAATACTGGAGCCTCAACTCACTGTAACAGAACCACGGGGAAACGTGGAAATAAATCTCCTACAGAAAGCCCTGACAACCCAGAGAACAATATCAGGGATCTTGAAATAGCTTAATCCAAAGATAAAAAAGGCAAAAAGGCTGATAATTTCTTGGTCCAGAAATTCCTAGAATTGAAACAGGAAATGCAACAGGAAATGAAAGAGCTATGCCAGGATGTAGCTATCAGCAAACATTGACAAGAAATTAGAGGAAAATAAAAAAGATACAAATGAGAAGATAATAAAAGGCAATACAAGAAATTAGAGAAGAATTCAGCAGACATATAAAAAACTGACAGCTGACATTAAGAATGTGCAAAACATAGAGAAAAAATAAGTAATCAGTTTGAACATATTGAAAATACATTATTAGGCCTAAAAGATAAAACAGATGAGCTGGAATGTACAGGCAGTGTAGAATGCAAAACAACAAAGAAGAAAGAGAATGGCTGCAACAGCTGATGGATGGCTCAAAGACAACCTCAGAATTATGGACGTGCAGGAGAAAACTGAGGACAAACAAAAGGCTTAAAGGTCATGATCAATGAAATTATGGAAGAAAATTTCCCAACTCTAAGGAAAGAAATGAACATTGAGCTACTGGAGGCATATAGAACACCAAACAACTTTGATCAGAAGAGGTCCTCATCACGACACATCATAATGAAAATACTAAAGATCCAACACAAAGAAAGAATATTAAAAGCCATAGGAGAAAAACAGAGGGTGACTTACAAAGATAATCCCATCAAGATAACCGCAGAGAGCTCAGACTTTAAAAGCCAGGAGATCATGGAGCAATATCATCCAAACACTAAGAGAACATAAATGCCAACCAAGACTGCTATATCCAGCGAAATTATCTTTTAAATTAGAGAGAGAAATTAAAACTTTCCATGATACAGAAAGCTTAAAGGAATCTGCAGCCACTGAGCCAGCATTGCAGAGAATACTTAAAGGAAACTTAGGAAGTGAAAGGGCGGCCAGCGACACCAATGACCCCAGAGGAAAAGCGACAACAGCTAGGGGAGAATGAGCTGATAGAAGAGTAAGTCTAATAAATAATACTGAAAAATCATAACGAAGGGAGGACATACCAAACATACCTCGATAAATACTCTGAACATGAATGGCCTCAATTCATCTATTAAAGGGCATAGACTGGCTGACTGGATGAAAAAACAAAACCCTGTAATTTGCTGTTTATAAGAGACACACTTTACCCACAAGGAAACTCACAGACTGAAAATAAAAGGATGAAATTCAATATTTTATGCGACAGGATCCAGGAAATAAGCAGGGGTAGCTATAGTAGTCTCATACTCATTCGATTTCAAAACAATACAGATTAGTAGAGACAAAGATGGTCACTACACTATAGTGGTTAAGGGAACAATAGAACATGAATAATTCACAACCATCAATATATATGCTCCCAACTCTGGAGCACCCAATTACGTAAACCAAAAATTATTAGATGTGAACGGTCATATAGGCCCCAAGAAATCATACGCCACTATCACAGAAAGACCAGACAGAAAACCCACAAAGATATAACAGTTAAATGACACTATAGAAAACTTGGACCTAACATATGCTTACAAAGTTTTCCACCCAACACCAACAAAATGAATGTTCTTCTCAGCCGCACATGGAACATTTTCTTAAAAAGACAAAATTCTAGGTCATAAGTCTTAAATAAATACAAAAATAGAAATAATTCCTTGTATACTTTCAGATCATAGTGGAATAAAACTGGAACTTAACAGCAAGAGAAACAGAAGAAAATACAAATATACATGTGAGCAACTTTCTACAAACAGATAGATCATGGAAGAAATCAGAGAAGAAAACAAAAACCTGATAGAGTTGAATGAAGAAAGTACATCAGATCAGAATCTATGGGACAAAATGAAAGCAGTACTTAGAGGGAAATTCATAGACATAAATGCACACATAAAGAGAATAGAACAGTCACAAATAAGCACATTCGTGATTTACCGCAAGGCCTTCGAACAACAATAGCAATCTAAGCCAAAAAGTAGTAGATGAAAAGAAAATATAAAGGTCAGATCTGAAATTAATGAAATTAAAAAGATAAAAAGATTAATGAGTCAAAGAGTTTGTTCTTTGAAAGAATAAAGACGTTTGAAACACCTCTAGCTAAACTCATCAAAAGAAGGAAAGAAAAGCACAGATTAATGCACTCAGAAATGAAAAGGGTGAAATTGAAACAGACTATGCAGAAATTCAGAATACTATGAGAAATTATTTTGAGCATGTATACTCTAACAAGTGAGAGAATTTGGAAGAAAAGGATGACATTCTAGGCACACACAAAATACCAAAAATGAATAGAAGACATAAAAATCTTGAGTAACCCCATTACACACACAGAAATTGAAGCAGTAATTAAAGCTATACCTACAAATAAAATCCCAGGACCAGATGGATTGACAGCAGAATTTTTTTTAGTACTTCAGGGAAGAACTAACTCCAATTCTTCTCAAACTGTTCCATGAAATTGAAAGGAAAGGAATACTATGAAACTTATTTCTGGAGGCTAGCATCACCTTAGTCCCCAAACCAGACAAAGACTTAACTAGGAAGGAAAATTATAGATCAATCTCTTTAATGAATATAAATGCAAAAATTCTTAATAAGATTCTGGCAAATAGAATCCAGCAAGTAATCAGAGAGTGTGATCCCGTGGGCTTCGTTCCTGGGATGCAAGGCTGGTTCAACATATGTAAATCAATTAATGTAATACACCATATCAACAAAAGCAAAAACAAAAACCACATGATCATCTCAATGGATGCAGAAAAAGTCATTGATAAAATTCAACACCCTTTCATCACAAAAACTGAGAAATATAGTTTAGAAGTCTAAGTCATAGAAGACATATGTGCCAAACCTACCACAAGTATCATAGCAAATGGAGAAAAAATGGAAGTGTTTTCCCTTAAATCAGGAGCACAATAAGGCTGTTCACCCTCACCCCTCTTATTCAACATAGTCCTTGAAACACTTGCCATACAATCAAGCAAGAAAATGAAATAAAGGGGACATGCATTGGAAAGGAGGAAGTAAAATTTTTCTTATTTGCAGAACATGTGATTATCTACATAGAAGATTCCAAAAACTCCACTATGAAACTCTCAGAAATAATAACCAAATTCAGCCAAATCACAGGCTACAAAATCAATACTAAAGCATCAATATCTTTTCTCTCCACCAAAAAGGAACTCACTGAGAAAGGGCTCAGAAGAAAAATCACATTCTCAATAGCCCAGCAAAAATTTAAATACCTAACCAAGGAACTGAAAGACCTATATAAAGAAAACTACATTACACTGAAGAAAGAAATTGTAGATGACATCAGAAAATGAAAAGACATCCTCTGTTCTTGAACAGGCAGAATCAATATAGTGAAAATGACTTTACTGCCAAAACTGATGTACAGATTCAATGCAATTCCTATCAAAATACCAACATTTTTTCACAGAACTTAAAAAAATAATTCTTACATTTATATTGAACCAAAGGAGACCTAGAATAGTAAAAGTAATCTTGAGTAACAAGACTAAGGCAGGAGGTATTGCAATTTCAGACATCAAATTATACTATAAAGCAACAGTCATAAAAACTATTTGACACAAAAACAGACGGATAGACCAGTAGGTCAGAACTGAGGATGCAGAGACAAACTCAAGAACCTTCAACTATCTAATATTTGGTAAAGAAGCCAAAAGCATACACTAGAAAAAAGACAGCCTCTTCAACAAATGGTGCTGGGAAAATTGGACATCCACATGAAGAAGAATGAATACAGACACACACCTGTCACCATGCACCAAAATTAAATCAAAGTGAATCAAAGACCTAGATATTAAAACTGAAGCTCTGAATCTCCTGGTAGACAAATTAGGCAAATATCTAAAAGACATATGTGCAGGCAAAGACTTTTTAAAATAAGGTACCAAAAGGTAAATAAATAGCCCCCAAAATTAACAAATGGGATTATGTCAAATTAAAAAGTTTCCACATGGCAAGGGAAACTATCAACAGTGTAAAAAGAGAACTGACAGGTTGGTAAAAAATATTTACCATCATTACCTCAGATAGGAGGCTCATAACCAAAATACGTAGGGAACTAAAAAACGTATGCCCATCCATATCAGAATTCTGATTGAAAAATGGGCAAAAGACATGTATAGACAGTCTTAGGTTAAGAAGTTCAAATGGCAAATAAACACATGAAAAGATGTTCAATTTTCTTACCCATTAGAGAAATGCAAATGAAAACATCACTAAGATACCATCTGACTCCAGAGAGATTGGCACATACCAAGAACTCAAGCAATGAGCAGCGCTGGCGAAGCTGTGGGGAAAAGGAACCCTCCTGCACTGCTGGTGGGAATGTGAACTGGTACAACCACTAAGGAAAGCAGTATGGAAGTTTCTCAGAAGAGTGGAAGTAAATATCTCCTTCAAAAAGAAAAAGGGGAAGAATTTGTAATTTTGTCATGATACGTATATACACAAAATACTCAAGATCAATGTAAACTTTATGTATTTCACTTATACATATCAATAAAATGGGATAACAAATAAAATCAGCAAGACAAAAGCGTCATATTTTACCAAGGCAAAGTCATTCCAATTACTGCAGATTTCTCAATGCAATCTTTAAATGCCAGAAGAAGATGGAGCATAATCTTTCAAGCTTTAAAATACAGCGAGTGTCAACCCAGCAAAATTATCCCTGAAAATTGAAGAAGTAAAAAATTTTTGACCAAGAAGTTCTAAAGAAATTTGGAACCACTAGCCTTGCATTGCAAAAAATAGCTGAAGGACTCTTTAAGGACAAAGAGACAAGCAGCACCAAAGAACATAGAGGAAAGGAGACATCTAAAGACAAAGTGTAACAAAAAATAGACATCAATTGTTTGAACTGTATTCCATTAAAACAGTACCAGCTTTCTCGTAAAATCTGTGGAACTTTCCCCCATAATTATTGCCTTTACTAGTATATTATTTGCAAAACCTAATAATTATATTAAACATGGGGAATTGCTATAAAATCTTAATCTGTGAATCTTTTCTCCTCCTATTTTATTAATATGTGTAAGTACAAGATTTAAGGTTTACATCGAAGTTGAGCATTTTGTGCACCTACAGATCTTGTCAAGGTGACAAGGCCTTCCCCGCTCTCCTTTCCACCCTCCCCCTACCCACCACTCTATTCCTCCCAGCCTTACCCCCTGGATTCTTTTGTTTTTCTCTTTAAGTTCCATGAGATAGTTGGGATCTGGGTTTCTCATGTCAGAGAGACCATTCAATGTTTCACTTTCTGCTTCTGACTCACTTCACTAAGCATAATGGTCTCAAGTTTCTTCCATCTGCCTGCAAAGGCCTCCACACTGTTGGACTTTATAGATGCATCGTATTCCATTGTGTATAAATACCACAGTTTGTGTATCCACTGGTCTGTTGATGGGTATTTTGATGTCTTCCATGCTTTAGTTATTGTTAGTTGTGCTGCTATGAACATGGGTATACATGTAACTCTGTTATGAGTTGTTTTGTACTCTTTTGGGAATGTTCCCAGGAGAGGTATTTCTGGATCAAAAGGGATACTTATTTCCAATCTTTTGAGAAATCTCCATACTGCTTTCCAATCTGTGAAACCTTTTGACGTGTATGATGTTGTATAGATATTTAGTTGGTTTTGGAGTGGCAGAAGGCAATGTTTTTGATTTGGGATATTTTTAGTCTTAAAAACAGTAAGAGTTGGTAAGTAAGTGGTTTGGGGAGCTTCTTTTCCTGAAGCTGTCATTTAGTGGTAGAGATGACGGATCATGTAGCCTTAGTCCATTTGCGAAGAACTAAGAACTTAGTTCAACCTGTGACTTTTGAATTTTACGTTTCAGTTTTATGCACTTTAATTAAATGTGTAATAATGATCTTGCTCTTTTCTTCCTGCCCCTCATTCAGAAAGAACTCTTTAAAAATTCTGAAATAAGTAAGAATGCCATTGTATCTGTTGCTTTGTGTGTAATATACTTTTGTGATATAGACGTAAGTTCATTTAATGTGGACATTCGATGTTAGACTTAAGGTCATTCAATGTAGCAATTCACTTATTTGGACTTTGATGTAATTTTGTCCTAAGAAGACTGATTGATATAATGATAACTTGAATGTCTTTCGAATGTACACACATTTGCTTTTCAGTACTTAGCTAAGGAATTTGAAATTTAACTTCTCTCTTTTTTTTCTTTATTACATTTCCTAGCCTTACGAATTCCGTTGTTACAGCTCTTTTCCTATGCGGACTGGTGAGCAAGGTCAAGTTCTATGTTTGTGTGCAGAAGTCCGAGCTTCTGTGCTGAGAAAATCTAGATCAAAATCCAGAATTTACCAGACCCTGAGTATTTTTCCTTTTGGTAGTTTTTTGTATGAGGGTCTGGAGATACCTCTTTTTAGGGCATCAGAGTACAAGATAATCCTGCGACGATGGAGCTAAGTGTTTTCCTTCCAAATGAGAACTGCTGTCAACGCCAAGGTTAGACACCCAATCTTAGAGGGAAGTAGTCTTCTGTGTCACAGCTATTTGCTCTCCTAGGGGCAATCAAAATACAACAATTTTGTAAATATCCAAATAAATTTCTTATCCCAGATACTTTGTTTCATTTTAGCATAGAAGAAATTTTGGAGTCAATGGTGGGGACATTTTGGAGGAAGGTCATTGCAGTCAGCAGAGGAAGCTTTGATCTGGGAATTATCGGATTTGTATTTTAGTTCCAGTTTTGGCAGCTGACTAATATAAAAACCACCATATGTGTTAAAAACAGGATTTGAAATCCTCATCGCTATTCTCTCGGGAATTTTGAATATTGCCTCTGAAAGGTCACTAAACCCATGGTATGATTGCAATTTATAATAGCATAATTCCCTCAAGATATAAAAGGGAGGCTGTGGCAGAAGCCAAATAATTCCTGCAGAAAGTGAGGGGGGCTATGGGATTTTTTTCACAGCTGTTTGGTTTTAGTGGCAAGGTGACAAACTCTAGGATAAATGGAACTTCATTTGTTCAGATTTTGATTTTTAAAATCATCTTATTTGGTTCTTTTCTAGATTAATGATCGACCAGAGGTGGTTCACGGAGATTTGTTCATTTAAATTCAATCCATCCCAAAATTGAAAAGGTACGCTTCTTGTCAAATTGTTGCATTTATTACGTCCATGTGTCTTCAGGTTAGATCAGCTGTCGCGGAGAAGAGCTAGTACAACCGAGAGTCATTCTTACCAGCTTGCGGCCTGAGGCAGCCGCTGGTTCCAGTTATTTCCTTTGCAGGACAATGCCACTTCCTCTCGTGGCAGATTCAATTTCCATAGTTATTGTCTACATATATTTATGTAAATTCCTGTTCCTAGAAGGTTTCAACTCAGCTGATAAAAAGCAGTCAGTTTGATTTTCTTCCCTTTATAAGAGAGTGACAAAGGCAGCTTAGGAAGTGTTGATTATTCAAGTAAAACAGTAGCTCTAAATTCTTTGACTTTCCAGGCTTGTTCTTTAATAGAAAATAATGCTGTAAATAGAAGTGAGCCCGTTAGCTAGAAACAATTCAAGGATTGAATTCAATAAAAACTCCCCTGGGTTTCTGCATGAAAGCTATTGAATTTGGCTGCAAATGAGCAAAAAGCACCTTCAAAAATTTTTTTCTTATCCTTTCCCATTGTAGAGTCCTTGATTTAGTTTATTAGGTAATAATAGATCTCCATTGACTTACCCAACTGGTATATTTAAATACCTATTTCATTTAAAGATAGGTATTCAAATACCTATTTCATTAAAAAATATGTTCAAAAACGAGTATAACAGCTTGTTCAACCATCCTTCTTAATAGCTCCTTTGGAGTCTCTCTGTGCTCTCAGCTAAATCCAAACTTGCAGAATTTCATTACGAGAGAGTATTGAGTCAATTCAATTACCCTTGGAATTTGTGGTGGTCTGTCATGTTAGAGTTTCACCCCAGGGAACCACAAAGTGCATTCATTTTAATTTCGCTAAATCCACACGAGGCTGTCCTGACTGAAGATATTTGGGGAGTGAGATCTGATCATTTTTTCTAACTTTTAAAAAGTGAGGCAAGTAACATACACATAGTAATAAGCAGAAAACGCCCCACTGTTAAGTATACAGTTCCGTGTATTTGTACATATACATATAGCCATAATGATCACCCTGATGAAGGCAGAGACCCTTCCCTGCATCCAGAAGGCTCTCTATGCTTGTTTTCCAGTCAATATTCCCACCCCAGAGGTAACCACTATAAATAGAAGAATGATTTTATCATCATTGATTACTTTTGCCTGTTCGTTATATAAATGAATCCTTCTCACATTGTATGCTCTGTATTGTGTTTTCTTTCACTTAATGCTATGTCTGTGAGGTTCAGCTGTGCTGTTGGTTGTAACAGCTTATCTTTTTATTACTGAGTACTATTCTTAGTACATGAACATATCAGAGCCCATTTAGACTGTTTTTATTATTGGCCACTTGGATTGATTCCAGTTGGGGATGCAGTGAATAAAGCTGCAGTGAACGATCTGGGATGCCTTTTGGTAGATATGCACACTCATTTCTCTTGCATGTAAACTTAGGTGTAGGAACACTGGGACAGGTGTGTGCTGTTAGCTTTCATAAATGTTGCTAGCTTTCCTGTGTGATTACTCCAGCATACTTTCCTAGCAAATGGTGGAAGACAGTTCTAGTTGCTCTGCATCTTACCGACTGTGGACATTGTCAGTCTTTTTAAAATTTAGGTAAAAGATTAGTGATATATCCCTGAATTTCATTCAGGAAACATTTCCCTGTTGTGTCTTTTTGTTTGGCACATTTTCATATGCTTGCTGGTCATTTTAATATCTTTTCAGGGACCCAAGTATCTGTCTGGTACTTCCTTAGAGAATTTTTAATGTTTAATCTTCTTACCAATGTGTGAAACTCTTTGTATGCTCTGGACAAGAGTCCTTCGCCAACCATGTGTATTGCAAATATTTTTCCTAGTTCAAGTGACCTATCTTTCTATGCTTTCAACAATGTCTTTGATAATAGAAATTATTCAATGAAGTCAAATTTATCATTATTTTCTTTTCTATGTCCTATTTAAGAAATTCCTATTCATTATAAAATAGGGTCGATTCTTTCATTGTGTTCTGTGCATATTTTGAAAATTCCCTTCATGGAATCAGTAGCCTGAGTGGTTCATTCTTGAAGACTTTCAAGAAATCAAATTCTTCATTTAGTTAGAGGCAAGGAGACTTTATTCAGGATGATAATAGTTGTGGTGGGATGTTTATTTCCACTAGGAGGATCGTGATTGCTTTTTGTTGCTGATTGTATTCATTTGCAGTACATTAAAATTATATCAGTTTTTAATATGGACTGATTATAATCATTTAGTTTTTGACATTGAAGGGTGAATTTTTTGTGCTAGTAAAAACATTTTAGATAATATAGAAGGAAAGGGGAATGAAAATACATTTGTAATTAGTTGAGAGAAAGATTGCTAAAATGAAAAGCTAAAAATATTTATGACCCAAAGTCAAGAAGAAAAGAGGACGTCAGAGTACTCCAACGAGCCCTTTGTTGAGAAGGCCAGTTAAGGGCATCAGCTTGTCCTAATTCCCCCAAACCTAGCATGCAGACTGATCAAATAGAGTTAGTCCATGGAACAGAAGCCAATCGGAGGTGTTTGGAGGATAGAAAAGGAGAGATGGCATCATTTTTCTCTCCAATGATGCTTTATGCTTGAAAGCAAGGGTACCTTAAGGCCACTTGGACCTTAGATTGGTTGTAGCCAGCAATAGGTACAGTAACAGAAACTTCTGGACCCTGGCTCTGTGTCTGCTGGATCGGTTGCCTCAGGTTCACTATCAAACATCCAAGCCATCATTGCTGTATAACCACCACTGTGTATCTGTGGATCCATCCTTACCTTTTCCTCATTGCTTCTGTCAACCTGGGTGGCCCATATCCTGGTCTTCTCCTGCCCTGTACCTTCTGGTTGAGTTTGGCCAGTGGGGAATATTTTTGAGAGACCAGAGGAAAGGAAAGGAAATAGGAAATCTTTTCTTCAGGGTTGCTCCAAGTTGTCTGTGCCTAAGCCCTAAGGCCGTTGTCCCTCAGATAACCCTTACCACATGGCACTCACTCTAGGTTCTAGAAACTTCTTCCTAGCTCTTTAAGGCTCGAGGGGCCTACAACCTTCTATAGTTGTTTTTTTCTATAAGACTGCACTATCTCATATAACTTCCTTGTATACTTTCTTTATGAGTCTCTACATACAGTTCTACTAGTACACTTTTCTCCATTGACCAATATATACAGAAATTACAATTGCCTGAGAGGGTAGGTTGCACTTTGACTGATATTTAATTTGAAAAAAAAAAACCCCTAGCAAACATGTTGCATAGCGCAGAATTTCTGTCTGATAAGTGGTTTCTATACTCCTATTATGTTATGTTCATCCTTTTCAAAGCAGGACCTGCCATTTTCTGAGGTATTCTATATTAAGAATGTCGCTTTCTTTTTCTTTTCCCCCTGTATTTCCATATTTTTCAGTTCTTAGTTTAAATACTAATTCTAAGGTTACCTGAAGAGTGTTATGTACTATTCATTCTTAGCAAAGAATAATTTGAATAATAAGAGTTAGAAGTTTGATTTCAATATATATTTGTGTTTTTGTTTTGTGTGTTTGTGTGCCCCTCCTCCAACATGTGGTCTGTGGGAGGGAGTCCTTTCTATTTTTCACTATAAGGTGACTGCACGTGGTGTTCGTTGCCTTTGTAAGTGCTGAATGAATAGGTACTGAGTGTTAATGATTCATAATAATCCCAATAAAAAAATGAGTTGCATCGCATTGAGTCTTTGCAGATGAGTTGATTATATATTATTAAAATAAAAGTCAACTTTAAGAAATATAATAAGAGTAAAATTAAGGAAAACAAAAGAACAGCATTTATCTAAAGTTTATCACCCAAAATATCAAATCTTAATATTCCACTTCATCTTTGTACAGTCTCTCAAAAATTATTATAAATTAATAAAAATTTGCTTTTTCTTTATATTTAAAATATCACAGATACATTCTTTTTATTGAAAAATGCTTTAGTTACTGTTTTTAATAAGTACATGCAATTTTACACAACCTTAAAACCAGTTAATATATAGATCATGATTGCTCTTTGTCCTGTTGTGTGACATTTAGATTGTTGCCTACACTTTATTCTTATGACTCTGACCTAAATGAATTGTTTCATGACACTTCTGTGCAAGAAAGGTCACATTTCTTTATTTTCCTAAATCAAATTAAATCTAGCTAGAGCTCTCACCTGGGAAGGTTAATAACAAATCCAATCCCAGCCATTTCAGAAAAAGTGTCAGTCCCTCTCATTGGTTTTTACTAGAAACCTGGGGGTTATATGCTTCAAGAAAATTGGAGGAGGACTCCTTATTATCAGCTTGAGGTTTTTTTCTGGCATGAAGCGTTTGTTCCTATTGTCCTTTAGCTATGGCTGCTCAGAGTAGCAGCACTGATGTGTGTTTTTGGAAGTCCTGGTTATTTGGGTGGAGGCTCTAACATGTAACCACCACCCTCCTCTTGCCTCCCACAGGGTCTCTGTCTCTGCAGGAGGATTGTATTCAACCAGGTACACAGTTTACTCACCTAGAGCATTTTGCTTACTCAGGTACTTTTCCCACCCCACACATACCAAACCCAAACCTCTCCTCACCGTGTTCTAGGACTAACTCCTTCTCTTAGCGGTTGCAATGTTCAGTCGGACAATGTTCATTTTTTTCCTCTAATCTAGATCTTTCAAACCTAAGGCTTCAGTGAAAGTTTTCTTCAAGGAAACAAAAATATCTTGCTAAGTGCCCTGAAATTCCAGTTTAAGAAAAATCCAGGATTTAAAATACAAGACCATGCACATCCTTTTTGTGAAATCAAGGTGGGAAAGTCCTGAGAGCATTTAGAGCATATTCAGAACCCAATATTCTCTCTTGCATATGAAAAGTCTGTGACAAATATTGTGAAACTTCTCATTTTTTCCCCCAAGAAATACAATTATTGGTTCAGCTTTTATAAGTGTTTCACTAGTTTCAAAATTAAAAGTTAAAACTGATTTTAAGTATTTGAATATTTTAAGAAAAGGAACCCAAAAAGATATTAACTCACATAAAATGGTTTCCAGTGTAGTTAGAGATGCATGAAACAATTTAGGTAATTCTCCCTCTGAAGACAAAGAGGAAATATGGAGATTATGTGGTTAAAAAATTGAAAAATAAGGTCTAATCCTCAGCTTCTTCTGTCAGTGATATTACAGTGTTGTGCTCTGCTTGTGCTCCACCAAGGAGAGCTTGCACCTCTATCTGCTGGGCTCAGCAGTTCCAAAATGTGACAATCATGTCATCAGGGAACACATCAAGTGGTATCAAAGGGCTAAGAGTTAAATCAGGCCAAAACCAAGAAAGAACTGAGGCCTGGCGGGCAGGTTCCCTATTCCAGGGTGCTTTCCTGAGAAGAGGGTGGCTGTTGGCTCTAGAGAAAAGATTCTTGATCTAGATATTCTTGAAAGGAAATAGGAATTTCAATTCGGAACTGAAAAGACATCAGAAAGATGCCCGTGAAACCCTTGGCTTTGAAATTATCCACCGCAGAGTTACATTCTGAGAGTAAAAACACACCGGAAGTAAAAGGCTAAATTTCATGCACATCCTTTCTATTGTGAGTAAAAGGAAGTGGCCCCATGTTCGCAGTCCTCTAAACCATTGACAGAAGCAACAGACTCTTTTTATAGAAAGATAATAGCAGTTTTGTATTCAAGTTCATTTAAAAATTATTTTGCAAACTAAGATCTGATAGATAATAGTCAAAAATCAGCATCAAGATGACAAAACATACACACACGTGTGTGTGCACACACAGATAACGAAGAACCAAGGAATCGAGTAGACACAACCGACAGCAGAAATAGGGAACTGTGGGCTTCATATATTAAATAGAATGAAGTTATTAAACACAGACTTTGGAAAATAATATTTTTGTAATGAGTGACAAAATACATGATCTTTTTTCTTCCCAAGAATTGGAAATCATACAGAGGAAAAAGATTGAAACTTTTTGAAAGTGAGTTGGGAGCATTTCATTAAGCTCTTTGGTGAGAAAAAGACTTCAACATGACGCTATGTACTGATCATGAGGTATAGGAAGAGACTAGAAAACTTACAAACTAAAAGGTTGAAACATTAAAAAATTGAAATCAATAATTTCTGTTCATCAATTTCAGGTATTTGTTACATTGGAGATACATAATAAAAAAGAAGCTATGTGTCATTAAAAGTACTATTCAAATGTCATTGTGATATATATGAAAAGTTTACAACCTCATCAGTCATCATAAAAATGCTAATTACATGCAAAATAGGTAGCAATTCAGATACCACAAATGACCAAAAAAAAAGGAAGGCTGATGATACCGATACTGAAAGTTTGTGAGAAGGTGGAATGAGGGAACCCACATTTGTCTTTGGCAGAGCATAAATTCACCCAATAATGTTGATAGGTAGTTGGATACTATATACTGAAGATTCAGGTAAACCATGAGTTGTTGGTGAGCTGAACAAGCAGCGTGCAGGGTCAGCTTCTACCTGTTCATGAGAACTGAGTGCGGACGGAAATCTTGTGATTCAGTTGCTAAGCCACCGATGCTGGTAACCGGCCATTGTTGAGACATTCACACCGTACACACCAACCAGTACTACTCAAGAATCTCTTTTTCAGAGAGCTGTTTTACAAGTACAATACGGTCTTAGTTACTTTTTCATTGCTGTGACTCGATACCTGACACCAACAAACTTGGGAAAGGAAAGGTTTATTTTAGCTCAGTCTCGAAGGTCACAGTCCATTCAGGGGCAGCTGGCAACAATCGAAGTACATGGCAGAGAGAGAGGTGGAGGCAGCTTCCCCAGACAAACAGGAAGACAAGCTGAGGCTAGTTGAGACTAGTCCCCGTCCTCCAGGAAGGCAGGTGCAGCTTATGTATCCTTTCAGGTCTCCGCCCAGTAACCAGTCCCTGCCGCATCCAGGTGTGGCCACTATACACAGTTAATCCTAACTTAACTGCAATCCACCCCTCCAGACAAGACCCCAATCCACCAACATCACATGGTTCTGTTAAAATACATGAGACTTTTGGGGGACACTCCAGATCCTAACCACAACAAATACTGTGAAAGACATAGCAGCTCCAATCCTGGTATATTCAACAAAATCTTTTGGGCATCAAAAGACATGCAAAATAAGGCTTATAGCATCCAAAACTATCAACAACCCAAAAGTTCATCAGAAGAATGGGTGAATAAATTGTGGTCTGATCATATAATAGGCTATTATTTCCTAATAAAAATGAATTACAGCTTTATGCAACAATGTGATTGAGTCACACACACACAAATTGCTGAATCAAAGAATATAATATCACATATGTTATACATCGTATATGTAGGGTAACTCACAAACAAAACTGAACTATAGCTGAGGTGGTGTGATGGTTGGAGGGATTGTGTCAACTTGTTGCAACTGGGGAATGTCCAGGGAATAGCTTTCAGGTGTGTGTTGTTGACTTGAGGGCCAGGAAGTGGAGACGGGTCACCCAACTAGCAGTTTAAACTGAGTGGAGGGAAGAAGAAACATTGCTGCAGCCTCTTGCTACTCTGGCCTCCCTTGAGTCTCAGACACTTCACCTTGCTCTTGGTTTAGGTCTTCACTTTGCAGATCTCTACAGCAGAATCACATCAGTCTCCAGTCTTTGCCTTGATCTTTAGACAACTGTCCACAGCAGGTTTGCATCAGCTGTCCCACATACTCTGAGGTCCCTTTGGCATGGGCCTGAGTGACTCCTGGATCCTCTAGCTCTACCACGTGTGCGAGGCCCAATTTGGACTATCTTTCTTTCCAAACTTGTAAACCCTCCAAATAAATTCCCTTTATCGCTATAAATTCTATTAATTCTGCCTCTCCTAGAACCCTAACCAACGCAGGTGGTAAAACATTAAAGGCAGTCATGAGAGCAAACATCTGCTCTCCGTGGTCCAAGGATCATGCACAATGTTAGTTAGTACAGAATGGGGAGGTGGGCAAATCAAGCTGCTGGGTTCACATCCTACTGGTGATAACTTAATTGTTGAGCTACATCTATTTGTAGATGGGCTGGAAAGTTCGCCCAACATAGACTTCATTATCTTGAAAAGAAGGAAGGAAGGAAGGAAGGAAAGAAGGAAGGAAGGAAGGAATGAAGGAAGGAAGGAAGGAAGAGGAGAATGGACCCTAAAGGAGGGTGAATGGTCTATATATCTACTCCAGATACGTTCGTCTCTTGATATGTCAATTTTTGAAAAAGTCATAATAATTTATATCTTTGATATATGAGAGTAGTAATCTGGAGTATCTGTGTACCACATGTTACTAATTTTAACAATTTAAAGAGTATCGTCACAGTTACATACCTGTATACCCTTGAAACCTCATTGATTTCATGGTGTGTGTACGTACATGGGAAACTGGAAATTTAAATTCCTGTGTCGTTAGAGGGATTTGCAGTCAGTCCCTAGTGTGGTTCGTCTTTTTCATCTTAGCTCTTTTTGTAGGTGTGGGGTTGCACATTGTGACTTTCATCTTTATTTCCCAGAAGATAATGACATTGAGCATCTTTATGTGCTTATTTACTCCATATTCTGTTTGAAAATATTTTGATCATTATGAAAGTTTGGGTATTTGTGTTTCCATTGAGATTTTAGAATTATTTTTTGTCAGCCAGGTGTGGTTATGCATACATGTCATTTCAGTGCTTGGGAGGCTGAAACATGAGGATCCCAAGTTTGAAGTTTGCCAGGACTGCATAGTAAGTTTGAGGTCAGCCTGAGCTCAATAACAAGATTCTGTCTCAAGATCGATCCTCCCTCCCTCCCTCCCTCCCTCCCTTCCTCCCTCCCTCCCTTCCTTCTTTCCTTCCTTCCTTCCTTCCTTCCTTCCTTCCTTCCTTCCTTCCTCCTGTCCTTCCTTCTTGCAAAGAGGAGGAGCACTGTCAAGAATGTTCTAGATATAAGCCCTTTTATTAGATGTTATTAGGGTTGTGATTTGCAATTTTTCTTCCTGTGGGACCCTGACTAGGCCTGGGATGATTGTAGGTAGCAGTGGCTCATACCCTGATAATCTCAGTGCTCGAGGTGAGAGTGGCAGGCATGGGGCCACTCCCTCTTATCTCAGACCTAGGATGGGCCACAGCCCATCATACCCAAATTCCTAATTTCCCCCTGCTTCCAGACCCTTACCAGAAACCATGTGGTCAGATTTCCAAAGACCTGTCATGCAAATTAGGCTACTTTCAGACTCCAAATTCCCCTAATCAGTGTACAACCCTTGCCCTGTTACCTGGCTGACCCACCCCCCTTAAACTGCTTATAAACCTGGCCCTCACCTCCAGTAAATGAGCTGTTACACTGATTCGCCCTCCGGATGTGATTCCGTCCTACTCGTGCTGCTCCAGACCCTGTTCCCCCAGACTTCCTGGTTCCTGATTGCTGGTGGCCAACAGTGGCCAGGGATCCCCAGACCCCGATGTCTTCCTATCTATAATTTGCATTTTCATGTTCTTAATAGTGGCCTTTGAATAGCAAAAGTTCTATATTCGATGTGTTCTTTACATTACTTACACAAATGATCTCAAAATGGTTGATAGGCTAATCACATAAGAATTATAAAATAAAGCTGGAAGATAATATGAAAAAGAAGTTTTGTAGCTTTAGGTTTCACTGACAAAGATTCCATAGCTGTCATGCCAAAATCGTGATCGATATAAAGAGAAAAAAAGATGAATTGTGTATTTCTATTGAAAATAGGTTGCTGCATAGTTGAGTTACCTGTGTTCTTCCTACACTTGTTTATACTTTTTGAACCGATTTGTAATATGTAATTATTGTTCAGTTTTATATTATTTAAAATCGTTTCAAATTGTGGAAAAAAGAGTATTTCTATGAGAACTAATTGAATGTTTCAGGAAAATGGAACAAAGACTAATTGCTAGGTGAAGTGTGCTGCAAATTAAGAGTGGGACAGCTAATTGCAATATATATTATAAACATCAAGAGAAACTGTGCTCAGATTAAACAAAAACTCTCAATGATTAAAAAAAAATCCTGTAAATCATTGCTGATACATAATGACTGTGATTTTTGCAAGCAAGTGGATGTGGAGTTCCTATTGATGAGCTAATACATGTTCAAAATAAGGGAAATGATTCTATATGCAAAGGTTGCTGAATAATTGTGCATTTGCATCATTTAAGGTACTTATTGAATAATTTCAGCATTAGCTTTTTAGTTAACTACTAACCCAGTAGCCCCTATAAACAGGTTTATACCACGTACCACAATATACCTATATTGTGGTTAGGATCTGGCACATCCTCCAAAAGTCTCATGCATTTGAATGTTATGGATTATCTATGGGACCATGTGCTGTTAGGAGATGGGGGCCTGATGTGGAGGGGTGGATTATGGGTGTGGTAGATTATAGCTGTGTGGTAGAAAAGGCCTTCCTTTGGTAGATCATAGACTACAGGTGGGTGGTGGATTAAGGGTTTAAACCTGGAAGGGGCAGAACACTGAAGCTGAACCCAGGAGGAGCAGATCACCGGGACAGGATCTAGAAGGGTATATGCTACTTCTTTCCTTCTTCTGGGACTTGACTTGGCTTCCTGATTGCTGTGAGGAGCTGCCTCCACCTCTAGCTCTACCCATGTGCTTCCGCTGTTGCTGACCGCCCATGAATAGACTGTGATCTTCTTAAACCGTGAGCTGGAAAAACCTTTTTCTCTCCTAATTTGTTTATATAGGGTATTTAATCATAGCGATGAAAAAGTAACTAAGACAAGCTATATGCCACTGTATTCTACCTTACATATCCTATATATTAGCAAAATATATTCTATAGTGTTTAATTTTATTATATCATTTCATATTATAGAGATATTTAACATCTGTAGAATTTAGTGTTTCTGTCTTTTCCTTTATGGCTTATCTCTTATCTCCTTAAATAGCCTTCCTAACTTCTGATATGCTGTACTAGTAAATGCCCAATATTGTTTCTAACCAATTTTTGCATATTTCAGTTTTTTAAAAAATTTAATACTTCCTTTTTTGAGACAGGATCTCACTCTATAGCTGAGGCTGGTCCTGAACTCACTATGGAGCCCAGGCTAGCCTTCAATTCAAAGCAGTCCTCCTGCCTCAGTCTCCTGAGTGCAAGGATTACAGGTGTGCACCACCTTACCCAGCTTATGTGTTCTGGGGAATTGAACCCAGGGCCCCACACTTGCAAAGCAATTGCTTTACCCACTTGCCATTTCTCCAGCTCCAATTTTTAAAAAAATTAATTATTCAATAGCTATTGAGATAGAAACCTATTTTTCTTGAATTGCTTATCAGTTTATTTCAATATCATTCACTGATTTTTATAACACAATTATTGCTATTTTTTAAAATTTTAAATTCTAAAAAGCATTTTTTAAAATTTTACTATTAAGAGATTAGGAGAGAGGGTCTTGTTAAGTTACAAAGTTGCCTAATCCGGGCTAGCACTTGTGATCCTCCCACCTTAGCTTCCTGGAGTACTAGGATTATCTGACGGGCCTGGCTTCTTTTCCCTTTTTAAAGGAAGAAAGAAGATCACATTAAATTATAAGCTATGCTTGCAGAACAGCAATTCTCAGCGGGACAATGGGGTGGGAGAAGTGCTTCTTTAGGAGACACTGGCAACACCAGAAACAGTTTTGGTTGTCTCAACTCAGAGGGCCTTAGAGGTCTAGAAGCCAGGGGCCACAGACATTGCTAAATGTCCTGCAAGAGACAGGACAGCCTCCAAGAGAGTCCTAAAATGTCAATAGTGCTGAGTTAGAGAACACAAGAAAGACTTCTTGTAAAGAAGTGAATGAGGAGGGTTTGAGACCACAAAAGACTTAAAAAGAAAAAGAAAGAGGAAAACCATTCTCCACATTCATACATACTTTAGAATTTAAGAATATTTAAAGGAGGCTCCTGCACCCGGGAGCCCGTGGGACTGGGCCTTCTCACACCCATCCCTGCTGCACACCAGATGCACCCAGGTAATCACGGGTACTCCACCACCCGCACCTGGGAGCCCATAGGACTGGGCCCTTTTGTGCCTCCTCCCAGAGACATCCGGGTAGCCGCTGGCAGTGTCGTCATCAGTGCCCTCATCATTGTTGTCTTCATGACACCTCTTCCCCCGGCCCTGCACCTCAGAGTTCACTTGGCTGGTCCTAACCTCCATCCACTGCTGCCGCACTCAGAGGCATACAGGGGGCTAGACCCAGACCCCTGCCTACACGTTGAAATTCACAACTGGGCCTACTTCGCAGTTGTCACTGATACAGGCTAGAGGTACCCAAGCAGCCTCACCAAGATCCCAGCCCACACCTCTGAGGCCGTGCAGCTGAGCCTACTCAGCACCCATTGCTGCTGTGGGCAAGAGGCTTCCAGGTAGTCTGCCCAGACCCCTGCCTGCACCTTGGAGCCCACATGCCGGCCTACTTGGCACCCATTGTGGCAGTGAGCTGGAGGTACCCACGCACCATAACAAAGAACACAGTGGCAGGTTTATCCTTAACAGAGAGAACATCTAAAAAGTAAGTAAACAAAGAGTCAAATTCACATGGTTACAACATGGCAGGACCTAAGATATACACATCAATTATAGCCCTAAATGCTAATGGCCTCAACTCACCAATCAAGGGACATAGATTTGTCAGCTGGATTAAAAAAAACATAATTCAACCATATGTTGCTTGCAAGAGACACATTTCAAATATGAAGACAGACATAGACTCAAAGTGAAAGGCTGGAGTTCTATCTTCCACTCAACTGCGGGATCCCCCCTCCCAAAAAAGCAGGGGTAATGATACTGTTTTGCTGACAAATAGACTTTAAGCCAAAATGGTCAAAAAAGAAAAAAAAAATAAAGTCACTTCATTCTTGTAAAGGGAATAATCCAGAATGAGGAACTGATAATCATAAACATTTATGCCCCAAATAATTGTACACCGAACTACATAAAACAAAAGCTACTGAACTTTAAAAAACAGATAAACTCCAATGCTATAATAGTGGGGGACTTTAATACTCCTCTCTCCCAGGAAGACAGGTCAACTAGACACAAAATCAACAAAGACATGGCAGAGTTAGACTACACCATAGAAGAAATGGATCTGACAGACATATACAGAATTTTTAATCCAACAACAATTGAATACACATTTTTTCTCAGCCACCCATGGAACATTCTCTAAAAGAGACCACATCCTGGCTCTCAAAATCATCTTAAACAGATACAAGAAAATTAATATAATTTCATATACTCTCTTAGATCACTCTGGAATAAAGCTGGAAATCACCTACAACACAGAAAAAGATACAACTCAAACAAATGGAGACCGAATAGCACTCTTCTAAATAAACATTGTATTACAGAAGAAATCAAGGAAGAAAAGTTCACAGAAGCAAACAACAGTGGCAGCACATCACAACACAACCTCCACAATACAATAAAGGCCGTGTTAACAGGGAAATTCATTTTCATCAATGCAAATATAGAAAGAACTGAGCAAGCCCAAATAAATAACCTAACTCACAATTCAGGGCCCTAAAAAAAACTAGAACAAGTCAACCCCAAAGCTAATAGAAGGAAAGAAATTACAAAAATTAGAACAGAAATTAATGAAATAGAAGCTACAAAAATACTGAAAATAAATGAAGCAAAAATTTGTTTTTTTAAAAAAATAAAAAAGTTTAATAAACCCCTTGCTAAATTCACAAAAAAAGGAAAAATAACCTCTATGTGAATAAAATCAGGAATGAAAAAGGTAAAATTATAACAGATGACAAGAAAATCTAAAAGATTATAAGAACTTATTTTGAAAATTTATACTCTGATAAATTAAAAAATCTAAACCAAATAGGTGAGTTCCTAAACACATATCAACCACAAAACTGAATGAAGAAGAAATTAAACACCTGAATATGCCAATATCCACCAATGAAATTGAGGAAGTAATAAAAACATTTCCAACTAAGCAGAGATGGACTCACAGCAGAAATGTGTAAAAAACTTAGGGGAAGATTTAGTAGCAATACTCACCAAACCTTTTCAAGAAATTAAAAAGAAGGAAAATTGCTCACATCATTTCTTGAAGCAAGCATAACTCTAATTCCAAAACTAGACAAAGACCCCTACCACCCAAAAAAATCTATAAGCCAATATTCCTAATACATTTCGTTGCAAAAATACTCAATAAAATTCTTGCCAACAGAATGCAGCCAATCCAAAAGAAGATTATACATCATGACCAACTGGCCTTCATCCCAAACATGCAGGAATGGTTCAACATATGTAAATCAGTAAATGTAATGTACCACATTAACAGATGCAAAGATAAAAATCATATGATTATTTCAATAGATACAGAAAAAGCATTTGACAAAAATCCAACACCCATTTTTGACAAAACCTCTGAAGAAAATAGGAATAGAGGGACCCTAGCTCAATATGATTCAAGCTTTTTACAATGACCTCTCAGGCAATATTATCCCAAATGGAGAAAGACTGAAAGTATTGACACTAAATTCAGGACCAAGACAAGGATGCCCAGTGTCACCCCTACTACTCAACATAGTACTGGAAATTTTGGCAAGAGGTATGCATCAGGCAAGAGCAAGGAATAAAAGGAATACACATCAGAAGGGAAGAAGTAAAGATATCCCTATTGCAGATTACATGATACTCTACACAGAAGACCCAAAAATTCCACCCAAAAACTTAGAATTAACCAATAAATTCAGCAAAGTAGCAGGTTACAAAATAAATATCCAGAAATCAGTGGCATTCCTATACACCACCAACAAATTAAAAGACAAAGAAATCAAGAAAACAATCACATCACAATAGTAATAAAAATAAAAATATTTAGTAATAAACCTCACCAAAGAGGTGAAAGACCAATACAAAGAAAACTACAACGCCCTTTAGAGAGAAAATGAAGAAGACTTTAGTATATGGAAAGACATCCCATGTTCCTGGATAAGAAGAACTAATACTGTCAAAATGGCCATACTTCCAAAGCTACTATACATATTTAATGAAATGCTAATCAAAGTACCAACTACATTCTTCACAGAACTAGAAAAAAATAACTTTAAAATTTATATGGAACCAGAAAATACCCAGAATCTCTAAAGCAATTCTAAGTAGCAAGGGCAAAGCTGCAGGAACCACAATCCCAGACTTCAAAAAATACTACAAAGCAACAGTGATTAAATCTGCACGGTACTGGTACAAGAACAGATAGGAGGAACAGAACTGAGGATATGAAACAAACCCAAACACCCTTAGCCACCTGATCTTTGACAAAGGGGCCAAAACAATCCACTGGAGAAAAGACAGCATCTTCAACAATTGGTGCTGGGAAAACTGGATCTCCACATGCAGGAGAATGAACCTAGACCCATATCTGTCTCCACATACTAAAATCAGATGAAAATCAATCAAAGAACTGGACATCAAAACAGAACTACTGAACTTTCTGGAAGACAAAATAGGTAAAACCCTAAAAGACATAGGGACAGGAAAGGATTTTCTGAACAGATGACCAACTGCACAAAAAATTTCAGCAAGAATCAACAAATGGGACTACATTAAACTAAAAAGCTTTCACACAGCAAAACAAACAAACAACAAGGTTAAGAGAAAACCACAGAGTAGAAAAGATATTCACCAGTAACACTCCAGAACAAGGATTAATATCTAGAATATACAAAGAACTCAAAAACATAAAACACCCTAAAATAAATGACCCCGTCAAGAAGTGGGCAGCTGAAATGAAAAGAAGCTTCTCAGAAGAAGTACAAATGGTCAACAAGCACATGAACACATGGTTTTCATCACTGCACCAGAGAAATGCAAATAAAAATATTGTTGAGGTTTCACCGCACTCCTGTGAGAATGGCCTACATCAATAACTCAGAAAACAACAATTGTTGGTGGGGCTGTGGGGGAAAAGGAGCTCTACTCCACTGCTGGTGGGAATGGAAGCTGGTGCAACCATTATGGAAAACGGAATGGAGATTTCTGAGAAAGCTGAAAATAGAAATTGTATTTGATCCAACTACAGCTTTCTTGGGTACGTTCCCAAAAGGAATAAAGTCAACGTACCAAAAAGACACATATATATCCATGTTTATAGCAGCACAATACATAATAGCCAAATCCTGGGAAAAAACCTACCTGTCCATCCATAGAGGAATGGTCAAAGAAGATGTGCTACCTATACACAATGGAATACTATGCAGTCATAAAGAAAAAGAGATACGAAGCTTTCAAATGAAATGGGGCCTCCTTGAATCAATAATGCTTAGTGAAAGGGACTAAACACAAAAGATTGACTATAGATGGGTATCCCTCTTGTGAAATTCATACAATAACGGCATAAACAGGCCCCAAAAGAGTTCTAGAATGGGGGGAAATAATCAGTAGAAAAAAAGGTGAACCTCTGAAAAAGGGTGGGCAGAGATGAACATTGATTCCCCAAATTCTACCTCTAATGTGTTAATTGAATTTGGAATGCATGCATGAGCAAGAAAATTATATATATATATATATATATATATATATATATATATATATATATATATAATTTTTACATAATATATATAATTGTTAGGCAAGAAGAAAGCTAAAATTGCATATGTAATGCAATTTTTAAAATTCCTGTACCCTCAATTAATTGAAGTTTGAGATTCATTGGGGAAAAAAAGAATATTTAAAGCAGGGGAGCAAAATGCATTGTCTATTAGAAGAGAAAGGAAGTCATATATACAACATTGTTATAATTGCATACATGCAAAAACAGTTATGTGCTCTGAACTGCCCTCCACAATCTTTTATTTAAAAGTCATGTGAGGCATGAAGAGGATCTTGCTTGTAGAGAACTGTCATATTGATTGAGGAAAATAGTCTTTGGGGAGATTTCTCAGCTGTTAGATACAGCAATTCCCAAGGGCATGGAAAATACCTTGCAAGTTTCTTTCAAGTAGAAGCCAGGCTTCAATTAAATCAGCGATTCACTCCAAGGTACATAATCCATACTCTGAAATTCTTAACACTTGCTTTGCATAATGAATATTGGGGTTTCCAGAATGAACAAAAAGTACAGTTGCCTAGTTAAATTTGCTACTTACACAAAAACATATTTGTGGTTCATCTTAAACTCAAAATTAACCAACTACCTTTCTGTTCCTCACTCTCTATCCCCTCCCCCAAGACTCTACATGGTTACAAGAAAGTCAAAACCCCTGCCCCATTGATTTCTTCGTTTACATGTTCGCTTTTGTGGGAAAGGCTCTGATTTAAAATCTTCTCTACATTTGAATTCTGATCTTAAAAAATTAAATGTTCCAGTAAAAAGGTCAGCAATGGTTTGGACATAATTAGGTCGGGCTTAATAAAAACCAATTATAAGATCAGTTGCTATCAAAGCCCACGGCGGAGTAGAAACCACTACTATCCTTAGGACTGCCACTTGGTGGAGCATGGGGCTCCTCAGCGTAGTGCCTTCGGAACTTCTCTGTCTCAAAATCACAAAACATTTAAGTGTAGATTGTTGGGCCTGAATCACAATCTCTACTTTTAGCCCCATACTCTGAGTGACTCTTAACCCATCCCACAGCGTGAATACCGCTAGGCTAGAAATTTTCTGTTGCGCTGCTGTGCACATCTGACTTGGGAGGTACAGTTTCTTTGATTTCAGACTTCATTGGGTAAAATGGTTGTCATTTGTTAAGCTGTGCTCGTGAATTTCTGTTTCTTCTATACAAATTCCACAAACTCACTGCCCTACATTTAGTTTCAATCACTCATTCCCTTGTTGAACAAACCTTGGCTGGGACAAGCCTCTGTGACCCCGTTAAAGGCAAACTTCGTGGACAGACGTGTTCTTGCCACCTTCCCGAAGGGCGGGATCTTCATTTTTACACTTTCATCCTTTCTACGTTGTTGGCCGCCAAAATACACAGCCTTATTTTGCTTATTTGTTCTCCCGTCACCCATGGCAAATATTTAATTCGCTGCTAAATGACATCTATGGGGTTGAACTCACTTGTTCCTGTGTTGCCACATACGCTGGGGTCCCCGGATGCGTCGACAATCTGTGTGTATGCTTATCAAAGTGCCCTTGGGAAATGAAATAACATGTGAAACTCATTTGTTATATTCCAGCAAACTTCATAGAGTTCTCCCTGATTCCATCCTTTGGATAGATTTCTAGTTTATCTTATATGTGAG
Source organism: Ctenodactylus gundi (assembly GCA_004027205.1). Classification (NCBI taxonomy): domain Eukaryota; kingdom Metazoa; phylum Chordata; class Mammalia; order Rodentia; family Ctenodactylidae; genus Ctenodactylus; species Ctenodactylus gundi. The sequence continues at coordinate 421,024 of PVKB01000753.1, read as the reverse complement.
AAATGACCTTATAACCCGTGTGTGACAGTTGTTTGGGTTTTATTAAGTGCCCTGCTAGCTGGTGCTATAGGGGCATTACTCATAGATATTTGCTTGCTACCCCAGTAAGCCAAGAAAAATTATTTTTATATATTTAACTACGGCGTCTTTCTTCCCCTGAATGGCATTTAAAAGTAGTTCGTGGAATAAGGAGAATGCTGACAATTCTGACTTCAAATGAGGGAAGAATAGATGAATTGTCCTAACGGGTCCAAGAGGAGAACTTTTGTAATATATATGCCTCCTGGCACAAAGTGAGCTTGAGGAAAACTTAACATAATTACAAGCGAAAAGGGGTCTTTGCCCCTTCCTATGCAGGAAAAGAATCAGCTTGTTCTGCTACTTCTACCCCCAAAAGCACTGAGGATATGTCCACCAAGCCATATGAAGCGTTAACCCTTGAGAAAAGCAAGCTAATCCCATTTCTATTTAAAAAAGAAAAAAAAAAACATTGCTATGTTACTATTCATTTCAAAGTTATGCCTGATTTCTGTCATGTAAAAATAATTCATGGTTAAGATAATTCGTGAAGGCTTCAAGAGCAAATTCTTAACCAGGTACAATCTTCCCATGAGTTGTACTAAAGCCCAAATTAGGTATTTAATTGGTGAGTCTCTTAGAGTTGAATATAGAAAAATTTTAATAAAACGGATTATTTAATATAACTGCCAAAGCAAATAAGGTTATTAGCCTTTTCTACCAAGGATTTGTGCCTTAAGCACCAATTCTCCGGCAATTATATGTTGCGTTTTTGTTAAGCCTATGTGTGGGTATGTAGCGGATTATCTTATTATTAGGATGTGGCTGGGTAGGAGCAAAGGTTCAGATAGTTCTAGCTGCAGGCATTGCATAATTAATTACCCTTCTGCTCAGGCCTTCTCATTCATCCGGTTGGATCCAACTGGGTTGTGGTGATTTGTTTATTTCTTTTTTTCTTTTTTTGTTCCCCTCCCCCCACTTTCCCCAGATGCATACAAAGGTCCTCAGAAAAAAGCGGGAATAGAAAATGGCTAGTGACTGCTGATAGGAATGGCCAAGAGGCACTGTGCTTAGAATTGATCACCAATATTGTGGCTTCTGACAGTTACATCATCTTGAGAAAATTACTCAGTTTCTCTAAACTTCAATTCCATAATATTGAAAGGAAGTATTAATATCATAGGTGAGCCATGCTACCTGAATTAAAGGCAGATTGGAATACCAAAAAAACTGAAACAATGCAGACTGACATAAGTAGGGGTATGGCTGACTAAAGTGTGTGGTCTTTTCCCCTCCCGGTGGAGCACCATGTAGCTGGAACTAAAGCAAGGCAGTTTAGGAGTGTGAACATAACCAGGAACTCATGAACTTAACTGCCAGATTGGAAGACTGACCAGGCAGAGAGCAGTCACTGTAAAATTGTGTGTGTTTGCTGTTATATAAGATGAGAAACAAAACTGAAAAGATTATACTTTACTTGATAGTTTTATGATTGGTTTTGATATTGATAGACTTCTTTAAGCTATTTTTATTAATGTTATAGATCAAGAGTCAAATTTTCATGGTAGGAAGCAAAATTGTAAGAAAGGACTTATAAGTGTAAATTTAAAGAAGTGAATCAAAAAACTATAAAAAAATTTAAGTTTGAATGGTATCTGTTGAGTTCCTGATGTAGAAAATATGTTTTGTCACTCTGTCCATTGAAGAAAACCTGCATCACACCACAGGAATACTGGAAATTTTGGTACCCAAATTTGAGTTCCTAGCTTTCATACTAAAAAAAAATCCCAGAAAATAGTTATTGTTAAGTTTAAGATATTTTGTGCCAGAAATTCAGATATAATCAAAGAAATTATATCATAAGTCTATGAAGACCGATTGAAAGGACTTCAGTTGTCCAGATTTTGGGAAATTTGATTAACATAAACTATGCACTTATCTGAAAAATCACTGAATAAATAAAAAATTCATGAGTCTATGTTGATCTAAAGAACTGAAGAAACACTTGTTTGCTACCAGTGCACAATACCATTGAACTGAATATTTACTTAAAAAATTGGTAGTTAAGAGGAAAGTATTAAGAGCCTTTGTCCTACCTTTTTATGGGGCTGTATTTCAGTAGATTTACTGAAAGAAATTTACAGAGGAATACTACTTAAAATGCAGTAAGAATGATGTCAACCTTTTCACGGAATATTCGATTCAAACAAGCTTCATCACTTGATGTTGAATAGGCAAATGACTTCATGTGATGTGGAAGGCCCAGTCTACAAATGACCTACTCACTCCAGAGGGGAATGACTGGGACAATGACAGAAACTTTGTCACTACCAGGACCCAGTGGTGAAACCTACAGCACTACTAGTGGAAAGACAGACCAAACATATTAAATAATAAATCAATAATAGAAAAAATAATAAATAATAATGGGGCAATGTGCTACATACTGAATTTGTCAGCCTTATCTTTTAAAAAGTACTGGGTTCATTAACCTAGTCACAGTGCCAAGCACCACAGGCTTCCTGATGTGATATGATGTGAAGGGCATGAATCCCTTAGAAAACACGCTTGCTGAGTGTACTTGACTAATTCACTCCCTATTTACAAAAGCCACTGGAGCTAGGGAAACTGGTAAAATGATACCAGGCAACAACTGTGTGAGGCTGAACTGGGGACTCATTCATCAGACAACTGCCTTGACCTTGACTCTCTGATAGTTGATCGGATGGATGGGGAGCAGTCTGTGACTGGAGGGGACGCACAGAATGTGCTCTCGTGTGAATTCTCAGGCAAGGATGTGCCCTTGGCTTGGGTCATTTGGGGACCTCTTAGTTTCCCACAGTCAAAGTACTAAGTAGTTCCAAGTGGACCTAACCCTAAGTGTTAACTTTTATTAAAGTAATAGAAACTAGCATATACTGAATTTGCCAGCCATATCTTTTTTTTTTTAAAGTGCTATTTAGGTGAATATAGTCACTGTTTTGAAATGATAATAGAAGGACAATTACTTTATCAAAACAACCTTAAATGTATACAGAGATCTCTTAAATTTATGTATTGGCAAGACAGCGGAGTAAATGTAGAACATTTAATGAGTGTTCTGTTTTTGTTATTCTGATAACATTGAGTCTTGTCATTGCAGCAATAGAGGCTCACTCAAGCTAGGATTTGTATCTATGCTCTTTCTTGAAAAATTTGTTTTTCCTTATAATGATATCATTTATAACCTAATGAAAGTGATATTGTTAATTTTGTGTTTTTGTAATAAAATGTGTAAGAGTGTTTTATTTTTTTAATCTCTGATAGATTTAAGGACATATGATTATGAGCCTTTTAACATGGCAGTGTTTCCACTAGTCCTGTCAAAATTTAAAATTCAAACTCTGAGCTGTTCCAGTATCACTAACCCTTGTTTTGTACGTCTGTACATATGAGGCTCATTTTTTTAATTAAAAATTTTGATTGTTGAGCAGTTGGGTGGGAAGCAGTCTCCAATTTCTTTCTTGACTGAAACAAATTTCTGAGCCCCAAGAATTATAGTTATAAATATGTTTCTAAGGATAGGTGTCTAAACAATCAGTGGTAGTTTTGAATACGGCCTAAATAATTGGAACTATTACGGCTTCAAATGAGTTGACTACAAAAGAGATGGCATTAAAGGAGATCCATATTAATAAATACGGCGATAAGGTTACTATTGCCAACACAGTCAACTTCATGCAGATCAAGCCTGAGACTAATTTATATTTCATGCCCTTTATTAACTGATATCTAATGAGAATTACTCACATTTTTCACTGTATCACATCAAACCCTCCTAATGAAAATCTGCTCTGTTTTGCACGTAAGTTGCACCATTTCATAAAATTTGCAGGCGTCTTTGACTCACTAAATAAAGTTGTCACTCAAGCCTCATTTCCTGCTGGAGCACAGGCAAGTCAGATGGACACTGAATTAATCTTGCATATTGTCTCTGCATGATGAGGTCTCCGAGAGATCTTTGTCCTGTCACCTTTAATGGGCTCTGTCTAATGGACTCATTAGTGAATTTCTTATCATTTCTAGGAGAAAGATGCAATCTTATCAAGCTGTCCTTCAGGCATTTGGAAATTATTATAATTTATTCTTAAAACATATTCAAAAATTAAGACTGAGACTCTGCTTTATTTGGGTACCATAATGTTGTAACAATAACATGCTGATGACAATGAGGGGTCTAAGAATACTATTTGACGCTGATTACTCGTGCAGTATTCAAAACTCGCAGTTAAAGCAGACAACACTTCCACTCGTAACGCAATATTATATCATATTGAGAAAATCCGCAGCTGGGAAAGTGGAAATTTTCTTCGTGTCCTTTATCTGTGAGTGCAGAAAAACTAATAATAAATCACTTCTCAATGCCATGCAAGCATCTCTAAGTTCATGCTTACGGAGATTTAGATTTTAATATTATTTTGCACCACAGTTGAGGAATGAGTACAGGTATCTGTTATCTTCCACCACACTACTGTATTTTCTCAGCTTCACCTGCTACATTGTTTAATGAAATTCACATGGATGCTGGAGGTGGCTGAGGTAGATATTAGACAAATATTTAATTCTGAAAAACTCCGAAGAATTTACAAGTTTGGTTGCGTTTGGTTATCTTATTAAATCCCTGCTGCAATTTGGATATTGAGTGCCACCCAGAAGTCTCATGTATTTGGAACTGTGTTATTGGGAGGCAGAGCTTGGTTGGAAGGGGGCGACGTTTGGGGTTTGACCTGGAGGGATTGTGTCAGCTTGTTGATGTTTGGGGTTGCCCAGGGCAGAGCTTTCAGGCGTTTGTTATTGACTTGTTGGCCAATAAACGGGGAAGGGCACCCACTCTGCATGGAGGGTCCTGGGCTGGCAACTTGAGCTAAGTAAAGAAAAGAGGAAGAAACACGGTTGCAGCTTCTTCCTGGGAGGATTCTGGTCTTGCCTGAGTCTCCAGAGATCTACTTTGCTCCTGCCCCACTTGCCTTCTGTTGGCAACGGGGCGAGTAGCTTTCCAGCCTCTCTCTCTGCCCTGAGCCTTCACCATTGCCGGCTGCCCCATCAACGGACCGTGTGTGTGAGACCTTCTGAAACTGTGAGCTAAGTAAATCTTTCCTCCCTCGTATACTGAATGTTGGGTATTTTGTCACAGCAATGAGAAAGTAACTAAGATAACACTTAATTGGTAAAAACTTGCCCCTTGCAGGCTACTACTTGAGAAAACGTGCTGGTTTCATTTTCTGACTTTCTTGGAACTCCAACTTTTTAAACAACAGTTGTATTGTTTTTATATTTGATATTAAAAATGTCCAGTGCTAATTGTCTTAATAACTCTAACACATTAGCACTTCGCTTGAAAGCATCATTTGGGTTTTTAATCACTAATTGCCTGTGATGTGATTATAGTGTCTGATGAGGAAAGTTGGGGAAAGTGGCGGCTCAGAAGGTAACTGCTTTGCCCAAGGCAGAGGGGTGTGTAGGAGGGTGTGAGGGGAGGTAGAGGAGGGCATAAAGCTCTTTTCCAAAATCACCGTAAATAAAAGCAGAAGGCATATGCTTGAAGCTGTGAAGGGAGGTCATCAGCTAGTCTGAGTCATTAGACCAGGTGAGTTTGGTGGGGAGGCTCAGAGGCCGAGCTTGTGATATCTAGACTTCCCTAGATCCTGGATCAACTACCTGTGATGGGCACTGAGGTCAACATTTGGAGAATTTCAGACACAAAATGGTTTTAATAGCTTGTATTATGCCATTGACTGAACAGACTCAAATTTTCGGCCATCGTCCTTGGGATAAGTTATTCAACAATTTGCCAAGTGCTACAGAATTTTTAAGCTTCTTCCTATACACGAAAGACACGTAGCTCTCCTGAGTTTGAGTCTGTGAATGCAGTATCTTCTGTGCCCAGAAGACTCCTTCCTTTCTTGTTTATCTGGAAAACTTGAAGTCTTTCGTCAAGGTGTGATTCACACAGTCTTTTTTTCACTGAGGCTTTCCCTAATGATCCTCCACAGCTCCATGCCCAGAGCCATCCATTGCTTCACTTTAAGCAGTCTACTAAATGACTTAACTATCCTTCTTAAAATATGTTGTTCCTTATTATTATTTGGAGACGTCATTGGGGTTAATCAAGGCTCAGTCTCCAGTGGCAACCAGAATGATTAACAACCCTATTATGTTCCCAACATTCTTGCTTTTTATGCTAATATCAAGATGGGGGCTGTGCTGAAAGCAAAACCTGAAGTGACGCTACTAACTTCAGCCCTGTTTATTGGTATTTTTATTTTAATATCTCTTTGGTTGCGTTGATACATCTGTGCTGCCTTTCCTAAATTGAACTGATTCTGCCATAAATTTCAGAACAATTTTTGAGCAGCTGAAATGTTTATTGCACTCAGTGTTTATGCAGCACACAGTGCGGGGAGTGTGAATGCAAAGAGGGAGAGAAGCAAACCACCATCTGGTAGGTGTGCGTGTCTGTGATGAGAGGTTAGTGAGTACAGGCAGCACGGAAATTGAGGAGAAATGGAAACAGCGCACATGAGGGCTGCTTGGAAGGAGAACTGTGGCGAAATTAATGGTTATGGACATTTTTAATGCTTGTGGTACAAGTAAACATTTCTGCTTGGTGAAATTGAGATGCTGCCTGGTAGAGAGATCTGTGCTCATCTCAGGTTCGAGCTACATCTTTTAAGTCCCTTAAGGTAGCAATAAAATTAAATTGAAACCCTAATCTGTGCCCTGAGGCAATACCCATGCTTTTTTTTTTATAAAAATAAAAATTACTAGAGGATGGAAAGACACATTTCTCATGACCAGTTTGGCTTTTGTTATCTGTCTTCACTGAATCCTTATTTTCTTGCGTGTCTTCTGGTTGTTTCTTTAACGTTTTAGCATTTGAGGTCAAATATAGGACTCAAGCCTCCATCTATTGAAAAAAAGAAAATACTTTCAGATGGCATACGAGCATTAGAGTTAATGAAGTCTTCAGGAGACAGAACACTTACTTCTCATTACATTGCTTTATATGTTAGTCATTTCTGTCTTAAATATCATCCACATCATCAGTTTTTCCTCTCTCTCCCTTCTCCATCTATTTTTTCTATTCTTCCTTTTCTATTCAAAATTCACCCTCAAATTCCCTTATCACTTGTACCAGTCAGCTTTCTTTCACTGTGACCAAGTATCCTACAAAAACCACTTACAGGAGGAGATATTTATGTTGTCTCATGGTTTCAGAGGTTTAATCCCATGGTCATTGGCTCCATTGTTTTAGGCCCATGGAAAGACAGATACATCATGGTGGAATTTCATGATGCAGGAAAAGCTGCTTACCTCTTGGAAGCTATGAAGCAGAGAGAGAGAAAGAGCAAGGGGAAATAGACAAGGGACAAGATATAGTCCCCATGCCCTACTCTCTTAGCTAAGCCTTGCCGCCTACGTTTTCACTTCCACCCAATAATGTCATCAAACTATGATCTCAAATAGGTTAATCTACTGATGAAGTTAGAGCCCTCATGATCCAGTCCCCTTCCAAAAGTTCTGCCTTTGAATACACCCCAGAGAATTTGGAGGGACATTTTAGATTTCCAAACTAGATGACAGGATAATCTTCCTGTGAAAGAATCCAACTGGACGACAATAGTGCAGCATCATTAACAGGGATGGCAGTTTCCCTGCATCCATTGTTGCTTTGTCTCCTGATCCTCATATCTCAAGAGTCAGATATGAATATCTACCCTTAAAGATAACAAAGATAATTCCCCCTTGAAAGGAATTATAAGACTAGGATTATGTTGTTTTTGCTCTGGTATAAGTGCAATATTAGGTAACTGAGTTTTATTCTTTCCTGTTATGATCTGTATTACAAGAAATATTACAATCAACAGAGTGCAAGAGACAAAAACATAAAAAATAGGAAGGAGATACTCCCTGAAATCCTGGAATACCCTACAAAGTAGAATTCATAATGACTACAGTTCAACCAAAAGTTGCTAAGCTTTCAAAGAAGAAAAAATATAGATCCAATGTTAAAAATACTCGGAAGTTGTTCAGAAATGAAAGAGATTGAAAACTCTATAAGGAAGACCACTAAAGTGACTATTGTATTCTATACATTAAAGAAACAGGAAAAAAATAAAATATAAGGCTTGAGTATATTAAGTATGGAATAGGCATAAAACAGACATCAAAATTTTAGAAATGAAAATAATGTCTGAAATAAAATGTCCACTGGATGAGATAAATGGCAGATTCAAAAAGAAAAAGTTCATGAACTCGAAAAATATTAACTAGAACTCTCCAAAATGAAGGCGAGGAAAAGACAGGAAACACCTGGAAGGAATAGTGTTGGGAAGAAGCTGTGTGCATCATGTTTTTAGAGTAACTGAAGAACACCGAAGATGTGGACAAGAACTTGAACAATGGTCCCCAAAATTTCAATTTCATAAACTGGTAAATTGCAGAATCTTATCACACACAATGTAAGAATCTACATAGATGCTTCATCAATTAACAACAAATAGAAAACCTCAAAAGGCATTAGGAGACAAAGGGCATTTTATGTTGAACAAAACAGAGAGGACAGATCACACGAAAGAATACAAACTAGAAGACAATAGTGCATCATCATTAAAATAATGAAAGAAAAAATTTGCCCATCCAGAACTCTTTACCCACTAAAAATATCTCTCCAGCATGATGGTGAACCTTCCTAAGAATTTGCACAAGAGAAGTGAAACAGATGTCTCCACTAGGCAAATGCGTGAATGTTCTTCGGAGTATTCTTTTTAATTACCAAAATTATAAATATTCCAAATGGTCACAACCTGGGGTATGGAAAAATTGAAATGTAGTGTATCCATATAAAGGTACAATATATAGAAATGAGAGGTATGAACTATTTATTTAGTATGGAAGTCACTAGGAAACATTATATGACAGAATGCACATACAATGGAAGTTATGTGCGATAGGATTTCATTTTCATGAGGTGTGCAGAGGGAAAAATTTATAGAGACAGAACACAGACCGGCTAAGGCTGGGGTTGGAGCAGGGAATAGCTGCAAAGGGAAATGATGGTACTTTTGATGGGATAGAAATACTCAAAATCAGATTATAGAATGGCTGCAAATTTTCATAAATGAATGGAAAATTATCGAATCTCATACTTACACCAGATGGGTTTCATGGTGTGTGTTATATGGTAAAGCTGTTTTAAAAACGAATATGATACCTGGATGTGGTGGTACATACCTGTTATCCCATTTACTTAGGAGGCTGAGACAGGAGGATTGCAAGTTTGAATCCACCTTGGGCAGCTTAGCAAGACCTTTCTCAAAAGCAATAATTAAAAAAATCCAAATCAAAAAGGGCTGGCAAGGCATTCCTGGGTTTGATCCAGAACCGGAACAAATGGATAAATAACAATAAGAAACTAAAGATGTTTGAAAATGTTTTTCCCTGTAAATTGCAAATGAAGGTTACCTTCCCTGATGTCTTGCCTCTCACAGGCCGACGGTTTCATCCCAGGGAACACTCTCCACTGAAATTATTTTCAACCAAGAGTAGGATGTAGACATAAGAACACTGCTACTTCATTGAAGATTTTCTGTAGTTGAGCACATAATAAAGTAGTTCAGAATATGAACAAACCAGTTTATACATAGCAGTTGTGTGCTGAACTTTTACATTTAGGCAATTAAGGCCAATAATGAATTTTAAATTAGTGTTTTTAAATGCGGGTTTAACATCACCTTTGGAAGTGGCAAATGATCAAAAGTTATCAAAACATTCTCTGGGAGTTTTTCAAAACAAATGTCAAATTAATAAAAAGATTAAAACATGGATTTGGGATGTAATTAGGGTACAGCATTAACATGTGTGAGGCCCTGGGTTTGCCCCCCAGTGCTTGGAGTGGGATGGAGGAGGCAGCGTAGGGAGAGCTGAGGGGTGACAGTGGGGAAGATGTTGGGATATCTATAACCAGGAAAACAAAAGCTAAACGTTGCTGAGGATAGGGGAAGTTAGAACCCTTGCACATTATTGTGGGAATATTAAAAGTTACAGCTACCATGGAAAATAGTATGTTAATTTTTTCATTAAAATAGAATTACCACATGGTCTAGCAGTTCTATTTCTGGGTTGGAGCAGAGATTAACTGCAAAGGGGACTCATGGGAGTTTGCATGCTGGAAGTACTCAAAGTTGGATTTTAGAATGGTTGTGAAGTTCCATAAATTTAAGAATTACAATGAGGATCTTGAGTATATTTATGCACTTTCCTATTCACTGTGGCCAAGATATAGAAGTGACCTAAGTGTCCATTAACAGATAAAAAAGGACAATGTAGCTCTGTTCTTCTTAAGGAGGAAGGGATCTTCCTGTGTTACAATATGGATGAACATGGAAAATGTTATGCCGAGTCAAAGAAGTCAATAACCGAAGGAAAAACGCCATGTGATTTCCCTTTAGATAACATGAGGCATGAAAATAGTAAAACACATAGGAACAGCTTCAAAATATATAACAGAAAACCATATAAAACTGCAAGGAGAAATAGAAAACATACTTATGGAATGGTGGCTTCGAGGAGATGCAGAGAAGGCAATTTCTGTTCAATAGTTACGAAGTTTCAGTTATGTAATATTAATACATTTTAGAGACGTGTTCTACTGTATTATGCCTCTAGTTAACAATCTGCTGTACACTAGGTGATTTTGAAGACAGAGGGTCTCATGTTAGGGGTTCTTGTCACAGTCAAAAAGGAGTAGGGGAGGGAACGACTAGTTTCAGAAAAAGAAGGTGAAATAATGACCTTTACAAAAGCTGAAAGAATTCATCAGCAGCAGAGCTCTAGGTCAAAAACTTCTTAACAAAAATCCCTTAAACACAAGAAAAATGAAACCAATGAGAAACTTGGACCTATATCATCTAAGGCTTAAAGTTAAAACAGCAATAATGTATTATAATACTTTTAGCACACGTAAAAATTAAATGTATGACAACAATAACACGCAACACAGGCATGGTGTTTTATTGTTCTCACACCAAATGTGAAGTAATATAACATCACCTGACAGTAGACTTTCATAAGATAGAGTCATAAATCCTAGTGGAACCATTAAACTAGCACAGGAGTTCTTTCAAACGAGCCAAAATGGAGATAAAATAAGTCTCACAAAAATTACTCCAAAGAGAAGGCAGATGAAGAAAAAAAAGAACAAATAAAAAACAAATGCCAAAATGACAGATTTAAATGCAGTGATATCAACACTAACACTGAATACAATTTAGGTGAAATCACCCAATAAAAAGAGAATGGGAGATTGAATAGAAATGGAAGATTCAGTGTAATGCTGCTTGTAAAAAATAAACTTTAAAGATAGAAGTAAAGCAAAACAATGGAAAACGATATGCCATTTTAACATGAGTCAGAAGTGTTTATGTTTTACTACTAGTCAATGTAGGTTTCAGGATATTACAAAACATAAGGAGAGTCTCTTGAAGTTCATTTTGAGTCATGTACAATCTTACATTTATGCACCCAATAACAGAGCTTCAAAACATGTAGTAGAAAAACTTTCAGAACTCTAAGGAGAAATCAAAAACTTATTAGTAAGAATTTCACTACAATAATTGATCACACAAGTAGAGAGGAAATCAGTTAAGAACATTGAAGACTTTGAACAGCATTGTCAACCGGTTGGCCCTTTTTGATGCTTATATATTGATGTTGTTGCCCCACACAACAGGATACACATTCTTTTCAAGCACACTTGGAACATTTATCAAAGTGAACCAAACTGTGGGCCATGAAACAAGTCTGTATAAATAATTTGTATATTCAAATCATCCAAAATGTCCTCTAACAAGAGGTAATTAAAAATCAATGTCCAAAGAGTATTTTGCTATCTCCAAATATTGGTAATGTATTTACACACATCTAAATGGCTCAATAGTCAGAAAATTACGAAGCATTTTGAATAAAGTAAAAGTGAGAATATTGTCACAATTTGTGAGATGTCTCTTGTGGTAGAGCTAATAATGATTCTTTTAATATTTATGTCCTGCTCTATGGAATCGGTGAATATGTTACCTCACATAACCAAAATGACATTGTAGCCATGTTTAAGCTACCTTACCCCATGTACAGTTAGGTCTTTTGATTTTAAGCCACAATTTGACATTCTGTGCCTTTTAGGGGGACATTTAGATTATTTATGGTCAATTTATCATTGAAGATTCATGTGTGCTGCTCAAAATTTAAGGATTTTGAAGTAGGAAAATTAGCTGGGTTATGAGTCAGACAATGTCTTTTATTTCTGTGGTTGGTTGCCCTCCATATCTTCTTGAGTCCATTTAAATATTTTATCTACTTTTTCTTGGGTATTTTTGTTTTCTAATTGACAATTGAGAAAAGTCTTGCATATTCTTGATACCAAGCATTCGGATTAGGAATTTGCAAATGTTTTTCCATGAGTGGACATAGAGTATGTGAAACATCCATAGTCATTGGGTGAAGGTGTGGGCCTCCCATCGCAAAGGGGCACAAACACGGTGGCTTAGACAAGACAAATTCATGCACACTCCTTCTGGAGTCATTCTGGAGACTTGGGAAGTCAAAAAGAAAAGTTTCTTCAGGCTTTGGTTTCTTGTGAGAGATTTCTTTCTCACTTGTAAATGGTTTCTTTTGTCCTTTAATAGCTCTGCCTCCGAGTGAGAGTAGAGGAATTGGGGAAAGGGAAAGGAAGCTCTCAAGCCTCTTCATGGGTGTGCACCAATTTTCTTAATTAGGGCTCCCTTTACATCCTCAATTACTTCTCAAAGGTCCTATTTCTAAATATAGTCACATTAGGGACGGAAACTTCCATGTACAAATTTTTGGAGATCTCAATTCAGTCCATTGCAGAAAGTATGAGTAAAACCACAATAATATACCACTGTACCATAGGTCTTTTTTACATTTCAGAAAGGTTGATTATATCAAATATTTTGGTTTAGATATAAACCATTTGAGATTTTTAAAAATTGGCTATTACAAACAAAGCTTCTGTGAGCATTAATGTATGCTTGACCCCCAGAGTTTCATGTATTTGCATGTTATGGATTATCTGTGGAACCAAGTGTTGTTAGGAGATGAGGACTGGTGGCTTCTGGGCATGTATTACATGATAGGTGTGTGGTGAAAGACAGGAGTGTGGTAGACTATAGATTACAAGTGTGTGGTAGATTAAGGGCTTAAACCTGGAAAGGGGTGGAACACTGAGGCTGGACCCCGAGAGGCAGAACAGGACCTGGAAGGATAAAAGTTGCTTCCTCCTTACCTTGGGGACTTGACTTCCTATTTGCAATGCCCTGAGGAGCTGCCTCCACCTCTGCTTCCACAGTATGCTTCTACCATTACTGGATGCCTGTGAATGGACTGCGACTGTGAGTTGAAATAAATCTTTTTTTCTCTCATTTATACATGTCAGGTATTTTGTCATAACAATGAAAAAGTAAGACACTAATTTTGGTGAAATGAATAAGTAGGACTCTATTTGTAGTGCAAGAATGTAAAATGGTTAGAACCATTTTGGGAAACATTTTGACCATATCTTAAAGAATTAATACACATCTGTCATATATAGTGAATGATTCCACACCTAGGTATTTACACATGAGAAATGAGAACATACATTTATGCCAAGCATACATTAGTGCTCACAGAAGCTTTGTTTGTAATAGCCAATTAAAAAAATCTCAAATGCCCATCAGTATGCAGATGTGCAGTTATAATACTTCCATGCCACAAGTACTACTCAAAAATGGAGACGAGAAAACGATACCAGAAGCAATAACATGGATGAGTCACAAAGAGACCTGTGCCATGAAATTAACTAGACTGAAAAAGGATACATACTACATGATTACACTTTGTAATGGATCAGTTCAGAAAATGTAACTAGTTTAGAGTTAGAAGAAGAAGAGAAGTGGTACAGATATAGAAAGAAGAGAGACCAGTGTACAGGAGTAAAGAACTACCAAGGGGCAAAAGCAAATTTCTTTTGCTGATGGATACTTTTGTTATTTTGATTGTAGTGAGCATTTAAAAATTACTCACCAATATTGAAACATGTGCAATTTAAATGTGTTTTCTGTATCTGTTATATTCCCACATAGCTGTTAAAAAACACATGCATAGTAAGATGTCGACACTTACCTATTATATAAAAAAGATCGAAAAGTACTAAAACTTGGGGAAAAGTGTGTAGAAACTACAGTTATCATACATTGCTTTTGGAATGTAAATCCACAACATAGAAAACAATTTTAAATCAAATATATAGTAATCATACAATCTTATTCCTGGGTATTTATCCTAGTGAAATAAAAATACATATCCATGTGACTCATAATGCAAATGTTTATAGGAATGCTGTACTATGTACTCATAGTAGATAAAAAATAAAAATCCAAATGTCCACCAACTGGTGAAGGGATAAACAAAATTAGGCATATTCATGTAATGAAGTATTTTTCATCCATAACAAGCTAATATATGCAAAAATGGACAAACCTAAACAACGCCTCCCAAAAGTCAGACACATACACCAAAATGATACGTTGTAACATTCAATTTATACGAAGTTTACAAAGGCAGGAGACAGATCAGGGTTTGCACTAGGGGAGAGAGTGGGAAGTGACCACAGATGGATGTGGTAGAATTTGGGGGATGGTAGACACGCTTTTTGTGATGAGATAGTATTGCTTATATATTATCTCAAATTCATCATGAACGTCATAAACAAGCGAGTTTATGCTGTGTAAGTATAACTTAATAAAGCTGCTTAAAAACAAAGCAAGCAAATCTGTGTGCCACATGTTGGGATATATAAAGAAAGATACGATGGAATACATGATAACTGAAAAAAAGAGTAAATGATGAGTTAGCCTCCTCATCCCCACTGCCGTATGTAATCAGTATTGACAGATGCCTCCTGAGGAGTCAGCCTTCTGCATCAGCACTTCCACGCCCTCCTCTTGGGGCAAGGATCTACGCCGTTCGCTGCCGTCCAGACCCTTGAGTAAACACGCTCTTCCTATTTTTCTGTCAAGGATATTTTTCTTTTCCAGCCCTGAACAGGAGATGGTGATGTAGTGACTCTGCTTGCCTTCCGCTGGTGTCGAACCAGTCTAATAAATGATATTTGTGAAGGGCTCTGAGGTATTCAGAGAAAAGAGCTTGACGAGTCGGCCCAGACGTGATGACTGAGAACCCCTGTTTGTTACCTCCCAACCGTCCCTTCTTCCTGGACCCGTTAGTTCTGGGGACTAAAAATGAAACGGGCCATATCAACGAGACGGTGAGCAAGTTCACGTATTATCGGGTCTGCCAATAAAACACAAGGCATGTTCAATTTCTTTGGGGAAAATAATAAAGTTAGCATTCTAGTCTCACCTGCTTCTTTAATGTAATTTGAAAGAATGGGGCATACCATTCCGAGTCCTGCTTTTTTCTCAGCACTTTAAAATGCTTTATTTGAAAAGAAAAAAAAGAAGAATCTGTGCATCACCATAGAAGTACACTTGTGTACCTTTGTTATATGTAGAAAACCGTGGACTAAATGCTGGCTAAGTTAATCCTTCAGGGCAACAATCAAATTAAATTATGTTCTGTTGGACACCTAGGAAGGAAATGGCTGGGACACATGGTAGGCATGCACTTAATTTTATTAGAAGCTGTCAAACCGTTTTCCACTGTTGTGCCTTTGCAGATTCCCACCAGCGATTGTCTGGTTACTAGGTCACATGCCATGAGGGCTTCCAGCTATCAAGTGGCATACATCAGGGAATCCTCTCCCATATCCTTCCCCACACCCTCTCGTGGAAGGATTTAAAAATTGAATTCTCTATACAGTGCTACATATTATATACCTGAGTCCCTTTAAGTTTTTTTTTTCCTGAGTCACTTTAGGAAATGCTGGATTGTTTAATTGGAAAAAAGACGTTGGGTGGGTAGTTTAGTAGGCACAGTCATAGTGTATGTGGAGGGTAAGGAGATTTGAGTTAAGATGACTGAGGTAGGAAAGATCATGAAGAGACAAGTAGGAGATTGTAAGCATCACAAGCAGGGTGGAGCCAATTCGATGTGATGACAGGAGGGGGAAGAATGACCAATCATCACTCTGGGACTCGGGGTTGGGGTTTAGTACCCATAAGAGATATTTGCAATAAGAAGTAATGGCAAGGGATAATTTTTTGGGGGGAGGGAAATGGAAGAACCGATACATACCATTTAGATCTTTTTTCATAAAGAGTTCTAACGTCGGTTCTGGAGCTCCGAAGTAAAGAGGGCTGAGAGAGACAGGTCTGGGGAGTCATACCCTCAGAGGAGGAGGTGGGAAACTGGCGAGACCATGGTGCCTGGGACGTGTATTAAACAGCACTTACATTTGTGAAGTTTTAGAGAATGCAGCCCCAGCAAGAGGCAGCCAGAAGAAAAGAAATTTAGAGCTCCAAATCCTTTGAGAATCTAAAGAAAGAAAAAATCAAATTAATGAGATGCCTTAGAAATCTAGTATTTTTGCAAAATGGAAATGATCTATTTCATGAATCTAAGATATTTTTTAAAGTTAGGTTCAAAGGAACTATGGTTATCTCTAGATGAATTGCACTGTGAAATGCTTTGCTCTAAAACTATGCATTTTATAAATTTGATGTTTAGGAAAAAAATTGTTTTAAAGATTGGTTCAAAGAAACTATGATTACCTGTAGAAGAGTTAGAGGAATGGCCAAAGAGATTGGATACTGAGTTCCTCTGCGTTTTGATTTGGAGTTAGTTATTTACAACTTAGCAACCAAGGATGGATTTCAAACAAGCTCATGGCTGAGACTGTAGCCAGTCCCCAAGTACACATGCGTGTGCACAAACACACCCTCCTACAGACAGTTAATCTTTCATCACAGTGAAAAAATTATTCCATAGTATTAGACGATAATTCTTTGGCCCATAATGTCTTGATTAGTAAATATAGAGATCACAATTAAAAGCTTATTCCCCAAGGTAGAGGTTCTATCTAATGACAAAAATCAGTGCTGATTCAGGCCTCATCCCCCCAAGTGCACACTGGAGAACAGCCAGAAGCCTGCCTTTGCCCCAAGCTGTGTAGTTACCTCAGAGCAGATATTAATTTAAGATGTTAATGCTTGTGTCATCAGATGTTCTAATTTACAGACTGCGACCCTGTTAATTTGCAGTCTGTGATTATAAATGTGGATTTTATTGGTTCACTTTATTAGCACATAGCTTTCCTGCTTTGCCTGTTTGCTGGTTTCATAGAGGGTTGACAGGGGCTTTTGTTAAGGCTTTAGAAAAATTTCTCCTGAAAACAGCTAAAACTGAGCTGTAATAGGCATTTGTCACATTTTAAAATGGTTTCCATATCAGAAGACTTTGGGATCAGATTTATTCATGGCTTAGCCACAAATTCATCCCAAAACACTATTAAGGACTGTGTGCTTGTCAATATGCAAATAAGGCCCGTGCCTGTAGTGAGTCCTCTTGCCTTCCACTGGCTGTGGATATAAAAGAAGAAAACAGTTTCTGTCTTTTAGGGTGTTCCTTCCTCAGCCATCTGCGAAGCTATCTATTGTGATCATTTGTCTCCAAGAGCCTATGTGTGAAGTCTGTTGCTCAGAACTCAGGATGCCGTTTGTCACATAAGCAGGACAGTGGGCACTCACCACAATCCCGCATAGCTCATGACACACGCTGTTACTGAATCTAACCCTTGAGGAGAACAGTATTTACTGAGGGAATGCACATGCAGAATCGCTGCTCAGGATGCTAAGAAGATCCCTTCCCAGCATTGACAGGGACTTATCCTTGTCACTGGCCCACCTTAGGAGAGAGTGAGAGGCAGCGCCCCAGCTCCACTGTGCTGTGGCAGCCCAGCTGGGGGTGCTTGGCTGAGCTGGCGCTGGATGGAGCAGGGTTGACAGTCTGTGTGTTTTCTTTTTCTTTCCTTTTGAAAGAGGTAGCCTGTTTCCTGTTTCCCAGCCTTAGAAAGGATTCAGACAGCAATGTGCAGCTTCAGCCTACTCCGATTCGTACAGTCGGATCTGACCAGGAAACGTCCTTTGAGATCGACCCCGTTAAATTTAGAATAGTTCCTTTTCTGTCTTCTCAGAGGCCAGGAGCTCAAACTGCTTATTAAAAACCTCTCAGTTGGAAATAAGACCATAGATCTGTCGGCCTTTTGCTGAACCATTAAGCCACAGACACCACTTTTACTGAGTGGGTATAACTTTAGTTGTTGCGAAGGAGATTATTTGCAGTGGTACGCATCACCATAGTAACTGGGTTTGCACGCAAGGCTGTTGAAATAGAACTTGAAAGTCATACAGAAACAAGTCTACCTTTGCACGGGCTTCAAAAGGATCCTGTTGGAGACAGGGAGAAGGATTCATGATTACATGCCATTTGATCTGGGATTGCTCAGAGGCATGAGAGAAGAGGTAGGCAATATGCACGTTCCTGGCAATGTTGCGACATGAAGACGAAATAATATGTATTCCACCACTGTCTTGCTGTTAGCGAATGACCCAAGGAACAGCCTCGTCTCTCATAACTGGAGGCTTTCATTAACATGGCATCTACGGATACACACAACTGGCAGTAAATGTAGTTCTCTCAAAAGCTGTAATTGGCATTCTAGGAGTCACTCACCTCAAAACAGCATGCGTATGTCATGTCCTCCCATGAGCTCTCTGGTCATTGTCAGGGGGAGTGTGTGCTAGAGACTGTAGTAAAGAAAGAATTTACCGGGAAAAATCAACATATATTTTAGAATTGAAATAAAGATTATAAAAAAGCTGAAATCTTAAATATGGAAGGGAAGTCATCTTTCGCAACATCTCTGGTTATCAAGGACAGGGGAGCACAGATCCGTACTGATTGAGCAATACGATTGTGGTCATATAGTTAAACGTGAGACTAAAGCTAAAGTTGGATATTCTGACTTGTGAACCAGAAGATAGAAGATTCAGCATGACAGAAATTAAGCACAGAGAGGCCCTGGGCTGTGTAGTGAGTTTAGGACCAACCTGGACTGCAGAACAAGATGCTATCTCAAGTGAAAAATAGTCTTTACATCAGTGTCTCACAACACAAAAGAATCAAAATGAGTGTGCACGAACCAAGCCCAGCAGCATTACAGAGAGCAAGGGTTTAGAATTAAGAGGGACGATGTTCCCGCTGATTTTCTTTCTAAGTATTGTTACTTGTAGTCTGGGAGATTGAGTCCAAAGTCAGTCTATCACTGGGTTACGTTCCAGTCCTTTATTTCTTATTTTATTAAATTTTGAGGCACAGTCTCACTAGATTGCCCAGACAAGACTTGAACTTGCAATCCTTTTTCCTCAGCCTCTCCGAGTGCTGGGATTCAACTGTGCCTTCCTTATTAATCTTAAGGTGTATGTTTCCAAAAAAATATGGGTTGTATTCTTTAAAGCTAAGCAACGGTGAACAATACAGGGACAGTCACAGAAGACACTCCTGTACCAATTAACAGTTGAAACTTAACTTTTTTTTCATATCTGCTTCGAGTCTCTCCTCTGTGAGACTGGCATCTTTACACTCTGCACAAGTTGAGTTGATGAGGTATTTTCTGTTCCATGCTTGGCTCACTTCATTTAACATAATACCCTCCTGGTTTATTATGTTGCTGGGAATGACAAGAATTTTTTTCTCTTTTGTGACTTAAGGGTGTTCCCATAGTGTGTGTGTGTGTGTGTGTGTGTGTGTGTGTGTTTGAGTGTATCACGTTGTTTATTCATCCGTTGATGGACATTTAAGTTGATTCCATACATTGGCTTTTGTGAATACTGTTACAATAAATAGGTGAGTGAAAATATTTTTTCAACATACTAATTTTATTTTCTTTGGATATATATACTCTGTAGTGGATTATTCTGGGTTATATGGTAAATCTCTTCTTTAGTTTCTTTTGAGTAACTCCATATTGCTTCTCATAATGGCTGTACTAACTTACACGTCTACTAACAGTGTATGAGACTTTCTATTTCTTCACATTCATGCCAACATTTATTTTTTGTTCTTCTGATAATAGCTATTCTAATTTGGGTAGGTGATATTTCATCATGGTTTTGGTATGAATTTCCATGATGATTAGTGATGAACTCATATACCCACTAGATATTTCTATGTATCCTTTGAGACATGTCTGTTCAGGTCTTCTATGGTTTAGATGCCACTGAAACTATGGGCCAAGAAGGACCAACTAGAACTTAGACTGGCAATGGATCTTGGTGCCATCTGTGTGGGGCATATCTTACCACAACCTACCCTGGTTTCACATCTCATCACAACCTGCGTTGGCTGCTGGGCATGGAGCTATAAGATTTAATGTTTGCCCTGCAAGTTTGCTGTCTTGCTTTGGCTCCATTCCTTTCTATCCTCCTATTTTTACCTTTGGAATGAGAACATCTACTGTCTCAGTTACTTTTCCACTGCTGTGACTCAATACCCGACATGCACAAATTAAGGGAGAAAAAGTTTATTTTAGTTCACAGTTTTAGAAGGTCACAGTCCACTCATAAATGGCCAGCAACAGTAGAGGCACATGACACAGGCAGAGGTGGAGGCAGCTTTTCTCAGCACTGCAAATAGGAAGCCAAGTCAAGTCCTGTCCAGTCAAGTCAAGTCCCCAGTGGAAGGCAGGAAGCAGTATATATCCTTCTAGGTCTCATTCCAGTGATCCACCCCTTCTGGGTCTAGCCTGACTGCTGTGCCCCTTCCAGGTTTAAGCCTCCACCGTGTGCCTGTAACCTAGTCCACACACCTGTGATCCAACTCCCATTCCTGCGCTCTACTCCTGCAGATCAGGCCCCAATCCCTCAACAGCACACGGTTCCATAGATATTTCATAACATCCAAATACATGAGACTTTTGGGGGGCATTCCATATCAAAACCACAATACTTACTCTGTGCTATTTTATGTTGGAAGAATTTAATTTTCTTTTTGATTCTTGTAGGGACACACACTCAAAAGTTTGCCTTGAGTCTCAGAAGAGGCTTTGAACTTGGACTTTTTGGCAATTCTGGGACTATTAACTGGCCATTCTTAGAGATGGACTAATTATTTTACACAACAAGATGAATATGAACCAGGGGTAGAATGCTATGGTGCAGATCTAAAAGGTCTCCCAAAAGCCCCATGCTTTCTAAGGAGGCGGTTTCGGAAGGTGACTGAACAATGAAGGTGCTCTACTTCCCAGTAGGTTGATCCATTGATGAGCTGATGGCTGAATATGTTGTGGGGGTAGGGCTGGCTAGAAGTGAGGCACTGGGGTCCTGGCTGAAAAGGTTAATGCAAAGTTCCATGGTATTATAATCATCCACAATATGCAGCCATCACCACTAGTCAGCACCAGAACCCTTTTCGTCTTGTGAAATTGAAACTCTGTTAAATGACAATCCTCTCTCTCTCTCTCTCTCTCTCTCTCTCTCTCTCTCTCTCTCATATCTGGTAACCATTGTTCTACTTTTTATCTACATGATTTTGCTTATTCTAAGTATCTCTATAAGTAGATTCATATAGATATTGTCTTCCTGCGGTTGGCTTATTTCAGTTAGCATGGTGCTCTCAAAGTTCATCTCTGTTGGAGCATCAGTTGGAATATTTATTTGTTTACTCATTCAGTTTTGAGACAGGGTCTTACTCTGTTGCCCTGGCTGGGCCTCACCTCATTGTGGAGCCCATGCTGGCTTCAAACTCACAGAAATCCTCCTGCCTCAGCCTCCCAAGTGCTGGGATTGCAGGCATTCGCCACCACACCCAGTTTATGTGGTTCCGGGAAATTAAAATAGGGTACTCAGAACTTGCTAGGTAAGTGCTTTAACCCCGAGCTATTTTTCAGTCCTATTTTTCTTTTTAAAGGCTGAATAATAATAGCTAATAATAAGGTTAATAATAAATAGGAGACCATTTAACGTTCATGTGTAGTATTTTGTTATGGTTTTGACTTGCATTTCCTTAATAATTAGTGATATAAATATTTTTACATGTGCTTATTGGCCATTTTTTTGAGAAATGGCTATTTAAGTCCTTTGCCCATTTTGAATTTGGTTTTTATTTCATTGTTGTTGTTGACTTTCAGAAACTATATATTCTGGATCTTAACTTCCTGACAGAGATACTATTTGTACAATGTTTCTCATCTTGCTGGTTGCATTTCTTTTTATAGTATCTTTTGATACATAAAATTTTTAATTTGCATGAATTCCCATGTATCCACCTTTTCTTTTTGTTGCTTGTACCTTGTGTGTCATAAATAAGAAATCTTTGCCAAGTCCAATGTCATGAAGGATTTGCCTTATATTTTCTTTTTATAGTTCCAAGTGTTTGTTCCACTTTGAGTTAATTTTTATATGCTTTTAGATAGGGGTCCAGGTTCATTCTATTGCATATGGACATCCAACTTTCCCAGCACTATTTATTGCAGATTGTCTTTTCCCCACTGTCTCAAACAATTTACAAAAATAATGGTTTTACCACACAAGTGAGGGCTGATTTCTGGGCACATTGTTGTAGTTCTTTGCCGATACGCCAGTCAGAGCGCCAGTACCACACTGTTTTCATTACCGTAGCCTTTTAAATACAGTAATTTGCCTCACAGTCCATGTATTAATCTGAAACTGCAACTCGTTTTTTCCACTCAACATTATCTTTTGGAGATTAATCAATGTTATATTGGTCAAGCTCATTTTTAACTACCTTATCATATTGATATTTTATTTATTCCGTTTCTATGGAAAGTCATTCAGGATATATTAAAATTTTCCTGTAGAATCATGTTGCAAAGCTGCTCTTGTAAAGTTTCCGTCTTAGTTACTTTCTGGTAGCTGAGACAGAACACCCAACATCTACAATTTAAAGAAGGAAAGGCTTATTTAGTTCACAGTTTCAGAAGGCCTGGTTCATTCATAGGCAGCTGGCAATGTTAGAAGCACTTAGTGGAGGCAAGCTGGGGGCGAGCTGTTCATAGCATGACAAACAGGAAGCCAAGTCAGGAAAGAAGGGTGAAGCTAGCACATACCCTTTCAGATCCTATCCCAGTGATCTGTCTCTTCTGGGGAAAGCCGCAGTGCTCCTCCCCTTCTGGGTCAAGCCCTGCCTCTTAACAGCACAAGCGTCCATAGGTACTCTGGTACTGTGCAACATCCAAACGGGGGCCATTCCAGATCCAAACCATAGCAGTTTCCTATGTCCATTTTAAGTATTTATTCAGACATGGTTTTTCTGAATCTTAGTATAAACCTCTCTTATTTTCCTAGGTATTGCAGAATTCTTTATTGAAGTCATTATACGATTTCATACTCTCATCAGCAATGGTAATAACCTAGAAAGTTATTTATAACAAGTACAGACATTAAATGTTTTTGTCTTTTACAAATGAAGAACGTTTATCTGAAGAGCAAGTGAAATTTAAATCCGAAGTTATTCCTGACTTATTCATCACACTAGGAAGTGACTAGAAAAGAGATTTTTATACTATGGGACAAAATTTTAAGCTCCTAGTCTTAGTAAGTTAGAAAAACAGGCTCAGTCCTTCCTCAGTTAGTTTGGCTGAAATTAAATAAAACTAGCCACTTAAATAAAAAGACAGGTGAAAGAAATATATGAAAAATAATGTACTGCCTTGTGAAGGGCAAATTTAGTTGTGTGAAACTGAAAATTGTTAGAACATTGTCTGAAAATTGAACTCAAGAAAGACGTTTAAAGCCTTATATGGTTAAAAATCTATTAGCAAGAAGAAAGAAAAGATGCCTTTTCTTCTAACTACTGGCAAAGAACTTATCCCAAAAAAGAGTTAGAAAAGAAGACATAAATTTTCAAATAAGACTAAATTTCTCAATTTCTATAAATTACAGAGTGACACTCACCCAACATAACTTGTTAAGTTCCTGAAGTCTAATAGCCAAGGACTTAAAATTTTTCAAATCAGTTACAGTGAATTGTATTTCAGCAATATCAATCTTTGGTTTTTAAGGGTCTCAGAAGCCTGGTTTTCAAGTACAAATGATGCCTGAGTTTTTAACCCTTGAAGTATATAACAGTTTTATAACAAATTTTGAATGGTTGTAAATGCTTTTCTATGCTCATTTATTATTCATTTGTACAATTATGAAACAAAAAACGTTATATTTTCTATTAGTTGTATTGTTTTATCAATGTAAGTATAACCAATTGCTGTATTTCATCTTTCTCTCTGAAATTATGTATCTGATTTTACATTCCTGGTAACATATCTATTTGGGAACATGGCTTATTATAACTATAATTTGAAAAATTCAGTGGGGACTGGCAAAACTTGAAATTCAAGACAATATCTGTAGACATCAGCGGAGAAACACTGGATGTGTTCCCCACAACAGTTGTTCTTGTGGTTCAGTTTCTGAACCAAACACTGGGGTTGCTTATGCAGTTGTTGCTTACTCCATTCTTTTTTCCTAAGAAAACTTGGTTTTGAATTTAAGTCCACCAGATACAACACTAAGAAATGACATTTAAAATTTTATTACTTGAAGACTTAAACATTCTACCATTTATGGAACATAGACAACAGTTTTCTGAGGAAAATCCGTGTAATTCTTAGCATCTGTCAAACCTGGCCTTTCTACTCTTTTCCTTTATCTTTGATTTCTGAACTTTAAATGTAATATGCATAGGAATAAACTTTGGGTGCTTAATTCTGTTTGGTATCTCCAAGCTTCCCAGATGTGGGAGTAGGTTACTAGCAGTAATGTAGGGGAAAGGTGATCATTATTATCTTAAATATTTTTTTCAGGCTCTTTCTTCCTTTCTTTCTGGTATTTCTGTTGTGCATAGATGATGTCTTCTGTAGTAGCCCTGCAATGTTTGCACATTCTGTTTTGTTTGCTTTTCGTGTGTCTGTGGCCGTAGTCTCAAGCTCGCTGATTCTGTACTTGGTTTTGTTCCTCCTACTGATGGGTGCATTAAAGGTACTATCACACAAGGCATTTCTGTTGTGCTGGTTTTGATCTCTAGTGTTTCATTTTGAGTCCTTCTTGGAATTTCAAGCTTTCTCTTGAGATTATCTATTTCTGTATCTTTATTTTATTTTATTTTATTTTGTTATAGTCCCTGGCCACCTTAGTCATTGATCTTAAATCCTTTGTTCTGATAATACCAATATTTCAGCCACATCTTGTGTTAGTTTTTGTATGGGTTCAGTCTCTGCAAAGTGTGTTTGTGCCTTTTGTTATATATGTCTGGTAATTTTTTGTTACGAGGAAGAAACAATGTAGTGAGTGAAAAGAACTGCAGCAAATGGGACCTTGGTAATGTGGTGGTAGCTTGTGAGGGGAAGGGAGGGGCGCAGAAGTCATTTAGAGATGAATAATTCCTTCTTAGTCTTGTGGGGAGCCAGTGCCCCAGGACTATGATCTTTCATTGTGCTTCCCTTTCCATCCAATACTACCTCCTTACTTTTAGGTGAGGTGGGCTAGAGAGACTGTCTAAAGTTAGCTGCTTACCTTTGCTGCTGTTTAGGTAAGGCTTTGTCAAAATTCCAGCAAGTAGGCTCTTAAAATAATTTCTCCAAGGGACTGACTTGTTAAGAACCAAGTGGCCACGTCTGCTTTAAAATGGCTATGTGTGACCATTGAAGGGACGTGTCAACTTGAGAGAATCAGGAACCACACCTCCCTTAGGATTAAGATTTGTAAACCACCCTTAGACTGGGGATCAAGAACAGCCTGGATTCGAGTGTGAGGGATTTGTAGGCTGGCCAATGAGAGAAGGACACCTACCCAGATGTGGGAGGGCCAGCTGGAACTCCAGTGGTATAAAGGGAAGGAAGAAGGAAGATTGTTACAGCTTCTTCCTCTGGGAAAGCTCTCGCCTTCGCAATTGTCTATAGACGCTGACTTGCTACACACCACAGATCATCAGCACAGATTCGCTCCAGTCTCGACTTGTGCCTGTCTGCCCATCGCTGCTCTTCAATGGTCGATATTTAGGTTTCGGTCTTTGCCTGAGATCTACAGCAGACTCTCACCTCACCAGCTGTCCTGCAGTCATGGATGGGAGATCTACTTCACGGCTGAGCAGCCATCTCAGACTATCTCTATCCTTGGATTTGCAAGCTTTCCTAATAGATCCTTTTATGATAAAATCTGTAAATTCTGTGCTTTGAAAGAACCCAAAGTAATGCAGTATGTTTCCCTTCTCCTGAGCAGAAATATAATGGAAACTTTTCTTTTTCAAATACTTTTCGTATTTGCTCCGAGGACCTGGTAGTGTTCCTGGCGGCAAATTTCAAAACACTTCGGGAGCTCTGTTGGCTGTTCTCATTTTAGAGTTTTTAACTCTCAGGTTAAGCTTGCAATCATTTACCAATTATTTCAGATTTTCCTACCCCCTCACAGATGCTCTTGCTCTGGTACCTTGTGATTTTCTGTGCCGTCTGTTTGTCTTGATAATACTGAGGAAAATGTTTGCCCTGAAATATCACATCTCTGAGAAATCTAACAAGAGTTGATTTTTCAGTTTGTTCAGCTTTCTACTTGTTAAGATAGAGCAGAAATTTTTATGCTCCTTACATACTAGGAAACTCAAAGTCCCTGGCCTTTCCAGACTTAGACACATCCACTGATCAGCTCTTTCTTAGCCCCTAGGCTTTGTCCTTATGATTGTGGACTGCTTACCTCCTGTGCACCTGGTTTATTGGAACAGTTCTCCATCTTGGGCACCAGGCTCCTGTTCTTCCAGGTGACGGGCTTTTTCCCATTATGCAGAGAGCATCCATTTGTTCCAAGGGAAATACTGACCTATTATCACAGAGTATGGTTGACCCTACATGAATCAGACAAAGCATTTAGGATTTAGGATGGACATAATGAAGCGTTGTGCCATAAAATAGAAGCCAAAATGTTTCTGTCTAAATAGATGGGCTATTTTTGTGGTATTTAAAAATATTAAGAATTTCTCTCTAAATGAAAAAATTAAGTATAATCAATTAAGTGAAAATAAGTATTGGAATTATAATTTTATTAAATTCTTTGCTTGAAATTATAAGTACCTAATCAATAATAATGAGAAAAGAAAGTTGAAAGAGTTAAACTTGGACAGCCTAGATTAAAAAATTGAAAAGAGGTAATGTTATAATTTTAATGATCATTTGTTTTAAAAGAAAACCATTAACTTGAAACATCCCCAAAGAAAAATAGCAGTCAAGCTATTTTATGCCTATGTAAATGCCATTTCCACACCATGGTCACTTCTTTCACTGTTTCTGACTAGGCAGTCTTCTGGTAAGCAGTTTGATTTGTGACTTGGTCTTTTAGTAGTCTGTGCAAGGACAGGCATCAATTATTTCACAGGGATCTTCCATTAAAAGTGGTAAATGAGACTTTGGGTTTATAAATCAGATTCTCGAGAATCTAGTTACTGAGAATCCATTTTTCAGAGGCTGATCACTCTTGGTCAAGCTACTTAACCTCTTTGAGCTTCAGTACCCCGTCTGTGAAATGTCAATTTCTAATGTCATTTATTTTATTTATATCTTGCCTTACTCAAGAAAGCATTGCAGGAAGCTTCTATAAGAACAAATATAAAACCTAAAAATATAAACACTAAAGAAAAATATCTGTTAGGGGTACAGGGGTACTCATAAAATATCAGCACCAGAAAGTGTAATCTGGGTATACAGTTGGTCTGTAAGTATGAGACTATCAGAAAGTATCAATAGCAACCTATTTTTAGAGTTGAAGTGAGTACTGGACGGCACAGTCAATGTAAATTTTCTAGCTTGGTACAAAGTTTAGAAGGAAGGACTCATAGATTTCTTCC
This sequence comes from Ctenodactylus gundi, assembly GCA_004027205.1. Classification (NCBI taxonomy): domain Eukaryota; kingdom Metazoa; phylum Chordata; class Mammalia; order Rodentia; family Ctenodactylidae; genus Ctenodactylus; species Ctenodactylus gundi. Next base: position 393,106 of record PVKB01000753.1, on the reverse strand, counting down.
CTCTTAGAAAATTGAAGGAGTGTGTGCTCGTAATAAAACCCAGAATCTATGGGGATGTTAAGCTATTGGATTTGTTGGGAGATCTCTGTTACCACCATAAAAATGTAAAGGAGATGACTTTTACAATAACACAGTATAGAACGTCTGTATAAATCTTTATTTAATACATTAGTATGAGAAAGTAAGCGATACAGGATTCAGTAGGACGATCGGGTACCAACCTTGAGTCCACAAGGGTGTAGAATGGCTTCACTGGGAAGAAGCTACAAGAGGTTGATTCCAGCACCACACAGAGAAGATTCTTCTCACACACAAATTCACCAAATGTGGCCTATGTTGCTCTAGGGAGCAGCGACTAGCTCATCTTTGGCAGTGCTGGCACAAAAGCCAGGCCCGAGGCTACCTGGGGTGTTGTTGAAGGGATCTGAGGAATGTGGCTGGATAAGTCTTCACACAGCTAGCTAGCATGAAGGTGTGAATTTTCTGAAAAGGCTCATTGAATACCATGAACTTTAAACAAGTGTTAATATTGGGACTGAATGTAGATCAAAAGAGAATAGGAACAAGCATTGTTGCTTAACTGTATCCGTGCTCCTGTTTATCCTCGTTTGCTACTGTAATCCAGTAGGAACCTCTCTGCTCTCCCATTATTTCAACTTTCATTTTTCCTATTGTCTTTGGCTCCGTCCAAATGCCATTCTCTCCCCAACTGACCTGGCTGACAAGATCAGCTGTTTCTCCTTTGCACTCTGTGACATTGTGAGGTGCATGCTGGGTAGCGCAGTGCTCCTGGAACTGTAGGTGTCTCTAGAGAGATAAGAATGTAGTTTTGAATATGAATGAACTGCGTATTCAAGACCGCGTTAATAACAAACTTGGGAATTGGTGCCCACGTTTTCCCTTTTCCCTCTCTTTTAGCCTGTCTTTCCCTATCTCCTTCTTCCCACTCTCAGTGTCTCTTCCCTTGGGAGCAGTCCCTCTCCCCTACCCTATCTCTTATGTTAGGATCTTCTTGAGTCTATACTTCATTCATATTCAAATAAAAAAATGTGAATGAAAGTGTAAGAAGAAAACAAATGTCTTTTTTGTCGTATGAAATGACTCTGTCTGGGCCTCTAAGTAGTTTCAGGATGGGCTAGTTCCCTGAAAAAACCAGGCTGCGATTTTTCAGCCTCTTTCTTCTACTTCTCGGGAGGGGGAAAGGAGCTGGAAGCTGAGTGAATTACTGAGAGAAAATGATTTATCAATCATGCCTACCTGTATAATGAAGACGTTATGTCTGGCTTCAGAGACACTCTGGTTAGCTGAAAATAAAATGTGGAAGTCACCAAAATACCCATCAACAGGCCAATGGATACACATACAGTGGTATTTATACACAATGGAATACTATGCATCAATAAAGTCCAACAATGTGGAGGCCTTTACGGGCAAATGGAAAAAACTTGAGAACATCATGCTTAGTGAAGTGAGTCAGAAGCAGAAGGTGAAACATCGAATGGTCTCTCTCATACGAGAGACCCAGATCACAACTCCTATGGAACTTAAAATGAAAAACAAAGTGAAACAGGGAAGTAGGGTAGGGGAGGAGGGAGGGACAGAAGGGTAGGGGGAAGGACAAAAGGAGAGTGGGAAAGCCCTTGTCATCTTGACAAGATACGTATGTGCACAAAATGCTCAACTTCATTGTAAACCTTAAATTTTGCACTTATACATATCAATAAAATGGGGGAAAACAATTAAAAATATAAAGATGTTCCTGGGGAGCGGCACAACCAGAGAGCGACTTTAAGCTCCCCACCCCTTTCTACATGCCTCCCCCTATCTGTCTTTCCTTCTAGTTGTCCACGTGCGCACTTTGTAGTGTCCTTTATAGTAAACAGTGTTCTCTGAGTTCTGTGATCTGCTCTGGCAAATCATTGAAACTGGCAAGGGCATTGTGCGAATCCTGATGTGTGGCAGCTTTATCAGAACAAGTCACATGCAAATGGCAATGGGAACTGTGGGATAGTTGTGGGGACCCCAGCTACAGAAACACTTGGCTAGTGTGTGAGAAAAACCCTGACACATCTGGCGTCATATAAGCATTCTTTGTTGAGCACAGGATAGATAATAGGGAAAATAGCAATTAAGTTTTTGCTTTGCCTAAACTAGAATCATCTTTATGGATTGCTTTTCTGACTTCCAAGAATACCTCTCAGTCATCCCCCTGCCCCACCCGGATACACGCAAAATAACACTGCTATTCCCATCAATCTTTACATAGTTTCTGAAGTAGTTTCTTTCTAAAAATCTTTCTTCTTTCCCAGCACTTTTCAGGAGCTGTTTTTCCAACTTATGCAAACAAAACAATTTACCAGCATCAAAATTTAGTCTCTGTTCTCTTCTTTGTTTTGTCCTCTAAGCTCCTCTGTCGTCACTCAGCATTTCTCCCCACCTCTCCCTGAGGGTCTCTGGACTCGCAGATCTGACATAAGTAGATTTGTTACGTACAAAGCCACTTGTCATTTCATTCAAGTTCCCGCTGAAAGCTTATTCTTACGAGTATTTTCTTTTAAAATAACTTGCAGGAGGAAAACCAGTTAAAATGGATGCTAGAAACAAAAAGAATAATGCATAAGCTCTCACCTAAGTAAAGTAAAGACCACCTTGCATAAGTGTATCCATAGAATATGATCTGGTTGGCACCCACGGGAGAATCGCCGGCATTATAATTGTTCACTTTGTGGGCTTTATCTTGGAGTTCGTGTTTCATTATTGACATTTTAGAGTATGATGGTTGTGGAACTCATAATTCTAATTTTTAATATTGTGAACTTATAGAATATTTTACACTTGAAAAGTTTTTAAGTTTCTGGGGTTTTCTTTTCCTTTTTATTTTATTGATATATGTTGTATAGATTTGTCCTACAAATTCATTTATATTATGGCGACATATAGCTTGGGAAATTGGGGCACATATGCATCGCTTTTTTATCCATTCTTTATATTTTTCCTCCTTTCCTTCCCCCAAAAACGTCCCCTCTTTCACATCCTCAAGTCTCCCTCCGCTCTTGGAGAAGACTGCTTCCCTATTTCCTACCATTGCTCTTAAATTTTCTTCTTGTCTTTGTATTTTTTCTCTCTCATGAAAGAGAGACAACGCGACACTTGAACTTTTGGGTCTGCTTTATTTTGCTGAGCATTATAGTCCCGAAGGGTACCTGTTTTCTTACAAAGCCTTCAAACCTATTTTTCCTTATGGCACTGGAATACTCTGTTGTTTATATATCACATTTGTTCCTTGTTGGACAAGGAGGCTCTTTCTGGAATTTAGCCATTATGAGTCGTGTTGCTCTAAATGTGGATGTACTTGTGTCCTCATAAGATGATGTCTTTAACTCTTTTGAAAAGATGCCCAGAAGAGGTACAGCTGGACCAAATGGGACTTATATTTTCAGTTTTCAAAAAGACTCTCTATACTGATTTCCATAGTGGTTGTGCTAGTTTATAGTGCCACCAACAATGTAGAAGAGTCTTTTCCCCCTCCACTCCACATCATTTGCTGTTTTCTGACTTCTTAATGATAGCCATTCTTGTCGGAGTAAGATGGAATCTCCCTGTTTTGATTTGCATTTCTCTGATGGCCAACCATGCTGAATGTTTATGTATTTACAGGTCATTTGTACTCCTTCTTTTGAGAAGTGTCTATTCATTTCAGTTGCCCATTTTTGATTAGGTCTTTTATTTTTGGGGGGGTTATTCTCAAGTTCTTTATATATTCTAGTTATTAGTCCTCTGTCCAATAAGTAGCTGGCATTTTTTCCCCATTCTGTGGATTATCTCTTCATACTCTTGATTGCATCCTTTCTTTTTGGTTAGATAGTCCTGTTTGTTGATTCTTAGTGTTATTTCTTGTACAACTGAAATTCTGTTCCTGTTCCTATGGTGTATCTTCCAGCAGGCTCTGTGTTCCCATTTTAATATTCAATTCTTTGATTCGTTTTGATTTGATTCATTAGAGTGAAATATATGTGTCTCAGTTCATTTTTTGTTATCAGACAGCCAATTTTACTAGAATTTTTTTTATTTTTTTATTTTTTTATTTTTATTATTTTTTTTATTTTTTATTTTTTAGAGACAAGGTCTTACTCTGTAGCCCAGTCTGGTCCTGAACTCACTATGGAAACAAGAAAGGCCTTGGATCCAATCCTCCTGCCTCAGCCTCCCAAGTGCTGGGATTACAGGCATGCACCACCATGTCCTGCTTATGTGGTGCTGGAGAAATGAACTCAGATACTTAGCGCCCTCCTATGTGCTTACTAAGCAATCACTTTAACTGTTGAGCCATTCCTCTATTCAAATGTGTCATTCTTGATGACAGAGTAATACTCCACTGTGTATATATCACATCTTCTTTATCCAGTCATCTGTACTTGGGCATATGGGTTTCTTCCAAAATTTGGATACCATCAACTACATTGCTATACAAAAGACATTCACGTTATCATTAAATCAGTCAGATTTCTTAGGCTAAACCTATATCAAAGACTGAACAAATGAATTACTATTTTAGTCTAGATCACAAAAGTATATCACACATAAAACAACAGATATAATGATATACTTAGTTATTTCAGAATTTTTAAGAGTTCTTTCCCAAAGAGGAGCAGTAAGATCATTATTACAAATTCAGTTATAGAGCTTAAAATTGAGATGTAAAATCTAAGAGTCATAGGTAGAACTGATAGCCAACCGATTCCTTAGCCAATGGACTAAGGACACATGATCTTTTATCTTTACTATACAATGTCAGCATAAGAGAAAAGACTCCACAAACAACTTATTTAACAACTATACTGTTTTTAAAGCTAATAATATCCAAAACTAAAACCACTGCCTTCGCCATTCCATCCCCTAAATATCTAGACACATCATACACATCAAAAAAGTTTCACAGATTAAGATTTTATGCCAATCCCCCATGTTGACTGTAATTATTATGTTGCCAATATATTAACAAAAATAATTATAGGGGAAATTTCATAGATTTTATGAGAAAGCTGATACTGTTTTAGTGAGATACCAAATGATTGATGTCTATTTTTTTGTTACCCTTTCTCTTTAGATGTTTCCTGCCCTCCATGTTCTTTGATGCTGCTTGTCTCTCTGCTTCTCTTAAAGATTCCTTCAAGTAATTTTCTGCAATGATGAGCTAGTGGTGGCAAATTTCTTTGTGGATTCTTGGTCATGAAAATTTTTACTTCTTCTTCATTTTCAGGGATAATTTTGCTGGATACAATAACCTGGGTTGACACTTGCTATTTTTTTTTAATTGGAGATAGGGTCTTGCTCTGTAGCCCAGTTGCTCCTGAACTCTCCATGTAGCTTAGGTTAGCCTTGCACTCATACCAATCTTCTTGCCTCAGCCTCTGAGTTCTGGTATTACAGGCATGCACCATCCCACCTGTCTTTACATGGTGCTTGGGAATTAAACCCAGGGCCTCAAGCTTGCTAGGCGAGTGCTTTAACCACTGTGCCATTCCTCCAGCTAAACGTAGGCTAAACCTGTATCTTTTAAAGCTTGAAAGATTTTGCTCCAGACCCTCCTTGCCTTTAGAGTTTGCATTGAGAAATCTGTAGCAATTCAACTTGGTTTGCTTTGGTAGAATAATGTCTGTTTTTCTCTTGTTGCTTTTAGTAGTCTATCTTTATGTCATATGTCTGAGGTTTTGATTATAGTATGTTGTAGTGAGTCTCATTGCTGGTTGAAGTTATTTGGAGTTCTATTAGCTTCTTGTCTCTGAAAATTAATTTCTTCTCCTAGATATGGGGAATTTTCTTGCATTATTTCAATGAATAAATTTTTTATACCTTCGCTGAGGGCTTTTGCTCTTTCTCCAACACCCATAACTCTGAGATTGGTTCTCTTTGAATCATCCATCAGCTGTTATATCTAGCTAATTTACTCATTTCTAATTTTGGGGTCATGCTTGATTATAACATTTATTTCCTCAGCCTTGTCTTCAAGGTCTAAAATTCTGTCCTCATAATGTTTGTGTCAGCTTCCCCTGCTTTCAAATGTATTTTCATATCCTGAATTTCAGCCAGATTTCTTTTCAAAATTTCCACTTCTCTATCAAAATATTCCTTCACATTTTGTATTTCCTTATTTACCTCATCCAACTTATTTGTGGCTTCTGTTTGCTCAGTAAGCTTTGTTTCCATTAGGCTCACTATTTATTTAGTAAGCTTCTCTTTAAACCCACTGATCATTGCTTGCATTTCTTTTAGAATATCCTGTTTGAACTGGCTGTTTGACTCATATGTTTCTTTTTTTTGACTTCCTTGCCTATGAGTTCCACTATTTCAGGGCCCATGGCATTAGTTTATGGGGACTCAGGCACTTCTGTGTGTGTCCTGTTGCCTTGTCTTCTTCCCATATTTCTGTTGTTGAAGGACTTCACTTTAAAGAGCTAGCAAAGAGGTTTCTTTAATGAGTAGGAGAGTGTTTAGTGGAAGCCAAAATTCCTCTGAGTTCTATGCTGGGAATAGGCAGTGAGGGAAGACCTAACATTCTGAAGTACTTTGCTGTCCCTATGGTTTATCTTCCAGAAGGTTCCATATTTTCATTATAATGTCCAGTTCTTCGATCCATTTTGATTTGATTTGATTAGATTGAAATATTTGGGTCTCAGGTCATTTTTCTATATCAGATAACCAGTTTTTCTACCATTTTTTTGAGACAGGGTCTTGCCCTGTAGCCTGGGCTGGTTCTGAACTCACTATGGAGCCCAGGCTGGCCTTGGATCCTATCCTCCTGCATCAGCCTCCCAAGTGCTGGATTGCAGGCATGCACCACCATGCCCTGCTTATGTGGTGCTGAGGAATTGAACTTGGGTACTTAGCGCTTGACTTAGTGCTTGCTAAGCAAGCACTTTAACCATTCAACCATTCCTCCACCCCTTAGCACTCTTTCTTAAAGAGACTGTCCTTTCTTTAGTGAATGGTTTTGGTACTATTGTGAAATGTTAGACGGTTGAGTTTGCTCAGCATTGTTTCTGTATGCTTAATTCTCTGTTCCACTAATCTTCAGAAGTTATAGGTGACATCAGAAAATGGAAAGCTATCCCCTGTTCTTGGATAGGCAAAATAAATACAGTCAAAATGACTATACTACCGAAACTGATATATAGATTTAATGCAATTCCTATCAAAATACCTACAAGTTTCTTCAAAGAACTTGAAACAACATTTCTTAAATTCATATGGAACCAAAAGAGACCAAGAATAGCCAAAGCATTCCTGAGCAACAAGACCAAGGCAGAAGGCATTATAATACCAGACATCAGGCTCTACTATAACGCAATAGTTGTAAAAACAATTTGGTACTGGCACAAAAACAGACAGATAGACCAGTGGAACAGAATCGAAGATGCTGAGACAAACCCAAATACCCTCAATTACTTAATCTTCGACAAAGGAGCCAAATGTATACAATGGAAAAAGGACAGCCTGCTTAACAAATGGTGCTGGGAAAACTGGTCATCCTCATGCAGAAGAATGAATCTAGTCACACACCTATCTCCATGCACAAAAATCAAATCAAAGTGGATCAAAGACCTAGACATTAAAAGCGAAACACGGAACCTCCTAGAAGACAAATTAGGCAAATAACTAAAAGACATAGATGTAGGCAAAGACTTTCTTGACAAGACACCAAGAGCAAAAGAAATTATATGCGTTATTAACAAATGTGATCATGTCAAATTAAAAAGTTTCTGCACAGCAAAGGAAATTATTAATCGTGTCTTTTTTTTTGGTGCCAGTACCACTTCATTTTAATCACTGTTGCTTTATAACATAATTTCAAGTCAGAAATTGTGATGTCTCCTGCTATGTTCTTGTTGCTCAAGATTCCTTCAGCAATTCCGAGTCTTTTCTAGTTCCATATAAATTTTAAGTTTGCTTTTTCTCTACTTCTATAAAGAATGATTTTAGTATGTTAATTAATATTGCATTGAATTTATGTGACATTTTTGGCAGCATGTGCATTTTGACAATATTGGTTCTGCCTGTCCAGGAACATGAATATTTCCTCATTTCCTAAAGTCTTCTTCAATCTTTTTCTTAAGGGGATTGTAAGGGGATTCCCTGTAGTGATCCTTGACTTCCTTGCTAAGGTTTATTCCAAAGTACTTAATTTCTTTGCAGCTATGGTGAATGAGGTTATTTTCTTGATTTCTGCCTCAGCGAGTTTATTGTTGCTGTATATGAGTGGCACTCATCTGTGTGAGTTCATTTTATAACTTTCTACTTTGCTGAATTTATTAGTTCCTAGACACTTCTAGTGGAGTTTTCAGGTCTTTGGTATGAAGGATTATGCCATCTGCCAGCAAGGATAGCTTAACTTCGCCTTCTTCTCTTCCTATTTGTACTTCATGTATGTCTTTCTCCTGCCTGATTGCTCTTGCCATGGCTTCAAGTACTGCGTTAAACAGAAGTGGTAACAGTGGACACCTTTGTTAAGCTCCAGATTTAACAGGAAATGTTTTACTTTTTCCTTATCGATGTTCTTTAGGGAAATTGCCCAAAGCTTTTTTTTTTTTTTTTGGTTGGGTTATATTCTGGTTTTAGTATTAAGGTTCTGCTGGCTTTTAGGAATGACTTTGGCAGTGTTCTTTTCATTTCAACTTCTAGGAAGACTTTGATGAATAATGGTATTAAATCTTCCCTGAAATTATAATGTAATTTTGCAGTGAGTCTGTCAGTTCTTGGACTTTTCTTAGTTGGAAATGCTTTTGAAACTTCCTCAATTTCATTGATGATTGTTGATCTATTCAGAAATTTTCTGTTTTCTTGATTCAGTTTTGGTAGTTTATATGTGTCTAGAAATTTATCCTTTTCTCCTAGATGCTTAAATATATTAGAATATAGATTTTCAAAGTAGTTTCTTATAATCATTTAGATTTCGGCTCTTGCGTCGTAATTTTGCCTTTTTCATTTTTAATTGAATTGATGTGAGTAATTCTCTTTCCTTCTATTGGTGAGTTTAGCTAAAGGCTTGCCAATCATATTTATCCATTTGAAGAACTAGCTTTTTGTTTCATTGATCCTTTGTATTTTTTTATTTTAATTTCATTAATTTCTGCTCTGGTTTTGATAATTTCTTTGGGCTGGTTTTGGGCTTGCATTTTTCTTGCTTTTCTAGAATATGAGCTGCATCATTGTGCTATTTATTTGGGACTGCTCAATTCTCTTTACATGTCTGTTTATAGTAATGAATTTTTTTTTCTTAAAAACAGTTTCATTGTGTCCCGTGGGTTTTGGTATGATGTGTTTCCATTGTCATTTGGCTCTAGAAACATTTGCATCTCCTCATTATTGTCTTCTATAGCCATTCTTCAGTACACAATCTCACTGCATTTTCATTACAGACCACAGAGGCAGGCAGAGCAGATATTTCTCCCATTTACCTGATCTGATCACTGGTGTTAAAAATGGTGTTAAAAAGACTAAAATCTGTTATGAAGATTGAAAGATCACGTGCTGCAACTAGAGCCTAGGTCTTCTGTTTTCTGGTCTAGTGCTCTTAAAAATTTAATGGTCATTTTACTGGAGTTTACATAGATCACTTTATCTGTATGGTTTAAATCTATTTTAGAATTCACTTCTCCTCTTCACATCTGTTAGTTTAAAAAAAATTGCCCTCTGTGTAAGTCTCAAATGAAAGAAATATGGCAAGTTATGAATTTGGGGATATTTAATTTGCAAGGAAGTACATTTCAACCCACCTGTTTCTAGTGTTTGTGGCTGTCCGACTTCCTTCAGCAGCCGTTTACATGGAGGAATCCTATGAGAGGTTAGGCAGTGTCAGTATTTGCCTAGTATGAGCGAGGAAGAATACAATTTAGCTGACTAGGGTGTTTAGAAGTGGAAAAGGGTAGCTCCAATCATAATTCTTCCTCTATTTTAATTTCCACGTGCCAACGAAGGCTGTTTATTTATCACCTACTGCAGACAAACAACCTTACTACTTAAAGGATTTTTAACTTCATGGGGCCTGATGACTAATAAATCACATAAGGTTATTTCAATATGGAAAATACACATTCTTTATAACTCTGCAGTACATCTAGCTTAGTACTGAGCTTTATTCCCAATGAAATAACACCTCTTTTATAGAAAGAAATAGCAGTAAGTAGATTGAGTGAAAATCTGACTTAAAAGTCTATATACTTTTATGCTGACTATTGAAACAGGAACCACAAACACACATATTCCTTTTCTTTGTGTGAAATAAACATGTGGTTTTTAAAAAGGAAACTATGACTCTGAAAAAAATTACAGTTTTTCCCTTATAGTGTAAGTAAACAGTTTCTGGGGGGGGGGGGGGGAGAACCCTCAGAATAAAATGTTAAAAAAAAGAACAGAAAAAGCTTTTACTCCAGGCTATTATAATGAAGAAAAAATGTTCCAAATGTGAACTAATGAAGTACAAAGTAATGAATATTTAATTTGTATAATTTACCAAAGTGCTTTCAGAAATCAGAGCTACATTCTTCACAAACATAATGTTCATTAGGCCTTAACTGGAGCTCACATGCAATTACTGCACTGTTCCTGCACCACTTCGGTAGGGCATGGAGGAAAACCCCTTTGAGAATTTCTTGAGGACAAAGAGAGAAAGGGGAGGCTTACAGCTCTTCAGGCTGTGAAATCTGGACCCTCACCTCAGGCCGGGGGCAGGAGGAAACTGCATGGCCAGGCAAGGAGAGGAGGCCAGCCTGTGTCAAGCAACACTGGCTTCACCTGGGCTCCCTTCTCTTTTGGCAAAGCCTTTCTAGAGATAAAAAACAAAACAAAACAAAACCCCAAATTAGTCTGATGGCTCAGTAGGACACCTTATCACATTTTTAAAGGTAAGGGAAGTTCTATACAAAATCTGACTGATAACTCATCAAGCAGAGCAGTTCTCCATAGAAACAAACATGCACATGACAGGAATTTTAATGGGAGCGCTGATGTAGCTCTTCAGATAAAGACCCAGGAGCCTGCGTGCCCAGTCTGTGCTACTGTCATGGAGATTTTTTTTCTCTTGAAGTGTATCCCTTTTTCATCTCTATTCTTTTATAGATTTGGCAGCAAAATGAATACTGCCTTTAAAATCAATAGGTAAATTTTCATATTTTATTTGAGGAATTGTTTAAAATATATAAGGAAAATTAAATTTAGTGTGAACTTAATGACATTCCAATTTTTTAAAATTGAGAAGTCGCTATTAGTAGGATGAATTTGGAAACAAACGGGTATTTTTCAGATTTGAAAATGCTCGTTTCCCTTTTCCTTTTGCTATGTGATATTTTTCTGTTATTATTGTGATAACCCAACATTGCGAGAAGTCATCAGTTGCTCTATAGTCAGTCAAGTCTGTTATTATTGGATGAATTTCAACACTGGTCATTCGGGGAGAGTCACAGTGCGCTTTCAAATTTCACAATGATAGCCTTTTCCTCGGAAATGACCTAATCGCGTGATTCATAGTTAGAAAAAAAGCACACTTATCTGGGAGGTACAAGCGGGTGGGGATAAAAGTGAGCTTAATAGTGAATTAATATGGAAACCATGAGTGTATAATCCTGCCAAGAATATCAAGTAAAACATTTAAAAAGTAATTTTAACAAATTATACCTTTTATGAGTAAAAATATGGATCCTACAGGTCTGAGAGAAGGGCGAGCTGCCTTTGCTGTGAGTCACCATCACCGGACGGCAGTTCTTGCAGCAGCATTGCCTGTTGGCTGAGGAGATCACCGGGAAGTGCGCAGTGACAGATGGCAGTAAGGCCGTTAGGAAGCCCCCGCCTGCTGACGTAGATGCCACCTCAGTGAAGGGGAGCTCTCCCAGGAGACTGTTCTGGCATCTTTAGCTAATCATTCATGACATTTATTGGCAAGAATCTTGCATTTGGCCTGTCATTTGGAGAACAGAGCAAGTTCACTGTAGAGCAAGAATAAGCTTGTAAATAAGATGGTCAAAGTGGCCAACTGTATAATGGGAATGAGTCCTGGAGCAGTAATCTGAAAGGGTATTAGACTCCATAATAGAAAGATCACGGAATTTCAGTGCTAGGAATAGAGAAAAAATGCTCAATTATCTCGGCCTGAGAAAATAAATTTGAGGATAAAGACAATCAATCGGGTAATTAGAGAGAGCTTCATAGCTTGGCAGAACTGGAATAAACCTGAAGAATTTAAGCGTGTTAAAGTAGGACGTCTGTTTTAGTTGAGGGTACCTAGTAGTCAAATGGAAATGCAAGGGGAAATGCAGAAAGAAATGTGTGCTGTTGACTTTGTTAGTGAATGAAAAAAACGTGAGAGAACAGGGCAGGAAGAGAGGATGATCAGATGCAGACAAGTTGTGCTTGAATGAAAGAGCCAGGACACAACTCACACCACCTCATCTTCATTTCTCCGTGAGACAGGAGGCCGGGCTCCGATTTGCTGGGAGAGGTGACACATGTGGGTTTGGGCTTTCTAAGAGTGGGAGAAGCAGGAATGATTTGTAACACAAATGGCATGAGACAAGAGTCAGCTAGGGATAAATGACCACCCGCTTGTCTACATTGGCCAGCCAATGTTAGATAACACGGATTGCTGTAACGCCGCTCGCGTCATTGTATAAGCTTTCCTAATGATGCACAGCTGTCGGTAGTAGCAGGGTTTGATACGACCGACGCTACCCAAGGCTGGAATGGCTGCCGTGGCCATTTTAAAACACCCAATCATAAGAACTGAGACACACATATTATGCACAGGGGAAAGAACAAAGGTGCCTTTAGGCAAAGTTAAGCTGTCCTCATAAGTAGTTCTGACACTTACATGTCTGATTTTCTTGCCTACACTGACCAGTTTTATGGTTTTATACAGTAGAATTGCTCTTAACTGTCGTCATCTGAAACAGCTATTTGGCGGATTAATTGAAATATTAATTAAAGGGGCTGGAGGAATGGCACAGTACTTAAAGCAGTTGCCAAGCAAGTGCAAGGCCCTGAGTTCAATTCCCCAGCAACCGGGTTTGATGGCATACACCTATAATCCTCTCACTCTGGAGGCTGAGGCAGAAGGATTGCCGTGAGTCGTAGGCTGGGCTGGGCCACATAGTTCAGGAGTAGCCTGAGCTACAGAGTGAGACTCTATCACTCCCCGTCCCCCACATTTTATGAAAGCATGGAACTATAGGAGAACTTAAATATGCAAATATTTTATTCATTCTAAAACATACTAATTTATTTCCCACTGTTTTTAATGCAGAACACAAACCTGTATCTTGAATGGCTATAGATTTCACCATATTAGAAAACCCTTTTTTATCACTTTCACTTGAATTTCATAGATATTACTTCATCTATCATTTCCACAAACTGTATTTGAGATCAGAGTCTTTAATTTTTAAGTAAATGTCTTAGTAATTCTGTGAAGGCTAATTGTATATGTGAGCTTACTGAGATGCAGGCTGCCGGATGCTAGGCTAAATATTATTCTACATGTGTTTTTGAGGATATTTCTAGATCAGACTAACGAATGAATCACATACTAATTAAAACATATTAGTAGTCAAGCCCTATAGTCACAAGCTTGTAATTCCAGAATTCTGGAGGACTGAGGCAGGAGGATTAAAAATTTGAGCTCAATCTGAGCCAACCTTAGCTAGATCCTGTTTCAAAGTCAAAACTAACAAATGGGCTGAGTTATGGCTCAGTGTGAAGGACCTGGGTTCAATTCCCAGGTACACACACACACACACACACACACACACACACACACACACACTTTCTCTCTTTCTCTCTTTCTCTCTTATCCTCCCTGATGTGTGTGGGGCTGTATTCAATATAATGACGTGAATAGAAATAATAAACCATTTTCGTATGGTCAAACACATTGTCTTTGCTTCTAGAATGTCAGTGACTCTTCCACTATGCTAAGAAGTCATTTTTCTCTCAGTTTTTTATCTCAAAGAACTGAGCAATGTTCAGAGTTCCTTTTGGGAGATACTCAACCTCAAATATGACTTCAGTTTCTGCATAATTCTGGTTCTGAAAGCTATGGGCAACATAAAATTGCACTCTGAAAAATCGCTGCATACACCTGAAGTTTATTTATGTATCTATCATTTTGATTCCATGGCTTTCCTTTACTTTCTGCCACTGTTTACTCTCACATTACCCTCATATTCTAGGTATACTGAAAATAAGGATGGAATTTTGAGATGCTATGGCTCCAAAACTAAAATTTTTTGAGGTATGGGTTTTAGGACATATATATATATATAGTCCTGCAAAAGCCTTATTCATTTGGATATTGTGGGCTACCTATGGAACTACATGCTATTCAGAGGTGGGGCCTCATTGGAACAGGTAGAACATTAGGATTTGACCCAGAAAAGGTAGATCACTGGGACATGACCTGCAGTGCACACGCTAGCTCTGTTCTTCCCTGCGCACTTGGCTTTGTATTATACCTCTGGCTATTCCTCCCATATGTGCTTCTACCATTATCATCCACCCATCAATGGACTGAGGCCTTTGTGTATGTCGTGTAATCATGTATCCTATTACAGCAATAAATGAGTAACTAAGACAATCTACATCTCTATGTGTGAGTATATATATATATATATATATATATATATATATATATATATATTCTTTGAATCACTCATATAATTATTTAAGCTTCTACTTTATTTTGCCAATATAAAGGACAGAACAAATTATATTCCCTAACTTATAAAATAGAAAAGATGAAATATTTATTTCTCCAGCTTCTTTAAATCATACTTAATGATAAGTAATTATAAGTAATCTCTCAAAATGAAAAGCATCATTAAGGAACTTAAGTTTTTATGATTTACTGTTTCATCACTCTTTTGAAAAGAGCACTAAAATATACCTTACATTTCTGTGGACAAGCATTGTCTTTCTCTTTCTATTGGAAATAACTCTTTCTTGAGACAAGGTGTCACTCTGTAGCTCACACTGGTTCTGAACTCACTATGCAGCCCAGTCTGGCCGTGCACGCACAGCAATGCTGCTTAAGCTTCCCGCATGCTGGGATTTAAGGTGTGCGCCACGGCTACCAGCCTACGACATGGTGCTAGGGAGTCAGACTCAGGGACGTGCTCTTGCTAGGCAAGCGTTTTAACCACTGTGCCACTCCTCTGGCCCTGGACATGACTTCCGTTTCAAGCTAATCAAGAACACTTCTCCTAGGACTCTTGGTAGCCTTGGCTGTTTTATAGTCCGTTGTTTTTTCTTTACTGTTGCTTAGAAAACTCCAACAATTAAATCACAGTATTATTTGTATTGTGTCACAAAGCATTTTGGTGACTTGTACTTCGAAACCAAAACCAAAACAAGTTTCATCATTTGAGCAGTCAGTAGCATACTATAATGGTTAAAAACACCATCTTTGGAGTCAGAAAGACTAGCACCACAAGTTTTCAGCGCTTCTGCTCCCTCTGGGCAAATTGTCCCTATTGATAGCTGGGAGAATAGGCTAGAATGGGATAGGTAGGACTAGAATAGGGTGTTCCAGTGGCCATAAAGGGCTGTCAGGGCCATGGCCCCAAGAGAAGCAGCTAAGCCAGGTAGTCCACCCACCTCTTCTTTCCTGCAGAGTCTGTAAGGTGATTAGTAGACCTTCTATGTCCTTTAACCCCCACCACAAGAAACCGAAATCCCAGGAGCAGAAACTGCAGTGTAGGGGGCTGAGCATATAAAAGCCTCATAAAGAGCTCCTGTCATTTCATCCCCTGGGATCCTCCATCCGCTAAGACCTCCCTCTTGACCTCTCTTCAAGAGCTATTTTTTCCTCAGTAAACCTCTTCTTGTTTTGAATCTTTCATAAACTCTGATTGATTCTTAATCAAATCAAGAGTTCTTGAACCTGGACATCGGAGGCTCAGGCAATGGCAATGGTAACACTACGGTTCCTCCACGAGGAGATTTGTACACTGGACAGTATTGCCCATCTTCCTTTTTTCATTGAATGCAAGCAGAGGTATCAGAGCTTTAACGTCCATTTCCTGGCCAGCTGCAGGGGCGTTTAGATTGACCATGTTCCAGGGAATTTTCCACTTTCACCTTGGGAGATGTGATAGAGGGTTGCATTCTTCTTTCAGCCAACATTAACGCATGTAAAAATAAATAACAGAATTTGTTATTGTGACCCAATGTGATTGAGGGATACACCCCACATCAAACTTGCCTATTCTGTCTAATACAGACGACTGTACTAGAATGAGAGTTTGCTACTGTTAAAAAATTCATAGAGTGCATGAATGTTTGGGGGCTGGGCAGAAAGTGGAGGAAAGATTATTATTGGATATATGTGTAGCTCTGTTACGTGTTGTTTTGACTTCTTTTGGAAATATTCCCAGGAGGGGTGCCACTGGATCCAAGGGGATATTTATTTCTAATCTTTTGAGAAATCTCCATACTGCTTTCCAGAGTGGTTGTACAAATTTACATTCCCACCAGCAGTGCAGAAGGGTTCCTTTCCCCTCCCCGCCCCCCACAGCCTCACCAACACTGGTTACGGTTTGACTTGTTGATATAGGCCATTCTCTCTGGAGTGAGATGGTATCTTAGCGCTGTTTTGATTTGCATTTCTCTTATGGCTAGAGATGTTGAACATCTTTTCATGTATCTGTTGGCCTTTTGCATTTCTTCATGTGTGAACTGTCTCTTCATTTCATTTGCCCACTTTTCAATAGGATCCTTTATTTTGGTAGGCTTACTTTTCTTCATGGAATACTATGCATCTATAAAGTCCAACAGCATGGAGGCCTTTACAGGCAAATGGAAGAAACTTGAGAACATCATGCTTAGTGAAGTGAGTCAGAAGCAGGTGAAACATCGAATGGTCTCTCTGATATGAGAAACCCAGATCACAACCATCTCATGGAACTGAAAGTGAAAAAGTGAGCCAGGGTGGGGTAAGGTGGGGAGGGATGGAGGGGGAGAGTGGAAAGTGTCTGTCACCTAGACAAGATACGTATGTGCACAAAATGCTCAATTTCATTGAAAACCTTAAATTTCACACTTATACATATCAATAAAATGGGGGAAAATGAAATAACATGCTGAACATACTACTATATGAATATACTTTAAAATCATTAAGCAAAAAATAAATAAGATTATTATTGGAGGCTGGCAGCCTTGAAGTTATGAAGCATTTAGTGAAAGTGTTGCCCACAAGAGTTTGGAAAGCAGATAATAATATATTTTGAATGCAGTGGTCATATCGTCTGATGTGAACCAATTCCAAGAATATCCAGGGAATCTGTTCATATGGAGACATGGCTCAGCGTAGAAGAGACATCCCCACAAAACCCAACAGGTTAAAGTTATTAGCATTGACACATTGATATCTTATCTGGAAAAGAACTGGCTGTTGACATTTGCAACTGACTAGAGTTATACCGTTAAAAGCCAAACTTCGGCAGTTGAAAATAGGCTGAAGAGCTGCACAGGCTCCAGGGAGAGCCGATTTCCAATGTGTTCTTTAGGCATTAGGTGTCGCCAGGGAGGGAAAGTGGAAACAAGAATAATCTAGCCAGGGAGGAGTCCCCATCTCTTGCTCTTGCCACAACGTCCCAGTGTCGCTTCAGAATTCTTGTAGATCAGTGACTGCTGTGCGCTTCCCATTCGTTTTACAAATAGAATTTATTGCCATCATCTATTTCCATGCCATCAGGAAATGCTAAGTGTGGAAATTTGTAACTTATTATCTGTAATGTGTGTGGGGGAACCTGACTGGTAGCGCTTGTCTATTTCTGTGGTGTAAATGCAGGAGTTCTTCCTCATCCATGGGTAACATTTGCTAAGACCCCGGGAAATGCCTGTCACTATGGGTAGTACATATGTTTCTTACAGCAGATCTTAGCAACCAAAGCAAATGACATTTTACCTCTTTTCTTACTGAGAATTTCTGCCTTTTCATTTAAAGAAAGCACTTTGTAATTTCTCTTGTACTCTGGGGCCATTATTAAATAAGAGAAATAAATGTTCCTGGAATAACGTATTACAATACCAGGACAGGTAAATGAGAGGGTCACTAAGAACTAACACATAAGTAGAAAATACACTATGGATACACTGGACCAAAGGAGAATCCACTTCATGGGCTGGTCAGAGGTGGATGGTGTGAGAGTTCATGACGCTTTTCAGAATTGCCCACAATTTAAAATGTATGGATTTATGGACTTTTCCATTTGAGAGTTTTGGACCACAGCTGACATCTAGCAACTGGAAAGAAGAACCACAAACAAGGAACACTGCTTTCATCACGGCAAACTGTAAAGTAGCAATGTGACATTTGCAACCTTTTAAAAATTTAGCAGTTGTCTCAGCAGGCACAGGGAAGCTTCCACACATCACTGATGTGTAGCAAACAATTTGCTGTTAATTGAGCTTTACAACCGCATCCAGCCTTGATGAGAAAATATCAAAAATTTTGGGCTTTCAGTCCAACTTCATACTTAGATAAAGCTTTTGGAGTGATGCCAATAAAAGAAAAACCATCCATACTCATCACCCCTGTTACAGACTTTGATAAAGTGTGCTGTTGTCTATAAATACATGCTGCTTCCAAATGTCCCCTCAGAGGTGATGGGTTGTTCAATCTCCTTGGACCAATGTAGGGCTTAGGTGACTTGCCTGGGCCCAAGAATTCTGAGAAAGGAAGATGAGCTTCTGAGCAGAAGCTTTCTGACTCCACTGTAGTCCTTAGGGTCTTAACCTCAGCACCAGCGGAGTCCCTCAGAGAGCTACCTTTCCAAATTGGAATCTGGGAAGAATAGAGCAAGGAGCAGAGCTTCATTGGACCAGCAGCCAACAAGTACTAAGTGAGTCTTGCCTGGTTTTGGGGTTTTTTTTGGTAGCTATATCATAGCCTGAGTGATACAGTTATTTAAAAACATTGTTGGGACTGTTACTTCCTGTCTCAGCCTCTTTTGTAAAAAAAGGAAAAATAATACTGGCTTCATTAGAGTTATTGTAATGACTGAAGAAGGTAAGGTGTGGAAATATCGGACATCAAAGGAAGATACGGTAGGCATTGCTTGGTTGGTACTTGGGGTTCTGGGGAGAGGGGGATGATGATGTCATATCATTGGAAATTCATTTGGTGACACGTGGCATAGTGGTCATGCAGCGAGAAGCATTCATCTTCAGGAAAAATCTCAGGAGAGCTTTCTACTAATGAAATAATTATACATACAAGCCTTCAGAAAGTAAGCATTTCATCAGCCTTAAATCTTATCAGAGGGAGAGACTCATGCTGAGGCCCAAAATACTTATTTTAAATCCATTCAATGTGGTAGCACACATAGGTAGTTCCAATATCCTGGGAAGCCGAGGCAAGAGGAGGAAAGTCTGACTCCAGCCCAGGCAATTTGGAGAAATCTATCTATCTGGAAGTAAATAAATAAAGTCATGGAGCTTGGACAAGCTGCTTGAGCTTCCATTGACTTGTGTTAAATGAACATCATAACATCTGCCCTGCCCACCTCAAAGACTATTGTCAAGATAAATAAAAATTTACCTGAAGGTATTGTATAAACTGCCAGAGGCACCAAATTACTTTTAAACTTACCATGCTCTTAGTTTTCCGTGTTTATGTGCTGAGTTTATTTTAAAAATACTTTTATATTTCCTGTTCTACTGAAGAAAAACACTCACTAAAGATTATGAGGTGAACTCTGGAAAATTCCTTTGGAGGTTAATCATGACATAGTGCAAAATTTGAGGAAAATAGTGATTTCACTTTATGTCAAAAAGAATTTTTATTTATATTCACTTTTTCCTATTCTAAGGTTCTTTTTCTACTGTATATTTTAAGTAAATACCCTATACTAAACATTCTAAGATTCTTTTCAATCTGAATATTTTAAGATGATATTCCAAGTTTCAGTATTTTTAATATGTGTAATGTAATTTAAAGTGATATTCCATACATGTCCTGTATTATTTATGCTATTCTGTACATTTCAAGATTCAAGATCTTGTGATGAAAAAAATTTTAACAAATTATCTTTGTCTAATATATCTGGAGTCAGAGCAACCCGAGCGTTCTCCTGTTACCTGCTATGTAGGTCAGGCACAAGGGAATCCTTTTTCTGCCAAGAGCTATTTGGATATTTACAACACTGTTCACTGTGTCATTGGCTGCTTCAAGGCCAATTTTTCAAGGGTCTTTTTTGATGGCTGCAGGTCCAAATCGAGGAGACCAGTCATTGTAGTAAATAGGAAAAAGGTTTATTCAAAGCCGCTTTAGAAGTGATGGTGGGAATAATTCTTCAAATATTACCCATCTCTTTGAGTTGCCTTCACATGCCAGCGACTCTTATAGAAGCATGGGCCAGAGGATTACAGATTTAAGTTTACAAAACACATTTTATAGTCGGTTGTTGGCTCACAACTTCTCTTGCAAAGCTTGGCGCTTGGGATTTCTGTGGTACCCTCTCCCCAGTCCTCCTGGAGGTCCACATTCTGCTTGTGGTGGGAAAGGGGGAGCAGAGCAATGCTTCCCTTCTCTGGTTGACATTTGCACTCCTACACATCTGGGAGGATTCCTTCTTTGGGATGTCACTCCTCCCCTGAGGGCCATATCTAGCTTTTGAGGGAGTGAAGGGGATTGCCTCTATCAGCTGGTCATAGAGAATTACCTACTTAAAAATTAGCCTGCTGTTTTTAGTAAAAGATGCAATTAACTCACTCCTAATATGATGAGTGAAAAACTGCTTCTCTTTGGCGAGACCTTAGCCAGGCAGGACCATATGTTTTGTGGGCCTTACACGGCCCACAGACCCAGATGCTCGCCACCCTTGACCTAGATGATTTTATACCAAGTTGTTTCACCTCTCTGAACTTCAGTGTGTTCATCTGTTATGAGCAGAATAAAATTGAAGCCGTTATAGAGTTATTTGAGCATAAATGAGACAATACAGGAAAGCACTTAGCACATTCCTGGGCTCCCAGTGATCGTTCAAAAAAAAAAAAAAATTCTGCTTGCAATTTAACAAGCTCCTCAGTTTGGCTAGGCAAACCTCAGGTCTCTGAATTGGGTGGTGAGGAACACATTGCATTCTGCCACTCCAGTGCGGATCTGTAGAGAGTGCATTAGAAAAATTCTCTTCCTTTTTTTTTTTTTTGTAAATTGCAGCTCCCTGTTTATGTATTCATTTTATAGGTTGATTCATCTTTATTGTTAATTAAACCTTTAGATTACCATCCCGATTGGAATGGAAGTAAATGTCAAAGGCATTTGCATTTCCACCTAGATATTCCACTTGTACCATTACTCTCAGTGCATTAAAAATAGAGGAAAATCACATTACTGTTAAAATCGGAGACCCAGCAAGAAAAGTCGCTTGCAAAATAAGCTATTTGTGTGGAAGCAGGCATTCAGCAGGACAGGAGATGGAAGCTCTACCTGTGGAGAGACTGTTGGGGTCCCCTGATGAAGGAACGGGGTGTGAGAAAAGAAATGAGTGTAAGCAAACAAGGCAGGGGAAGCGCTTCTCCCACTTCCCATTCAGAGCAATTACACGTTGTCTTTAATCATAATCTCCCGCATTAGGAATTCCATCAGTTTATTTTTATCGTGTGCTAGCACACTCTTGCTCCTTCCTGGGAGTAAATGAGCTGTTTTGGCCCAAGCCTTTTCATTTTATGAAATTCCCACTCCTTTCACATCTCTCCTGCTGCTCCGTATCACTACAGAATATTTGTTAAGTATGAAAAATATTCATGTTTTCCTCTTCTTGTCAAGTATAGTAAGGAGGCAGGACTAATGAAAAACATTTTTCATGCTTATTCAACAGGGACTGTTGAAATAGAGTGCTTTTGGCTTAAACTGAAACCTTCCCGAATGTTTTTATAGACTTTTTTTTTTTTAAAAAAATTCCAACCGAAAGAAGCTGGCCTCCTATTTGTTTAAATACCAGTTTCTCAGTTCCCCAGGAGCAATCACTTGTGACGGTAGTGTCATAGCCTCTGCTTGGGTGAGCAGTGGCCGACTGCCCAGGTTGTCCCGCCCAGGACTCTTGCACTGCTTGAGAACAGAGCAGACCAAGCCCAATGAAAGGCAAAGTAAAAGTCAATTCTTTTTAGGTGCAAAAACAAAGATGAAGGTCCCAGGCAGCTGAGCAGGGCTCTGGCTGGCTGGCTGGCTGGCTGGCAGCTGCTATGTCCCGGCTTTGGCATTTTATTGAGTTGGGGTCTCCTTTGTGCTGCTCTCTCCACCCCACATCACTTTTAACATTTGGGAATCTAGCTCCTTGCTCATCTGGGAGATGCAGGCTGGCAGCAAGAAGTTTGACTTGCTCTTGCCTGCTTCTCTGAACGATGTGTTATTGGCACAGTGGGGGAAAGGGCTTGAGCTTTTCCTTGGTACCCTCCTCCTACTTCGTTTTTTTCCCTGCAGTGGTAGGGATGGAACCTGGGCCCTTCACACTGTGGTACATGCCCGGCTCATTTTTGGTTTTAATTTTGAGACAGGATCTTGTTAAGTCATTAAGTGGCCCAGGCTGTCCTTGAATTTGTGATCCTCTTGCCTCAGCCTTCCAGAGTGCTGGGATTGTAAATTCGTGCCACAGATCCCCACTCAGTCGGCTCTTATTTTATCACAGAAGAGTTGTCTGTGGTAGCACTCTCCTGAAAGCTCTACTCAGAACTCATGGAATCAGGGTGCTGATCTAGGCTGGGGGCTACAACCAGGCTTTCACACCAGGGGGCTGGGAGAGAACAGGTGGGCAACTCAACCAGAGGCTGTTGCATCTGCACTTGAGAAAAATTGTAGCCATCTCCTTCAGGGTCAAGGGAGTAGTAGGACAGAGACCTGGTAGAGCAGCGGCCGCTCAGATGAACCAGGGGCAAGTAACAGATGGGGGAACGGAAGGGATAAGACTAAGTAGATCTAGGCTAGAGTGATAGAAATGATTTTTACATTGATTCGCTAATCTCAAGAGCAGCATGTGAAAAGAATTAAAATACTTAGTGGAAAGATCATGACTGATGAAAACAAGACTTCAGAAAACCTAATGTCCTTCCTATGTCATGCTGCCACTGTGCCTGCTCAGTTCTTCATGGCTAGAGATAAACATCCGCAGCGTGCATGACCACTAACAGCCAGCGCCCCACACAGCAAACCGGAAATTGTGTTCAGTTCCTTCCTCTGGTCACCCTCCTGCACTCCAGGTGGCAAGCCCATGCCTTTTCCCCCCGACCTCTATCCTAAGTTGAGGCGATGACTGGATTCCGTTTCCCTGGGGGCACAGACGTTGTAGAAGGATCTCCTCCTGTCCTGTGCCCACGCTGACTTCTCTGTGGAAGAAGAGTAGAAGCGGATGTCTGCCATGGACCCTCCAGCTGAGCTTCTGTTTGTCATTGCACCTGTCGGGGGGCGGGGGTGTTGGGACAGTAGCGCCACACCGAGGTGTGCCTGGATTGCTGAGTCGTCACGCATGGAACAGCTGCCTGCAGCAGCATCGGGATTAAGTTGTACTCAGAAGGGATTTAAGCCTTATGTCTTCCTGTCTTGCTCGGAGTGAAAGTCCTTAGAGTAGCACACCAGGCCCAGTGGAATTTTCACCATCACCGGCTGCTCTTCATCACCTCTTTCTTTGTCACTTTACATGTAGCCTATCTGATTTTTGGTTCATCTTAGGACGCCACACACATTTCTGACTCAGGGCCTTTGCATTTTTTGTTTCCTAATCTTCCTTAGGTCTGAGTACTGGCATATGAGAGTGGCCACCAACTTATTTGAAGCTGCAACAGTTAGCCCCTCTGGGGCTCCCCAGTTCTTTCCCCTTTAGCTATGTCACTATCTGTTCTAATATAGATATATATTCTAATATGTGTTCTCATATATGTTTATATAATATGTATGTATATATAATTATATATATACACACATACTCGTCTATCTTTATATAAAACTACTTATTTACTATTTGTCAGTGTCCATTACTTAGAATAAATGAATGAATTCTTTATCATAGCAGGAACATTTGTCTCTCTTTTCTTTTGAGACAGGATCTCACTCTGTAGCCCAGACTGGTATTGAATTCCTTATGTAGCCCAGTCTAGCCTTAGATTCACAATAATTCTCCCGCTGGGATTATCCTTTTTTTCTTCACTAATGTCTTTAGTGCCTAAGACAGTGACTGACACATAGAAACCAAAAAATAAACAAAATAAAAAAAGTCTTGGAGTGGTGAGTGAATGATAAAGTACCTTTTTCCAACTGCAAACTCTGAAGAAGGCAGGTACAGATTAATGCACTCCCACTGGAATGTGTAGAACATGACCTCAGACCTTCACATCCTGGCCTGTGTGTAATTCAGAGAATGCACACACTTTTCAATGGGAATAACATCCATGCATAGCTTAGATCTAAATCAAAGAGTGCACATTATAAAGTCCTAAGCACTTACAATTAAACAGCAGTAGCCAGGGACTTAATTTATTCCCTATAATTGAATTAAAAAGTTTTCTTAAGGCAACACTACATTATTATTGATAATGTAGAAAAAGAATCTACCTTAGTGATCTATGTCTAGCTAGATAGTGTACCCTTATTGCTTCCCAAAATGTCAAGCTATATGGCTCTGAGTTTTCAATACTTAACAATAACTATTAATAAGAATGATGGGAGTACAGAGAGAGCAGACTGAGACTAAAAGTTACTTTTGGGAGTTTGATAGAAAGGAGAGGAGTATTTACAGGAAAGATAAAGGCATAACAGATTGCAACCCTAGATCAGAGAATAATGGATAAACTCTAACTCTAGAAACAAAAGTAAGGGAGGGTTATGAGTGAAATAGAATAAAAATGCCTCCAGAATCTATAGTAAGGTTTTTCAAGAAGGGAATAAAGAGCTACCTGAGAGATAAAGAAATTTAGAGACTAACAATGGCATGAAGGGAAAGAATCTAAAAGGAAAAACCAAAAGACCCAGTAATAAATAGCAGAAAAAGTACAAGTTCATTGTGCCCACAGAAAACCATCAGAATAGGGGTAAAATCCCAAATATCCATTCCTTCTAGTCAGGGCTTACCTACTGATAGCACACAGTTCTATAGATACCCCCAAAACATCCAAATACGGAGGTTTTAGGGGACATCCCAGATCCAAACCATAGCAACATCCAAGACCTTGGATCTTGCTGACTGAGCAGGATGATGTAAACAGTTCCTTGTCTTCTTCCTGTGTCCCAGTCGGCAAAGCCCCTCTCCAAAACGTTTCTGCCACTCCCATGATGTGGGGTTGGTCCAGGGCCCTTGCTGAAAGGTGCTCACACTTCCCTCCTTCTGTTCACACCATGTATGCTGGCTCTTCTCACACCTGTGTTGTGTGGGTGGGGAGTTGGAACTATTGCTTTCTGAGACTCAATCTTGTGCTTAGATCCTGCGGGAGGAGCACAATCTCTCTCTCTTCTGTTGCCTCTCTCTTCCCTGCCTAGTGACTTGCAAGGAGAAGTCATTGTTTCTCTGGAGTATGATTTGCCAACAGCCTATCCTTTGAGAGTGTTTACAGTGTACTTCCAGTTTTCCTCTTTGGGCCTACCAGTAGACACTGGCTGTGACTCCAACATCATGACTCTATCACTGTGACTCCACTAGCTGGCCTTCATCCCACAGTCCCCATGCTCTGTCTGAGGCCTTACCGACAGGATCTCTCTGTGGTTTGACACTGCAAGTGACGTGACTCAGTGTTCCAGCACACTGTGGCCAAGGGTTACTGATAGGCTACAGAGCCGTAAGATTGACTGGTGCCTTCTAGATGACATTCTTGCTGCAATCCTCCAACACAATCCTTGTTGGTGGTCCATGACTACCTGCCCTCTGTGACTCCAGGCCCTGCCGGCCTGGTCTTATGCTAGGTCCTCTCTTTGTCTCGGAGCCTGTGGTCACTTGATGGCAATCTTCACCAATTTCCCCCCCCCTCCCCCATTTTATTGATACGTGTAAGTGCAAAAATTAAGGTTTGCAATGAAGTTTAGCATTTTGTGCACCTATGTATCTTATCAATGTGACAAGGACTTTCCCACTCTCCTTTTGTCCCTCCCCCTACCCACCCCTCCTTCTGTCCCTGCGATACCCACTGATTCACTTTGTTTTTCGCTTTAAGTTCCATAAGAGTTGTGATCTGGGTCTCTCATATGAGAGAGACCATTTGATGTTTCACCTGCTTTTGACTCACTTCACTAAGCATGATGTTCTCAAGTGCCTCCATGCTGTTGGACTTTATAGATGTATAGCAGTTTTTGATCCAGTGAGCTAGTCTATGTCTTTTGATAGGTGAGTTGAGGCCTTTCATGTTTAGAGTAATTATTGAGGTATGTTTGGTGTGTCCTGCCATTGTTGTAGTTTTTCCCTGTTGTTTACTGGCTTTACTTTTTTCTCAGCTCACTCTCCTCTAGCTTTTGTCTTTTTTTCCTCTGGGGTCTCTTGTGTCATTGACTTCTCTTTCACTATCCAATTTTCCTTTGAAAATTCTCTTCAGTGATGGCTTAGTGGCTGCAAATTTCTTTAAGCTTTCTGTATTATGGAGGATTTTAATTTCTCCCTCTAGTTTAATAGATAGTTTTGCTGGATATAGTAGTTTTGGTTGGAATTTGTGTTCTTTTAGTGTTTGAATGACATTGCTCCATGATCTCCTGGCCTTTAGCAGTTGGATTGAGAAGTCTGAAATTATCCTGATGGGCTTACCATTGTAGGTCACCTTCCGCTTTTTTCTTACCACTTTCCATATTCTCTCTTAGTGTTTGCTTTCTAGTACTTTAATTATGATGTGTCATGATGCGGCTCTCTTCTGATCCATATTGTTTGGTGTTCTATATGTTCATTTCTCTTCTTAGATTTCGGAATTTTTCTCCCATAATTTCCTTGAATATGACTTTTAAGCCTTCTGTTTCAGCCTTGGTCTTCTCTTGGACTCCCATAATTTTCAGGTTGTTACTCTTCAAATCATTTATCAGTCGTTGTAATGATTCACTTTCTTCTTTTTTTACTTTGCTTTCTTTATGGTCTTTCTGTTCCTGCTCGGTCATTTTGTCTTCTAAATCTATTTTGAAATTGTTTGATATCTTTGTTTATTGTGGCTTGTGTGTTTTTCACTTCCTGGATATCTGCATTTTTTATGTCTCTGTTGTGTTCTTCTCTCATTTCTTGTTTTGCCTTCTTTATCTTCTGGTTCATTTCTTCTTTAATCTCCTCTACTTGCTTCTCAAAGCTTGCTTTTCACTTAGCTAGGTCTTGATGTAGCTCTTGCTCTATGACTTTTATTTCCTGCTTCATTTCCTGCATTACTTCCTGTTTTAATTCCTACTTTAATTCGATGTATTTCTGGGTCCAGAAATTACCACAGTTTTTGTCGTTTCCATCTTTAGATTCTGCATTTTCAGGATTTCTAGTATGTTCTTCTGGTATGTTAAGACTTTTTGAAGGAGATTTATTTCCACGTTTCCTCATGGTTCTGTTGTCTTTGGTTGTTTCTGGTTTTCTGTCCCCTAGGGACTCACCCCTGGCATGGCTCTGCCTGAGACTGGGAGATTGCAAGCTCTGCGCTGACTGCCTTTGAAAAGAGTGGGGGAGATTGCAGTGAATCCCTTTAGGTCTAGTCCGACATGGCTCTGCCTGGTACTTGCAAAGCTCAGTTTCCATGCAGGCCTCTGCTGTGAGGGGTGGCAGGGAAGGTGGTGGGGAGTCCCACCAATGTATTCCTCAGATGCTCTTCCTGGTGCTCGCAAAGCCCGGTGTCCACACTGGCCTCTGCCGTGAGGGGCAACAGGGAAGATGTCCAGAAGTCCTAACAGCCCCCTGCGGAATGGACCTGCTCAGCCCTAGCCCAGCCCAAGTTGCACCTTAGGCCCCTGAGGTGAAGGCCGATGCGGGAAGGTATCTGGGAGGCCTACCAGGTCTACCTGCCATCTCAGAAGCAGCTCTGCCTGGTGCTAGCCGAGCCCAGACTCCACTGTGGGCCCCTGAGGCGAGGGGCTGGGGTAGATGTCCCAGAGGCCTATCAGCCTCCTCCGAAGCCACCCTGCCTGGTGCTCACCGAGCCCAGACTCTGCCACCTCTTCACCACTTTTTATCTGGCCTTGTGTTAGCAGTTCAAGTCCAGCACATTCTCTGCCTTCTTAGGCTAGGCCATAGACGGAATTCCCGTACTAAATCTGTGTCTTCCAGCTGAATCATGTGGAACCACTGATGGAAAAAATCTATCACCATCTCCATCTCGGCTCCACCCTTCTGTCTGCTCCTCGCCATTGTAAAGGGATTCCCCAACAACATACTGCATAACAACTCTCCCCCTCAACTCCTCCTTCTTTGGCAGAAGGGTATTCAACTAAAGCAATCCCAGGGTCAAAGCGTTTGGAGACCACTGTGCTAAAGGGTGGAGTCACATACAGATTGGCCAGTTACAAGTAAACACTGGAAAATCCTGACTGAACATTTTTCTTGGGTTTCATTTACGTTCAGATTTGATTGATAACAGTGTGCATGGGTTATGAGGAAAATCAGACTGCATAGTACACGGATCCTCTGCATAGCACATGAGACTAAATTTTTTATCATCTGTAAGCCCAAAATCTACTTCAGATCAACACTCTATTTATATTCAGAAGCCAATTTCCATTTAAACTTTTTATTTGATAAGGAATATGAAAGTGAAACATGCCCTTGAAACTTTGTATTATGAACTATATGCCTGTGTTTTGGAATGGTAGTTACTGTGGGGGTGAGGCAGTAAAAAAATTCGTATTCTAGAAGCTACTCTGGTATGAACAAAAATGCAATCACTTTTCTGAGCACTGTTGATGTACCAAGCAGGGTACTGTGGCTTCTCTAACTCCTGATTATTTTGTGACTTTGAAATAAAATAAATGTTAAGGGTTGTAAATACATTTCTAGATTGAGAAAGATTTAGGTTATGATTTATACTTGAAGGTATCATTGACTCAGATACTTCCTTAGAGTGGACTTTCCAATTAAGGTAAGCCTAGGCAAAGCCTGATTGTCTTTGCTTCACATACAATAATTCATGTGACAAATTAAGAAGAATGGAAGAGCTTGCTTAGCATATAATATTTATGAATATCCTGTGCATTCAGAACAGGTAAGATTCTTTTTAACGAACAAATGAAATCTTAGGATTTGTCTGTTAACACTATCAAATTGATCGTTTCTAGATCTTGCTTCACTTCTTTTTGGCTCTACTTATGGCTACTTGCTGTGCAATCAATATGATCCCTGGCTGGAGGTGCTGACATTTGTTATTCAGACATGTGTAAGTGCTCCAGATTATTTTACACACAGAGACTATAAGTTGAAATAAGTTTTGCATGTAAAGAAAATTTTAGGTCAGATTACTGTTGGAGAGCACTTACCATAAAGAAATACTATAATCTCTTATCTGCTACCTAAAAATATTCAAGAAAAGTATTGATGGGACCTGCATCTTACATTATTTACTGATTTTTAGGACTAGATAATCAGTGGGAAGGTCTTGATGGGGAATTTACATCTCCTCTTGAAATATATATATATATATATCTCCTGAAGTTTTTGGAAGGGGAGTAAACAAAAAATTACATTTTAAGGAGAAAAAGGTGATTTATATGATCTTTCCTCATTTCTTCCATTCATTCTTCATCTTACTCTGTTTTAAAAATATCTCTCCATGATTTTCCATTCTTTTGCATCTATTACTTTCTTGCACAGGAAGCTCATTGCCATTTCTAATGAAAAGATGGTTGGCTTTTCTGTGTTTCTTTCTCTACAGATCAATATAAGACAAAAGGCTCAGGAGTGGAGTCAGACTATCACAGAAAGTTTCAGCAGAAGTTCCCAGACAAATGCTGTTCCCCATTTAAGTTTATAAACAAGTATGGATCTTTCTTTCTCTCTCCCTTCCTTCCTTCCTTCCTTCCTTCCTTCCTTCCTTCCTTCCTTCCTTTCTTTGCAAAAGATACTGAAAATTTGAGAATTTTTTCCTCATTGTGGCTCTCACATTAGTTCCCTTTACTGACAGCTGTTCCTCATGTTCTAGCATTCTAGAGCCCAGAACTGCTCTTCCTTTTCCATCCACATAAAATCTATACTGTGTAGACAGCAGCTTCAGGTGTAAAGGATCAATCCTCCTTCTCCCAAGAATCGTCTGTGATCACCTATTCCCAAGGCTAGATTAACTTCAGTTGGCCCTTCTTCATGAAGCTTTAAACAAAAATTAAACACTTCTTCTCCAAGTTAGCAAATTCCTTCAGAGCCTTTCTCCTGTCTGGAATTTCATCCATATAGGCTGGTACTAACGGTGTGATGCTTTGGTTGATTTTTCCTCCATGTGCATGCGTAAACACACTGGGAGCCACGGAAGTAATTCACTACTCCATGATGAGTGTGGTGGGCTGAATAATGATCCCCACAGATGATAGAGTCTGGTTCCTCAGAACTTGTCAGTCGCTGTGACTTGACAAAGGATCTTGAGTTGATCATCTGGAAAGCCCCGGATGTAATAGAAAGAATCCTTAAAAGAGCAAGGCAGAAGTCATATATCAGAGAATGCAAGAGAACCATGGAGGCGGAGATTGTAGTGACGCAATCAGTCAGCAGCCGAAGAATGCCAGCAGACACCATATCCTGGGGAGGTGAGGATCAAATTCCCTCCTACCGCCTCCCAAGGAAGTACATTTATTCATAATCTCCCATTCAGGCTTCTGTAGACAACCCTAATAAGCTCATTGATTCACTAAGCTAGACTTTGGTACAGTTGTTACTTGGTCTGCCTGTTGTGCTCATCAGGGTGGATAAATGTTAGTGTTTGTGTCCTCCCAGGAAAAGTTATTCACATGACATTTGGCCTCAATTTTGGCCCAGGAAACCTATTATGAGCTTTGGATCTCCAGAAATTTAAGAATGTATTTATGTTGTTTTTAATGTACGAAATCTAGGCTTATTCATTGCAGTACCCATAAAAGACTTTTTTAGAGCCCTATCAAATGGCAAACTACGTATTTTGAAGACTAGATATCTGTGAAACTGATTGTACACAGCTGGGAAAAATTCATTATCGCTTAACTACATTTCCATTTCTTCTCACATTGATTCAGGTCCACTTACTAATTTTTCTGTAAGAGGAGGAGGCAATAATTTTGCTTTTCATGTTTTGTACAAGGTACACCCCAAAAATGTTCTTTTACCTCAAATGCACAGATCTATTGCAAAAGGGGAAAGTCATAGATTGTTCTTGGAATCACCAATATCCATCTCCTTGAAGCCAGGCAGAACCATGTGACTTGCTTTAGTAATGAAAGGACATCTCATGTGTTCTTGCCATGCAGAAACTGTGGCCTGCAATGTGTGTGTGTGTGTGTGTGTGTGTGTGTGTGTGTGTGTGTGTGTGTCTGTGTGTCTGTGTGTGTATGTGTTCCTTTCTCTTTTCTTTTGCAGCAGATATTGGCAGTTTGCATGTCCTTGAGTTTGGCTAATAATGAGCCTTAGAGACCAGCTGTCCACCATGGACATGTCGTGTGAGTGGGTGTATTAGTCAAGTTTTTTGTCGCGATAGTGAAATATCTGATACTGGCTACTTATAAAGAAAAAGATTTCTTTATCTCACAGTTTTGGAAAGCTAAAGTCCAGGCTCGAGCAGGGGAGGGTGAGCATTGGAGGCAGAACCTCATGATGGGAGAAGTGGTATCAGAGTATATGGTAAGTGTTAATTAAAAAAAAACCTATTTACAGTAAAAGACAAATTTTCATTAGTTGCTTTCAAAGTACTCCCTCATACTTTGAGCACAGATTTAATCCTGTTTGCAACTTTCTGAAGTAGTTCTAGAAGTCTCCATGAATGTCTTTTATTGTGCTGTCATGGCTGCCTCACTGTCCTGAATTGATTCAGCTCCTTTGCCTTTCCCAGTCCTTTTGACTGGAGTAGAGACAAATATCACACACTGCCACATCCAGGAAATGAGAAGAGGACCCGCCGTAACGCTTTCACAGGCTTTCTTTTCTGTGGAACGGCCCTGGGCAGCAGCTGTCATTAGACCTTTGATTACACTTCCTAAAGACGCTCATAAAAGAGGATTTCCAGAACTGCTTCAGAAAGTGGCCAGAACAACGGGATATGTGTGCTCAAAGTGAGCAAAGTATTTTAAAGGGGATTAATGGCAATGTGATTTCCTTTTTCTTTTTTACTGCAATATACTTTTCAAATTGAACATTCATTGTATATTTTGAGCACACCTTCTAATGGAAGAGCTTACACTGCCAAACAGGAAGTCAGGGCAAGAATTGGAGGTCCCACTCTTCCTTTTCAGAGCCTACCCCAAATGACCTAAGATTTCTCACCTCTAGAAGGCCCGTATTATCTTCCTGTAGGGTCACCTTAGGAACAGAGCCTTTGTCGCACTGGAATTTTGCAGGACACAGACCACATTCAAACCCTGCTAGTGGGAAACGTAAACAATAACGAAAATTATGTTGCTTTATGTGTAGGAGATTTGGAGATGGTGTTGCTGTATGTAGCTAGCACACTAATATGCACACATGGCCTTTTTCAAATCCCCAAATCCTTTGAATGTTTTTTTCTCAATTAAGAAGACCCTTGTCAGTTTTTCCTCCATAGAATTTCTCAGAATCCTAGCATGGCCACAACCTCTGCTCAGCATTTCTCATCTCTTTCATGAGCCCTCGCTGTCACCCTCCCATCAGCCCCTGCTCTGCAGTATCTCCAGTCAATAGCTGGATCATGGCCCGGTATACACTGTCAGAATCACACAAGTTCCTATGCAAATTCCGTTGTGGCTGTCTACTGCTCACAGGTTAGATCCAGATGCCACCCTCCACCATGTGGCTGGGGCTGTCGGTTCCACTAGAATCATTTCCTCGCCATTTCAGCCAAGCAAGTCTCCTTTCTTTCAACGAACAGTGTCACACATCTTTAGTTTTCACTTCTGTCTTTGATACATTATTTACTATCGTGTTATGTTTAATCCTAGTAATGGAATATCACATAGCCTTAGTAATATTTTAAAGTTCATTTGAAATATTAGGTAAAAGCTTTCTATTTAATGTGTTTTTGCCAGGATAAGAGAGGAAAAAGGGCTAGTCTGTAGATCAAACCCTCTCTGAACTGGGAGCAATTTATCAGCCTTGTGGGTGGATGGGCCTCTCATTTTGTGTAATCACTGTGTGTATAGACATGATTTATCAGAGCTGCCACAAATTATCACTATGCTTAATTTATTCTGAATCTAATTCTCTATTTATGTATCCAAATGACAAACGCTAAATTCAAGGAGGAAAAAAAAATCTGTGTTCAATAAATTGAAATATGATTTGTTATATACCTTGAGAAGTTAAGTGGCCTTTAGCTAAAGAGCCTATTTTTGATGGAACAAAGGGCTTAATTATCATAACCAAGGCCATTTTTCACGTTATCTTCCCTTTGAAATGCAGCAGTTACAATTTTAAGTCCAAGCAATTACGTATTTGTTAAAAATGGCTACCTTTGAGGCTTGCATTAAACATGATAAAAATTAGCCATCTAAAACCATTTCAATTTCATTAAAAATAAAATTGACTGCAGTGTTTCAGCCTGAAAGCTCAGATGATCTTTTGGGGAAATTTGTGATGTTGCTAATAGTGGTTCTAATTTATATGGCACCGGAAGGAGGCAATCAGAGAAGCAAAAAACAAGATAAATAATCCTTAAAATGAAACAATTAAATAAAGATCAATTGTGACAAAAATCACAAGTTAACATTTCCAGGCTCAGAAAGGCAGTCTTTCTTTTTGTTAATTAGAGATAATCTACATTCTATGAGATGCAACTGGTTTTCAGTAGTGGTGTACTTTGTGTAATTATAAGTGGATGTAATTCCAGATGGACTTTTATTCAAAGGGGAAGGTGGCTTAGGAGATAATTTCTCATGTCCCTAGGTACAACTTTGGTAATCTCTAGACTCTCCATCATTTTCTCTTTCAAAATTAAACTACACATATAAATGCGTACATCAAAACCCAAACCAGTGCAATATATATTTTTTCATTTGGTACAGATATTAAAGTGTTTACTTACACACATAGCTCAGCGTATGTATGAAATAAAAAATGCCACATAGAGTTCTCTCAATACAGTTATATTCTCCCTCATAATACTCATGCCTGCATTACAAACCTTATGAAATGAATCTTATATATTGTGACTTTAACAAATGTTGAATGTGTTGCTGTTATTTCATTCACATATACAGATTAGAACATTTCACTTTGTTGTGCACTGGCTTAATCTCTTAATTTTTATGATTTTGGTGTGTTTTTATTAGCTTTTCAAGGAAAAAGTCAGTTGTTTCATGAAGAAGTTCATCCGTGTAGTATGCATCTATTCATACATTGGATACATCTTAAATGTATGTATTGCTTTATTTTTGTCCCCATTATAAAAATTCTTAATGATAATGTTAGAGCTTTCTTGATTCATATTGCTTTAAAATTCATGGAAGTGGGCATAAATACTGGTTTTACACTTTTGTTTTGCATTCTCATGCATATTTATTCTCACATAAGTATATATTTCTCACATTCAAATTCTTTTTCTTCTCCCTGAAAAATTAACAGACCAGGAAGTCAAACTGTAAGCAAAATAAATTTCTAGACAAAACCATATTTTTTTTATTGGGGAGTAAAAAGCAACACAGTATTATTTTTCCAAGATGAAGTAGCCATGATTAAAACAATCGGGGCTTCGCTTTCAATGCTGAAAGCTGTATCTCTAGTTGGTTGCGAGGGTACCAGCAGTCCTGATGCCCTGTCCCTTCCTTGTCCCAGCGGTTCCTCAGTCAAAGCCTCAGATCTGGCAGGTAGAGTAATTGGGAGGGCTCTTTCAGACATCTTTTTATTGGTCTTTTCAAATCCCCAGAAAGTACTCTTTTTCCTCTTGACTCTTTAAAAGAACCTACACTAAATACCTGAAGAAGCAGGTGAAAATGATGCAGAGTGATTCTATTCTATTATATAAGATTTCCTTTTCAGAATACTGAGGTCATAATTACAATGTCTGGGCATGCATTTTCTTCCTATAAACACATTCCTTAACCTGGAGAAAAGGCTTTTTTTTTTTTTTTTTTTTTGTTATTCTAGGAGGTTGTTTCCACTTCCTTTGTTACATTGAATATCTTCCCTCCACATCTGCAGGCTTTCTACTGGAGGGAAAAAAAATCTGTCTTGTGCACACAGTTGTTGGGAAAACTGTGCTCGTGCCCACCCTTCATTTCAGTGTATGCTTGTGTCTTCGGGGTTCCCAAATTACTTTATTCATTTACTCATCTTGTCATGAGAATCACTGAGCATGCTTCCTTTATAAAGAAGACCCTACATAAAGAGTGATCTTAAGAGGATAATAATCTAAAGGAGAGAAGAGGTTATAGGCTGATAAATGCAAAAAGTTAGCGAGGGCTAGCTTATCTATCAAAGGTCCAATCAGGACAATTAGTGTAGCTTCAGGAGCTTAGAAGAAGGATTTGCAGAGTCAGGAGTAGTTTTTGATGACTTCTTAGAAAAATTTATATTTGACTGGCTCTGAAGGGTAACTGGGATTAGTGAAGATTGATTGAGTTCTAAGTCATAAAAATTCTGAGAGAAAGTGTGCTGGAAGTATAAATGAGTATGTTTGAGAAGCATAGCATAGCATGGGGTCTGGAGTGGAGGATTTGTTTAGTAGAAAATACCAGAGAAAAACAGATAGGGGAAAGATGATAGAAGACTTCACATTCTAAGCACTCAGATTCTCAAGGCTTATACTCAAACTGGTTCACAACAAATGACTCCAGGAGCCCAAACATTTGGAAAGCACCTGTTTCTTTTTTGAAGAGTCACAAATGCAGAAAGAGACTCAAGAAACACTGTAATAAAGAGGCCTTACTAAATGCATGTAACCCAGAATTCCTCAAACTTCATTAACTATAAAACTGACACACACACACTCCTCCTCCCAGAATTCTGTTAGGCTTTAGCAAAATGACTGTCCAAGGAACAAAACTGCTTTTGGCACAAAGTGGGGTTTGTAAAAAAAAAAGTTGAGGAAGGAAGTGTTGCCCTATGCAAATTATGATTCACAGATTAGGAGACCTGGATAACTCTGACATATCAGCTGTGTCTTCTTTTAGTGTTTTTTTCTTCCTTCCTTCTTTTCTTTCTTTCTTTCTTTCTTTCTTTCTTTCTTTCTTTCTTTCTTCTTTCTTTTTGAGGCAGAGTCTCACTCTGTGCCCCAGACTGATTCTGAACTCTCTATGGAGCCCAGGCTGGCCTTGGTCTCACAGCAATCCTCCTGCCTCAGCTTCCCAAGTGTTGAGATTACAAGCATGAGCCACCATGCCCAGCTTATGTAGCTCTGGGGAGTCAAACTCGGGTATTTAACACTTGATTTAGTGTTACCAACAGTCCTGATGCCCTGTTCCATCTTTTTCCTAGTGTTTCCTCAGTCAAAGCCTCAGACCTGGCAGGTAGACTAACTGGGAGGGTTCCTAGTCTCTTGATGAGGAAGATGAGAATACTCTAAGATGCTTGATTTTGTAGAAAGTCTCTGTGTGACAACGCAATATGAGATGACTTTTGTGCTTTTATGTTATCTGCCGTACTCTGAAGGCACTCATATTTTGAATTATGATACAAGAAGACAAGGAGCTTTTAGGAAGTCGAAGAGTGGAGAGGATTTCTAAAAGGAGAACTATCCTAGAAAGATCAAGTAGGTTAACTGGAATGTAATCATTTAGACTTGAGTACTTGGGGCCCTTTGACAGTATATGTAAAATGTTTACTACAGTCTCTACCTAGCACATTATAGACTCTCAATAATTTATGTGTGTGTGTATGTGTGTGATTTTACACATATGCACAGATATTTAATTACTTTTATAAGTGTAGAGACTGATATTCTTCAAACTGTATTATATGAAAAGCTATTTTCAATAAATTTATCTGAGAAAACGTGTTTCCACTCTTGGGAGAACAATTGAAGGGAAAGATCTGGGATTGTGAAAGACCGAATGGCTACATGAGAGCCTAAACGTCATGACTGGCAGAGCTGGAACTTGTAGTCAGGAGACGGCATGGCACATCATCATCTGCTGTTCAAATTGAAAATAGGGGTTTTTTTTGGCGAATAAGCCCTTTCATCATTATTGTCTATGGCAGCCTCCGTATTCCAATGGAAGAGTCCAGTGAAACACCGAAGGTAAACAAACTCCGTGGCAGGCTTCAGACAAGCTAGTAGGCCTGAGCTTCAGTTTCCCAGAACAATCAGGCAGTTACAGGAAAAACCGCACATTGCTCAAGGCTGAAGCCACCCTCAGACCACCCTCAGACCAGCCAATCAGAAAAGGTTAAAAACTTATCTAGCACTCCTGTGGTCTGAAATAAGGCCTGCAGACTATAGAGAGTTACTTTGTGCAAACTAGCCAACTGATTGCTGCTTTCCCAAACCCCACATGGGCCCTTTAACCTCACCTCGTACTGAGTGGTGGATTTTGTTACTACGAGTGCTGTGTAATTGTGATTGGTAATTATGAAATGATGTCGGGCCCATGTCATGCTCACAGTAACCACCCCTTCCCGTTCGCCGTAAAAGCCCTGCCCAGCTCTTGTTCAGGCGCTCTCTGCCTGCATCCACTGCTTTGGTGAAGTTTGAGAGCCCGAGCTTAAGCCTGAATAAAGGCTCTTTGTCTTTACATATGTGCTTCGGTCTCCTGGTGGTCTTTGGGGTCCCTGCTACCTGGGGATAACATCTCAGCTACTATTGAGACAGGATACCCCACAGAGCCTGTAATGTTTTCCATCAGATCTTTGAGGTGAAAGTTTGTTGACCTCTGGTCTAGAGCAGACTATAGTCGGAATGATGTACGAGTGGTCATTGGAATAAGCTCTTCCACCTGAAGTTTTAGTAAGAACTCAAGCAATCCAACCATGTATAACCCCCCCAAGTTTTAACTTGATTAACCACCGTGGTCTATATTTAACTGCTTGTTTACATGCACAGGAGGCATCTGGGTATTTTATCCCTAGGACCAGACATGTGTCCTAGGAGCAAAACTTTATACTGAATTGAAGTTTGAGAGGATTCATTTTCAGTTTCTCCTTTGCCATTGACCTCCATATGTGTTTTATTGCTGGCTGGTATCCTGATATTTCTCTTGGGTGCAACTATTACATTAAAGATGCTCTCAAATGCCGCCATTTCCTCATATAAGACCCCGTTAAAATTGAGCCACCAGGTTTCACCCTCTGTTTGTACTTTCTCTGGAGACTGTGTATCAGGGATGGCATGGGGTGATCAGAGGGACACACTACCTCAAAGTCAAATCAATCCACTGAAAATGAAGAACAAAAGAGATTGATGGTTGCACTACTAGCACCACATAATAACCCCATGATTTGCAGTTTCCTTTCAAAGGAGAAGTCCTCGAGAGTGGAAGACTTCACACACCCTTGTGATAATTTCTTTGTGGAAAAGATTTATTGTCCTGCCTTTTGCCCGTTTTCTGGACAAATGGGATTGCATGTTACATGCTTGATTTAAGACTATTTAAAATTCTTTGAATTTAGAACTCTAGTGTTTTCCTTCACAATTCATTATAAATGAATTTGCACAAAATCAAGGGTAGGTACAAGTTGATTTAGGTCACTTGGTCATTTTTTGAACCAAATAAAATTGTTCCTATTTCATAGAATTTTAGATAAACAAAAGACATTTGTTTCTGGAAATTTTTTTTGCCTGAATGTCAAATTGGAAAGGAAAAAAATTGAATTTCAGTCCTTTCAATTACTAAAAATATGATAACCAACTTAGCTGAGTTATCATGTTCCTTTCAATTTCCTTATAGGTATGTTAGAAATAAAAATAGAGTTTTCTCACGTGCTTATTTTGAAAACTAAATGCATGAAAGATGTTTGGTAAAATATCTATCACAGAACAAATGCTCACTACCTTTTAGACTAGTTCATATATATATATATATATATATATATATATATATATATATATATATTTTAATTCCAGAGTTGACTTTGTTGCAGTGACTATTTTCCTTTTTCATGTAAAGCTGACCTGAGAGAAAAGATCAGACATGTCTCCTTGGGTAATAGAGGGAAATTAAGAACATAGAACACATTTTGTAAACACACAACAACAAATTCCAGGCTGAAATATCCTTTGCCAATTCTGCACAGCAGTAGCAGCCAGGTGCCTTTTCCTTCTTTACTGTGTAAATACCTGAAAAAGCCAAGGGTAGAGGGTCCTATAAATTCACTGTTATATGCAATTTTTCAAGATTTTTCATATCTTTTAACTCAGACTTTCTTAACCAGGGTTCCATGGAATCACTTTCTGGGTATTCATGAAACCCCTGAAGCTTTCTGTAACATTCTCTGTTTACATTCATTTTCTGGGGAGAAGTTTTATAACTTTAATGAGATTCTCACTGTGGTCTTTGATCTGTAGATCAAAGGTAAAATTCTAAGCAGTATCAGAGGACCAAGAAACTGGTGAGAACTTCCTGAGCATATAACCATTGCCCAAAACTTCACACTTTATAAGAGCTAAATCTTTTCTTTTTTGGTAAAGCTAATGGAAAAGCACTTTGTAAAAGGCAATAAAATTGTTTAATTTGATAAATAATTACATATTTGTGGCACTGATGAGCCAGCTGTGTACATTTAGATGAGACTTCTGAGGAAGAAAAGCTAATTCATTATAATTTAATGGCATTTTACAATAGCTGCTTAACAAACCAGATAATACAACATAATCAGTAAGTGCCTTTGAGAAGTTAAAGCTGAATTCAACAAAAGAATTACTCATTATTTAATGATTGTGCATTCTGGTCAATTAACCAAGAGGCACCTGGCCCTACAAGTCCTCAGTGTTTTGCACACAGGCTCCTCTTGTAATGGAGGTTGCCATGCACATACTGGCCTGCGCTGGAGAGGCTCCTCTTCTATGCTGAAGGCAGCTGTGCTCTCAGCACTGGTGGTGGTGCAAGAGTGGCGCTATTGGTCTCCATCCTGGTCCTACCTGCTCATTGCTACTGTTGTCCCGAAAAGAAAATCGGAGTTCACCTACCATTTTCTACTTGACTGTCTGCTATTCTGACAGTCTCCCACAGACCAAACCTTCTATAAAGGTAGTGTGAAAAATTACTTCCTTAAGCTATGGTAACTCTCAAAAAAGTAACATGGTATGTATTAGTCTATTCTTTTCTTTTTTGAAGGAAAGATTTATTTTAGCTCACAGCTTCAGAAGGTCACAGTGCATTCACAGGTGGGCAGCTGTAAGTGGTAGAACTATGTGGTGCTGACAGAGCCAGAGCCAGAGCTCCCTGTGGCATGGAAGAACAGAGCCAAGACAGCAGTCCAAGATGGCCGACTTCGAGGATCAGGTATCGGATGAGGAGAAGGTACGCATAGCTGCCAAATTCACCACTCAGGCACCCCCTGGGGAGTTTAATGAAGTATTCAATGATGTCCAGTTGCTACTTAATAATGACAGTCTCCTCGGAAGGGGCAGAACATGCATTTGCCCAGTATAACATGGATCAGTTCCCACCTGTAAAGATTTGAAGATTAGGTTTTAATTACCGAGCATGGAGACCTGGGAAGTAATGGGTTTTTAGATCCAAGAAACAAAATTTCCTTTAAGTCTGATCACTCACAGAAAGGAGCATGTGACCCCAGCCAGAGAAAATAGGCCAAAGGTTGAAGTCTTGG
This sequence comes from Ctenodactylus gundi, assembly GCA_004027205.1. NCBI lineage: Eukaryota > Metazoa > Chordata > Mammalia > Rodentia > Ctenodactylidae > Ctenodactylus > Ctenodactylus gundi. Next base: position 352,292 of record PVKB01000753.1, on the reverse strand, counting down.
AGAGAATCCTGTGATAATGCTTTAAGAGCCTATGTACAAGATAATTATGTTAATGGCTTCTGTACTTGTCATGCTAAAACTATAGATGGGCAACAGACGATTATTGCATTTATTGAAAGCCACCAGTTTCACCCTAAAAACTTTTGGAATGGTCGCTGGAGATCAGAATGGAAGTTCACCATCACACCACCTAGTGGCCAAATGTTTGGCGTGCTCAAGATTCAGATTCACTATTATGAAGATGACGTTCCATGGGTTAGTCAGGAAGGCGTGCAAGATTCAGTAAGTGTGTCGGACGAGCTCAAACTGCTAGGAAGTTTATTAAGATCACAGAGAATGCGGAAAATGAGTATTGGATGGCAATTAGTGAAGACTATCAAACAATGTCAGGTGCCACATTCAAGGCCTTGCACAGATAGGTCCCAGTGACCCGCACCAAAATTGACTGGAACAGGATACTCAGCTACAAGATTGGCAAAGAAATGCAGAATGCTTAAAGGCTGACTGTAGGATTCTTCAGTCTGTGGAAACAAAAGGATTCAATGGGTGGCCACATGATAAATGAGTGATTTATGAATAAAAGTGATTCAAACTTAAGATTTTCTAGCCCAGTGGAATATTGTTGAACCAATAGCGATGTCTTGACTTTTCGGGTTTGCTGCCTTGTAACTTTCTGTTGTCACTAAATCTACTTATGAAAAATTTTCTCTTTGGTTAATTCTGCTATGTTTAATGTTAGAAAGAGAGATATCTATCTTGAAGTCATTATAATGTTTAGAAATTTTCCTTAGTCATGTTACTGATTTAGATGAGATGTTCAGTACCGTTTTACCCTATCCTTCATTTTTTCCTGTCCACCAACAGCTGAAGAGGCTGTGCTGCATGCCATAGCTAAATGGAAGATACGTCATCCTCTCCCTATGACCGCTTTCATCATCACTTACAGCTTCTCTTACAGTTTTCAAAACTTTGGGTTGGAATTTTTTAGGTCTATTGGGGGTGGAGGGGACAAAGGAAGCGTTCTGGAAATTCCATGACAGCTTGTTTTTAAATCCAAGACTTGAACGACCATACTTGCTTAGTGACATTTGCTTTTCTTTTTTTCCCCACTATTTTTATTAATATACATATGTAATACATAGTGTTTACAATGAATTTGGGTATTTCGTGCACATATGTATCATATCAACATTACAACCCCTTCCCATTTTTGACCCTCCCACACCCTCTCTGTCCCTTCCCCCAACTCCAGCTATCACTTCATGTGGTTCTATAGAATGTCTGTGTTCTGGGTTTCCCAAGTCAGAGAGACTATACAGTACTTAACATATTTAATCTTTCGCATCTAAGTCATTTCACTTAAGTCACCACTGTAACTCAGCTTCCTGTTCCTTGAATGGGTCGCAGTAGTCAAATCTTCATGCCTCTTCTCTGAATCCAACCAATCCCTTTATTGGGATATTTACAAAAATTTTTTTCTATATTTTCCTATATCTTTGTTGATATTCTTAAACCTGGCCTTACCTACCAGTTCACATTAGAAAATAACTATGGGCATGTAATTCAAAAGACTAGTAAATTTGGGAAAGAAAAAAAAAGTTAAATTTCAAATGCCTTAGCTGAGTACTGGAAGGTACATGTTTGTACATTCACAGGGTTATCTTTACATCAATCAGTTTACTTAGGATAAATTTTCATCAATGACCTAATAAATGAATTGCTACAATAAAACAAACTTAAAACTATATTACATTGCTACATTAAATGAACTTAAATCTATATCACATAAATATACTTAAAGTAACAAATGTGAAGGCAAATTTAGTTATTTCAGAATTTTTTATCTATCGCTTTAGCTGTAGTACACTCATGTGATACAGATTTAAGTCCATTTAATGTAGTAAATTGATAAAGTCGTAAAATTGTTGAGTGAAGCAATTCACTTTTTTGATGTTGAATGTGAGAGTGTCCTCTTTGAGAGGCAGAAAGATAAGCAGCACCAAAATAATTTGGAGGAAAAGTAACATCTAAAGAGAAAATGTAATAAAAAAAATTGGTAATTAAATCTTCTGATTGATACACTTTTAAAACAGTATCAGCTGTTCTATAAAATCGGTGAAATCTCCCCACATCATTATTGTTAGTAATAGTATAGTAGTGTGCAAAATAGGACAATTAGTAATTAGTAATGCAACATGGTAAATTGACATAAAATCTTTTAAGGATACAAATTCATCAATATATGGATGGATAGACAGATAAAATTATAAACCAAATCTAGTCAGTGAAATGTGAGTAAATAAGTTTTGAAAGACATTTGATTTTCTGTTTTCATTCCCTGCTCGTCTTCTTTTCCACCCAGGATCATTGTAGGAACAGACATCTGCATTTCTGGAAGAATTTTACCCATCTTTTCAATATTCAAGAACTGCTGACATACCATAGATATAATAAAGTATACAACTTGAAAAATACAAATGTTGAAAAAGTACACACAGAAATTGAAGCAGTAATAAAAGCTCTACATGCAAACAAAAGTCCAGGACCAGATGGATTCACAGCAGAATTTTTTCAGTACTTTAGGGAAGAACTTACACCAATCCTCCTCAAACTATTTCATAAAGCAGCAAGTGAGGGAACACTACCAAACTCATTTCTTGAGGCTAACATCACACTAGTCCCAAAACCAGACAAAGACCTCACCAGGAAGGAAAATTATAGACAAATAAATATCCTTAATGAATATAGATGCAAAAATCCTCAATAAGATTCTGACAAACAGAATCCAACAAATAATCAGAAAGATCATACACTATGATCAAGTGGGCTTCATCCCTGAGATGCAAGGCTGGTTCAACATACATAAATCAATCAATGAAGTACACCATATCAACAGAAGTGAAAACAAAAACCACATGATCATCTCTATCGATGCAGAAAAGCCTTTGACAAAATCCAGCGCCCCTTCATGATAAAAACACTGAGAAAAATAGGTATAGAAGGGCCCTACCTAAATCTCATAGAAGCCATATATGCTAAGCCTATTGCAAATATCATAGCAAATGGAGAAAAATTGAAATCAATCCTTCTCAAATCAGGAACAAGACAAGGCTGCCCGTGATCACCACTCTTATTCAACATAGTCCTTGAAACACTGGACATGGCAATCAGACAAGAAAAAATGAAATAAAGGTAATCTGCATTGAAAAGGAGGAGATTAAACTCTCCTTATTTGCAGATGTTATGGTTATCAACATGGAAGACCCTAAAAACTTCACTATGAAATTCCTAGAAACAACAAAAAAATTCAGTCAATTTTCAGGCTACAAAATTAACACTAAAAAATCAATAGCTTTTCTCTATACTAAAAATGAACTTATTTAGCAAGAACTCAGAAAAAACAAGTCCGTTCTCAATAGCTCAGAAAAAAAATAAATACCTAGGAGTATACCTAACCGAGAATGTGAAGGACCTAATAAAGAAAACTACATTACATTGAAGAAAGAAGTTATAGGAGACACTAGAAAATAGAAAGGCATCCCCCTGCTCTTGGATAGGCAAAATAAATATAGTCAAAATGACTATACTACCTAAACTGATATATAGATTTAATGCAATTCCTATCAAAATGCCCACAAGTTTCTTCAAAGAACATGAATAACAATTCTTCAATTCATATGGAACCAAAAGAGACCAAGAATAGCCAAAGCAATCCTGAGCAACAAGACCAAGGCAGGAGGCATTACAGTTTCAGACATCAGGCTGTACTATAAAGCAATAGTTGTAAAAACAATTTGGTACTGGCATAAAAATAGACAGATAGACCAGTGGAACAGAATTGAAGATGTAGAGACAAACTCAAACACCCTCAATTACTTAATCTTCGACAAAGGGGCCAAATGCACACAATGGAAAAAGGACAGCCTGTTCAGCAAATGGTGCTGGGAAAACTGGACATCCACATGCAGAAGAATGAATCTAGCCACACACCTGTCACCATGCACCAAAATCAAATCAAAGTGGATCAAAGACCTAAACATTAAAAATGAAACACTAAACCTTCTAGAAGACAAATTAGGCAAATTTCTAAAAGACATAGGGGTAAGCAAAGAATTTCTTGACAAGACACCAAGAGAAAAAGAATTTTTCCCCATTATCAACAAATGGGATCTTGTCAAATCAAAAAGTTTCTGCACAGCAAAAGAAACTATCAGCATTGTAAAAAGAGAACCAACAGACTGGGAAAAAATATTCACCACCAACATCTCAGATAAGAAGCTCATAACTAGAATAGACAGGGAGCTCAAGAAAAGTAAGCCTACCAAAATAAAGGATCCTATTGAAAAGTGGGCAAATGAAATGAAGAGACAGTTCACTCACGAAGAAATGTAAAAGGCCAATAGATACATGAAAAGATGTTCAACATCTCTAGCCATAAGAGAAATGTAAATCAAAACAACTATTAGATACCATCTCACTCCAGAGAGAATGGCTTATATCAACAAATCAAATAGCAATCACTGCTGGCAAGGATGTGGGGAAAAAGGAACCCTTCTGCACTGCTGGTGGGAATGTAAATTTATACAACCACTCTGGAAAGCAGTATGGAGATCTCTCAAAAGACTAGAAATAAATATCCTCTTCGATCCAGCGACACCCATCGTGGGAATATATCCAAAAGAGGCCAAAACAGCACACAACAGAGATATATGTATACCCATGTTCATAGCAACACAAGTCACAATAGCTAAAATATGGAAGTCACCAAAATACCCATCAACAGACCAGTGGATACACAAACGGTGGTATTTATACACAATGGAATACTATGCATCAATAAAGTCCAACAATGTGGAGGCCTTTACAGGCAAATGGAAGAAACTTGAGAACATCATGCTTAGTGAAGTGAGTCAGAAGCAGAAGGTGAAACATCGAATGGTCCCTCTGATATGAGAGTCCCAGATCACAACTGCTATGGAACTTAAAACGAAAAACAAAGTGAAACGGGAAAGGTGGGGGAGGAGGGAGGAAGGGAAGGTTAAGGGGCAGGACAGAAAGAGAGTGGGGAAGCCCTTGTCACCTTGACAAGATATATATGTGCACAAAATGCTCAACTCCGTTGTAAACCTTAAATTTTGCACGTATGCATATCAATAAAACAGGGAAAGAAAGAGAACGTAATGGGTATCATGTGTTTTAATAGTTCTTGGCAGGATTATGCTATAAGCATATCAAGCAAACGGCACTGTAAACCACAAAAACCTAAAAATGAACCAAAGTGCAAAGGATGATTTCTAGGCAGTGTCTCTCTGTTGTTACCTGTTGTTTAAGAAATCTAGTGGTTTCTTCTAAATAGACTATAAAACTTGTCCTGAATTATTCTTCTTTAGTCCTACCTGCCAAGAACTCAGAATTAACTGTTACACACTACAGCAGCCCTTCCCAGGCTCATCGGCAGGTGCGTGCTCTCAGACGGCACAGGTGACGTAGAGAAGACCAGCAATTGGTAACAGTGGACTTGCTCACGTTGTTTACACTTCTATGACCAGGCCTTAAGGAAAGGTCAGGTTTTTAAAAACCAAATAGTGTCTTCCTACCAGTCTCCAAATACGTGTCAAAAAAGAAGGTACTTGTGCTTTAGCTTTGCTTTTGCTCAGTAATACAGTCGTGCAAGAGTTTATTTCCAAGTGAAAACTGTGTAAGCATTTTTATTTCAAAGAAAATATATTTGTATTATTCATCATTCATGGTGTCCATCCATAATACCATACTATATTTTTTATCAGGTAGCCTGATAGAAATGTACCTGTTTGCTCTGAAAGAAAGAAAACAAACAGACAAAAGCAACAGGAAGGTCAAGCCCTAGCATCCATCCCTTCCAGCCGGGCCCCACCTCGCAAAAGTACAGAGCAGACATAGATACATGAGGCTTTCAGGAGACATCGCACACACAAGCCACAGTAGTCCTCTACAATTTCCCATAGGGTATGTATTATTTATGTGTTTATTTCCCCCATTATGTTTATATTTATATTTATTGTTGCCATGTAGATATATACATATATGCATATATATATATATATATATATATATATATATATATATATATATATATGCAATACTACATGTCCACAATGAACTTGAGTATTTGTACACATATATATATATATATCACATCAACATTATAATTCCTTCCCATTTTTGGTCCTCCCAAGCCCTCCTCATCCCCCTTACCTCCCACTATCACACCCATTTGATTCTATAGAATCTCTGTATTCTGGCTTTCCCAAATCAGAGAAACCATGTGATATTTAACACATTTAATCTTCTGTGTCTGACTCCCTTCACCACTCAAATTGCTATTCTTTAGCTCAGCTTCCCACCCCTAGAATGGGCTGCGGTGGCCAGATCTTGATGCCTTTTCTCTGGGTCCAGCAGAGCCCTTTATTGGGGTGATTTGCCAAAAGTTTTTTTTTTTTTTAATCTTACTATATCTTTGTTGAGATTCTTTAACTTAGTCTTGCCCACTGGTCCACATAGGAAAGGAACTCTAACAATGTAATTTATAGGACTAGAAAATGAGAGAAAGAAAAATAGAGAAGTTAAATTTCAAATTCAGTAGCTGAGGTAAATATTTGTACATTCAAAACATATTCAGGTTATCATTACATCAATCAGTTTTCTTAGGATAAACACATCAAAGACTGAAGCAAATTGCTGCATTAAATAAACTTAAGTCTATATTGAATTGCTACATTAAATCGACTTACATCTATCCTTAAAGTATATTGTACATAAAGCAATAGATATAATGGCATATTTAGTTGTTTCAGAAAAATTTTAACTTTTATGTATTATTTACTCACATTACACTAATTATTAACATTTTGTCCAATTTGGTTTATCATTTTTCTACCCATTCATCCATAAATTCATGTGCATGTAATTTTTAAAAATTTTTATATCAATTCCCCATGTTGAATATAATTATTATGTTTTGTGAACTGACATACTATTAAAATAATAATTATAGGCAGAAGTTACACAGATTTTATGAGAAAGCTGCCAATGTTTTAGTGGGATACCAATCAGATGATCCAAATACCAGTCTATTTTTGTTGTGGTTACACTTTCTCTTTAGATGCTTTTTTTCCACCATGATTTTGGTGCTGCTTGTCTCCCTGTCTCTCTCAAAGATTCCTTTAAGTATTTTCTGCAATGCTGGGCTAGTAGTCACAAATTTCTTTGGGGATGCTTGGTCATGAAAGATTTTCATTTCTCTTTCAACTTTCAGGGATAATTTTGCTGGATACAATGACCTGGGTTGACACTTGCAGTCTTCTAAAGCTTGAAAGATCTTTCTCTAAGCTCTCCTAGGCTTTAAAGTTGTCATTGAGAAATGTGCAGTAATTCAAAAGGGTTTGCCTTGATAGAATAATGTCTGTTTTTCTCTTGCTGCTCTTAATATTTTCTCTTTATGTTGTATTTCTGAAGTTTTTCCCACCATTTTTTGTATGTATAAGTGCAATACATAAAATTTACACTGAACTTGAGTTTTTTGTGCACATGCATATCATGGCAAAATTACAACTTCTTCCCCTTTCCTTTTCTACCCTCCCACTTCCTCTCCCTCCCCTCCAGTTCCCACTATTCCCCACAGTAAGTTCTACTAACTAGATGTGATCTGGGTTTCTTATATCAGAGAAACCATCTGATATTTCACCTTCTGCTTCTGACTCACTTGACTAAGCATGATGGTCTCAAGTTGCCTCCATTTACCTACAAAAAACCTCCAACCTCTCTGTCTTTATAGATAAGTAGTATTCTATTGAGTACAAATGTCACATTTTATGTATCCATTGGTCTGTTGATGGATATTTTGGTGTCTTCCACATTTTTATCTATTGTTAGCTGTGCTGCTATGAACATGGGTATACATGTATCTGTTACATGTTGTTTTTAAATCTTTTGGAAAAATTCCCAGAAGAGGTATTGCTGTATTGAAGTGTATATTTATTTCCAGTCTTTTGAGAAACTACCATATTGCTTTCCATGGTGGTTTTACCAATTTACATTCCCACCAGAAGTGTAGAAGGGTTTCCCCGCAGCTCTGGCAGCACTGATTGCTGTTTGTGTTCTTGATATGTGCCAATCTCTGTGGAGTCTAAGGTTTTGATTATGATATGTCATGGTGAGTCTTGTTGCTATGGAGGTTATTTGCTGTTCTATAAGCTTCTTGTACCTGAAAATCTCTTTTTGTAGATTGGAGAAAATTTCCTGCGTGCTTTGAGTGAATAAATTCTTTATACCTTCAGTGCTATCTTCTGCTTTCTCTCCCACACCCATAAGATTATGAGACAGGTTCTCATTGAATCATTCATCAGCTGTTGTATCCAACTACTTTGCTCATTCCACTTTTGGAGTTCTGCTTAATTATAGCACTTGTTTCCTCAGCCCTGTTTTCAAGGCCTGAAATTCTGTCCTCACAATGTTCAAGTAGACTTTCCCTGCTTTCAAAAGTATGTTTTGTATCCTATATTTCATTTAGATTTCTATTCAAAATTTCTACTTCTCTATCAAAATGTTCCTTTGTATCTCGGACTTCCTTATTTACCTCAACCAACTTTTAATTTGTGGTTTCTATATGCTCAGTAAGCTTTGCATTCATTAGGACTACTATTTGTTTGGTAAGTTACTCTTTAAGCCCACTGATTATTTCTTGCATTTCTTTGAGAATATCATGTTTGAACTGGCTGTTTGACTCATATATTTTCTTTTTGACTTCCTTCCCTACAATTTTCACTATTTCGGGGCCTGTGGCATTTGTTTTGGGAGTCTTGGGTCTTTGTCTGTGTGCCCTTGTCATCTTCCCTATGTCTATTGTTGAGGGACTTCACTTTAAAAGCCTAGCCAGGAGGTTTCTTTGAATGGCTATCATGGTGTGTGAAGGGAGCCACAATTCCTCTGAGTTCTATGCTGGGAGTAGGCAGTAAGAGAGGACCTATAGTCTAACGGTCTCTGAGGTGTCTTGTTCACCCACAGCCCCTTTAGCAAAACTCTCCTGCTTGTCCTGGTTTCCCTCTCCTGAGGGTGGTGCTCTCTACCCTCCAAGGTGCTCCCACTGTACCAGAGCTATTCCAGAGGTCAGTGGCCTCTCTCTCCTCTCTGCAACTGTTTCTTGTGCCGTTTTCTTTCTAGGCTGCTTAAGAGTGACCCCAAAAACTCTGATGTGCTCTTCTAAGCTTTCTTTTACTCTAAATAGTTAAGTCTTGGGCTCTCTCTCTCTCTCTCTCTCTCTCTCTCTCTCTCTCTCTCTCTCTCTCTCTCTTTAAATGGCTCCTGCTTACATAACTACCTGTTTGGCTGCCAAGTGCTGCTTCTGATCTAAGCTTCAGGATGCCTTTTCTATGGGAAGCTTTCATTGCACTTGTCATGTGCACTACCCACAAGCTTGTTTTTGGAAGGCTACCAGCTGCTGTCAATTTCCACTAGTCCTGGATCCAAGTTTACCTTGGTCTGAGGTTCCAGGATCTGGGCTTTCCTCCGTCTATGGATGCCAGCAGCTCAGGGCTGTGTTCAGTCGGCCTGGGGCTGCTTCTTGAGCTGCTGTTTTCCTCTACTTTCAATAACTGTTTGGGATTTCTGACCTACCTGTGGCCTCCATTTGGTTCTTGGGGCACTCCTTCTTCTATCTGGGTCGGAGGTTCTGGGCTCCGGCAGGGCTTTCTTCAGTCTATGGACGCCTCCTTATTCTAATAATATACCTATTCACCAGACTTTTGAACTACTTAAGAGAAGACTTGGTGGGTGGCTTACCTCTCTCAAAAAGGACAACATTCCACACCCACCCTTCCTGGCCCTCTGACAAGGTTCCACTTCGGAAGCTTTTACCTCACACACCTTTTTAGAAAACTATTGTACAGCATAGCAAGAAATTGCTATCTTTTGGTCTCTTTGTGTTCTGCAAAGTTGAGTGTTACATGTGAAGGCCACAGCTGTATAAGTGAAGATAAAATTTTACACTCTAATTTCAGTTCAGAATGCCATACAGTTGACTGCCCCCTTGATTTTTTTTGAAAAAGCCAACAGACAAAGACTAAGCATATCTCATTTTATTTTTGTGGATTTGCTTATTATGTGAAGAAAGCAGAATTCTTCCATTTGGCATTGTCCCTGGCAATACGATAATACAGTTCTTGTGAGAATAGTATGAGAGGGAGAAGCATAGGTTAAGAGACAGAAATTATTCTAAAACTACCTAAGCATAATTTCTACTCAACCTGTATTTAGAGGCAAAACAAAAATAATTCATTTCAATGAGAATTATTTAAAAATTTTTATAATCCTTGGAAGTAAAACCTTTGCACTTAAAAATTCTAAATATTTAGGTAATTCGGAAGTGTAATAATGCAACAGGTAAGAGTGGTGATTATGAAATTAGATTTTGATGTAGTAGTAGATTCTGGCTGCGTAAAAGTGATGCTGTGACCTGAGTCAGTTTGGTTAGTCTCTGTGGAGTCTTGGTGGCTCCCAGCTGCCATGGTGGTGGTGAAGTCTAGAAAGGATATTAAGCGAAATCACTGCAGAAAATCCGAGTCACACAATGCGTGTGCAGTCAAGGATCATGCACACTGGGTATCCCAAAAGTTTGTTCATTTTTCCTGTGTCTGGTGACGTTTAGGACATCCTATACATTGAATTCAGTGCTTACATATTTTCTGTATCATTGGTTTTACTTCAAATACCATGACAAATTAATCCTGAAAAATCTGTATATTATATTTATGTTTTTTATATTTTTATATGTATGGTGACATTTGGAACACCATATATATAACAACTGTATATAGGTTAATATAATATAATAAGGATATATATATATAAATAACAAATATATATATATATATGTTCTAGCCTCCTTGTTGCTGATGTGGCCACAAGGCTATATATAAATATAAATATAAATATACATTCACATATATTTATATACATTTATATATATTTATATTTATATATAAATATATATATATGTTCTAGCCTCCTTGTTGCTGATGTGGCCACAAGGCTATATATAAATATAAATATAAATATACATTCACATATATTTATATACATTTATATATATTTATATTTATATATAAATATATATATATGTTGTAGCCTCCTTGTTGCTGATGTGGCCACAAGGCTATATATAAATATAAATATACATTCACATATATTTATATACATTTATATATATTTATATTTATATATAAATATATATATATGTTCTAGCCTCCTTGTTGCTGATGTGGCCATAAGGCTAAGGCCAATAGCGCATGGCAGAGAAAATGTGTCCCACACTCCAGAGTCTCACCCTTGAAAGGGTTGTAAGGGCGCTTCCCTGGTACTTTCTCCACTTCCGGCTGACTGGGAGCTAATGAGAGCTAAAATAACTAACTCTGGTTCATGGGGGTGGGGGTAACATTGGGAAACAAAGAGCCCTCCTAATAGCTTTGGGTCCTTAGCTGCCCGTGGAGTTATGTAACAGAGAAACTTGCAGCAGCTCAACCTGCCCTCTCCTCTCCTCTCTCTTTCCTGCCCCCTTCCCATCTTGTCCCTTCCCTCTCTTTCTCCTTTCTTTCCTTGTACCTACTATCTTAAACTATACTTTAATAGTAAGTTCAAACACCAGAAACAAGGTAAAGAGCAATCAAAGGAGGATACGTTTTATTTTTAATAAACTATTATAGAGATCTTAAAACATTTATTTCAAATATGTAATGAACTGGTATAATGCTTATGATGTTATAATAAACCTAAAAATCAGATATTATAATTACTGTCATTTTAAAAGAAAATACCTGTGTCAATTATATGTTTCTGTATATATGTGTGTGGGTTTGTGTGTGTGTACATATATATAGTAAATATGTGTGTATGTACACACACTCATAGATATATACAAAGAGAGATTTGAAGATACATAAATATTTATGTGTAAATGAGCTTTAAACATTTAGGATACCATTTTAAAGATAGAAGTAGCCACCTCATCCACCTGAGTATTACAAGCTATAATAAATACAGGGAAAACAAATCGTTTTGGACAGTTAAAAAAATCTTTTAGCTAAACTTCTCATAATCAAATCTCATCAAAGCAAGCCAGAAGCAAACAGGCATTGAATGCTGAAGTTGCTATTCACAACAGAAAACACTTAATAGGAATTCCAAATCAAAGGCCTGAGGTTGAATTTCCTGAGGCCAACTTAAGCACTTATACTACGTGTGAGCGCTAGGGAGAAGTGACCTGTCAGAATATCAGCAGCCCTCCCCAGGTCCTTTCCCTGTTGCCCTCCATAAATGCAAATGTGCGCAAACAACAGTGATGATAAACAATTCGACTCATCTTCAGATCAGCACTCTGCTGTGCACTAAATCTCATTTAATTCCCATAATGCTTTGCGAGCTGAGTGTTGTTAATGTTCTCATTTATAGCCAGGGGACTGAAGTGCAAACATGAAGCTCTGCACAGTCTCCCACACGCTTGACACAGGCATGAGGCAAGACAAGGGGCCCCCGGGGTGAGGTCCAGGGAGGCGGTTGCAGTACGTCTCGTTCAATACCTGGTAGACAGTAAGTATGAGAAATCGATGGGTCAGCGGTGAGTTAATGCAAAAAGAAGCTATCCCAAACGTGCGTACGCACTTTTACCACGTGATTTGACTTAAGAGAGAATAGAGAATTTTTAGTCAAAATGTTACATTTGGGCACTCTATATTCCTTCAGAGAGAGAGAGAGAGCGAGATAAAAAAGAAAATTCTTTTTGTCTGTGGATGCCTTCATCTTTCCCCACCAAGGTCACATTTCCCCTTTTCGCATCACTCTGTGCATTTTGAGTTTTTATTAGCTTTGTGCTGAAAATTGAAATTGGAATATTAGAACTCAGTTGGGGGGCACACTAATTTAATTAAATATTAAAAGCCAGCTGATTTTATGAGATGTGGGCAAATTAGAGAATTAATGATTTGGTACCGTTTCTTGTTCCTGTCAAGCGACAAGAACATGAAGAATGGCTCACTCATACCCAGTTACAAAGGTGAGATTGAAAAATTAGGTCTGCTTTATTAAAGTGTTTCCATCTCTCATCTTTGAATAATAGGGTAACTGACTTATTTATAAAATGCTTCAAGAGGCACTAGCTCCTGTGACAACGTGAAGGAACCTCAGGGATGTCTTGTTATTAGGCATCTTGGGAAAAGCCTCACGTGGAAACACAGATCCACTCCAGAATCCTGGAGTCTTGATCGTTTTGTGCAAGCAGGTGAGGAGTCAAATGGTCTACGCTTGCTGTCAATTAATGCTACCTGCTCACCCACCAACTCCTTGAAGACCTGAGAAATAGCTCATAGACACAGGACAGAATGAGGTTATAGGAGTGATATGTAGACAACAGCTGGGACTCTTGGTCACGAAGAGTCCTGCACTGTACTGTTTTCAGATTTCTTGATCCCATGTGTTCACAACACATTCAATGCAATACTAGTGTACGTGGCAGGCCTGATGGTGCAGGCCTGTAATCCCAGCATCTGAGAGGCTAAGGCAGGAGGACTGTAGATGCAAGCCTAGCCCTGGAAAGTTAGCAGATTAGCAAGACTCCATCTCAAAATCAAAATTAAAAATGGGTTGACTCTGTGTGAAGGCTCTAGGCTTGATCCCCAGTTCCACCAAAAAAATTAAGGAAAAAAAAAACAGAGGATGTAATATTTACCCAGTTGCTCAGCTTTCTAATCAGTGTTCTCACAACATTAAATGATTTATGATTGTCTTTTTCCCCAGATTATTTCCATTTCCTCCTCTGTTGCTTTACTTTTCCCGTCCTTTGCACTAGAAAATTGAGATAGGTTTGTGAGATCTCCTGTGTCAAAAGGGATGGCACTATAGAATTCTTAACAGATCGCTCAACCTCTGCTTCTTAGTTTTCTTCTCTGATATGCAGGAGTTAGACATCATTTCTGCTGCAAAAAGGTTGGTGGTGCTTTGGTTACATTTGATTGATTATCTTAGTTACTGATTCATTGCTGTGACTCAATACCGGGCATCCACAACTTAGGGAGAAAAGATTTGTTGTTTTAGCTTACAGTTTCAGAAGGACACAGTTTGTTCATGGGTTGGGCAGCTAGAAAGTGGTGAAATTACATGGTGGGGCTGCATCTGGAGCTGGAACTGGGGTTCCCGGGACAGAAATCCTTACAGCCTAGTGGAAGAGAGAGATTGAGAGGAAGGGTGGAAACCAGCAATATCCCCCCACCCATTTTCCCCCAAGCACCTGCCCCTTCCAGCCAGGCCCCACTTCTCAACCCTATACAGTCTCCATAGGAACCTGCGGCTTTTGTGGGACAACCCAGATCCCAACCATGATGCTGCTTAAACAGCCAATTTAACACTTTGTAGCTTTTAGAGAACAAATACTTGTGATAATTTCATAATCTCTACTACCAGTCCCTCCAGTGGTGCCTGCTGTGGCTTCATCACTGTAAACCATCTGGAGTTCAACTCAGTGAGGTCATGAGCACAGCTGGAACTCTCTCTTCCTGTAATTTCAGGACCTCCATTTTTTGATTTCTTATGCAGAGTATTTTATACAGTGCTCATGGCTGTCGAGACTGCAGAAGCAGAGGCTATCAGTGGTGGAGCCAGATTTGAGTAACAGATTCGTTATAACTTCTTGCAGACAAGCCATGATTTCTTTCGGAATTCAAGGGTAGCAGACCATGCAAAAAGCGTGGACACAGTGGGTGTGGTTCATCGGGGACTAACAAGCAGATGGACTGCCTCAGTAAGTTTAGAGAACATCCTGATGTTCTAGTGCAATACTCTATAATTATGTCTTAAATGATCATCACTGCCTTAGTTACATTTTTCATTAGTAGGTCACAATATCTGACACACACAGCTTAAGGTAAGAAAGGTTTACTTTAGTTCACAGATTCAGAAGGTCTCAGTTCATTCATGGGCATCTGACAATGGGGGAAAGGCATGGCACAGGACCTAGCCAGAGGAAAGCTACTCACAGCACTACAAGACAAGAAGCAAAGGGAGTGAGAAAGAGGAGCTAGTGAGGAAGATATGCCCTTCCTGGTCATGCCCCAGTGATCTGCCCCTTCCGACTGGGGGCATGAAGTTATTAATGGACTAATCTGTTGATACAATTAATCCCATAATCGAAACACCTCCCAGATATATGAGGCACTTTAGATCCAAACCATGACAATCACTGACAAAGTTAGATCGTTCCTCCCAGATATCATGTTCCTACTCATGAAGAAAACCCTTTGCAACACCTTTCCTTGTTTCTTTGACCACTTTGGTCTTGTATACAATGACTGGCTAATTTATTACTTTATGTAAGTGAAATTTTGGATAATTTACAGTCATTTTTCTATATTATATGTTTTATAGTATTCTTTTTCATGTTTTCCCAGTGTCTTCAGGATCAAGCCTGTCCTTCTTACAATGTATTTTTTTTTTTTACCCCCAGTGATAGTCTCTTAGTCCATAGACATTTGGCCTTATTTTTATTTATCAAATCTGGGCATAGACAAAACTTTTTCTAGGGAAGTGTCCCTGATAAACTCTAGACTAGTTTATGTGTCTTTATATACAGCTTTTTTTGTCTCAGGGACAAAATGCCTGATATGCTAAATTTGAAGGGCAAAAAGTTAATTTTGGTTCATGGTTTCAGGTGTTCAGTCCATAGTAGACTGGCCCTAAGACAGAAGCATTTTGGTGGAATGGATGGTGGTGCAGTAGTCCCAGAGAAAGACGTCATTCTAAGGCATGTCCCCAGTGACCTTCCCCTCCAAATGGGCTCCACTTCCATGTGGCGTCTCCAGCTAAGATTGTTGGTGGATTCTTCCACCAATGATCCTCTTGCCACTCCAGGAGTCTTTTAATCTAGTTAAGTTGACAAGATTAACTGTCACAAAATTCCAAGGGAAAGTGACATGATTAACTGTCAGAAAATATCCTAAATTCCTTTATCTTAGTACTTGCTGTACTTTAGCTTCTGTTTATTTTCTGTATCTTTTTCTTCCTTTAAACACTCTGTGAGGAGAGATATCATGTCTCTTTTGCTTATTTTTTATATTCCTAGTATTTAATGTGATTAGAAGAATGCTATTAGTACTCACTGAATGGGTGATTTAATGAATGAGCCTCGGGACTATAACATTAAGGGCTTTAAAGGGGTTGACTGCTCTTGAGTTTGCAATACAAAAATTTTTGTTTCATCATTGACTTTAGTTCCCTCTCACTCCAAAGTCCGAAATTTCTCTTTGTCCTTACTAGGCATATGAGTAGTAATGCACAGAAACCCTTCTAGGGTATTTATCTATTTGTTTATTTATGGTACTGTAAATTTGATTCACATCTTCACATTGAGCTATACTCTTGGCCCATTTTTAAAGCTTTGGTATTGATACAGGGTCTCACTAGGTTTCCAGGTGCCCAGGTTGTGCCTGAAACTGTGATCTTCCTGCCTTTGCCTCCCAGAGTGCTGGATTCCAGGCCTGTGCCACCAGGCTGGCAAGGAAATTTATTTTTACAAAGAATGCTTTTGAATTTATGTGAATGTATGATTTGATTAGAGGATTTAGGAAAAGTGACTTGAGAAGACAACAGCGGCGGGGGGGGGGGGGGGCTACTTAGCAGATGGACTTCACAGACCACTCACTTTTATTCTTAAGGTGTGCTTTTTACTTGCATCTATCATGCACTGGTCCAAGATGCATCCCTTCTACCTGAATGAGCTCCAAGCCAACATGGCATTATTAGGTGTCATAATCATAAAAGTCATTCATAGCTGGGCCTGGCCTGGTAGGTTTATAATTCCGACTCTCCACCAGGCTGAGGCAGGAGGATGCAAGTTCTAACCCAACCTGGGTAAATTATCAGCTTAGTGAGACATTATCTTCAAAAAAGAAAATGGGGCTGAGGATGTAGCTCTGAGAGAAGACCCTGTGCTCAGGCTTCAGTACCACATGCACAAAAGCCGTTCACATGCAGATTTAAGGGAAACTTTGCTTACCCCAACTTTTTACATCACTTTCAAGATAAGGAGATTTGTAGCATGGTATCAGACATCACTGCTGTTTTTCTGTGTTCATTGTTTTTCTAAGGCTGCTGTAACAAACTCCCAAAACCTGAGTGGCTTAAACAATGACCACTCATTGTTTCAAAGTTCTGGAGCCAAGAAGTTGAAGATCTAGGCATTTCCCACTGAGATCTGTGGGAAAGAATCCATCCCGTGTGTCTCTCCGGGCATGTGGTGGGTTTCAGGCAATCTTTGGCATCCTTTCCTTCTAGAAGCTCATCTTGATCTTTGCCTGCATCTTTCCATTGCATTCTTCCTGTGTGCTTCCCGGCTCTAGTTTTCTTTTTTTTAAATAAGAACGTTGGTCATATTCAACTCATGCCCACCCCAATGAGCTCCTTTGAACTTCATAATTCTGTAAGGACATCTCCTTAGACACAATCAAATTCTGAGGTGTTGGGGGCTAAGAGCCCAAACATAAATCTGAGAGGGGACACAGTGGATTTATAGTGCATCGAAATGGATTTTCTTGTCTTTGCAGCCTAACACACTCTGATAAAGGAGTTCAGCAAGTAAAATAACAGGAAAGTGAAGGACCAACATGAGAGGCTATGCTTACCTCCCCCTGGGACTGACTCACTCTTCCTAAGGTGAGAATCTTTAGGTTGAATCTGAGACAACTGAAATGTGCAGTCAGAGCAGATTGACACTTGAAAAAATACATGGCCACTTGTGAATCCCCAGCATAATTACCAGGCCTGACTTCTTTAAATAAACAGAGAAAAAAGATGCCATGAGAGAAGTTGAGGTCCAGTCTTCCACGACATTAAGTACCCCATGTGTAGACTGGTGCCCCAGACAAGTTCTCCATATTTTTTGGCACTGATTCGTTTCTTTCTTATATTTTATTTTGAAGATCAATTTTTTGCTGTATATGATAAAAAGAAGTATTCTGTTTTATGTGGCTAAATATAAATAAAGCAAAGCAGACATTTTTATCTGAGATAAATCTTGGGTGAGAGAGAATACTTCTGTTGTTTGAGATTCCTGCCAGCCTACAGCTGTATTTGGGGATATAAAAAAACACAAGAGCAAAGAAAGAACCAATGTGATATTTGAAAGACAAAGGAGGTAACAGGAAAAAACAAAAAGAATGGAAATTTTTAAAAAACTAATTGTAAGGTGATGTTTCTAATTAGGTCATAAAAAGCAGCAGTGAATGTAATTAGGTTTAGTCTTTCTTGATATCGAAAGGAATTTCAGTTGTGTAGGCTTCTGGACAGACAACTTTTCAGAATTCAGGGTGAAATAGAGCCTGTTAGCAGAAAGAACGTGCACCATAAAAAGAGGTGTTGTCCCGGACCACGTCGTCAGAGGTACGGCAACGAAAGCAGTCCCCAGATGAGCAGAGCCACCTTGTACCAGTTTTTCCTTAGGGTCCCAGGTACATCTTGAAGGGCATAGAAAAGTTCAGTGTAAAAAGGCTTTGAAAAGTGGAAAGGATGTCAGTGATCCTGGAAAGGGAATGTTTGGAATGCAAATGTCAAACAAGTTTCTACAGGTATTTCAAAGAAATAGTTGGTCAGTCATCAGTAACTCTTGCAGGGAGTTTGGAATGGTTGATTGTAGTAGCCAACTTGACTGGATTGAGTCCATGAAAAAATTAGTAAAGTGCACTTCTGGGCGCCTCTGAGAAGACAGGTAAAATGAGTCGGCAAATTGAGTGAAGAATCCCAGGAAGACCCATCCCGCGTGGGGGCCCGAGGCCTGCATGGAACAAAGAGCCGAAGGGAGAATTTCGCACACTGGTGCGCACTCATCTGGAGATCTCTGACGAAGCCCAGCTACTTGCCTATGTCAGTGTCTGGCACTGTTCCTTAGCTGCTTTGAGCTTCTGTTACAAATCACCATAGACTGGGTGGTTTAAACAATGCTTGTCTATCAGAGTTCTGGAGGCTGGAAGTCTAATTTCAAGGTGTTGAGAGAGGAGAGAGAATGGAGTAAGTTCTTTCTTATCTCATTAAGGCACATGGTTTCCATCCTCATGGCCTCATCACCTCCCAAAGACTCTACCTTCTAGTACCATCCCACTGGAGGCTAGACTAGTTTCCACACAGGAATCTGAACGTTGGGGACATACAGTCTGTCTGTAAATTGCTGTCTGGCCACCATCTCGTGCTCAATATGTCCTTCA
Source organism: Ctenodactylus gundi (assembly GCA_004027205.1). NCBI lineage: Eukaryota > Metazoa > Chordata > Mammalia > Rodentia > Ctenodactylidae > Ctenodactylus > Ctenodactylus gundi. The sequence continues at coordinate 333,021 of PVKB01000753.1, read as the reverse complement.
TGTCATGCACAGCACTTATTAAGAGCCTGCCCAGGAACTGGAACCTCTAATGTTGCAATAAATGTAAGTTTTTGGGGAACCACATATGAATATCACTTGGAATGACTTTGCCTTTGTAGTTTCAAAGACTGAGCAGAATTATGAGCTGAAAAATTAAATGTAATATGAGCAAAAATGTCACCATGCCTGAAGAATTCCGGCTTTAGTTGTAGGATTTCTGGAATAAAGCCACTGATAAAAATGCTTGAGTAGTGCACCTGTTGGGCACTATTTCTCCCATTGCCCTACTGTGCCAAGAAGGAACACCTCAATGCCTTGAACTGTCATTTGGGAGAAAGGGGGAAGTGTCCACCGATTTGTAGCTTTGCACGTGTATCAGTTGCTGGGTTTCCAAGAGTGACTGCTGTATCAGAAAGCACAAGTATAATCTACTCAGACACAGTGAATTTTGCCAGAAATTCTGTAACTAGCACTATAAACAGGGTGTCCATGATGCGCTTGTAAAATAATGATTTCTCATTATTCCTCTCAGTGCTCTTCCCTTCCTACTTCCCGTTGTTTCTCCTCCCTCCTGTTTTCTTTCCATTTTTATTTTTTATTTTTTTTGAAAACACAGCGGTGATGCTGAATACTAATAAAGTCATTCTTGGCCCTGTCCTGTTCACTTATTTTCAGGCAATTAATTCGACTTTCTAACATCTAGCCAGAATGTTATGCAGGTAATTTGTGGATCCGCTTAATTTCTTGGGATGCTGTGGTTATCAGCCAGCAAAGCTCATTGTGAAGATGAGACCATCCAGCTGGTAGGCGAGTTGAGTTTGATTTCCACTGGTAATACCATCCCTTTGTTTAAACCACCGAGTCCTCGAGCTTGGCATGTTTCCCTCCATGTGTACTTTTGATTACAAGTGGCTTGCATCTTCTACATGTTTGCCTCAGGCGCTCCCTTTCTCTCTCTGCAGGACATTGGGCCTGATGGCATCATTAACAATTTTTCAACATAAAACCTATGAAAGCCCTCCTGACTCTCAGATGTTGTGTGTCTGTGATTCTGGCAAAGCCAGTGCATGAACACATCCATCTTGGGAGCACATAGAATAGAGCATTATGGGTGTCTGGGGAGACTGGGGGAGGGGTAACAGCAGAAAGGAAAAGATGGCTTCTGCTCTCGAGCAGTTTGCTGTGAACTCCTGGACCTATCATGTTCATTGCCTAGGTGTGTAATGGGGGCTCATTTAGCCTGTGTTACTTTCTCTCGTGAATGAATGAGTAAGGTCATGGGGCAGGGGAAGTTAGTTGCATGTATAAAACAGCCCAGAGTCTAACAATCAAGCAACTATCATTGGCGCCAAGAAAATATATCTTTAAAACCACGGTGGTATGGGTAATCAGGGTAGGCTTTCTGAAGAATTTGGCAAAGATCAGCTGGTAAGGAGATAATCTTTAAGAAGGAAAAAATGATTTGAGAGGAAATGTGGTAGAGAGTCAAATAAAGTAAACTTGAAGGACTTCAAAGATGTTAGAAGTTGTTAAGATTGCAGCACCTGGAATGAGAGAGACTTGGTTGCAATTGCAGCTTAGCCATTTATTGGATGTCACATGAAATTCTACTTCATTGTGGATAAATCTGCCTCAGATTACAGTCAGGATTATACGGAAGTAAGAGATAAGTAAGGGCCGTGCCTGGAATATAATATATTGTTGATAAAATGCAGATGCTCTTTGTGTTATTATTATTAGTTTGTATGGAACGAAGGGAGATTTTTGGGATCATGAAGATGGAAAAGGGTATGGAGGATTGTCAACAATTGGGAATACACATTAGCACTTGGAAAACTGCTGTAGATTTGTGATCAGAGGGAAAAAATATTTAACCACAATGTTACAAATACGTTGCCTTAGGCAAACTATAGGAATGATAAAGGAGAAAACATGGGGACTTAAGAAATCAAGGGAAGGCGACTCTGAAAGATCCATATAGCACGAGTCAGAACATGCTGGCGATGGAAATGGGGCAGCCATGGCAACGGAGAAACATATATCTATATTCAAAAAAAGGAGAATCAGGGATGGGGATGTGGCTCAGTGGTAGAGTACTTGCTTAGCATGCATAAAGCCCTGAGTTCGGTCCTCAGCATGGAGCGGGGCAGGAAGCAAAAAGAATAGAGATATTGATCATCAGGTGTCAGAAGCAAGACAGTGTCACTGATAATGATAGGTGGATTAATAAAGAGGTTTATTTAGGGGCAAAATAAAGCGAATGGAAGTATGTGAAAGACACTTAGCCAACCTAAGACTCTATCGCCTTTTTGTTGTTGCTGCTGCTAACTTGCGTCAGGTAACAATCACTGTTTGGTGCACAACTCTAGGAGTTTTAATAAATGCATAGCTATGTACCACTATGACATTCTTCTCCCACCTCCATGCAAAATTCCTCCGGTACACCACTTCTCCTGCAGATCTTAACCTCTGGCAAAACGTGCTTGACTTCCTGCCCATATTGTTTTGCTGTTTAGAAATGGAAACTCATGGGAGGTGGCATTTGAGGCTGGCCTTGCTGGGCCGGCAGAGGGCATTTGAGATTTCTCCATGTTGTGCCTACCGGCATTTAGTTCTTTAGCCTTGTTGGGTAGCTTGTTTATCCTTCATGAGCTGAAGGATTTCTAGGTTCTTTTCAGTATTAAGTGATTGTAAAAATATTTGTATGGAGATTTTAATTCATTTTTTTCATATGGTCGTGAATACTTCACTGGATAGTATCAACTTGCACAATTCCTTTACCATTCATTTTCCATTTCCACCTGCAGTGCATGAGTGATCAACTTGCTTCACATCCTTCCTATTATTTGGAATTACCTGTTTTGTTTCTGCTAGCCACTGGAATAAGTGTGTAGTAGTAGTTATTTCATTATGGTTTTAATTTGCATTTCTCTAATGACTAATTATGTTGATTACCTTTTCATGTGGTTAATTATCATCCCTATATTGTCTTTGGAGCAGTGTCTGAATAATTTCTAAGTTTGAATTTACTTACTGGTAAGTTCTGAGAGTGCTTCATATATTCTGCTAATAAATCCTTAATTAGGTATTTAAATCACAAATGTTTTCTTCCAATTGTTTTACACAGAATCTGTTATGATAATGGGTCTTTGTGCTCCCAACATTCATATATTGACACCTCATCATCAGTGGTACGGTGTTTGGAACTAAAGCTTTTGGAAGGTGATTAATTATGTCGGGAAGGCAAAGCCCACATGAATGGGATTAGTTACTCTGTAAAGGACGTCCCCAAGAGCTCTCTTTCACTTCGAGGTCACAGCCTCCAGAACTCCGAGAAATACATTTCTGTTGTTTAAACTCTACTTGATTTAGGATATTTTGTGATAGCGGAATGAATGGACTAAGCCCATGCTTTCCATTTTTATAATCAACGTAATCAGTTGCATAATGGTTCATACTTTTTATCTAAAAGTTCTTTGCCTAACTCATGATAATAAAGATTTCGCCTACACTTTCTTTGCAAAGGTTAGAGGTTTACACTTGACATTTAGGACTACCATCCTTTTTGGGATTCATTTTTGCATGAGGTATGAAGTATAGAAGGTTGAAATTCTTTTTGGTGAATGTTGCCTTATTTTCTAACGTCATTCATTTAAAGACTTTCTACGTATTGATTTTCTTTTAGCATGTTTGCCAGAAGCCTATTTATGTGGGTTTATCTCAGAACTATGTTCTTTTCCATTGATCTATATGTGTATTCTTTCATTAATACTGCCTATTTTGATTACTATAGCTGTATAATGAGTCTTGAAATTAGGTAATATGAACTCTCTAACTTCAAAAATTGTTATTCTATTTTATATTCTGTATTCTGATAAAATTTTAGAATTTGTCAGTAATTACAAAATGTTCTTCTGAGAGTTTGGGTGGGAGTGGATTGAATTTTTAGACATATGTTGAGAAAATGGACATTTTAATATTATTGAATCTTTTAATGAGTAAACACACTTTTCATTTCCACTTGTCTTACCAATGTTTTATAGTGTCGAGCAGGATAGGTTCTGTTTATGTTTTGTTAGATTCATATACATATGAATTTTCTGATACTGTTTTAAAAGATATTGGTTTATGATTTTTTCTAAATGCTCATAGCTATATATAGTACACAGAAATACACAACTTTTAATATGAACCTTGAGTCTTATAATCTTGCTGAACTTGCTTAATAATTGTGTAAGATTTTTTGTTTTGTGGAGTCTTTGGAACTTTCTACTGAAAGCCATATCAACTACAATTGAAAGAGTTTTAGTTTTTCTTTCTACTATATGTGCATTTTATATTTTGAAGCCTCACTGGACTGGCTACCACTTCCGATATGGTATAGAATAGAAGTTATAGGAAGCAAATCCTTTATTTGTCCTTATCTGTCTTAGTTACCTTCTCATTGCTGAGACAAAATACCCGACATCTGAAATTTAAGGGGGGAAAGATTTGTTTTAGCTTACAGTTTCAGAAAGTCTTACATACATGGTAAAGGCACATGGCAGAGGCGGGGAAGCTACTCACTGGCTGCTCATAGCATTGCAGACAGAAGCCAAGTTAAGCAGGAGCAACCTGATGTCAGGAGACTCGGACAAGGCTAGAGCTTTTCCGGGAAGAAGCTGTAACAATGTTTCTTTTTCCAACCTTTAATTATCTCAAGCTGACTGTTTGGCTCCAGATACCCAAGAGAGATGTCCCTCCCTCACTTCCTGGCCCACAAGTCAATTACACACGCCTGAAAGCTCTGCCCTGGTCCTAACAAATTGACACAAATCTTTCAGGTCAAGCCCCAATCACTGGCCTCTTCCAAACAGGCCCCACTTTCCAACAGCTCACAGTTCTAAATACAAGAGGTTCTGGGGAGACACTCCAGATCCAAACCAAAGCATTAGTTTAGAGAGAAGGTACTTTTACTGTTAAGTATAATGTGAAATGCACGATTTTTTTTTCTTTTTTCCCCCTATTTTATTGTTATGTATAAGTGCAAAATTTAAGGTTTACATTTTATGTACATTTCCTTTATTAGGACATGGAAGTTTCCTATGATCCTGAGTATTGAGTATCATGTTTTAAACATCAATTTTTAAATTGAGAAAATTTGCGTATTATCATGTGGCTGTTTTTCTTTGAAATGTCAATGTTCAGAATTACATGTTTTTGTAAATGCTGATTCAGCTCTACATTCTGAAAACAAACCTGTTTTGTCATAATATATTATCTCTTTTTCATAGTAGTGAGTTCAGTTTTCCCAACATTTTGCCAAAGACTTTTGCACCTATTTGCATGAAGGATACCTATAGACAGCTTATCAGCTTTCTTTTTCTTTTCTCTCTTTCTAATAATGTCTTTCTTTGTTTTAATGTAATTCTGCTTCAAAAGATTAGCTGGAATGCATTGAATTCTGTTTATTTTTCTGGGTGATATTAGATACAATTTATGCTAATTTATCTTTGATTTTGGGGAAAAAATTTTCGTGCAATTATCTGGGCCTGAATTTTTGTTTTTGCTGTTGGAAGGATTTTAACTAAGAATTGCATTTTTAAAGCACAGCTATGACAATTGAAGTTATCTATTTATTATGGAATGAGTTTTGATTATGTTGTTCAGAGGATTTGTTTATTTTACTGAAGTTACTGAACTTAACAGAGTTATTCATAATATTATATTTTATCCTTTAAATCTGTACCTATAAATACACATTTTGTTCAGTTCCTGATGTTGGTAATTTTTGTACTCTTTTTTTCTTGAACACTCCAAATAAAAATTTATAAATATTATTGACCCCTTGAAAGAACCATTTCATTTATTTCTTCATTTTTTAAATTTAATTTTTATTACTTGGTCTTAGTTTTTATTTCTTGTCTTCTGGTTTTGGTTTTAATTTGCTCCCTTTTGCAAGTTTTTTTAATGTGTAAATTTAGACCTTTGGTTTGGTCTCTGTCTTTCTTTTTATCTTCCTCTTCCCTGCTTACCATAAATTTTTCATGCCATTTAAGGGTAGGGACAAAGTCTGTCCTACCTTGCTAAGCCTAAACATATAGATATGGATTTCACTTAGTTGAATGATGCTTCCTTCAGTCAGGTGATTCCCATAGCTTCAGTTATGCACTAAACAGCAGAGAGTCATCTTAATTCTGCCCGTAAATGTGTTCAAGTGCCTCATGACCATGAAAACAACATTAAGATTATGGAAAGAAACAAGTACAATGAATCCCAGCCACTTAACTTCTACCTAGTAGGCACACAAAAAGAGGTGGCTAAGGACATTTTCCGAATCAATTGAATCCTGAGGCTGAAAAACTTAAAATTGCAACATATGAAACTTATAAAAAATGACACACTTCATCCAGACTGTAGAATCAACAAGAATTTAATAAAGTTAATCAAATAATTGTGGTTCTCTTGCACATAAATTTAAATTGTTTTCTCATTACAGAGTGCTTGTCTGTAAATTATTGCAGGGAAAGCCATTTTCTTGTTAATGTTTCAACCATTAGAAAATACAAAGGGCATTTTCATTAATTAGCCGCAGCTCCCCTTCCTCCTGGTTTGTCATTACGGTAGCTAGGTAGAATCAGGTTAGCACTCAAGTTTATTGACATGTGCGATTCAATGACACTATTTGTTCAGAGCTCATCATATACCTGGTGGAATAAACTCATTAAGTATAAATGAATAGTTATGTAGTCGTCCTCTAAAATGAGTCCGTGCTGTTCTCCAGAGTCGTTGTAATGAATGTGAACACAGCTGGAACAGAAGTCCCCGAGAAGGTTACGGGTTTCATCCTGAAATAGTCAAGGCTACAGCTTTCTATTTTTGAAGACCTCTTGCTCACAATGAAGGGCTTGATCTCATCCTGTAGAAGGTTGTTACGCGCATTTATTGCCATCCTACAAAGCTAGTTCAGTCTGTAATAGCTTCTTAGACAACAAGGAAGCGTGAGAATTACCCTGGCTGTGGTTGTTGGGCAAGTTTTCAGTTGTCAGGAAGAAAGACCTGTGTGAGTTCTCATAGCTGCTGTATAATTGCTATTGTCGTGAAGCAAGATTCTCCTGTGCCTGATTCTCCCCCAATTCCCTAAAAAAAAAAAAAAAAAGAAAGAAAGAAAGAAAGAAAGGAGGATGGTATGACGATGCGTTAAGTGTAATCTCAGCTGCTTGGGAAGCAGAGGCAGGAGGATCATAAATTCAAGGCCAGCCTGGTCAACTTAATGAAACCCCAAAATAAATATGGAAAATTCTGGAGATTTAGCTAAGGACTCCTGGGTTTAATTCTCAGTACAGCTAAAAACAAAAATAATAGGAAAGAGTGTTCATGTCTCACTTTATAATGTGTTTTGAAATTCGCAGCTCTGATTGGACCTTGGTACTATGATTTTTTTTGTGTGTGTATCTAAGGGTAGAAGCATGTTTCGTTTAAATATATGGCTATGGCTACATATTTCACTAAAACAGTGTTTCATAATTCTGCTAAGAATTTGCAAATGCATACAGGATCCCACAACCTTGTTTTTAACCGATGGTTTTATAGCATTCGTATTACACATCAAGTACGGTTCTAGATCAGCTAGTGAACTTAATAATCAAAGGGTTATGTCTTTGAATGTACACTTCTTTCCCTTTCCCCAGACATAACCGGCTAGCCCATTTTGCAGTTAACATCACTGAGGAAATACTGGGAGATGGAAATAAGGCAGCTGGTTTAGTATCCCTTTTCACATATTTAACATAATTACCACACAGTATAAGTGGCTAGGTGTAAGGGTCATGGACCTATAGGGCTTGAAGGAATTCCTGGGATGTAAGATTATTTCTTACCTCCCCACTGGACTCTTTCAATGCTTGACAGTTTCCTTTTGGGAGAGATTTTCTGGATATTATGAAAAAACAGGTATTGTATCCAATAAGTGACTAGTCTATGCTTTTGAGTAATTATTAGTTAATATTAAATACTCAAATGATAGCACAGAAATTAAACATAGGCATAGAAATTAAACCTTGAACTAGAAAGAAATATAATTTTACTTAAAATTAAGGAAAAGAGCACGGGGAGAAACATATTTGATAGATTTTATTCATTCTTCTATGAAAAGATGACCAACTCCTGCTACAAGTGTTGACTCTCCCTGGCGCCTTTCTGCCCCTCTTCGTCTGTCCCCTCTCACTCTTGCTTCCTTATTGCCGGATTCCTCTCTGTCGCCACTGCCTCGCCTTCTCTTCTTGTTGTCAAAGATGGCTGTTCCATCCCGGAGCCTTTCCACAGTGCGCTTCCCTTCCCTGCACAGGTGAAAGCTGTACTCTCTAAAAGCTGATCTCTCTAAATATTCATGTAGGGAATAAGTCACGATCTTTGTGAGTTCAGCGCTGAAGTTACTGCCTGAAAGTCAACGCAAGCAAGAGACGCTTTCCCACTACCCGCTGAGCGGCAATGCACACGGCAGAGAACGGTGAGTTAGGCCTTCTTCACTCAGTCAATGTGTAGTCCAACAACACTACATGTTAGCAGGTGTGAAGTACTGCATATATAAAGAAAAATGAAGTTCTGAGGGAAATTATGATTTATTTTGTGTTTCATTTTCCTTTGGGGAATCAGGAGAAACTTAATCAGCATATCAGAAGCGTTTTAAATGAATAAACTGACTCGAGGTAAGAGTGGTTTACACCACGAAGTACTTGAGAGCATCCTGGGTCTCCCTTCTTCATTTTACTCCGGTGAGAGGTCGGGGCTTAAGGATAGTGTCCTCAGGCTCTGGGGTTAACCCTACTGGGTTCAAGTCCTACCTATGTCACTTACCGTCTGCAGGATGCTAAGATTAAGGAGGTTAGGGATTACAGCTTTGTTTGTTAGCTCAAGTAGTGTAGGTGCTGAAAATGAGAAGTTTTCAATAACTGTGGATGACTATTTGTTGAACCAATTGGAACTTTCTCAAATAAATTTAATAATTTTAAATACCTGGTAGAATTTGATGAGCAAGCAAAACTTAGAAGGGTTTCTGGCCTCAAGTAAGAGATCCACAGTTACTGTGAGTGCTGTGAGTGCAGTAACTTAGTAATGATTCCTTGGGCAGGTACAGAGGGGCAGAGAGTACATGAGAATTAAGCAAAGAAGCACAGACCTTGCCTTGTAGGGGGATCAAAAGATACAGATACTAAACATATAAGCATTAGTTCCAGGAGGGACAAGAGCGAGGATGATCTACCATGCATTTTTGAGTCAGGGAGAGTGTTAAAGAGCAATGCTTGAAGTGGGAAGAGGAAATTAATCAGGAGAGGCACGAGGACAGCGCCATAGACAAAAGGAGTAGGAATACTTGAGTGGACGCTCCGAAGCGCTGAAGACGTTGGTGCATGGAAAGAGAAGAAGGAAGGGGCAGTGCAGAAGCGTGGTGAGAGTGGGAGGGACCTGGAGACATACGCAATGGAAACGTGCAATGGGAACAGACTGAAAGAGGATAAGTAGGAAGTGACTTAGCATTCTTTGTGTGTGAAAATGGATGAAAGGAGGGAGTTAGGAGCCATTATCTAAATCAAGGCAAGAATTGGTAGTGGTGTGAGTCATGTGGTGGCCTTGGTGGTGGAAGAGAGGTGGATGGATTGGAGAAAGATTTTGGAGGTTGAATTGGTAAGACATTTCTTATAGCATTCCCAAAATGCTGCTGCTCGCACGCGCAGGAGCGGTACTCAACCATTTGGGCATACCGCTTAATTTAGTTCTTACCCCAACCCAGTAACATGATAGTTTAGTGCTGTCGCTTTTATCAGTGAATTTGCCTGACGAGGCCATGTTTGGAACAGCTGATCCATCAGGCTTTGAAGCACAATCACAGCAGGCGGGCACATGGTGGCGTTGCTCACCTTTGGTTTCCTGACGGATGAGTGACGAGAGGTTGGCACCAAGTCAGGTGAGACGAAGTGAGCAGATCCTTGAAAATGCAAGAGGTCCCCCAAGGGGCTGACAGTCACTGCCAGGCTCCTTTGATGGGCGCTTCCCACCTTGTCCCGGTGCGGGTCACTGTCGTGGATGACGCTGAGCCAGATCTGACTATGCTTACCCATATTCTGAGCACCTAGCTCACAGGAAACGTTTAACAGGTGTGCGGTGAGTGAAGAAATGAAGCACGCCCGTCAGAAAGGCAGTAGAGAGCATTACCTATTTGATGAAACGAGATCATCAGGTGACAGACTCACGGAAAGTCTGTGAATCCTGTGAGTGTCCTCTAGCTTCTGGGTAGTCCCTGAACAGCTCGAACAGCCACTCTCTAGAGAAGCCCTGTGGGCTACCTAGGAGCTGCCAGGCCCCAGCCGCTGGCCTGCCGGTTGCCCCAGCGTGTGGCCATCTCGTGGTGGAATCTGCCTCCAGATGCTCCCGTGGGGCCAGGCTTGCCAGCCTCCAGCTGGCCCGCAGCCTGGCCTGGCTGCTTTCCCTCCTTTGTTCCGCTTCTTGCCTCTTCCTTCTGAGAGCAATCGTTCCATCTCAATAAATCACTTGAACAAAAATTTCTGTCCCAGGCTCTGCTCTGAGGGATGTCAAAGGAACAAGCTGCTTTTGAAAATGCTTGCCTGTAGTGGTCACTTCCCACCTATCTCTGCAAAATAAATTATACACATCCACCCTTGGCGTGTTTATTTATAAACTAGAGGTGTGTGCTTCTTTACTCATATGTGCTGTGGATAAACCTCTGGTTGCCTTCCCCTATTGATGTTCTTCTGTCCCACACAAAGACCCAGTGTCGCTGGGACCAGAGTGATACAGGGAAACTCTCCATGTCTCTTATGCATCTAGGCCAGGATGCATGACCAAAGTCTGGTCAGTAGAATATAAATGAAATTGTACAGGAAATTCTGCAACCATTTCTTAAGACGGTGCTGGCCCTTGTCGTCCATTCTTCTCTTTTATTTAGATTTCAGTTTGGACCATATTCGGGTTGGGAAAGCAGATCACAAAGATAGAAGGGCTTGTTTCACACGGTTTTGCAAGGCAGGGTCAGCACGTGAGGCCTAGAAGGCACATCTGTCCACGTTGATGAGAGAGGGAGGATGACTCCAGGATTCTCAAGGCCACTGCTTGTGTTTCTTTGGTGGCTGTTTGTAGCAGTCACACTTGAACACACAATGTACGCTAGATATACTAGCCCCTCCCAACAGGTTTCAATATCCCTGAAATCTAGATGCCTCTTTACAATTAATGTTTCCTTAAATTATAATTATATTGTTTTCATCTTTCTTAGTAGAACATATAATTATGTTTCCCATTTTAATCATCAACAACTCATATTTAATGAATAACAGTGACATATTGTAAATCTAATACCAAACACTACCAAATGCACAAAGGCAAAGACAGGAAGGAAATAACAAGTTGCATAATTATACAAGGATTTCAAATTTGTTGCCCCTCGTAATACATTGGGAGAATAATATGGTCAAATGTTTCACTCTTTAATTTTCTTTTGGTTTGTAAATTATTACTATTTATAAATTAATTCAAATACTTAGTAGTAATGTATGCCATATATTATAAAGACACCCCATAAAGAGATGTACTTTAAACTGACACGGTTCAGGCTTGGCTACACTTACTTAATCATCATACCCACTGTTCAGTCTCAACCAACCGTGAAGCCGAGGATTTCACTTAATGCCAGCTCCTACATTTTCGTCTTAGGCCGATCAGTTGTTTTGGTAAGCTAAACAGAAGTTGTTGCACTTTTTTTCATCTGTTTAAAGTCAGCATAACTGTATTAGATGATAAGGCTAAAAATTCATCTTCAACAGTTTTAAATATGCCAATTGCCTTTATAGAATCGGTACTCACATTATTATCACCAATAAAGACAGTCCATGGAAACTATTTGCAGATGTCCATTATTGACAAGCCAGCTTCCACAGTCTCTTTTTGGAAAACAGTCACATTTTTACTTGTTGGCTGCTTTCTTGTCAGAATGGTGAGATTGTTATTTTTCCTGTGTAATGTGGTTAACAGCTCTTATTCGGTAGAAGAGAAGGATTAGCTCTGCCACGTCCTTGTCACTGTGCTCAGGTCCGCTGTCCACTGCATGTGTGGGCAAACATGCTGTTGCTTAGGGATTGTTTGACACTGCTTGTCTATTTGGTAAAAGTTATTTTAATGATGGCAACTTAATTCCTATACTTTTTAAAAGCAAGTCTACCCATCTCTCTAGATAGGAGTGTGACCAGGAAGGGGAAGGAGGGTCCACTCTTGTTTTAGATTTCTGACTTCCTGTGCTAGGTACCTGAATTGCACCTGACAAGTAGACCAGGTGTGGGTATACAGCCTATCTGAATATTAAATATTAGCAAAATCAATTGTTTTTAGATAAGATGAAATATTAGTGAGTTCTAATGTTTTCTTACCATATCGTAGTAGATACTGTGTTTTGGAAGCTCCAGCATACAACACAAAATCCTTCACCTAGTAGTCTGACCTTCTCTTAGCCAGGTTTTCACTTCTGTTCATTTCCTTTTATTTTTTTCATAAATCTTCAGGGACTAGGAATGTATCTCAGTGGTTAGAGCTTTTGTCCAGAAAGACTGAGACCCTAGGTTCAGTTTCCTAGTACCACATAAGCTGGGTGTGGTCATGCATGCCCATAATCCCAACACTTGGGAAATTCAGGCAGAAGGATTGCCCTGAGTTTTGAGGTCAGGCTGGGTTACATAGTGAGTTCAAGACCACCCTGGATTACAAAGCAAGATTCTATCTGAAAAGAAACACAACAAACAAGTAAAGCCAGCTCTGGAAGACTGAATTCATCCTCTTATTTTTCTAGGAAGGAGACCACAATAGGACAGCACCTCCTATTACATTAAATATCACAATAAATTCATTCATTAGATGAGAATAGAGGTATAGTTTCACCACTAAAGATACAACTACCACAAACAATTATATCTGGAATAACAGCATTGCTACTTAAGGTAAAATAGGCTAGTGCAGCTATAACAAAAAGAAATAACAGGTGTATGATAATATTAGATAGTATGTAATTTTCTAACTTTCAGATAAAATGCTCAGTGATAGCTAGAGTGTGGGTAATCTGACAGCTAACCTTGTTTTAAGTGATGCTCATCAAATTTCAAAGAGTTAAGTTATTGTAAGTACCATACTGACTTGACCGTTTATCAGCCAACAGTCTACATTGAACTTCTGAGTTTTTTTTGTTTGTTTGTTTTTTGTTTTTATTTTTGTTTGGTTTTTGTTTTTGTTTTTGTTTTTTTTGAAACGGGGTCTTGCTCTGTTGCCTAGGCTAGTCCTGAACTTACTATGGGTCCTATGCTAGCCTTAGATTTGGCAATCCTTTTACCTCAACCTCCCAAGTGCTAAGGTTACAGGTGTGTGCCATCACCCCCAGCTGTATGTAGTGTAGGGGAATTGGACCCAGGGCCTTGCACCTGCTAGGCAAGCACTTTAACTGTTGCGCCGTTCCTCCAGCTTCTCAAAACTTCTTAAGTACAAAATGGTTAGGAAATTAGTCACACACAGGCCAAGCTGTACCTCGGAGGACAACTCACAGTATTTAAAAAGGAAAAATTACAAATTACACTTCAACTTAGGAATTATAACAGGAAAGAAAATATAACCATGTCAAAACAGTTATTATTAATGAGACCCAAAATAAAAAAGGATAAATTAATAATGTTAACATTGGAAGATAAATATAAAAATTATCTGAATAAAATGGCTCATTGAGAAACCATAAAGAAGATAAACAAGAGAGAGATAAAAATACTAATGAGTCCAATAATATGAAGAGAGAAAAATATAACTGTCAGAAATTACAAATAACTATGTATATCAGAATTAATTAATTATGAAGTCTTTGATTGTTTTTAATACAGCATATTTCAAAACTTGGATGAAATGAATAAATATGTAGAAGTTTCAGATAACAAAATATAATGAAATAACAAGGAGAATTACCAGTGTGACCCAAACTATCCTCTAGATCTACACAATTTCACAATGAAGTGCTTTAAGCTTCTAAGAAACAGATTATTCACACACTATCTTATGCAGTACAAGCTTATTTGAATGAAATCTTTTATGATTCCACACAAATGAAATCAGGACACACAGTACAGGATATAATGGACACGTTTAATATGATGGTATTTCAGTTTTTCTTTAAAAGGTTCTGTTAAATTAATGCAAGTTTATAATGAGGAAAGTCATAGAAGTTGAACATGCTATTCAAACAGAGACAAATGCCAGAAGACAGACCCACCCCATTCTTGCCTGTGGCGTGATATGTCTATGGCCCGTAACTTAACTGCACAAAAGAAAGTTCACTAATAACTGGTTCCAAAATGTGATTTTCTCTCAATCAGATGGAAATCCCCTTAGGTCAAAGGTTAGAACTTCTACTCCTACTTTACCCACCATGGTGTAAGAACTAAAACTGGGACAAACAGAAGGCGTTGATGGGGACGCCAGGCTTTTGAGAGAACAGCTGGCCATGGCGTATAGCACAGGGAACAAGAGCCGAGGAGTCTTAATCCCTGGCCTTAGATTTGAATTCTAGCTCTGCCTGTTGATATCTCTGAGGTCTTGGACAAACCACTCAGCTTCTCAATTTTAGTTACTCGCCTTTCAAATGTTGGTGATTATAAACTAGAAATAAAGTACTACACATAATACATAACCCAAGGAGCCATTTACTAAGCAGTCTTGATGAAGGTGAGGCACTTCAACAGGATTCTCCATGAAAGCAGGAGAGTTTGTGTATTACCCTTGTTGTTTTATCAGTTGCCCTTAAAGAGCAGGTATTAAATAATTGAGTGATCAATTCATCTTCAGTGTTTGCTAAGGATAATTTGCTTGGTGAGGGCCTTAAAATAACTCAATGGTAAAATGTTTTCATTATTGCAACAGTGAACAAGATTTCCTTTCTGCTTTAGATATTACGAGGCTGGTTTAGAAGGATTTTAGAAGTACACATTTATCTTTGATATGTGCCATGCCTTCAGTTCTTCTGGCAGTTTTTCTCGTTTTGTGTCAAACAGAAAATATGTGTTGGGGAAATTTTTCTATCAATATTTTGTAGTAATAGAAGAAGCTGTATGAAATACACTGGAGACTGACAGAAGAAAAAATACAACCTAGTGCCTGGATGAGGTGAGTAATTTTTTTTTAAACACAAATTTGTTCATTTAGTGTGTGCCTCATTCATCTCCCATCATTCCACTCTAATAATGAGTTTCAAAGATGAATGTAACTGTTTCACTAACAATATAATTTAGTGCAGGGCCCACATTAGTTTTTAAAAGGCACAAGAGACATCATTTGCTTAAAAATGTCATCAACTTCCTGCAACTTAACGGTCATTTCAGCTCTGCCCCCATGCCCTCCCCCTCCCATTCATTCAGGATGAGCAGGAATGTGAACATCCTGGGAGACCAAAGGAGCAATTTAGCACTTAATGCTCGCTGTTTCCCTTTCCGAGTGTTTACACTTTCCTCCCCCTATCCTGATGTGCCAAGGAAGTCCCCACTCCCAGCTTTGTAACATCTATGATCACTTCTTTGCTTATTCTTCATGAGTGCGTTTAGTTAGAATTTAACGAAGAAACACAACTGGAAATATTTTTCCTCACCCCAGTGAACACCAAAATTAATCATCTCAGAGAGGCTGTATTAAACCCGACACAGCGCACAATGCAAATATGGCACAAAGTCTATCTTTACATTTATTTGCAAATGTGTACAGATATGCTTCATATAAATTAATCCTCCGTTTCATTATAAGGAAGGAATTACGTCTGCGGTCAAAGGGTGGTGGTGGTGGGGAGCATTAATCTGATTTAGCACAGCATGTGAAAAATTAATTGAAAGTCAGACCTCCATAGTGTTTATTATAAAGTAATTTCACACCAGCTCAGGATTAGCATGGTTACGGGTAACAATAGGTCATCACTATGTTAATTGAAAGACAGCATGCTTTCTAAAGAAAGAGAGAAAAGAAAGAAGGAGAGAGAGAGAGAGAGAGACTGATTTAGAGACACTGTGGAACACTGGAGTTGGTGGTTTTCGACAAAGGGTATAGAAACAAGACAAGAAGATAGGCTCTTCACAAAATCAAGTGGCTCTTCTTGGGTGGCTAAGCAAGTACTCTGCCTGGTGACATGAGGGCCTGATATACTCTGAGGTTCTTGTGTTTGAAATGTAGTCTAGTTGTACCTTTCGAAGATCTCTTCTGCCTTCCCACTGAAGGTGCTGATGTGCTCTCTGCTGGTGAGCATGGGTCCACAGAGGACACTGAGCTGTGGGATTGCCATTTCCTTTTTCTCCGGTTCTTGAAGGCCACTGGTTGGGTCTCAGATAATCTCAGCTCTCACCTGGGGGAAGACTGCAATCAGCGTCAATGGTAAAAAGAGAAAGACACTTTGATTTACCTGTCTTGGGGAAAATAAGCCAATAGCAGAGGACGAGGAACAGAAAATAACCTGTCATTTAGATAGTGAGCTGAGTGAGTGGTCCAGCCAGGCTCAGCCTTCCAGTGGACTTGCAATTCCCTGAGTGCCTCTATGTGTGGCAGCAGGTGCTAGCACACCCTGGTGTCCCACCCATGGGCTGTGGGGCCACATAGCAGATTATGGTTCGTCACAGATCGCAAAGGCACCTTGTAAAGGAGTTCACTGTTGTTATTATTATTGTTGGTGATGTTATTTTTGTGTGTGCTACTAAGAATTGAATCTGAGGCCTTTACAATAAGCTATAAGCCCAGCCCATTTTTATTTTTGATGTTGAGCTTAATCTTGTGGCACAAGTTTGTAGTCCAAACACTCTGGGAGGCTGAGGCAGAAAGATTACAAATTTGAGCCCAGCCAGGAGAGTTTAGCAATTTAATAAAACACTGTCTCAAAATTAAAATGAAAAACTGGGCTGAAAATTTACCTTAGTGTAAGTACTCTGGGATTCTTAGTACTGAAGAAAAAAAAAAGAATTATTTTAAATTTTAAGACAGGGTCCAGCTAAGTTGGTAAATTGCCTAGGCTGGGCTTGAATTTGCAGTCGTCTTGCTTCAGCCTCCCCGGGTTCTGGGAGGCCCAGCTGCAACAGTGTGCTTAACTACAGTCTTCGTTGTAATCTGTGGTAGTGACTCATTAATGACTTCAATGTGTATTTCTATAAAAGCAATCAAACCAAAACGTTGAAGGGCACAATCCACGTGTGATAGATTAGGCTAGGAACGGACTCTGGAAATGAAATTCACAGAAATAAATGAGAGGGGAGCTATGGCTGTGGGCTCTGGGGAGTCGTGTGTATGGAAGTCATGTGCATGCGTGGTGGTGGGTGGCTGGAGCAAGAGGAAACCAGTGACTTGTGTTTGTAACGGAAGAAATCATCATTTAGGATTCTGTAAATCTGCGGTGTAAGCTGACAAGTGTAACCTTTCGGCCTACCATTTCTTGTGGAAAGTTTGCAACCCAGGCTGACACAGCTGCTGCAATATGTTAATTTTGACCCAGCTCTGCCACAAATACTAACCATGATCCCTAAGACATTTTCACTAAGAGATATAATCCTTTCTGACATAGCTTTCAGCAGTCAGTAGCGTGGTGACCTTTCTAATGAAGCTCAGAATTAAAAGGCAAAAAAGCCCCAAAAACACAACAAGGAGAGAAAAAGTGGCACCAGGATATAGGAGCACCAGGAGGTTAGTTAACTAGGAACCTGGCATTTCCAGGCTTCCTCCTTTGCCTTTCACTCTTCCAGGAAGCTTCATGCCTTAGTAGAGTGTGGTGGGAGGTCAAGTGAAAGTTGAAAAAGGAAAAAATTGAATGATGAATTCAGAGGGACTGGGATGAGTTTGGAATCTCTTGTTTCCATGGCGAAGTGTCATTTTTCAAAGATAGAAATCGGAAAGCAGACCTTCAAACGGGCCTTCTGTGACCCTGGGTCAGCACTCATTTTTTTTGAGGGCTGAATGCTATGGGTCAGGAACTCCAGAGCCTCTAAGGTCAGCCTCAAGAGGAATGAAACAGGTACTTCTGGGGAAAACAGGTAGTGGACGCCCAGCCCCCACGGATTGCTGCTCCGTCCATCCATAGAGCTGTGGGCCAATTCACACTAAGTTTGTCATTGGACTTCCCAAAGAGGAGAAAGAAACAAATGTTTTAATGTAAAATCCCCAAATTTTTAAGTGTGAGTAACTGACATAAATGTTTGCATTGCTGTGCAACAAAACATGCACAATTCTGCTCAGAATTTGTCATGGTGGTCTGGCAGCTAACAGGGTCCTCTGGTTCTTTTTCTGAAGTCTGCTGGGTAGTGATAGACATCTCTCCTCTGGTATTTGTAGAATTGGTATTTGTCATAACTGTATTTGAAAATATGTTTACATTTGCTTTAGAAAATTTATAGGATATTTGGAAGTTTAAAACAAATTCTAATGTATTATGCTGCCATTTGCTTCCTTTTTGATTATGTAAATTGGTGGATTAATTTATGTATAATTGATACACATATGTATTAATGGAGTACCCTATTGTGTTTTGATACATGAATGTTATATAGTTTTTTAAGTTCCCGCATATCAGTTGTGCATGCTAATGGGAGTCAATGTTGCATTTCCATGCATGAATATGGCACGTGTGGATCCCACCCATTCACCCTTCCCGCTCCTTGCTCTCGCACCCAGAACTCTACCTAGTCCCTGGTAACAATTACTTTTAGGTCCATCAATTATCTATCTTCCCATCATCTACTTTTCCTTTCTTCTGTATTTTATCATCTTTCCTTTATTTGGCTCTTTAATTGTCTATATTTTGGATTTCTCATATAAGAGAAACTATGTGATAGTTAATCTACAGAGCAGGAATTCTTGATACTGGTTTTGCTTACGAGTTTCAGTTGGATCTAAGCACCCTAAATTTTACACAGAATTGTGTATATAATGTGCATTCTACAATTTTGTCTTGGAAAGGAGAGGGTCTATGGCTTTCATTGGCTCTAAAAGGAAGCTACATCTCTTCCCAAAAGATGAGTAGCAACCACTGCGGTAGATCCTTTGGGTAAATTTTAACTGAGCTCCAGAATAACAACAGCAGTAAAATGCTCATTTCCACCGTGTTTCTAGAGGCTCACATTTAAAAAAATAAAATGATGTGGGCTTCATTTATCATATCTGCAGCATAAAATCTAGAATTACATATTTGCTGAATGTATCACCATCAGGACAATCATTAAACTGTTTCTAAACAGATTAACTCCTGAGACATTTAAGTAGATACAGATGTAAGACACGGTAGGATCGATGGCTTCTTGATTTAGGGAACATGCTCAGAGATGTGCCTTGACATGGCCATTGAAGTTTACGTGGTCTCCAGGCAAGAATCTGTGTGTCTGGCCAGGTCTTGGCACGAGGCACACAGCAAAGAGTGAGCAGAATCATCAGTTTGGTTTCCCATCTCCCTCAATCTGGTGGAAACTAATGTCACGGGGTCTAAAAAGAAACTGTTCACCCAAATAATGAAGAAAGTCTTGGGCTCCATTGTTCTTTGTATATATTTTGAGTTTGAGTCTTTTTTCTTTTTTTCTTTATATTTTGCTTTTGTTGAATGTCTCAGTTTGTTCCTCTTGCTTTCCTTTAAATAGCTTTTTTATAGACTCATGTGTCATTCTATCTGCTAATTTTGCCCTTTTACTTTTCTTTCTCTCTCTATTTTTACCTAATTCTATTCACTTGCTTCTAGTCTTCAATGGATTTTTTCTCAATCTCTTTTCCATTTTATTTATTCTCCAAAATTAACTCCTTGTCCCAGAACTCCCTTTTTTCACACTCCATATTTTTATTACCAACACTATTAAGCATTAACAGTGTATAGCTGTTTAATTTTCCCTATAAAGTAGTAATTTTATCTATTAGTTCAGGCCACGAGTATTATTGACAATGGTATAAGGTTACCATAGTGGATCTTTTTAATAAGTCTAGATTTGTTGGGCCCAGATAACTGTATAACAAGTGCAGATGTCATTTCTAATGTCAAGGGTGGAATAGATATGGCATTTAATTAGTTATTAACCATTAATTGGTTGTTATTATATGTCCATAAATGATTTGTCTTAGATTATACCCCTACTTCTGATTTTCTCCCCATAGTTAACAGTGGCATAGTGGGGGATCCTAATTATTTTTCATGGTACGTCAGTAGCCAGCTTCTTTTTGGATCACTGGCATTACTTTGGTTTGTCTGGATGGTGTAAGGGTTCAAGTAACCAGCAGAAGGTGGAACACTAACAAGATCCTCAAACTTAATAGCTGAGTAGGTTGCAGATAGGCATAATGACCAAAATATAACTAAACTCAAGGAAACACCAAAGAAAAATATAATATAGCTAAATAAATAGTCACCATAGAGACAGAATTTTTTTCTTCTTTATCCTAACTGATCAGTAATTCTGTCGTAGTGATACAACCACAAGGGAAGAGGATAATAAAATATCTCCAAAGATGCCTAACTTCCCAGAACCTGATCTCACTATACTGGAAACAGAGTAACTTATAGAAAAGTATTCAAAACAATTGAAACTTATGTTTGCACATCTAAAAGAAGAAATTTCAAACAAATTCAAAAGATGTTTAATGAGCTTAGAGAGAAATTTACTAAGCAATAATAATCTTAATTGATAAAGTTTAGTGAGTTTATCTCAGATACAAACAAAAAGAGAACTGAGATAAATAAGGCAACACATTTGAAGGACTATTTTGATAAACAAATATAAATTCTAAAACAATATTGCTTAATACAATAGCTAGATGATTCAAAGAGAATTAACCTCAGAATTATGGGTTTGGGAATAAGAGCAGAAAACAGCAAGAAAATTTTTGAATCTAGGAAAATATATTAATTTGCAGGGACAAGAAGCTTATAGCCTCAACCAGCAATAAAATTCATCATGAAAGAGAATATTAAAAACAGCAAGAGAAAAGCAGACATTATTTTACCAAGGCAAACCCCTTTGAATTAGACAGATTTCTCAATGCAAACATTAAAAGCCAGAAGAGCCGGGAGCAAAATCTTTCACATTCTAAGAGATAGCAAGTTTCAGCTATGGTTGTTGTATCCAGCAAAATTATCCCCGAAAATTGAAGAGAAAATAAAAATTTTTCATGACCAAGAATCCCTGAAGAAATTTACAACCACTATCCCAGCATTGCAGAAAAAACTTGAAGGGATATTTGAGAGAGGCAGACAAGTAGCGTCAAAGAACAGAGAGGAAAGAAAACATCTAAAGTGAAAGTGTAACAAAAAGAAAAAAAAAACAACTGTAGAAGAAGAGGACAATGACAGGATCCAGTAAAAATCTTGCAATATTAACTCTCAATGCTAACGGTCTTAACTCGCCAATTAAAAGACACAGACTGGCAATGTGGATCAAAAAACAAACCCAAACATTTCTGTTCTGCAAAAGACACACTTCACTCACAAAGAAGCACATAGACTGAAAGTAAAAGACTATAGTCTAATACTACATGCTACTGGAGCCTGGAAAAAGCAAGAGTCTCTATACTATTCTCAAACACTCCAGACATCAAACCAAAACAGATCAGAAGAGACAAAGATGGTCACTATATACTGGTAAAAGGAACAATTCAACAGGAAGAGCTTGCAATTATAAACATATATGTACTCAGTGTTGATGCTTCCAGTTACACAGACCAGAAACTACTCCACATGAAGGACTAAATAGACCCTGATACAATTACACCAGGGGACTTTAATATCCCACTCTCACAAATAGACAGATCAATCAGACAAAAAGACAACAAAAAAGCAAGGCTAAACCACATTATGGAGCAAATGGACTCAACAGATACATACAGACTAATCTATCCGACATCAACAGAATACACCTTTTTTTCAGTAGCACTCAGAACTATTTCTAAAATAGACCATATCCTTGAATATAAGAAGTGCTTAAATCAATACAAAAGAATTGAAATCATTCTCTGCATACTTTCAGATCATAGTAGAATAAAACTAGGAATAAATAGTAAAAGTAAATACAGAAACCATTTAACTACATGGAGATTAAAAATATATTCTTGAACAAGGAATCAATCACAGAGGAAACTAAGAAGGAAGTCAAGTCAAATGACAATGGAATCACATCATATCAGAATCTGTGACATGAAATGAAAGCAGTACTGAGAGGGAAATTTATAGCCATGAATGCACATATAAAAAAAACCAGAGCAATATGAAATTAATGATCTAATGATGAGGCTCAAAGTCCTTAAGAAACAAGAACAAATCAAATCCAAAAGTAGTAGAAGGAAGGAAATTATAAGAATCAGAGCAGAGATCAATAAAATTAAAATTAAAAAACAATAGAACAGATCACTGAATCAAAGAATTGGTTCTTTGAAAGGATAAATAAGATTGACAAGCCTCTTGCCAAACTCACTACCAGAAGAAAAGAAAAAAAAACACATCTATGCAATTAGAAATGAAAAAGGTGGAAACACAACAGACACTGATGAAATCCAGAGAATTATAAAAAATGAATTTGGAAAACTGTATTCCAATAAATTCATGAACTCAGAAAAAAATAGATGCATATGATACGCCAAAATTGAGCCATGAAGATATTGAAACACTGGATAGAGCAATAACCAGGAATGAAATTAAGGCAGTAATAAAGGATCTACATACAAAGAAAAGGCTAGGACCTTAGGGATTCACTATAGAATTTTATCAGAACTTTAGGGAAGAATTAGTGCCAATGCTTCTTAAAAGTCTTTCATAAAATTGGAAGAGAGGGAACACTGCCCAAATCCTTCTTGGAAGCAGATGTTTTCTTGATTCACAAACCAGATAATTACCCAACAAAAAAAGAAAACTATAGGCCAATTTCAATAGTGAATATAGGTGCAAAAATTCTCAATAAGATACTTGCAAACAAATTATTAAAAAGATAGTACACCATGACCAAGTTGGCTTTGTCCTAAAGAAGCAAGGCTGGTTCAATGTGTGTAAATCAATTATGTAATACACCACATCAACAAAAGCAAGGACAAAAATCGCATAATCATCTTGATAGATGCATAGAAAGCCTCGGACAAAATACAATATCCCTTTCTGATCAATACTCTGATGAAAATTGATACAGATGGGCCTTAACTCAAGCTGATAAATGCAGTTTATGACAATATAATAATTATAATAACATCACCCTAAATAGGAAAAAACTGAAAGCATTTTTCTCAAATCAGGAACAAGACAAGGGTATCCACTCTCACCACTTCAATTTAATATAGCACTCAAAATTTTAGCCACAGCAATCAGGCAAGAAAATGGCATAACGGAAATATGCATAGGAAATGAAGAAGTCAAATTATCCTTATTTGCAAATGACATGATCCTGTACATAGAGGACCCCAAAAAATTCTACCAGAAGACTCTTAGACCTAATAAACAAATTCAGCCAAGCTGCAGGTTATAAAATCAATGTACAAAAGTCAGTAGCATTCCTCTACACAAGCAATGAAAACACAGAGAAAGAGATAAAAAAATCCCATCCACATTGTCCTCAAAGAAGATTAAATATTAGGAATCAATCTAACAAAACAATTGAAGGACCTCTATACTGAGAGAACTATAGAATTTTGAAAATAGAAATTGAAGGGAATTTTAGAAAATGGAAAGACATCCCCTTCTCCTGGATCCTAAATGAATCAAAGACTTAGTCATTAAAACAGAAATACTGAACTTATTGGAAGGAAAAATAGACAAAACCCTTGAAAACGTAGGAGTAGGCAAGGACCTTCTCAATAAAACACCCAAAGCACAAGAAATAACACCAAGAGTCAAATGGCATCATATGAAATTAAAAAGCTTCAGCACAGCAAAAGAAACAACAGAGTGAAGAAAGCACCCATGGAATGCGAAATAATGTTTGCCAGCTACTCCGACAGAGGACTATTACCAAGAATATACAAAAAACTGAAAAAAAATTAGACTGTCTAAATTAAAGGACCCAATCAAGGAAATGGGAATCTGAAATGAAAAAAGAGTCCTCAGAAGAAGTCTGAATGGCCAATAAAAGCAATAAACAAAATGTTCAACAACTTTAGCCATCAGAGAAATGCAAATCGAAACAACACTGAGGTTCCATCTAACTCCAGTAAGAACGGTTGCTATTAAAAACTCAAAAAAACAACAAATACTGATAAGGCTGTGGGGAAAAGGAACTCTCCGCATTGCTGGTGGGACTGTAAACTTACACAATCACTATGAAAAGCAGTATGAATATTCCTCAGAAAACTGAAACTCGCCATTCCATTTAACCTAGTTAGACCTTTTCAGGGTATCTTCCCAAAAGAGTTAAAGTCATCATACAAGAGTGGCACATGTTGTCTTAGTTATTTTCTCATTGCTATGACTCAATGCCTGACACCTACAATTTAGGGAGGAAAGATCTATTGTATCTTACATTTTAGAACGTCTCAGTCCATTCATGGGTGAGCAGCTGGAAAATGGTGAGGCCATAGCTAGAGCTGGAACCGAAGTTCCTGGGAAAGAGATCCTTACAGCCTGGTGGAAGAGAGAGACTCAGAGGAAGGGCGGAACCGGCACACACCCCTCCAAATCAAGCCCCAAGCACCTGCCCCTTCCACCCAGGCCCCACCTCTCATCCCTGCACAGTATCCATAGGAACAGGAGGCTTTTGTGGGACACCCAGATCCAAACCACGACACATGCCTACACATATTTATAGCAGCCCAATTTATAATAGCCAAATCTTGGAAGAAGCCCATGTGCCCAAGTACAGATGACTGGTTAAGGATGTTGTGGTATATATACACAATGGAGTAGTACTTTAGCATTAAAAATGACAAATTTGAGTCATTTGTAGGAAAATGGACGTACCTTGAGACCATTATACTCAGCAAAATGAATCAGACCCAGAAAGTTAAGTATGTTAGATTTCTCTAATATGAGAAAAACAAACTGTAGAAAATGTAAGAGAAAAGGAAAAAAATAAGAAGATGGACTTTGTGGAGAGGGGGACAAAGGGGGGTGTGAACAGGTAAGAAGGGGAAAGGAAAATGTTATATAAATTTTAAAAATTAAAAAAAATTTAAAGGTTAATGTGATATGGTGAAAATAACAAGACAATGAAGCTGGATAAAACTGCTGCTAGATGATCGAAAGAAAGCCAGTCTCAAAAATATAAAAGAAATATTAGTGGATAACGTAAAAGGTAGAAAGCATATATTCACCATAATCGTGCTATCCTTTTCCAAATCCAGTAAAATAAATTAATTTTGATGTACAAGAGGCAAGAGAACACTAAATAACTAACAACGTTGTCAAAGAATACTGAGGAGTATTCTTAAGAGAGTCCACGGAAACAAGAGTCTATGGTTAGATGTATGCAGGTAATACTGCAAATGTGACTCCTTATTTGGAACTGGATGTACTTAAGGCTTTTGTAGAAAGCCTCCTGTGAAGAGTTTTGTATTATTTTGGTTATTTTAGCATTCACAACCCAATTTCCCAAAGTCATTGAAGTTTTCATCCCTGCAGTATTGTTTCTGTTGTTCTTTTTTTTTTCTTTAAGAGTATTCAATATCCAAAAGGACTATTTTTCTTGCAAAATATTTTGAACAACACTGATGTTTAACAATTCTGGATATGGGGCTTTTGAATGAAAGACTACATGAGGAGATAATGCACAGTGATTCAGTTTCCTAATTAAAGGGAGGAGAACAAGACTTTGTTAGTTGAGGTCAGCTTGCTTTCATGTATAATTGACTCAAATTCTGTTTTTAAGAAATCCAACTCTTACTCTATTTTTTTTTTCTTTCCACTTTCCAGGGGTTACAGGCTCTTGTGCATTTTCTGGACCTGTGGTCCTGTTTCCACTGAACTCCTCATCTGAGTCACATTTTCTCTCCCAAGAGCGTTCCTCTGTTTTATGTGAAACTAAATGTGATCCTCTACTTTGCATCTTCTACCAGTGTGACCTTACTGATAGTTGTGTTGAGAGAGAATTTGAAACACACACACACACAGACACACACACATGCACACAAATAAAACAAAACAAAATAAAAACCAAAACCAACAAAGCAAACAAAAAACCAACCTAAAACCACTTACTGGAGATCCTTGTTCTCAGAAGTCATTGGATCTCTTGGCCACAAAGAACCAGGCTACCTGCATTCTGTCGTGTGGCTCTGACCATTCTCTTCCTTCTTTTTTTTTTTTTTTCAGAGCCTCTGTCTACACTTTGCATTTTCTGTTTTTATCCTGTGGAGGGTGTTTTCTGGTTTTTTTTGCCTCCCTTCTCTGACTGAGGAGCCCATCCTCTACTCTCAGAAGGTTCATTAAGGCCTGTTCTAAAACAGTTCCTGCTTTTGCTGTTTTTCTGAGTCTTCAAGCATTTTTCTTAACTATCAGGCATATTGGTAAGTATTTGACTTGTCTGGATCATAATTATATGCCACAGCAGCTTTGTCTAAGCTGTTTCTCATATCTGTAAAGCATGTTTTACATCAGGAATGGGAACCGTTTTTTTCTTCCAAGGGCCATTTGGATATTTATGACATCATTTGCAGATCACAAGAAATTATCAACTGAAAAAGCAGCCAGCTTTACTTAGTATAACACTTAATTAACAGATCCCTAACATATTGGCTGAAACTCCTTCTCTTCGATGATGCCTTCAGAGGGATGGAAGAACCAATTTCTTAAGCCCTGTAGAGCCTATGGGCCTGGGTGCTCCCCCCTGTAATGCACTGCAAAGTTAGACATTTAAAACCCTTTTGCATCATGTACAGAATTTTCTCTTGGAATATAAATATAAAACATTACAACAAAGTAGACAGAAATATGACACTTGTGTGTAAAACATCAAATCAAGATTCAGTACCTCAATCGTGTTTGAACTGAATCATTTTATAATCGCTATTGACTTGCGGGCGTACTAATGTATCTGTTGGCCATTGTATAGTTTGTGTCTGGAATGTCCCCTAAAAGCCTCATTTTTGGAAAGCGATTTAAATCATTTTGTTTAATCTATTGATTTTTTCATGCTTCTAAAATGCGGATCCTGGTCAGAAGATTTGGACGACTGTGGCATGACCTAGAAGGGTAAAACTCCTTTCCTGGCTCCACTCTTAGCACACTTTCAAATTCCTGTCTTGCCATGCCATGAACAGCTTCTCTCTGGCTCGGCCTCTGCCGTGGCCTTCTACCACTGCCAGCCACTTGTGAGTGGACTGAGACCTGCTGACACTGTCAACTAAAACAAATCTTTCCTCCTTTGAGTCGTGGGCATTGAGTGTTGTGTCCCAACAATAAAAAATAACTAAGGCATCCATAGTATTGATGCAAATGCTTTGCATTGATGACCTTGCCCGGTCATAACTACCAATTGTATGTGGAGACAGAACAAAGGGACAACTTGATAACTTGAGCTTCTCCTTTGTGTTGATGCCTTTATCAGTTGTTGATAATCTGTTAATAAAAACGAAGATAAAGCTCAGAGCTAACAGTGAATCTAGAGCTTGATGACTTTATAAATAGATTGTTTCTTCCCACTTGACTGCTATTTCCTGTGAGGTTATTTCAAAATTCTCTAAAAGACTACTAGACTACTAGTAAAGTCCACTGGGCAAGGTTGAGCTTTGCTTCATGGAAAGGGGCATCTCTGAGCTGAATTCTTTTCCAAGATAATGAAATTTCATGGGAGCCATCCAGTGTTCTGGGATTAAAAAAGGTTATCAGCCAAGCATTTATAATAAAAGTCCTTCCTGCTTTTCCCTAGCATGCACTGGGAGATGGGAGTGCTATCAGTTTGACATTTCTGTCAGAACTGGTATTTGAACCACTGGATGATTCTGACAAATGCCACTGCTGTCACTGGCTCAGTTTTAATTACACCTGACTGAAGCTTTCAATGGCAGCAGGCAGAAAACTTAATTAGTTGGAGTCCAGAGCCTGAGCCGGCTGGAGGGTTCCCAAACAGCGTGTGGGCCTTCGGTGGAGAAGTGACCACATTTAAATCTACCTTGGCGCAGAGGCTGGCTGCATGATTTTCAAAGCCTTCAGAGTTTATTAATTCAAATTACTTTTGAGAACATGTTATATTTATATGTTCATTTCCTAAGTAATTCAGTAGTCTGTGACAGTAGGTGAAATAAATACAAAAGGAAAGGAAAATCCTGTTTCCATGGGGACTGGCAGAAGGAGAGCACACACACACACACACACACACACACACACACACACACGCAAACTTTTAAGTAGATAAATGCATAGATGCAAAGGAGAATGGATTAATGTTTGTATCCTGTCTTATCCAAGTTTTAGGATGTGAGTTTTGTACTTTTTAGTTTCTGTTTCTATAGAAACATGTATTAGCAGAATGTGATATCTAACTGCGGGTGTGCTGCAATTAGAAATTAATGTGGTTCTTGGCTGCAGCTTGGAGCAGAGTGGCTTTGCCTTGAAGGAAGTAGGAGCCTGGCTCTTCTGTCCATGAGGCCTGCAGTCCTGCTCAGGGCTCCTGCGCCTCGCTGTGGGACTCGGCCCAGTTTATTTTTCAAGTGGCACGGGGGTTGGCAGTTGCCGTGTGTCCGTCCTCAAGCACACGGGCTAAGCCCTGCAGAAAGTCTTGTGCTGAATATCGAATTTTGTCCAACATAGAGGGTGATGTTTTGGTTCGTTTCGTAAATGAAATATGACGGTGCTTGACAAGACTGACTGAACTTTTGTCCTGATGACTCAGCCAAGACTCCACAACTTGTACTCTCATCAGCTGTCTGGTTCGATTCTGCTGCCACTGTCATTGCTGCCTGTAAATACAGTGGCATCCCCGGAACAGAACGTTATTGGATGTTGACTGACTTCTTGGGTAAACTAAGAGCCTGGAGTGGGGATGGGGGAAGGGGCTCCGCTTCTACAGTGGGGAAGGAGGCATGGCTTTGAGATTTTTCTCAAGGGGGTTACTATCAGAATAGCTGTAAATTTCTTCCTTTCCAGAATATCGAAATGCCACTATTTGGCCCAAGTTAGCACACGAGACTTAATCCCTGGCCTTAGAATCGTATCCAGGCAAAACCTTGCTTCAATGTTCTTAGCCACTTTGGAGAAGAATAAATCTCGAATTTAGTAGTTAGGCCAAAAATATTAGTTGCCAAGGTAAAATTACTACTGAGTTATGCCTCAATATTTGGCAATATGGAAGCCGATTTTAGGCAGCGTGTATTTTCCACGGGCACTTTGCCAGGGAAGGCGGCAGCTTTTCTTGGAGGCGTGGGTGATGACGAAATACTTAGCTTTTACGGCTGAAAGTTTCTCTGCCTCCACTCTCTGGACTCTGATGAGCCAAGGAGGAATAAA
Organism: Ctenodactylus gundi; assembly: GCA_004027205.1. Classification (NCBI taxonomy): domain Eukaryota; kingdom Metazoa; phylum Chordata; class Mammalia; order Rodentia; family Ctenodactylidae; genus Ctenodactylus; species Ctenodactylus gundi. The sequence continues at coordinate 303,602 of PVKB01000753.1, read as the reverse complement.
GTTGATAATGTTCGGTTTCCATCCTGCTGGAAATGGAATTAAAATTGGTACTTAAAATTAAATGAGGTGAGGTTCCACGTATCAAGTAAATATAAAGTATTTAAAAGAAAATGCTACAGATGACAGAAAAGTACAAAAATTGTTCCTGACATGAATAATTCACTAACTCTTGGATGGTATAAGTCACCTACTAATGTGCGTTGCTTGCCATTTAATAGTGGCTGTATCTGAAGAAATATGGAAATTGGAATATTTTAATAACTTTCTATATGAAAGATGATGAGACTGCCTAAATGATTAAGAGGAAGATATGTTATAATGAACTAAAGCCACTCGAGTGTAAGGTAATTTTAATTCAAATCTCCATCTGCTTATGTATAATTAAGACTCATTTAACAAGTTAATGCCTAACAGAGAGAGAACTGATAAGTTTGGTATTAAAGATCTTAAGAGAAGTAAATTAAACTGTCGGGGTTGAACTGGTCTTTAGTTTTAATTTCTTACACCTGAACCTTGATATGAATTTCAGGGTTCACTTTTTTATCTTCCCCATTTATTTAAGCATGAAGACAGAGACAAAACAGGAGGGAAGTTGAAATATCCTTTTATATTTTGGAAATCTTGTCCCGTCTAACGAATGACAGCTTCTTAAATGACATGAATATTTATAACTTGTGTTTCTCACTGTATAGCATCCATATGCCATTAAGGTGGTGATTTCAAAGCCACAAAGATACTTAACGCACAGTTAAGATTGGCAGTAGGGTTAAGCAATCTCAGAAAATAAAAAGAAAGCCTTTGAAGTGCCAGAAGGGACTGTTTTGATCTCTCGCAATTGTTGAGAGCTGTTGAGGGTTTAACTTCTCGCTCCCTCTCCTTCCTCTCCAGTTACTGCTGAAGAAGGTACAGGCATCGTACATATTGTGTCAACCTTTTTGTCTTCCAGTGTAAAAATCTAATTCCCAGCGTGAGATTCTTCATTTAGGAAGAAGATGAATGGATTGCCTCTGTATATGCTTTTTAACATTTTTAGGACTGAGTTCAAATAGGAAACATGAGGACTCAAGCAATTTTTGTCACAAGATTCTAAGTAAGTCAAGGGTTTGCAGCCACGCCTGCCAGGGGCTGGTACCCAGTGTTCGTCCTCGTTTAGCTTGTCAGGTCACCTGGAAGTGGTGACTTTAGACATAATTTTCACAGATCAGATTAACAGCTGCAACTTCTTGAGCACTGTCATAGTTTGGATCTGAAGTATCTCCCCAAAGCCTCCTCTACTTGGATGTTGTGGATCCTGTATGGATTTCGCATGCTGTTAGGAGGTGGGGCAGAACACTGAGGGTATCATGGGTCACTGAGGGTGTGGAGATTACCGAGCATGTGGCCTGGAAGGAGATACTCTTTCTGGGGCTTCTCCCCAAGTCCTGAGCCTTCCTCTTGAAGCCACGAGCAGCTTGTCTCCATGCCTTTCCACCATTGCCAACTGCTCATAAATGGACGGAGACCCCTAAACTATTTGTTAAAATAAAATTTTCCTTCCATAAACTCTGAGTATCAGATATTGTGCCCCAGCACTGGAAAAGTAAATAAGGCAACTTTTTAAAAAGTCATAGTTATAATCACCTGCCAAGATGTATTGTCTGGTTTCTTTCTTTCTTCTTTTGTTTTGTTTTGTTTTGTTTTGTTTTGTTTTCCTTTCTTTCTCTTTCTTTCTTTCTTTCTTTCTTTCTTTCACAAAAGGGTGAATATTTTATTTGTTTCTTTGTGCTGCAAAACTGTTACTTCGCTGCCTACAGAAGCACCAGAAAAGGCAGCATACAGAAAACTAAGCCCTGTTCCTTACTTGATACTGTGGAGCTAGCAGGCTCCTCCTTATATCTGAGGGAAGATCTGCAAATATTTTGATCCAGTTTCAGACAGGGACATACCCTGTTACAATACTACATAAGGCTTATGATAACAATGTTATCCTTGAGTTACATAGGTTTTTTTTTTTAACCACAACTTAGTGCATTCTAAATACCTCCACCTGTTCCTTGGTCTAAAAATCTCAAGGTGTAAAAATAAGATGCACATCTTGCCTATCTGCAATCGTTAGGAGGTTATGGGGTATTTTCTTCCAATAGCAGTATCAGGAATAATCTCCTTCCCATTACTGCCTATAAAGTTGTTTTTCTAGGTTTTCTGTCCACCTGTAATGTAAGACAACTGTACTGGAGGAAGTTAGCCTACCCTGGTTTATTCCTGGGTGCCATTTTCACTCCTCAGTAGATTTGATGCATTTCTCATGTGCTTCTTCACTCATCAGCTCCTGTAGTTCTGAAGGGTCACTCAGTGTCATCTTTATCAGCCAACCTTCCTCATAACAAGATTTGCGGACAAGCCCCGGATGTTGTGCAAGTGATTCATTGATTTCAGATACTTCTCCCGACAGAGGAGAGTGGAATTCGCTGGCAGCTTTCACATATTCCAAAGCACCAAACTCATCTTGCTTTTTCAATTTGTCCCAACTTCAAGTAGACGACAGTAAACAAAATTTCCCAGCACTTCTTATGCAAAATTGCTGATCCCCACTGTTCCACTGCCGTTTTCAGAGTGCATTATCAAATGGAAATACATCCCTTGCTTCTGGATAGGCAGAATTAGTATTGTCAAAATGGTCAGACTGCCAAAAGTAATATACAGATTCAACATAGTTCTTATAAAAATACTAACAAGATTTTTTACAGAACTTGAGAAAACAATCTTAAAATTTATGTGGAAAAAAGGAGACCCAGAATAGCCAAAGCAATTCTGAGCAACAAGAAAAAAAAAATAGATGGCATTACGAGTCCAGACATCAAGTTTCATTACAAAATCACCAGTGATATAAAACCATAGAGTATTGACACAAAAACAGATAATTTGACCAATGGAACAGAACAGAAGTTCCAAAACAACCTCGAGTGCCCTCAGCTATCTGATCTTTGATAAAGGGGCAGAAAGCACACTGGATGCTGGACAGCCTTTTCAATAAATGGCACTGGTAGAACTGTTACTCATGTGCAGCAGAATGAATCTACGCCCAGGCCTATCACCATACCTTTTCAATAAATGGCACTGGTAGAACTGTTACTCATGTGCAGCAGAATGAATCTACGCCCAGGCCTATCACCATGTACTAAATTAAATCCGAGTAGATTGAAAAACTAGATATTAAAGTGGAAACACTGAACCTTCTAGAGGACAAAAATAAGTCAAACTCTTAAAGATACAGTTGTTGGCAAAGACTTTTTCGATAGGACAACTGATGCAAAAACAATGACCGACAGAATCAACGAATAGGGTTATGTCAGTTGAAAAGCTTCTGCATGGCCAAGGAAATGACTAACAGTGAAGAGAGAACTGACAGAATGGGAAAGTATTTTGCCACCTAGAGCTCAAACAGGAGGCTAAGCACTAGAATATAAAAAGAATCAAAGAAAATTAGACTGCTCAAAATCAAAGACCCAACTTAAAAATGGGCAACTAAAATAAATAAACAGTTCTCAGATGAAGAAGTATAAATGCCAAGCAAATCCATAAAAAAAGTTCAAATTCCTTAGCTACTAGAGAAATGCAAATCAAAACAACACTGAGATACCATCTTACTCCAGGGAGAAAGGATTATAACAATAAAATGCAGTAGATGCCAGCATGGGCGCAAGAAGAAGGAACCCTTTTACATTGCTGGAGGGTCTGTGAACTGGTACATCCGCTATGGAAGGCAGTATGAAGATTTCTTAAAGAACTGAAAATAGATACTCTATCTGACCCAGAAATATCTCTTCTGGTATTTTCCAAAAGAGTTAAAGCACCATGTAACAACAGAGATACATACATGCTGCAAAAAACAGCACAACTAATAATAGCTAAATCACAGAAGATGGCAAAATATCCATCAATAAACTTATGGATAAAAAATACGGTATATATACCCAATGAAGTACTCCTTTGCCATAAAGAAGGACAGATATGAACCATTTATAGCTAAATGGATACAACCTGAAACCAATATGCTTAGTGTTGTAAATCAGATGCGCAAGATTAAATATTGCATTAATATGAGAAAACCAGAATGTAAATAAATAATGGAATTAAATTAGTGACATATTGGGGGGTTAGGGAGAGACGGGGTAGGTGAGAAAGGGTACAAGGCAGGGAATGTGGAGTTGTCACCCTATGTATGCGCATAGAATTTTCAGGTTTAAGTAACCCTTGTGTATCACACACACATACATACTAAAAAATCAGGAAAAAAACCGTTGTAGTGTGTTTTCAATCCACTGTTTTTATTGAATACGACACTGTGTGACTTCTGGCTCTTTCTCAAAGTCAACATGTTAAATAAGTTAGAAGGTTAGTACTTTGAATCAGCTCAGGACACCACGCCTCTACTAAAGCATGACTAAAGACACTCATGTGAAAACATTGCCAGAACTGTTTCAGAAAGTGACAGGAACCATAGAATAAGTGTGTCCAAGGCAGGGGGAGTAATAGCAATGTGTCTTTTACTGTAATATAAGTTAAACGCACACTATATTTTTAATTACACTTTGTACATTATAAGATTGGCAATATTTATTTCTGACTTATAAATAGGTCTCTACTAAGAACATGACTAAAAAAATAACCCTTTTTCTTCCTCCCAGTCAAAAACCTTGAGAATGAGACAATTCAGAAAATAGAAACTAAGAGAAGCTGCCACCATCCTTAGACTCGGATTCACATATTCAAGAGCCAGGGTCTCCTGATGGGATCTGGACCATGGTCTGTCTGTCTGTCTCTCTGGTGAAAACCGTAGCCAAGCAGCAGAAGCAGCTTGTGCTGGAGATACTACCTGAGCAGAACAGGAAGCCATAGGCCACTGACCATGGACCTACTGAGGTGGACTGCTGTGTCCCTCATTTTCCTTTTAAGGCCTCGGGCAAGAACAATAAACGTGTTCACGTGTATTTGCAAAATCTGTAAATTTAAGACAATGCAATGCTGTATGTTAAGACTGTTACTTGTTTCTACTTGAAATTTTGTCTTTCATGGTGTTGGGGTGACTGTGGGCATTGTGATCTTAGACCACAGGGAAAGTTAGTTGTGAAGAGATTTCCTTTTGGGCTCTTTAGGACATCTTTATGTATATTATTGGCACTTAAATATACCACTAGGTTATTTATAGCTGTCCTAGCATAGGAATATATTTTATTTATCATTCTATCCTAAGTTACTTGGGGAGAATATGAAAAAAATAAAACTTGATAGAACTCATATTGTGGTGTGAATTTGTCCTCTACTGCCAGGCAATGAGAGAATGATTAATGGAGAAGAAACAAGGTTTAAAATATACAGAGTTAGAAATAAATCTACTGTAAACTTTTTTAGAGTTTTTTGTTTCTTCCTTTTTTCTTTCTTTCTTTCCTTCCTTCTTTCTTCTTTCTTTCTCTCTCTCCCTTCCTTCCTTCCTTCCATCAGATATTTTAAACTGACAGTAGTCAAACACATTTTAATAAAATATCATTAAAGATAAGTTAAATTGTTTTTCCATTCTTTATGTGCAAATAATCACAAAATGATTATCACTATAAAAAGATGACCAGAGTGGGTAACCAAATTACAGGAAGAATAGATATTAAATATATATGTCTAATATGTCTATGTTTGGTAGATGATGAATGAAAATATTTAAGAAGGCACAGGCTCTATTTTTTTTTAACTAAGGATGCTAAATATTTAAGCCACCTTCTCACAAAACCTAGATACAGATATCCTGGCTGTCCCTTCCTCCTGTCTTCTGGTCTCCTATTTTTGATGCATTGTCACCCATGTCTGAGTCTAGTGGGCCTGATTATTTTTGTGTACGTAAGTGTACTAATCAAGTTGTACGTATTGGCTGTAGTGTTTAGCTGTTGCAATCAGTCCCTAAATTAGTAAGTTCAATGTATGGTATTTCATGTGTGAGTAAATGTATTTCCAATACATCTGCAGAAGTGGAATTCCAGCCAAAGGACATACATCTGTCGGTGATCGTGATGTCGGTCACCCCACCCTCTACCAAAGTCGTCTGATTTCACCTCCCACTGAAGAGAATGGAAGGACCCATTTTCCTCCCTTTCTTACTATGCTTTTTTGGACTTGCTTGTCCTCTGGTACGTGCTTTTTTCCTTTGTCTGCTGATTCGATGTTTTGCGTTTAAAAAAAAAGAAAAGAATTTCTTTTGCAGACCAGTATGGAATGATATAAAGTACAAAGGCTTGTTAGGATACCATCAATTGAAATTAGGTTCATAGTCCCTCTGCTGAAATTCTAAAATGCACCAACCTAGGAAAATGACTTTTATCATAAATATTGAGTTGTAAAGCCTGACCTGAAGATACAGAGGATTATTTACACTTTAAATATTCTTACATTTTGCTAAGGAAGTATTTGTGAACCTGATCATAGAATTCTTTTCTAGATGGTCCTGGGAATATTCCCAAAACTCACTTTCAAGGCTCAAAAGTGGCTCCAGAGGAGCCAGGGCATTTGAAAAGGATGTTCTTATCTTTGTTTCACTCTTAATGAGGTGGACATGTGACATTTGGGGCCAAGGATTTTATGTGAGTAAGGTGGGGCCCGGAGGGAGGAAGGGCTGCAGTGATGTGATGGGTTTGTTACCTTCTTGATACTCAACAAGTTTCTGTTCATGGCCCCTGTCCTCTGCGGCCATGGATGAGAGTCTACCTGAAAAAGAAAAAGAAAGAAAGGGAAGTAAAGAAGGAAAGAAAAAGAAATAAAGAAGAAAGTAAGAGGTGTTACGATTGGTGCCTTGCATTGATCCCCCCGGTCCTTGACTTCCGTTTTGATCTCTCCGTGTCTGTATTTTTAATTAACCTATAGACATCTATACCTGGATTGCTTTACTAGTACCTTAAAGTCACCATCCCAAAACTGAGTTGCTCGCTTTTCCTTCTAGACATCCTTTCCCATGTTAAGCCTGGTCCTCTAAGTGATACCATCATTCCCCAAGCTCCCCAATCAGAAGCCCTGGCCACCACCTCAACAGCTTTTTCTTCTGCCTCCCTCCCACTCTGTATCAGCTGCTCTCTAGAACTTGTCTATTCCTCTTCTCTAGGAAAGTTCTCTGATCAACTGTAGAATGCCAGGCTAAATACAAAGTTTAGATATGAGATAAGTATTTTTTTAATATAGTTCTATCTCTGATACACCCTTATGTTGAAAAATTATTTAGGAGTTCTCTAAAATTCAAGCCTGAGGTTCCTATACTTTTATTTTCTAAATCTACAACCTTAGTCCTTAGTGTCTGTCAAGCGGACTCTGTTCTCCACACCTGCCTGCATTTGGTTCAAGCCCTTTTCTCTTCTCTCTGGATCACTGGAACAGCCTCTAGCTGATTGCTGTCCTGCCTTCCATTGTTTCCCATCCAGCAGAAGGCCTGAGTTGCTTATAGATTGTTCTTGTTGCAACACAAGTTTGATTACATTCTCTGCTCTGCTTCTTTGCAGTTCACCTGCTTTGGTTTGGGTCTGGAGTGCCCGCCAAAGCCTCACGTATCTGGATGTAGTGGCATAAACACGGAACTTTGTGCTGCTGTGCATTTGTGCATTTGGCTGGAAGGAGTGGATGCTTGGGGCTTAAGCTGGAGGGATTGTGTCAACTTGTTGAGATTGGGGGTTGCCTACAGCACAACTTCCAGGTGTGTGTTATTGATTTGTGAGCCAGGATGTGAGGGAAGGGCAACCATCCTGGACGTGGGGGACCAAACATGCAGATGAAACTGAGTAAAGGAAGGAAGAAGAAATACTGTTACAATTTCTTCCAGGGAAGGCTCTGGCCTTGCCTAAGTCTCCAGACATGGACTTGATCCTACTTCACTTGGTTTCGATCTCCATCCTCTGCCAAGTGCTTCTTGCAATGCTGCCCAAGATGGACTATGTGAGACCTTTTGAAACAATGAGCTAAAATATATAATATTTTCTCCATTAAATTGTGGATGTTGGGTATTCTGTCACAGAAATGAGAAAGTTACTAAGACATCCCCTTACCTCCCACACTTCTGGTGACTTAAGTTTCAGCCAGACTTTATGTGGAGATACTAGGTTCCCCCGATGACTGGAGGTATTGTGTTTCAAGTAGATTCACCAAAAAGCTTTCTTGTTTAGCAAGACAGTACCTGGAGTAGCTCAGAGATGTCCACATGGATAGATGATCATTTCCCCTTCTCATTTTTTTCTGTAAATATACAACATCAGAAAACTATGTCTACCTGTCTACCTTCTAGAATATGAGGACACGTGTAGAGGATAGTGTAGAGGACACGTGCTGTCTTCCAGGTCCATAGCTATCAAGGAAAATAGCTTGGTTGTTGAGTAATAGAAGGAATGGTGTAGTTGTTTTGTATCAACAAACAGCTTTCTTATATTTCCTCTGGAAAAGATCCTTATCTATTCCACTAGTAGAAAATGCATTTATCTAAGATAGCACTGCAACAAATTGGGTGTGCCCAGAATTGTGCCCAATTTTGGATGAACATGTTTGTTGCCACTTTCTAGAATGTTAGAAGTGGAATGGAATGTAGAGATTATTTATCCCAAAGCCCTCATTTTATAAATAAGAGAATGGAAGCCCAAGGGTGATGTGACTTGATTAAGATAATAATAGTGTTTATAATTTATTGAGTTAAGTCATGTTTGCATGCTGTGAAGCCAGGGAAGACTTTCCAGAGATGGTGACGTCCTCCACCATGTCCCCATTCCTCTTAACTCCCCTGTATTCCTCCCTGGCACTGCACTGTGCACTCTCAATTTAAGCAGGTTTGAGCTCTCCTCATGACAAGTTTGTGAATGTTTCAGGCCTTCAAACACACTTTCTTCTCTTATTTTGTACTGTTTAAATTTCTTTGTGCATTTTACACAGTATTTTTAGTACCTATTGATTTTCTGATCAGCATTCTGTTTCAAAAATAAGGTCAGATTGAGTTGAATGGACACAAATAGACATCTAATCACTGACCCTACCATAATGGGACCACTCGGGGAGAGCTGGTGTCACAACACACTGTGCTATTGAATAGGCTTTGTCTTCAGGAGTACCTCACAATATTCTAGGGTATGTTGAGCAGTTGCATGCCATTCAGTCTATCTGCATCACCACCAGGGAGGTGAAATCAAATAAATGCCTGGTCTTATTGAATTACTTGTTCAATCACATGTTGGGACGCATTATCCTTTCCATAAAAACATGGGGCTCTCAGGGTCCCTGGGAATTGTGCAAATGGATATCAAAGAGGTTCTTTACAACAGTGTCTTTCTTGTGATCATGGATGTGGCAGACAGCACAATGGACGGAAGTAATAATAGATGTGAGGCAAAGTGCAGCTGGTAGACCAGACGTACCGGTTAGCTCTAGAGAAGCTATCACAGGACAGTGACCAGTTCAAATCTTCGGCCACAATTGGAGAACAGCAACATGCAATTTAAAGAATAGTTTGGCATATAAAGCATAACCAGGTGATGGAAAGCAGCCCATGTTTGGTAACTGAGAAGGTGGTCTTAGTGCCTGGACTGCTGTGGGAAGGGTGGTAGGATGAGAAATAACTGATGTTCATTATTAATATGGAGGTGGGAAAATGAAAAAATGAACCTTGAGGTAAAGTCATAACAGTTTAAAATCAGAATTCATTGCTTAAGAGCTTAATGCTATTTGTGACAGGTTATTAGAATTATATTAGTGACAGTTTGTTCATCTGTAAGTAAAAATCAGAACTAGTATTATTGAGTCTCTACCCTCTGTCATCATTTTCCTAGCTTATTTGTATTTGCTCATTTACTTCTCAACCTACAACAAAACAAAACAAAACAAATAAACAAATAAAAAACTATTGTTATCCCCACTTCATTGCGCAGCAGCAACTTACGTAACTTGCCTAAGATTATAAGCCTACTAAGTGGCAGAATCCGAAGGCAAGAGTGGTGGATATTAATAAGTTAAAAGTACGTGGTAGAAAACTAAATAACAATCTGGATTCTTGTTTATTAATGGCCCTTGAGCCCAGGAACAGTGCTTGCTGAAAGTTAGCACTGTTGGCTGAAAAACATGAACAATGCATGGAACCTCAAATCCTAATGGCTGCTGCTTGATAAAATAGAGGAAAGACCAGAAAGACCTCATGTGGGTGTGGTTCCTAGCCTCCCAGCACATGACACTCATGGTAAACACATGCTAGAAAAAATATATCAGATGCTGTTGATTAGAAAGGCAAGTGAGTGATGATAAAATACGACCTCTAAGTGTTCAGAGGTAAGAGTGGTTGTTAGTAAGAGTTAGTGTCTCAGATGCGGAAATACAAGAGACAAACACTGAAGGAGGCGAGCCTTAGGGGAAGAGGGTTTATAAAACGCACAATATGATAGGAGTAAAGAACACTGGCTATGGTGAGTAGCGCCACAGAAATGTGGGCATGCTGACTTCATCTCCTCTGCATGTCTATCCGGGAGTAGGAGAACTAGATCGTATGGTAGTTCTAGTTTTAGTTTTTGGAGGAATGTCCATATCATATTCTCCTTCATGGCCATGCTCATTTTTCTTCCCACCAGGAAATGAGAAAGAAGCAGAGGCATGTTAGACAACAGGACTAGTGCAGAGTCCCCACACATTCACCAATATGGTACGTGGTAAGTCTGCAAGGGTGTTCTAAGGAAATGTTCACAGTATGCGCTGGTTCTGCTTTGCTGAAAACAGTAGCATACTTGCGTGGCCACCCCACCCAAAATCCTCAGAATGCTTCTCGTGTTATAACCTCTTGGTCAGTCATTTTTGTTACTGGCTTCCAACACTCACTGTTCACAGAAACTCTGAAACTATATCATGCATATTTATAGGAATGAATTTTTTTTTATCTAAAGTTTAAGTCCTTCATGAGATCATCAGAGGATTTGGGATTAGTTCTGAAAATACAAAGTTGGAATGTAATGGGAGAACTGAAGACAGCATATAAACTTCAATAAGCGGGAAATAGGTTGCTATTAAAATGTTTTAAAACTTGTAAATATGTTGATTATAAATATTCATAGGATTCACTAGTATCTTTCCATACATACATACATACAGTGTGTGTTGAGCATATTTTAACCACTGTTATTTCGTTATCAACTCTGGCCCCTCTCCTCTCTCCAGTCTCTAATAATCACTATGCCACTTCCAGATTCTATTTAAAATTTGTTTTCAGTTTCCACACAGGTGAACAAGCATGTAGTTTGTGACTTCTGTGTCTGGCTTATTTCACAACATAATGCCTTCCATTCCATCCATTTTCCTGCAAATAACAAGTTCTCATTTTTCTTTGACAGAATAATACCTGAGAAGTATCTACTGTGCTTTCTTTATCTACTCATCTATTGATCGGCATCTGGCCTGCTTCCATGTTTAGATTACTATGAGCAGTGCCACAAAAACACGGGCACGCAGGTAAGTCTTCTGTACACTGGCTTCATCTCCTTTGCATGCTTATCCAGGAATAGGAATACCGAGATCATATGGTAGTTCTATTTTTAGCTTTTGGAGGAAGATCCAAATAGTTCTCTCCCTAGTGGCTGTGCTAATTTGCCTTCCCACTAACAGTGCATCCGAGTTTTTCTCCACTCTTCGCCAGCATGTCTTCTGTGTTGTTATTGGTAATAGCTGTTCACAGTGAGACAAGATGGTATCTCAGCAGAATCCCAATTTGCATTTCCTTGATGGCTGCTGACTCTGAGCATTTTTTCAAGCATTTATTGGTCACTTGCGAATGGTCATAAATAAATTTCTAAGAAGTTCTGAAATGGAGCCCTCTTAAAACTATAGTTTCGGAGCTATCAATTTGGATTTCAAGAAAACTAGACTCTCAGGGCATTTCTGTGAATCAGAGAACTCTATTACTGTTTGAATCTCTCTGGCCTTTATTCTGTCTCTGCTACAAATTGAAGTTCCTCACATATTTTGGAGAATAAATTAGCTGACCTCCCAATTGGTCAAATTGTGAATAAGCTCATTATTTCTCTTTTAAAAATCACTTTTCTTTGATTCTTGATGGCAGGTAGGCTACTAAATCCAGTCTGTAGGGCCCTGAATTTAGGCCTCTAGCTAAGTGTCCCCAGTAACACTTCATTTCTCTCACTGTGATCTCTAGTATTCTTTTATTACCATTTGTCACAAAATACAGCTATTCACCTGTTGTTTGGTTTTCCTTTGTGGGAAGTTGGGGATTACTGGTGCCTCTCTTTACGCGTCTTGACATCTACAAGATGCTCCCAGGCCCTAATAAGCAGTGTCAGGAGCGCACAAGGTCACATGTATCTGGAGGCAAGATCTACTTTTGACTTTTGTTTCCAGTGAATCTGTTGCAGCATTAGTCTTTATTAATTGAAAACAGAAGTTACTTAATAATTATAATTTATATTATATTGGTGAGAGATATAATTAATATAGAATAAATTTTAATTGAAATTTAGAGATGACTAGCTTAAGGAAGCATCAAGTTAATTATCTACCCATAGCATTGGTTTCTCAAGGTCCCAAGTAGAAGTCTTTCTTGAAGGAATGAGATAAGGTGAAAACATTGGTTTAGTTAAAGCAATGGAAATGCTTGGGTAATAGCCTCAGGAGCTCATTTTTCATCCCATGTTTTGGGAAAGGTTCCTAAAAATGTCTCAGTGAAGAAGGAGGGGAATGTTTCAGGAGAGCAAGTGTTGCCACCCATGAAGGACAGACTAGACAGAAGGCTCCAGGGGACCAGGAACTCATCTGTCAAAATAGGCCTGAGAAAGTAAAGAAGTAGTTATCTTAAGCTGATACATTTTTAAGAAATATTACCTACTTTTTGTAACGGATCTGATAAAAGGGAATTTCAGGAAGGCCAAGATCCCAGGTGTACCTTGATGGCGCTACACGAGGGGGAATTGGAGGCACACAGTGGAGTCCTGGGACAGGGATGCAAAGGTTGGAGTTTAGATGGAAGAGTCCGACATACAAGAGGACGTGGAGCACATCAACATGTAGCTATGTTAAATCTCTGTGAGAGGCCTTTCCTCAGCCCACCACATGTGCTCGTGGAGGTAGAGTCTGCACTAATGCAGGGGCAGCAATAGCCTTGTTCATGGTACCCGACGAAAGAACAGTCTGTGCATTGCTTGTTTTCCCCTTTTTGGGTCTTGGTGTAGGGATCTTACCAACCATTTCTGTAATACCTTGCATGTAAAAAGCAGAACTGAAGACGGAAGTTCAAAAGCAAATCTAATTAAAATACTTTTTTCCTCTTTACATTCACATATTTCTGAGGTAAAATAAAATATCCCACACACAAACCAATTCTTTTTCTTTGCCAATCAATAAATTTATTATTCGTTTACCAAAAAACCGTGTTTAGTACAAAGGAGGCTATTTAAGAAGATAGAGCACAACACTTTTCTGATTTTTACTAATTTTTGAAAAAATCCCGAGACATTTCTCAACTTGTAAAACTGTATAAACACAGATATGAAAAACATGAACATCACATTTAAAAAAAATTGGCAAACATATTTGGCCTTAATGAAACTTGGCTGACAACTTCAGAAATCCTGCATTCTGTGAGATGCATTTGTTTCTTCCAGGATATCTACGCAGTAGTTCAGGTGTGTGCTGAGGATAAGCAGTAACCACAGGTGTCAGGTACCAAAAGAACTGAGCTCTTAGGGGAGACATGCATTCTCATTTAAAACCACAAGATCAAAAGTTAACCATAGATGCAGAGTAGTCTTAGTGATTGAATTAACAGAGGCTAAAATTGGAAATGATGAAATTTTCATTTGCCTTTATTTGCTGTTGACACCACTGCTTTATAATTCCTGAGTCCAGATTTTCATAACATGTAAACAAGGTGAGTGTTTTCCTCCGAGTGATAGACTTCAAAAGTTGAGAATTTGGAAGGAGAGAGGAGTAAGGAACACAGTACCAAAGGGATGAGGTTGTTGGAAGATGACTACAATAACTTAGCTCACTGGTACTCAATAGTTTCTTAAATGGCATTCTGCCAGAAGGTTACAAAGACAGAGGGGCAATGGTCCTCAATCCATGAATTCGTTATCTATTCAGAGAGACCAAAAATCCTATGTAAGTGATTCAATAACAAAAGAATAAAATGCTGAAAGTAAGGTAATATGCATCATGCTATATGCCAAAGAGCTAAGTCAGTGTCAATAAAACAGGACTCTCCTCCCCCCAAAATTATATGTGATCATAGCTAAGACTGGTATAGGATTTTTATAGAGACCTCACTCATATAAGTAGCATAAGATAGCGTCGGGGGATCAGGCTATCAAGGAGGAATAACTTGGAGACAGTTGAAAGAAAGGTGACATGCAAGGTGCGCAAATTTGAGGATGGTGCTGGTTAGGATACTGAGGCATTAGAGCTAAGAGGGAGCCAGTGAGGTTTCAGACAGGACGTGGCTTCAGCAACATGCAGGCGTTGTGCACCCATTATGGCAAAGCGTGTGGAGTGGACTGAAAACCTGGTGGGACTCGTGTTGGTATGTTCATGGTTGATGGGCCTTTCGCTCCGGTGGCATTATGGTTGCCTTGTGATGAGGTTTTAGTAAACGGACACATGAAGCGTTTCAGCTAACTACGCTGAAAATCATTACAAAGATGGTTCCCCTAAATATATTCCTAGATGATCAGCTAAATAAATGGGTCCCCTGACATTTCGTGTGTTGAAACTCTGACCCCTAGTGTATCTGGTGTTGAATCTCCTGGTCTTCAGAACAAACATGTTCCTGTGAGAAATAAGCCCCCTGACATTGTTTTTAAATGGCAGCCCAAGCAGACAAAAATATATTACACCATAATAAATAATCTCAGACACTTCATGGCTCCGCTCCCTTCAGCTTTTCCTAAAACTTTCATTATATGAAAGGCAGGTAAGGGAGTACAATGGATGTTTAGTTAGCATCTAGTAGATGCAATACATATATTATCTACTTTAATCCTGGTAGGAATATGCCACACAATGATTGATAGAAAGTGTTTGAAGACAACTTTATTGGAAAAAAGATAGAAAAGTGTGCACAGTTTATAAGCCACAATTAGTCTTCTAAATAGTATACATGTATGACTAATTTGTATTTCTTCACCACAGTGGACGATGGAAATAAAACATTCCTTAATAACTCTGAAGGATAATCAATAACTTATTTCTCTTTGTCACAGTACCACAGTTACCTAGCTACATGACCCATGTCACTACGTATCACAGGAAGATTGTCCACTTACACTTTACGGAGACAAAGACCCTGGCAATTTATGTGTTAAATGTACAACAGGATGTTGAAGCTCTTTTAATTAATTTTTAAGACAGGATGTGGCATGTGATTTATTAACAAGTTTGATTAATGTGTTTTATGCCAAGAAGCAAGCCTACAAATGTTTTGGCATTGAGTAGAAAATAAGCAAACTAGAGAAATAAATCCAGATTTTAACTTACAATAGATACATTAGGAAATTAATAAGTTCCTTAGTATTTTTGTTCAAGTTTTTGTTTTCTTATTTTTTTTTTTACAAATGAGTTATACGAATATATCACAATTTAAGGAAAGATCTCAGCCAAAAACAAGGTACCAGCGTATGAAAACCAAATGAAAAATTACCAGGTTATTTTCGCTTACAAAAATCTTAAACTCGAAAGAGTCACCAAATATATATAAAAACGCCGCATTGAACGAGGCAATCATACTCTACCCAAACAGGTAGCACCCTCTTAAATTCAGTTGCCTTCTGTTAATTTGGTCATACCGTGGTGACAGACAGGAAGGCATTGTGGACTCTCGTGCCATCCGGGGACTTGGCCCCGTGGGTCATCAGTTCTTGGATTGTCATCCAGTTATCCAGGATTTTCTTGTTTCTCTTCTTCATCATCTTCCTGTGGCCCAGCTCGATGACGCTGAGCTCCTTCTTGCCCTCGCCGCCGCTCGGAGGACTCTCCTTGAGACACTCCAGCCGGCTGCGCAGCATGAACTCGCGCCGCCGACGCTGCTCCTTGGCCCGCACCAGGTGCTGCTTCCGCTCCTCCTTGCTCCAGTAGCGCCCCATCTTCATCTCGCTCATGGTGTCGTCATCGGTGGTCATGCCGCTCCGCTCCTCCTTGATCTTTAAGGCACGCTCCTTCAGAATCCGGTCTCGCACGGGTCTCTTGGTGATGTACCGGGTCCCGTCGCTTCGGATTTTCACCTTCCACTCCATCTTGGGCTCCGAGCCCTTCTGCGACTCCTTGCACACGCTCACCAAACTGAGCTGGCTCTGGGCGTACTCCACGGCCGACTTCTGCTGAATTAACTGCATGTAGCTCTGGTAGTGCCGGGCGTGCGCTGGGATGTTGGTGTACCTGTAGGAGGAGCTGTGGTAGGGAGACAGGTAGGGGATGTGTTCGCTGACTGTCTTCTCAGGATCGGAGAGCCGGGCGCTTTCCAAAACCTTCTGGCTCTGCTGGCTACAGCCTTGCTCGCTGCTTTTGGCCCTGGGGGATGCCAGCTGCTTGCTGCTTTGTCCGGAGGAGGCCTGCTGGGCCGACGTTGCGCTTCTCAGGTTTTTCTTATTGGTGAGGCTGATGACCCTTGGGAGGGAACTGTCCGGGGAGCGGTCCACAGTGAGCGGAGTACTTCTGCAGCTTTCGGCCGTGTTGTACGCGCTAGAGCTGTCCTTGTCTGACTTCTCGGGGTGCTCCAGGATGTCATCCAGTTTTCCTCTCTGCGTGTCTAGGCTGGTGTTAAAGTTTCGGAACCCCGCATCGTGCAGAGCCCAGATGTCTCCACAGTGGTCCTTCCCCTTCCGGAGCCTGTGCGCCTGCATGATGTTCTGGCACTCCAGCTCGATGTTTCTGAGCTCCTCGTTCAGCAGCTGCAGCTCGTGCTCTACTCCCTCCTGCTCGCCTTGGTTGCACTCGATGGTGCTGCTCGAATAATACAGGTCGTACTCTCCATGGTTTCGGATCTTGCACTTGAGCTCCAAGAGCTGCCGGAATCGCTCACACTCCTCATCGTGGTTGCCAGCACAGTCGGAGTCGATGTACTCGCCAGACACAAAGCTCTCGTGGCGCTGGAGCTCCACGCTGCCTAGCGTGTCCTGGCTCTGCCCCAGCTCCCTCTTGCTCTTCAGAGGCGCGCCGCTGGGGTCCTCTGCTGCGTTCTCCTGCTCTGAGCTCTCCTCGTTCCGCAAGCTTTCGTCCGTGCGCCCCACTCCGCTGTCCTTCTCGTGGTTGTTGGAGGAAGATGTGGCTGTGTCTGTTGTGCCTTCCTCTTCTTCTTGCTTTTTTGGCTGAAATGACAAAATTGAGAGCACAAAGGAAGTGAATTATCTTCGAAAACTTGCTTGAAAATCTATGCTTCTTGGCAAAAGTGTCATTCTCAGAAAGGTGCTCTCAATTCAGCATCCGTAAGGATCTCAGATAAACACAAATAGCTCTGGCTAGATTGTGTGTGTGTGTGTGTGTGTGTGTGTGTGTATGTGTATGCGTAGGGAAAGAGAGCAAATGAGGGGTGCTAGGAATGACTGTGGTATTCACTTGAATAAAAATAGGACAGGATATATGTCAATGGATGATTCTTTAGTTTTTTTTTCTCAAATTATTTTCTTGAGGTGGAGGTGTACACAAAAATAGTAACAATGAATTTCAGAGGTGACAATCAATACACAAAAGGATGAGTAACACAAATTATCTAACGTGTAAGCCTCAGCTGTAGCAGCCGCAATTACTTAATTATTTTTGTCCCCTTGAACTTCAAGCTCAAAAGAAAAATTTTGATCAATAATAACAGCTTGACAAGAGCAAGTCCAACATTACAGAATTTCACAGTAAGGTTAATAATATGTTCTGGGCCCCAGAACTTTTCTGTTTATGTAGGTTTAGGACATTAATCCTAGATAGATTCAGGTTATTAGTATTATGGTATGAATCTGCAGTGTTCCCCAAAAGCCTCGTGTGTTTAGATGTAGTAGGAGTTATGTGCTTTTGGGAGGGGAAGCCTGGCTGGAAGGGGAGGATGCTTGCCGATCGACCTGGAGGGGTGTGTGCTACCTCTGCCTTTCCTCCCACACTTAGATCTGTTCTGTCATACCATGAGGAGTTCCTTCTCTGACTCTAGCTCAGCCGTATGATCCCCCCCATTTCTAGCCATCTGCCTGTGAGTGGACTGTGACTTTCTGAAACTGTGAGCTAAAATGAATCTTTCCTTCCTAAAGTTGTGGATGTTGGGTATTCTGTGCTAGCAACAAGAAAGTAACTAAGATAATAATTGGTACCAGGGAAGTGGGGTCAACTGCTGTGACTTTACCTGGTTTGGAAGCCTTTGAAACTGGTATAAGGGAGGATTTTGGAAAAGTTTGAAGACACCAACTGGAGAAAATTTGGAGTGCTCTGAGCTGAGCTTGATGGGAGATTCTGGTCAGGGCTTAGAAGACCAAAATGCTGGTAGAAATATGAATTGGAAAGGCCTTTACAAAGTTTATCCAAGGGAGCCAGGCTACTGCTCAAGCCAGTGGTGGACCTTGGTGATGTCCATGTGATCCTGGCTTTACAGGCTTATAGAGTCTAAGAGCTGTGGCTTCATGGACGCTTCCACCCATATTTCAGAGGAAGGTCTTGGAGGCTGGGCAGTGGGTGAAGTTGTAAAGGTTAAGCCTAAGGTGCAGTGGAGACCCCCCAAATTTGGAGACACACAGAAGGCTGTGGGCTGTGGGCGAGGCCCGAAGGAAAGAAGATGAAGATTGCACAGAAGGCAATGCCATAAGGCCACTCAAATCCTTTGCAGTTCACATCTTGCTGCCTCCACCATTTATGCCAGGTACTGGACACAGAACTACAAGATTTAACCCTGTCTCCTATGGGTTTAAAACTTGTTTTGGTCCAACTGTGTTCTATCCTTCTATTCCTCTCTTTTTGGAATGGGGCTCTTTAATACCATTGCATGCGGGAAGTATTTAACTTTTGCTTGATATTCACAGTGACT
The DNA here is from genome assembly GCA_004027205.1 of Ctenodactylus gundi. NCBI lineage: Eukaryota > Metazoa > Chordata > Mammalia > Rodentia > Ctenodactylidae > Ctenodactylus > Ctenodactylus gundi. The sequence continues at coordinate 284,581 of PVKB01000753.1, read as the reverse complement.
CACAACTCAAAGTGTGAGTTTGAGTCTCAAGTTTCAGGAGACGTTAGACTTGAATTTTTCAGCAGTTCTGAAACTGTTAAGACTTTGGCCACTCTTAGAAAAAGGGCTAAGTGCATTTTGCCTAAGGAGGTAGACATGGGACTTTTGGGGGCCAGGGACAGAATAATAATGGTTTGGATCTGGAGTGTCTTTTAAAAAGCCCTTCCTCCCTGACTTGGCTCTGTTCTGCCATGCCATCAGGAGGCCTGCCATGCGGTTTTACCATTTCCAGCTATTCACTTGTAAAAGGACTATGACTTTCTGAAACTGTGATCTAAAATAAATCTTTCCTCCCTAAAGTTGTGGATATCAGGTATTTTATCCCAGCAATGAGAAAGTAAGACAATTTATGACAGGGAGGGCCGGAAGGCAAAGCTGTACTTCTGATGCCAGAATCTATTGTGGGGCCAGGATACCATATTCCTGGACACACGTGCTTTGACTTTAATGCATCACCAAATGCTGTTTCTTTAAAGTTGTTGCTTAAGATGTCTTAAGATTCATTTCATTTACATAAAGAGAATTGTTTTTGCTTTCAACCAGTAATTTCCTTCACAGATGAGTTTTAGTTAATTGCAAATGAAATACAAGAAGGCCTTGACAAACCCAAAAAATAATCCCTTAAGTAAACAAGTTCTAAAATTATCTTCCAGAAAAAGCCTTCAGACCTCTGATGATTCTTTTGATTTGGAATGAACTTTTAAAGAATGGCCATGACTATAAAAAGCCAGATCGTGTGGTTGGTGATATCACAAGCTTAAAATCCCCTCCCTGGAATACAGCTTCCCTCAAAAGTATGACTTGTGAAGAGATATGGCAACCAATCGAGAAGCAATGACTCTTTTTTTTTCTTTTCTATCACTTTCTTGCTGCCATCTGATTGGAAAAGCAGATTAGACTTGAATTTAGTTCCTGGTTTCTTTGATGGTTGTTCTTTCTTTCTTTCTTTCTTTCTTTCTTTCTTTCTTTCTTCCTTTCTTTCTTTCTCTCCCCAAAAGCCTTGTACCAAGGCATTGGCTTCTCCATGCATTGGGCCACAAACACAATTTTTAGGAAACCAGATGAGTCTTTGAGTCCTTCCACTGCTAGCAGGTACTAGTTGCTGACCTGCAGTGGACATCTTGACTACCGTGAAGATGGAAGGCTCAGTTGTTTGAGTGTGTTTCCCTACTGCAATACTGTGCAATACTCCTCAATAAAATTTAACTCAGCAGTGGACTCCTGGTAAGCTTACCTTGAGCACTGTTCCTTTTAAACCTATATTGCCCAAGTAAGGTTTAAGAGTTATGATATTGACTTCTAACCATAAGTAAATCTCCTTCTAACATGAGATAGATAACTGGGACAGACCCACCAAGGCAAGAAGGGATGGATGTAACTAAAGGGTGGTTGGTCAGTAATATTTTCAGAGAACAAAAGGGAGGGGATATAAAAGACATGAAAGTTGCCAAATCAAAATGGAGTCACTTGTGCTAACCTTACACAAAGTAAATTAAGTAAAGCCAGGAGGTTTTGAAGGAAGAGTTCTTACACATGACTGCCAGATAACAATTATTACATAGCTGAGGCAGGCAGCTCGTTGTGGGTTTGAGGTCATCCTGGGCTCCATAGTGAGTTCAGGACCAGCCTGGACTACAGAGAAAGACCTTGTCTCAAAAAACAAATCAAAACAAAACAAAAATGAAAACATAGTAAGAAGGCCCCATCACTGTCACCTAGGTCTGTGCCAGAGCACAAGTTTGCACAGAGTCCACATGCAGAGACATGCAGGTCTTCTATAGATACACCTGCCCAGAACCGTCTGCCCAAACTCGGACTGATGCCACTCTTCTTGTTAATCACTGGGCCAAAGATATGGTTCAGAACATTTTATGGGATCCTCCTCATTTTTGGTTTGAATAGCTTTGTCTTGAGTTGCTTTTGATTACCTGATAGAGAAACAAGGGGGTATACATGTAGTCACACGTACATTTGCAGCACTTCAGGAAAAAGAAAAACTCAGGTTAATAAAAAAGATCACTACAGTAGATGACTGTGGGAACCAGAAAAGGTGCTTTCATTGTAAATATTCTTGTGTACCATTAATTGACATTAAGTTACTTTTCAGGGAAGATACCACTCCTGTTTCAGAAGCTCATAATACATATGAAGTACACACAACTATAAGAGCTCAGCAATAGGCAAAATTGACCAGCAACAACTCAATAGACATCATAAATCCCAAAACAAGTGGGCCTGCAGGACTGCCATGGAATCTCTGCCTGTGACTCCTGGCAAATAATATTGTCGTAGATTTCTTATGGGCCTCAGAAGGAAAAAGTCAATGCTGAAGTAGATATTAGTGGTTACATAGATACCGGGTACATCTAGCAAGTCCACAAAAGTGGCTCTCATCTACGGGCCCCTGACCCCTTGGATGGTTTCTCTTCTCATTTTCAGGTATCTTCAGCTGGCTTCCTACTGGGTTCATTTTTATCATCTGCCCCATAGTTTATGATGATGCTTCTTGTAGGATTGAGCACCTGGCTTCTTTTTATGGTAATACTTAAGCTAACATATTTTGGGTTCCCGTACACAATGGTAGCTTCCCACTAAAGAGGATTCCTCTCCCCAAGGAACTCATGTTTCAACCTAACATTCAGACCCCGAGGTTATATCCTGACTCTTCAGGAAGTACTCAAAGTGGCTGGTGTCATAATTCCACAAGACTGAGGAATAAAGAGGGGGAGAGAAACCTCAGTGGAGCAGGGAGGTTTAATTCTTTACAGAGTTCTTAAGTTGTTTAGAGGAAACACTGCAGGACTTTCACTAAACGTTTCCTTGGTTTTGGTTTCAAACCAGCTTTCCAAGAACTGTGGGAGAAGCCAGCTGATTTGCTCAGGGATGTCACAAAGTCAAACTCCACTGCACAGAACACAACCACCAAAAGAAATGTGTGATGTGGCATGCCATCCAATCAACAGCAGCGTCTTTTGTTTTGCTTCGTATAAATCCCGTAATTACCAACTAGAAGAAGTAGATTTGAACTGCCTTTCAGGTTCCTGACCCTCTGCAATAACCCTTTTTCTTTTTGTGATAAACCTGGTGCCATAGTATAGGTTTCTATCTGCCTCAGTAAGTGCGCAATAGCGCAGGTAAATATGACAGCTTCTCACCAAAACTTTGAGTAGCAAAGACTTCTGGACAAGGGCATAATGAGTCTTTGACATACATAAAAAAGCACACACATATAAAATTTTACTGTTTGGTAGTTTTTGGCTTTCATTCAGTACACTTTGTCACAGCCCCAGTGAGATGTGTTTGTAGTTCTTCCTCTATGAATAGAATAAAATTACTTTGTTCTATATCACACATCATTCAGTAATTTACCTGGCAGCTTCTAGGCTGTATTTGTCATACTCACTACGAGGTATTTGTCTTTCCTCTAACAGGTGTGACTACATAATTAAATATAATTGAGCCTGCTAGTGCTAAAGAATGGATGAAATGGTAATAAAAGTTATTCTAAAACAAGTCTCAAAGTATCTTTTTGAAATAATTGCTATTTTTCCTACATAAAACAGATTAAAATGTGACGTACATTGAGGACACTATGACCATGAATCACATTAAGAATCTCACTCTTCCCCTAGTATTCTTCCCCTCATTTGTTAAAAACATACTGAAGATTGATTTTAAATGAAGTATTGATACAAATATTATAAGTAATTGTATCCAGTGATGGAAAGCTTGTCGTGCATCTCTGTCTGTGACCATGAGCTGACAGGACAGTGGCGGTGAGGGTGGTGTGGTCTGCACACCAGGCTCTGTAACTCAGCTACTCCAGACACCGGCCATTTGAGTTTATATATAAAATGCCATCCACAAGGGTATGTTCCCATATCCTCAGATAAGCTGAAAATCTACAGGGAAGCTACTATTTTTTTCTTACTTTAGATGCAGTTGAAACAATACTGAAAAATACGCAATGAGAGGTGCTGTCCAATGTTCCAACATCTGCCACAGAACTAAGGGTACTATGGGAAGCAAAGCTTCCCACGAAGTGGGCGTTCATATGGATATAGAGTGAATTTTTAACTGCATTTCCCTTTCTCCTGTCACTGGTCTATGAGAAATTGTGATAGAGTTTTCCATCTCTTAGAAACTGGAATTCTTGGTTTTAAGGTAATGCTGCCCCATCAGTTATTCCTTCCACATGGAATTATGGTGACAGATGATATTTCTCCCAAGGCATTTCTAATGTATATGTTGTTTATGAGGCAAAAGACCTTTAAAGGTTTCTGTAATTACCGTTTTTTTACTCTCATGTTGAAGAAAAATTTCCACACAATGGGACTCTAACCTCAGGGACATCTAATGTTACCACAGAAGACCTAACATTTGTAGGATGGCTGATGAGTCGGCAGCGTTTGACACCTCATCACTTGTCCCAGATAGGATTTCTCCCTTCTTTCTGCACGTCAACATCCTCCTGTCAGTTCTGTACCAGCTCATATTTTGTGACTAAGAGAAAAAGCCTGGAGCAAGTTACCAGCAGCTGTCACCAAAAAGTATCTTTATTTGAGGACAGAATTGAAGAGATACATAAAAATGCTAGTCTACCCAACCTGTACTGAAAGGCCATCACAAAAAAAGCATATTGCTTTTGAGCATGATCTACTGATGGTAAAGTGTGATTGCCACACGAGGATACCACACGTGGCTGTGTTGACACTGCTGTTCACAGAATCTAACTATTTAAGGTGTGGAATGTGTGCATACATTTTTGTTATGAGATGTTAGCATGTAAACATATTTCATTAATCAGCTTGGCTAAGTGATCGAAGGTTCATGCTTCATGTGGCTAAACTTGTCAGGAATTTAAAAGAATCCTTAAAGATATTTGAAGACTTGATAATGTTGAGAATAGGATGATAATTGAACAAATTAGTAAACTGACAGTGAGGTGTTAACAAAAATTATATTAAGCAGATGAATGACATGAATTAGACATTAAAAAATCTTTTATCTTTACCTTGTTTTTATACACTGGAAAATAACAACAAAAAAAGAAAAACATTCTAAGACACTTTCTGCCAAAGGCACACTGTGATCTTTCAACTAAGTACAAATTAACAAAGGGCAGGAACTGTGCTCATGTATTTATTTTTGCCTTCTCAGTATCAGATATGATACTTGGGACATATTAGGAGTTCAGGATTTTTGTTGAATGAATATATGGCCTTAGACAAAATGTCAATAAACTCAAATTTTGCCCTGGGGGATGTTGCCCCACGGCAACAGTAGCCATTGGACAAAAGCTAATCTGTATGCTTATTTCCTGGGTATACAGATAAGAATCATGCTACCATGTACACAATTGAGACTGATGGCTTTATCATGTGGTCATCATCCTGTAGTTATAGCCTGTGTATTCAAATAAGCACATTAATATTTTAAAGTTAATTTGTTATTGAGGGGTTACTTCATGAAATCTAGATTGTCTCTAGCTGAATAAGACACAGTTTATTATTAAATTTCTGAAATGAGGTTCAAAGAGTAGTTGGGTCAACATTTGAAATGTAACTGTACTATCTTGACACTCCCTACTAATCTAAAGCTGGAAACATTCTTAACCAAAAAAATAAAGAATCCCTCTGTTTCATTTGAGATCATCATTTGCTTTAAAAAATTAGTATTACAGAAATGTGTGAACAAACCCTTTGATTTTGTCCCCCTTCTGTTTATGGTTTCACGTGAAAAATTATCAAGCAACAAAAGGAGCTAGCAGAATTTAGATGGATGTAGTTCGCGTCCCCGGCCCACCTGCCCCGCCTCGCTGGCCGCTCGCTGCATTGCTTCGTCGTGCTGCTCCTCCAGCGCCTCCAGGTTCAACTCCTCTAAGAACTCATGTCGCTCGTCTTCCAGCCAGCCTCCGTCCAGCTGCAGAGGGACACATCAGCACGTCATGTCACCTTAGCAAGAACTCGCCCTAACGTCGGGAGACTCAACTGGGGATGCCCGACCAGCTCCTTTAATCATGGCGATTCTCCTCAGAATACCAGCCTGCCGTAGTTCACCTCTCAGGAAGAAGAAAAGTGACGCAAAAAATGGGACTCTTCAGCACTAAGGAACTGAGTTCAATTCCCCAGAACCACATAAGCCAGGTGTGGTGGCACACACCTGTAATCCCAGTATGTGGGAGGCTGAGACAGGAGGATTGCTGTGAGTCCAAGGCCAGCCTGGGCTCCATAATGAGTTCAGGACCAGCCTGGACCATAGAGTGAGACCCTGTCTCAAAAGTAAAAACAAAAAACAAAACAAACAAAAGGTCTCCTACTCCTTTTATCCTTCTCTGAGACAAAGCTACAGATTGTCTCTCCTAATGGAGTAAATCTCACGACATAGAGCATTACCTTTTTTCAAAACATGTGAGAAGCATCCTGCATAATCCATGCTGGCTTGCGCATTCTCTCCTACAGTTCCTGCATTAAGAGAACTGCAGTGCTGTTATTAGGGTTATGAGGCAACTGGGCTTCGCTCCTTAACGAGAGCCTCCAATGAGACTGCACATGGAGTGCTCACCACAGGCTGATGTCACCCTCATCCTTTCATTTTTTAGCTGGCAAGCTTCCAAGTTAAAAAGAAAGATACTTGCTTACCACAAAAGAATTGATAAATGACATTTATTTTGTCTGTGAAAATAATTATAAATTATTCTTCTGAGTGAAAAAAGTAATACTACATCAGGTCTGCCTATATCTGTCATGTACATATGTATGTATCCTACACATTTATTGAGGGTACTAGGAATTAAATAAAGGCCTCATGAATCCTAAGCACACACACTGTCACTGGGCAGTACAACTCCAGTTTCTATTGTGTTTGTTTTGGCTTATTTTTCAGGGCTCATTATATGGAAAAAGACGATGGTCAATGAAGCATTTACGGGTTGAGAGGTGTGAGCCACGCAGGGTTTTCATGGGTGCTGGGTGCAAGCATTCTCGTGGGGAACTTACACAAACTGAACTGAACAAATCCCTTGGCTCCTCCATGGAAAGTGAAGTGAAAAGCTGGTGATTACCCTGCTAACATGATTGGTGTTGACAGCCAATACAGATAATTTGTCACAAAGTGGATTTTTAGACCTGGATTATGTAAATCAGCTGTCTAGGCTTATATAATGAACCGGATTATTGTCAAAAATTTCCTTTTCTCTGCTACAAAGAAACAGAAGCTTTCTATTATTGAGCAAAAATGGACAATAGCTTGAGGTTTTTTCTCCAATAGACTGGCAAAACAGCTCATGAAGATAGCTGGATTTCTAAATCTTTAAAATGAACCTGAAAGGACACGAAACTGTACGTAAGGAGGCATTAGCATACGTGAATGACATCCGTTATATGGAGACAAATAATACATTTCTGTCATCGCTATTAAAAGCCATATAGACATTAAATTATCTCAAATTCAGTTGGGGCCAGAAATATGGGGCATATTTATTAATCCTCAATTATTTTAACAGATCCTGAGTAACCAAATTTTACTCCATTGACTTTGATATGCAGATGAGCTATGATAATTATGCTGAGTAAAAATTTAAATTCAGCCCATTTACAATTGCCCAAATTGTGCATTCTTTTATCCCTTTTAAATATTATGAAGCTGTAAATGCCAGACTCTAAAAGAAATTACTTACGGCTAAAAATTACCTGCTGTCTATAAACATATTAAAGATTCTTTCTTTAATCAGGTCAAAATACAGTATTTCTTAATACTGATACAGTGAGTGGTGGAACAGTCTTCAGACTTTTAAATGAAGCGGTGGGGACAGTATAAAGAAAACAGAGTAGATGTTAATGATTTCATGTAGCTTTTTTCTAATTACCTTACCCGACACATCCCCGAGCTGCCACCTGCAGTCACTATGTGGACATTTTGTGGGGCCCTTCTCTGGGCCAAGGTGTTCCGCAGCACAGAACGTGGGGAGAGTCCTCTTGCTTATTCCTCTCTCTGGCTATTTTCCCCTCCACCTAGACATCGATTTTTAGTCTAAGCCTAATGTTGTGGAGGAAACAGACGACTCTCCCCACCCCGCTCCACCAGGTGAGCTGCAGGAAGGAAGAGCTGTCATTACAATACCGTGGGGATCCGTCTACACCAAAGTGGACCACATGTGGCATCCCAAAGAAAAAACAATGTACACTGTCTCAAAAGCAGTGCTTACAAGTTTCTGCGAGAGCCCTCGCTGCCCCCTTGTCCTCGGGGGAATAGGACAGAAAAGCAATATCTTTAATGGTCTGAGGAAGACAATGGGCAGGAAATGAAAGAAAGGTGATGGAGAATGAAGGAAATGAGTTATTTAAAAATATTGCACAGATGCACAATACCGCCGCCAGCACCTCCATAGATCATTTCCAAGAATCTAGAGAGTGTGTGAAACAGTTTAAAAACATGATAGAAAATAGCACAAAAAGCTTCTATATTCTCCTGGAGTAAACTACACATGAAAAGAAAAATACAATGAGATATATTGAAATTGATGGAAAGAGATGGGTGATCTAACGAGAAACTTTTAATCTTTTCTCTGGGTGACTTGATAGGATGTCCTGCTTACATTACATTTCAAAAGAATGGCGTCAAAATGAATTTTCTTTGCTGATTTCTCTAGGAATCTCAGTTTCTGTAGGCAATTAGTTTCTTCCAGTGGCATGAATCCTTTGTTAGGATCAAGGGGCTAATGCAGATCCTTATTTTGACGGGCAGGATGGCATCCTGTGGAGTCAGAGCACCATCTTTTCTCAACTGTGGAAAGCGAGTCTCATTTGGAGATTCATCCTCTGACATAGACTCTTTTGGGGAAAAAGGTCAGATGCGTAGCCAGATATTTAAAAATGTACTGGCTCTGCCGAGCATATGTATTCCATCAAAGATGAACAGGATCTGGTCTTATGTCATTAATTTTTATTCTTTCCACAGCCCATTATGGCCATTATGTGGTATAGTTTAAGGAAATGCTTTAGTTCTAAATTAATGAGTTTCTCCAGCAGTTATGTGGAAAGGGCAGGAAACCGAATAACGTAAAGATATTTTTTCTACAATTGGGCTGGCTACTGAATTCATCTCAGTTTTCTATGGACCTCACTCAGAGCTTCCTAGCTTTATACTTTGTTCCTTTTGAAGAAACTGGGACCAGTGAGATAACTGGCTTGAGACATTTTCAGATAATTTGTGTAATTTCATATGTATTTTAGCATCCATGCCTACCTAGGCAGTGCAGCCTGTGCGCGGGCTTATTTCTCCACTTCTGAGACCTCAGGTGTGTAACTTCACTGGGCTCCAGGCTATGGCAAATTTTACGAGCGCCATTTAGAATGGTCAAGGGCATAAAGGAAATGTATGCGGAAAGGGTGATCTTTTACAACCACTATATTCAAGTCAGGATGCAGCTTGATACTGAAATACACTTAACTCAGTGTAATTTATAGGTGGTATGTAGTTATTGAGTCTGGAAAAATATCAGATCAATAACCCGGAAGACAAATGGCAATATCACTAACTTCACTCAGACCACTGACAGATGACAGGTTGGTGACGACGTAGTGTACTTTTTGTATTGTGGTGGGGTATGGAAAAGATATCAAAGGAATTACCAATGGCACTGTTCTTTCACCACTACCTCTCCTTCACCTCCATGACATCTTTCTCTGTGAAGATATACGAAAATCCCCTGAGAAGCATCCAGTGGTTTTTGGCTGGGCAGATGCTTTTTATCATAGCAACCTTGGGAAAAAATTTCAGTTACCGCACATGAAACTGCACCAGAGTTCCTGAGAAACTTCATTTGATAAGATTACTCCAAAAATATTTAAGATGATAACTGGGTATGCTAATGTTTTTCTCAGATATTCTTTTGAGATTTGTTAACACGATAATTAAGCATTTTTAGGAGCAAACCTAAAGCAAGAAGCCATACTGAATTACAAATCATGTAAAGTCAACCCTTTTTCATTTGTGAATTCATTCAAATAACTGGCAAATAGGAGAAAATGGTGGTTCAGTGTTATGTGCATTAGGTTTTTTCCTCGAATGGGATACTTAGTTGCCATCAATGGCGTAATAGAAAAGAGTTCTTAAAATAGAAACGCTGTACAGTAAGGTGGTCACTTAGGAACAATATCTGTTGTAGTCTGCGTACTTGGTTTCGCATGTATCCGTGACGCTGACTTGCCATAGAACAGCAGAAAATGCATATAAATTCATCCCCAAATTCAGTGAATATGTAAAATCCAGCCTCCGGACTCTGGATTTTGGTCCTGACCTGAATCTCTGGTCTTGCAACCAGCAGCACGATTCTCTTGCACTCGTCGCTGGACAGCAGCGCCACTGCCTCCTCTCGATTCTGGACATCTTCCCCATTTATCTAGAAAACAAATCCAAGTGGCACATTAGTTTCCATTTCCACAATGCTGCACACAATAAATGGCAAATATCAGCTCATTTATGGTAAATGTATGGACAATGGAGCTCGCACGACGGGCCCATCTCCAGCCCCTCCGCGGCAAGTGCCCTCACTCAATTACGCGCGTCCTGTAAGAGCCGTATCGATCCCTGAAGGATGGCGGACATCAGAGGAAGCAGTTATGTTCATAAATGTCCAACCTGCGCCCTGGCAACATACATCTAGCAACACAATTAACCAGCCCCTGACAGGTGACGTTCATCTTTCTCCGCTCAGAGTAATGGAAGTGTCACTCTGAGATAATAGTGCTGGGAGAAGCAGGACCGGCAATACCACAACTGAAATCCGTCATCCTGCGTGCTTGCTGTGAGCCAATTAGAGAGCGGCCGTGCTATCTCTCCGCAGGCAGCGCTCCCAGGCCACTGCTCATCTCGATTTTGTTCAATCTTTTTATGCCCGTGGGTGGGTGAGACTCAGTTGCCCAAACATCTCTCTCACGATCTCTGTGGGTGCTTAACTAATCAAAAGGAGGAGGGCTCATTAGCAGCGCCCTTATCAATACTCCAGCTCCTCTCTGAGACCCAGCCACTTCCTAACACACACACTTACTCACACACATAAAACAATTAAAAAATTTAAACGTTCACAGAGTTCAATTGACTTGTTGAAAATGATGGGACAAGTATCAACCTTCAGTAAACTGGAATACACAGGAAAGATGTCTGTGACATTTCACATACATATTTCTTACTGTTTTCTAATGTCTACATGAAATAAAATAGATTTCTCAAGTTTTTATTTTAAACTATATCTTCACGCCCAAAGATATTTTAGCTCTTAGTTCTCACAGACTTTTTCTTTGGGTGTATTTAAAAATTAAAATATTTTATTGAATGCTCAAATCCTTAAAGACAGCTAAAATTTGGACCTTAACATGTCAAAATACATGGAAAGAATTTTCAGCTGAAGAGGAAATTCTGCCTAAGACACATACTATTTGCTTCCACGAGTTAGATCGAAGCTATGGCCACATGGGCCACGTTTTTCACCAATTAATCTGGTGCCTTTTATGAAGGATTTCTGTATAAAAGAAAGAACGAATCTACAGAGCTTTTCTCTGTGGAGTCTCTGTGTGGGCTGAATCTCAGCTTGGTACCCTATCCCTAGACTCTTAGTATCTTTACTAAAAATTCCATTATCTACATACTGTATTTTCTTAGTTGGATCAAAGCAAGCATCACCTTTACCTCTCACTTGCATATACAGGCAAGTTTGCGTAAGTTTCACATGCACTTTTTAAAAAATTCCACATGAAACCTGTCACACTACGAAATAGAAGCAGTGATGGGGAAGAATACTCTGCCTTCATACAGGTGTCTGGAAGGTATCCATGCGCAACGGAGGACCCCACCCTGTAGGATATTAAAAAAAAATTCTAGCCATGGTGTATTCCTTCCACTCTGCTTCTACGAGTCAGTGTAGCTTTAAAGTCATGACCGGAACTTTACTCTCCTGAGCACTGAGAGCTTCTGTCCATATCCTCGGCATCCTTCGTGGTCTATCTGCAACCACGGACTCAGTCATCTCACCTTCCCTCTACGCTGGGCACGGCTGATCCCAGGTGAGTCGCGTGGGTGACCTCTCTGATCTTCATTGTTTCTGTTTAGAATAGAGTTCTCACTACTTTTTCCCTATTTGATACTCACACATGTACGTACTTTGTTATTCATTTAAATTTCACATGCTGTTAATTCAAATCCTCTTTATTTAGGTTAGTCTAATGTTGTTATTGTGTTCAGTTTCTTAAAATGAACAGAGCTGCTCTCAGAGGGTCATTAGATTTTTCAGAAGGTTGTTACAAAGAGCTTAAAAAGGGCCTGATTAATAAGAAGCGCTCGGTGTTGGTAGATCGGTACCACTGCTACTGTTACTGTCACCGTTTCCATTTTTGTCCTCAGGGAACACATGGTGAATGTGCTTACATTCCCTTTTCTTTGTAGTCTCTTCCACAGTTGGTATATTTTTCCTCATCTGACAGCTCACAGTGACCAGACCCAGGTCTACGTAGGATGATACATGAGATGAGATAAATTTGCCACAGAAATGTGGCATTGAAATGTCATTCACCATTTTCTTTTTCAGCTGAAGGACTGCAATAGCCAACGGCTTGGTGGCTCCCAGCAATTTGATAGGCAAGAAATTGCGGCCATGTGTTAGAGCAAAGAGGCTTCACAAAGACAGGAAAGAGTTGAAGAATGGAATCAGATAGAGCTTTCAACCTTCTGCTGTCCTTAATGCCTTATGTCCATAATGCCCTATGGTTGCAGGAATGCTTGAGAGAAAGCAGATTGCTGTTCGAAAAATATCAGCAGACATAGAGGCAAAGGACCCAGCAGCAAGGCAAGGAGACCGATGACAAGTCACTGTAAGTTACCGAAGGAATTTCATTTTAAGAAAATAGGAAGAGAACCAGGCGAAAAACATAACAATGTACAACTTTTGTTATAAATGAGGGAAATTTTGAACATATCGATTTTTACATCTTCTATGTTATTATACCAGAGGCAGGTGGGCAACGAAAACTCTTGGTGCCAAACTGCTGATGGAATTTCTTAAGGGAAAAGAATCTTTGACCGAAGGGAGAAGATTTATTTCAAATGTGTTTATCCTTTAATATGGAGAGAAAGAAGGCAAGTGAAGTATAGAGATAAAGATGTGAACAAAATGGGGGGAGGGCTATTGAAAGGGAATAACATTTAAAGAACAAAAAGGAATGCTTACACCATTCTATGAGGTCTGACATTTTGTCAGGAACTAATCCTTAGAAACAGGACTGAAGTTTTGGCCAGCGAAAGATTAGGCTATTTCTGTGGAATATTCTGTGCTCACTATCCCAAGGAGCAAATATAGTACTTTCTACTCTGGAAAGTTGATATTTCTGTAGTATTTAACTCTTGTTCTGGGCTCTAAAATGCCCCCTTCAGGTCTTCAATTTTTGTGAGAGGACTTCCTTGCAGAAGGAAAAGCACGCTAGCACCAGACAGGTTTTTATGAAGGTGCTTCACGGTTTCTCTCATGCAGAAGGGTACCCCAAGTTACCCTCGTGTGTGTGTGTGTGTGTGTGTGTGTGTGTGTGTGGTGTGCATGCACACACACACACATGTGTTGTTGAGATCCTCTAACAAAGCCAAGGTGTACTACAGAAGAAAATTTTAACTACACAACCAGGATAGGCACACAAATGCACTTTTAATTAGGTTACCATGAACAGAAAATTAAAATCATAATGGCTCTAAAAAAGATTCATTTAGGTAAAAGCCAGCCAAGGAACCTGGAGGGTAAGGAATGCGTCCCATTTCTCCTTCTCTCCTTTCTTCCTGGGGAAGGACTCATTAATTGTCCATTACAGATTATCCCATAATCTTCTCATCAGTCATATGGAAGCTATTTGTCTGTGGAAACAATTTTGTCACGATTTCACTTAATGTAATTTCACCATCACCCTGAAGTCATTCTGTTTCCTATGTGCTCAGACAGAATTGTAGGCTTTTCAAAGTGAAGAGTATTTATTCATTAAGTGTGACATATTTGTCACTGAATATAAAGTAACCGAGCAGGAAACAACACTTTATCAATCCTACTATTGCTTGTTTTCAATGAACTAACTCCATTGAGGCTATCTTTATTATCCTACTGATTCTGTCTTTACAAATTTGACTGTCCACAATGTAGCTAAGAATTTGGAAGTATCAACTACACAAAAACACATACATGTTTTTACATTTCATGTCTATCTAGCTGTAGGCATACAACTCTTAGATGTAATTTTATTTCTGTGTGTGCATATTCAGCAAATGGAAGCATGGTTAGATGGTGGCTGGAAGGGAGGAGGGTGAAGGCACAACCGGAGGTTTGGGGTACAGAGTCGATGGTGAGAGGAAGCAGGAACAGGTGGTAACAGCAGGACAGCAGCGAGAACACGATTTTATACAGATTCAATACATCCAAAAATGTAGCCAAATAGGATCACTTCACGTCAGGTTGCAGAATCTTCCAGACCTTTCAGTCAAGGAGCATTTTACTCTATGGGCACAGCATGACCGTCAACACCAGACACTTACATTATCTTTGGTATGGTGAGCTGGAGATGTTAATAAAATGAACAATGTGTTTTAAATTATTTCAAAATTTCATAAAGGCTCGCTGAAGCTTTTGTTATTGTCAAGGCACATCCAAATGGTACCCACGATTTCTTCCCATGGCCACGTGCACTTTACCCATCTATCCTAGGAGGCTTTCTACCGAATACCTTAGTTTCATGTATCAAATTATATGTATCATATAAATGTGTGAAGGTTGCTGAAAGGGCAGTGGGACGCAAAATGCCTTGGTTTCTGATCCACTTTTTCTTTCCCAGTTATATTCAGTGACAGACACAATTCCATTTTGTTTATTCATAACTGCAGGTCACTGCATACAGGGCTCATTGAACTAGAAATTATACACTCTTGAGATCTGAAAACTAGTAAGACCCCATATGATCACTAATTCATATTTATGATTCGTTCCTAATTGGAGCTGTAGGAGAGGGTCATGGATGACAAAGAAGCCTGCTTCACTTAGCAAGACAAAGGACAGAAAATGGAGTAGTACCATTCCCTGAGTGTCACCCAGGAGAAGTGACAAGTGTGGGCAGGGGGTGCGGCCGAGCAGCACAGGCGCACCCGCACTGTGACACTGTCACACACTGTGATCGTTGGTGTAGGCTGCCGTCTTGCCAGTTTCATGGCTACAGGGACCCAAGAGCTGGTAGGCATCTGGTCTATTTTGATGGACAGGTTCTTAGTTGAGCATTGAACCTAAAGAAGCACTTTCTGGAGTTCCACACCTCACAAGGAGAAATGGAAACCTGGGGTCTGTTACCCCGACTATATAGAAGTCATGCTAGATGCTTTACCTGGACATACTCCCCTGATTTACCATTCTAATCTCCCTGTTGCCTTCTCAGGGATAACCAGCAATGAAACTCAATGAGGAGAGAATCTTTTCTCACCTGGGAGTTAATCAAGCACAGGCATGGGGTGTCTGTGTGTCTCCCTGCAGCAGTCTGTATGGGAACTTAAAACAGGTGCAGTATGTTGAAGCAGGTTTAGAATGGAAACCTCAGCTTCTAATGATGCCTAATCAGGCCTGGATCTGCCTTTCCACCCTTTATCCCTCTTTCCACCCCTGTATCCCCCCATCTGCCTACTGTTTCATTAAACTGAAGTATAATCAGTATCTATGTTTTCACTTTAATGTATGGAGAAGAAATCACATTTCCTCCACTTGGCCCTGAACTCATTAGTGAAATGGTGAAACAGTCTCAGACTTTCAGGCTTTTATGTAGGAAAGAAACATCTGGATCTGCATTCACTTAATTTTTTTGCTGAAAAAGGTAGCAATCGCTGTTGTTGCTGCTAGGGATAAGAGCCATAAGTGCTTATTAAACTCCTGTCATATTGTATGCATGGTCTCATATAACCTTCACAACACTAACATGGTATATTATTATGACCACTTTTTTTAAAGATGAGAAATGGGCTTGAAATAAAAGGAGGTCAGGTGATCTGCCCTAGCCAACTACAGTGCTTGAGGTTGAAGCCATGTAATCCCACTCCAGAGGATGTATCTTAACCACAAAATATCAGCCACAGCTCTTAAGAAATGCTGCCATCCCCCCTTAAGGTTTCAAATGGTAGCTTTTGTTTTGCTTTGGGGATGCTAAAATCTACAAACAGACAGACAAATTTCATAAGAAACAAAACAACATGAACAAAGCCAAACAGAAACTGCGGGTCAGACAGTTGGAAATATAAGGAAATAACCACACCACATACTTGCAAGATGCGATCCCCTTCTCGAATTCGGCCATCTTTGGCAGCAATGCTATTTGGATCTACCTGAAATGAAAAGAGCACAAATCTTCAACCAGGTAGACAAGATCCTCCCAAGAGCTTAAAAGTCAGAGTTTTGCATATAGTGTAAAAAACTTGGTTCAATGTTCCTATTGATTGATGACAGAGTGCATCAGGTATTTTTCTCTGTCATAAATCACTAATTATTAACCGTAAGTGGACTATTAGGGAGTTAACAAAAAACAAGATTAAGGTGGATTAGGAGTTGATTTGAAGGGCATTTTCCCCTTCAGTCTCTCCTTTTCTTCTTTCTTAGAAATGAAGTATTTGTATTTCCCTCACCTTCTTTCTTTTACCCATTTACACGTTTACTCATTCATGGCTGAGACTTAATTTTCAGACGCGATCTTTAGTTGACAGGAAATGATGTTAATACGAGCATTCACTGATGCCAGAAAATTTACTTTCTACTAAGGTGATTTTTAAATCTGGCCTTGGCAGTGTTAGAATAGCTAGTAGCTCTGCTGTAAGTCTATAAATTCAGGGGATTTCTGTCTCATGAGCATATCAATTTACAAAGAGATTTATAATCTATATTACTCAAAAAAGACAAAATCCTATCTACATATTTTATATCTCAGCATCCTTTTATATATATGGTGAAGTATATTAATGATAAATTATTTTAAAATAAATAGATCTTTGAAGTTCTATTAAGAACTTATCAACATTTTAATGGGCTAAACTTGAGTGATGACTTGTAGTTCACGGAAGTAATTCTGTCAGACTTTGTATGATGGCTTCAAACCATTTAATTAAGCTTCTTGCACCAACCAAAGTATTTCAAGTACGTCATGAAGTTGGTCCACACCATCGTGGTGTTGCACATTGCTTTCTTACTTGGGGGTGCCACCTCATAGCCAACTCCAGTAGTAATTCAAGCAAAACAGGAATTATCATTACATATAATAAAAAGAAGGACATCATTCCTTCTTAGTACCCATGCTCATTCCTGTGGTTTCTTTATCCCCTCTGCAAAGTGAAATTTCAAAGCCTACATATTTTAATGCAAATAGAGACTCACCAGAAGGAAAGGAGAGGCAATTAATCAACTGTATCTCACTTAAAAGTCATTCACAACCTGAAACCTTATCTTCTACCTTTCTATTTCTATCCATACTACAAAAGATAATGCAGCAGGTATTTCTTTGCATCCCTCACCTTAGACAGAGGGATTATCATAGATGTACATCTTGGAGAAGGGTTATAAATCAAATATCCTCTGGAGAGTTTTCCTCTGTAGGACCCAGCAGCAAATTCTTCAGTAAAGCAATAAAGAACAACATTCTACATTTACGGAGCAATGTAGTTTTCTAAGCGAATTAATTATGCGATCTCTTCCATCTTTTAAGCAATTCTATAAATAAACAATGAGGCACATACCCTCGTGCTTAGGTTCTTGTCGAGGAAGCTGAGATTCAGTATCTCAGAGGATGTTTTAATATCATGCCAAGAAAACCTGGATCAGCAATTAGTACCTAGCTTGTCTAATTTTGTATAGATTGTTCGGTAGTTAGACCTTCTAAATAAATGCTCACTGCTTCTTCTAAAATGATCTTCTAGGAGAGTTAAAAAATCACCTGTGATAATAACATTTGCTAGACAGGCTTTCAAGGTAATTAACCTCAAAGGTGTCTCACGTTCCACTCCTCCTTTCTTAACAGTGATAATGGGGTTGAGAAAAATAAATTGACCAATGTATTTCTTATCTATTCAAATTTACCCATCCCATCCTCAGTATAAAAGAGGCGATGACTGGGAATATTAACTTAAAATTATGAACCAATGCAATCCTTTCCAGGCACCAAATGGTGCAATGGAACAGACAGACCAGGGTCTGTGGACCAAAACCATTGCTCGACATTGAGACAGTGTTACTAATTTTGCCCTTTTCCTTGCTGGGATGGTACCGTGAAAGGATCCACATTAAATAGGCTGATAATAATTACATTAGTTGGGCAACACAATTCATTCTCCTAATTGAAGGTGACAAGCACGGGACACAGCCGGTTCTTCACATTCGAGCTTCCGAAGGAAGGAAGGCTTTTCTCACTGTGCGGCATTTTACTTCATCCCGCTTCTCCCGGCCCTATCCTCCTGCCTACAGCATTTCTTACCTCACTGACATAAATGCCGGTGTCCTCTTCATCATCGGTTCGATAGCAGACTGTCAGGCCCAACTTCTCTTGACTGCTAACACGACACAACTCGACCTCCTGAGAGAACAGAATGACATTATCTCAGGGAGAAACCCTACAGCAGATTGAAGAACTCATGTTGTCCTGGGTATTTTTAATAGTTACCAGTCAACATGTGAAATCTAAAAGCGTCCCAAATCATTAATATTTACCTTAATTTTTAAAAATTTACTTTGAATCAATGTCTTGTTAAATTGGTAGTTTGCTCAGGCTGGGCTCAAACTTGTGACCCTCCTGCCTCAGCCTCCCACAGTGCTGAGATTAAAAGCAATATGTATACCTGTATAATCAAGGCAACATATATTTTCATTTTGAAGTTGATAACAAAACCATACAATAATGTATAAATTTATACATCATTAACCTGGAACTTATAAAATAGTTGAGAATATCAAAGTAGGTGGTAAAATCTCCTTAATATTCATAGTTACTATGTTTGTTTTTATATTTTAATAAAATGAAATATGTTTGAATAAAAGACAGTACTAGACTGTTCATTCTTTTGAGTTATATGATAATAAGCAAGTGCTCTGCATAGGTCAGGTCAAGATTTTCCATTATTTTGTAGAAACTCTCACCCTTGGGGAAAAAAATTGGGTTCATCTAGGCTGAAGGGAAAGAGATCAACAACTATACGAGGTGGAGGAAATGATTCAAAATGCAGCAGTAAATGAACAAGAAAATACATTTACCGAAACACATGGCTCAGGGGCTTGAAATGTCAGGCCTCAGGCAATGTGTACTGAATCTATTTCCTGATTTATGGTCAGTAAAGTAACAATAAATTTCAGTGTATTTCACTTTCATATAATGAAACAGCCTGTTTTACTTTCAGAAGCAGATGATCTCAGAATAAATCACATGATTCCAAGCATTAAAACACAAATTGATCCTCTAATCATGAAGAATTTGTTACTATTGGATAGAGAATATGAGACTCTCTAGTAAATAACCAGATGAGGAAGACCAACTTATATTTAAATTGGAGGTGAAGTCTAGACCAAGTTTCTAAAACTCAGCTGTGGGAGCTGTAAATTGTCTATCTTGTGTGACACTCCTTCTTGCAAATGTGGTCACAACAGGGAGTGTCTAAATCAGGGCCTCAAGAAATGCTGGGAAGTTGCTTATTTTGGCTTTAAAATCTTTCATATATATGTATGTGTGTGTCTTTTTGAAAAACAATAGAGTCTTCCCTGTTTGAGACAAAGCAAGATAGAGAACGAAAAAAAAAAAAACATTATTAAGTAACAAGACTGCTATGGTACAAATGTTTGTGTTTCTCAAAATTAAGGCTTAAACCCTAATCCTAAGGCGACTGCATTAGGACGTGGGACGAGTCTATGGGGACTGAGTCCCCATGAATTCCATTAATGTTCTTGTTACAGAGGCCCCAGGAAGCTAGTTTAGCTTGCCTCTGCACTGTGTTAGGAGAATGCAGGGAGAAGGTGCCCTCAGTCTGGAAGTGTGCCTTCACTGCACACCTTCATCTTTCTAGTTCTAGTACAGTCCAAAGTAAGCTTCTCTGGTTTTTAAATTACGTCATGGATCACATTTTGTTATAGCTGCCACAGCAGTCCAAGATATGAAGTATTCATTTAGCTATTTAGGCACTGAAGTAGCTATCCATACTAAATAAAGAAAAATTCACTTGACCTCGGAGAAGGAGATATTTTGCAGAACATTCTGCCACATTTGAAGAAATATCTTCCCCTTAAGTTTCACATTTCAGTGAAGCCCTTGTTACTGGATAATGAGCATTTATTTTAATGATATGCTATAAACTATAGGTAAATCTTTACTGAGGGGGTGTGCTATCGTAAACTCCAGTGACCAATAATTTCACAGTGAGTAGCAAATAAAACTAAATTTAAGCCCTCTATCCTAAGACAAGTGCTGCAAATTAGTGAAATACATGGAACTCTGCAGAAGCCTGGATTTCTGCCTGCTGGGCAAAAATACTCTAAATTATTCTACAGTGGCTAAAACGGGCACTTTATATGCTGGTCAGTAGCTAAAAGTGGTGGAAAATCCCTTCACATACATGGCCAGTAGGAAACAGTGACATGATTTGGACACCAGCAGCAACATTGAACACACCAAGCAAGGTTTTTTTTAACCCTGCAAAATGGCAACAATTAACCAATTAATGCCTCCAAGGAGGAGGAATACTTGACTAGACCTGTACCATTACGAAAAAGTTACAGCAACAGAAGAGCTTCCATTAGAGCGATGGGTATGTAGTCAGTAGAGAAGCCTGTGATTCCTAAGAGGCCTATAGGAAACCTAAACACTCCATAAAGAACTGGCGCTGGGGCTTTTAAATCAAGGCAATCAGGGCCTGTATTCCAATTTGAAATCCACTGACTTTTAATATTCTGCCAAAATAGGAGGTAAAGCTCCAGTATGGTGGAAAGACATTTTGGAGGAGAGTACTCATATTGGAATATTTTCTTCATATTCTCATATACTTTGACATGAATATATGTTAAGCATATGTCAAATATTTGTGTTTGTTTAGAAGATGCCTATCATACTGGTTTGTATGTAACTTAAAAAGTCTATTAAGATGCAAAGGGCAGAATCCACCCATAGGACTTGATGTCACGGGTTGGATCTGGAATGTCCCCCAAATGCCGTGTGTTTGGAAGGTGATTCAATCGCGGGGGTTGATTCCTTGATTTCCTGTGCTGCTAAAAGGCAGGGACTGGGTGGAAGGGGTAGGTCACTGGGAGCTTGACCTTGACCTAGCCCCCACCCTTTTCTCTCACTCAGCTTCCTGTCTTGCCGTTCTGTGATAACTATTCTCCAATGAGGCCTCTGCCAAGCCTTTCCACCATTGCCAGCTGCCCGTGAATGTACTGAGGCCTTCTGAAACTGTGAGCTAAAATAAATCTTTTCTCCCTTAAGTTGTGAGTGTTGGATACTGCAGCCCAGCATCAAAAAAGTAACTAAAACACACCGTTACCAAAAATCGAGTCATTTACACAAGAAAAGAAATTAAGATCCTAATGTCAAAATAATTTTTCAATACTGTCGTGCTAAGAAACCTAAGCAAAAATGTGAAATAGGTCAGATCTCTAAGTTATCCAGCTAACTTTGTTTTCAATATCTCTCAATTTATTGAATGATTAAATGATTGATTAACTGACTGAACATGGTACTGGAGATTGAGCCCAGTGCCTTTGTATTTGGCTACATTCCCAGTCCATTTTTTATTTATGATTTTGAAAGAGGATCTTACCAAATTGCTAAATTGCCCAAGCTGGGCTTGAACTTATGAATCAGGCTATTATTTCTCTCTTTTTAAAGATAATACTGCCCAATGTCAGCAACCTGGAATTTCTGAGGCAGGCCTTATTAGAGAGGTATTTTAGGTTTGATAGTTTTCCCATCCTCTAGCAAAATCTAGTATCTGACACGAGCTTCTATTTTCTCACGAGTAGCTTCTCAGATGAAAAGATAATGGGTAAATCTGCCTTAAAAAGATCATTTAAAACCACTTAGATTGTGACCCAACAGAGATCAATTTACAGTAATTAAGGCGGAAAACACAAAGTTCCTGGTCCAATAACTGACCTTCGCAAGTGGGAGGCTTCTAGGTGCTGAGGGAGACCCAAGGGAGACTGTCTGAGCTCCCGTCACCGGGCCCAAGTGTGAACGTGAATTTCTTTATTTGGTTAAGAAGGTCTCACACACTCTGTATTTCATATTGGCTCACTGAAACACACATTTTAGAATCAAAGTTCCTTTAATTCTGCAACAAGATAGCTCAGAAGAAGCTACCTGTAGACCATTTGTTGGCGGCAAAGGTGGCTCTGCAGCCTGAGTATCTAAAAGGAACTCTCCGGCAGGGCTCATTATGTATTCCCTTCCCAGTGTACACAGTCCCTTGACTTCTGAAGAAACAGCCTCCTGGTAATAGAGCGTGTTTTCCCTAACAACTTTCATTCCCTTTCACTGTCACTAGAAAGCTGTTTGATGAAAAAACATAAAAGTGAAATGCTACCTCGGTATATTTCCTCCTCGGAGACACACAGGCATATACAAATCAAAGCCAAGCCTGCATGGATGGCAGAGTTACCCACCTATGAGTCACTGCTTACTACACTGTAGAGGCCACATTTATTAGGACTTACATGTACTTCCAGATGCTAGGTTCTGGGAAAGTGTATAAAGTTGTCTTGAAACAAAATCAAAGTGAGGTTTATAATTCTGAGAGAAATTGATTATATGTAGATTGAGGATGGAATAAAAGGTTGTAGTTAGAACAGCTTTCTGTGAAACATTTTTCTAATCACTGATGGACAAAAAATGGGATTGCACCCATTTTTATTAGAATGTAAAAATAGGTTTTTAAAACAGTGTCATCTCACCTCAGATAGAATGGCTGGCACTGAGAAGCAGAAAGTAACACATGTTAACAGGCGTGTGGAGGCAATGAACTCTCTGGCACTCCTGGGAATGTAAATGAGCAGAGCCATATGGAAAACAGTATGAAAATGTCTGAAAATACAGAAGTAAAACTACTACCTGACACGGCCACCCATGGTTAGGTAGGTTTCTATAGGAAAGAAAACCAGGATGTCCAAGAAGCACCTATACACCTGTGTTTATTGCAGCACTATCAACAACAGCCAAGTTATAAAATCAATCTGGATGTCCACATGAATGGATAAAGAAAATGGGGTATAAATATACAATGTAATGTACTATTCAACCATAAAGTTGCAATGCTCTCATTTGGAGCAGCACTGATGGAACTGGAGGCCCTGTGTACAATGATGCAAATCCGACTCAGGGAGATAAATAGAGCATGTTTACACTTCCAAAATGTAGATGACGTGGAAGCCGAATAGAATGGTGGTTGTACGAGCCTGGGGAGGAGGGGAGGGTAGTTACCAGATATGGCAGGTAGCTAAAAGTGGGAGGAACGACTTCCAATTTTCTATCACAGAGTAGGTGGACTACATAGGCAAGTCAACAATTGGCTGAATTCTTCAACACAGCTAGTAGAAAGGATTTTTGAAACTTTCTGAGACAAATGACAAATGGCCAAGCTGATGGACATGCCAGTTAATCTTCCATTACATGTCAGACATGTGTCCTGAAATATGATGCTGCACACCAAACATATGTATAATTACTAGAAGTCAAAGAAGTCAATTAAAAGTAAACATGTTTACTTTAAAAGAACAGGACATTTATTTAAATGGGATTTTTGCACAAATTGTTTACTCCAGCACTCTGCAATGTTTTTTTCTTTTTCTTATGACTGAATTTGGGGGAGGAACAAAGAACTTACAAAAACTCCCCAAACTCTGAAAAACAAAAACCAAATGAACTTCTGCTTTCTAGATAGAATTCTTTTGACAGGAAGAAATAAGGCTTGAAGCTGCCTGCAGTTGTGAATCAACCTTCCTGCCTGCCTATCACCTATCAATCACCATAACCTGTCTACCTACAGTACCGGGGACTGAACCCAGGACCTTCACATACAGCTACATGCTCAGACCATTTTTATTTTTTATTTTGAGACTGGGTCTCCCTAAGTCATTATTTTGCCCAGCCTGGGCCCAGATTTGTGATCCTCCTGTCTCAGGTTCCCAGAATGCTGGAATTATAAACCTATACCACCAAGCTCTGTTTGAAATGGCTTTTTAAAAAACACATTTCCTCCTAAACTCTGAAGAATGTAAGGCACTTGCCATCATTTTTCCCCCTCTAATAGAGAAAATTCAGAAGTACTTGGTACTGCTGAAGTCTAAAGAATAACCAGAGCTAGATAAGATGGTCACTTACAACAGGTAACATTTGGAAGAGTGGGTGTCCTGCATTCTGCATTCTTAGCTTTATTTTTACCTGTTTTTTTTTATTAATTAAGCAACACATTCACTCACCATCTGTCACTGTCTTATATTTTGTAAAGCTGATTAGAAACTACTGAAATACCATGATTAATTGTTCCAAAGGAACAATTATTTAAGCAAAATCAAGAGGAAACATGAAACTTCATCCCCTATATTGAAAGCTAGCTCACATAGTTTAATATTTCAATACTATTCCAACGTCATTATTTCCCAGATAATGGAAACCAGGTATACCAGGAATACCTAAATCCATAGAACATCAACAATACCCCATCTCAGACATTACTTATAACAAGTTGCAAGAACATTAACTAAATCATATTTCTGTAGAGCTGTAAGGGTAAATCTCTATTGGCCTTACACCTTATGATGACACCGCCCCTTTATAAAAACAGAAGGGAAGCTGTGGGACCCTGACTAGGCCTGGGATGATTATAGGTAGAAGGCAGCTCATACCTGGATAATCTCATCTCTTGAGACCAGCAGGAGTGGAACCATTCCTCTCATCCCAGGCCCAGGATGGCAGCAGCTCAGGTTTCATCTTACCCAAATTTCTAATTTTCCTCTGCTTCCAGAACCTTACCAGAAATCACGTGGTTAGGTTTCAAAAGATCCGCCCTGAAAATTAGGTGACTTTCAGACCCCCAAATTCCTCCAATCAGTAAATGACCCTGGCCATATTAGCCTGGCTGACCCTCCTCCCTTCAAACTGCTTATAAACCTGGCCTTCACCTGCGACCAATGGCGGCCAGGGACCCTGGAGACCCTGACAAATCTCATGTCTGTCCATCCTCAACTCCCCCTCCTTTTTCAGCACTGCTCCAGTGTAGCAGTGGCTTTTCAGTCTCCATTTTCTCTTAAAATACAGATGGTTTCGAACGCCCAAGTTCTTCTTCATAGAATCATAGAGTGTGCATTCTTTTGGAAATAAATACAGGTTGGCAGCTTCTCATTGTGGGATGAGGAAGTGTTTCTTAAATGACTCATTTTGAGTTGGTTTCATATGCAATAAAGAAAAATTTATTTCACCAATTACATTAATAACCAGGGAGGCAATGGATTTGTGGTGCTGTTGACCAAGAGCTGATATTATAAATTCTGGATCAGACATAAACCCGAGTAATGTAAAGTGAAGATAAGTGAGAAGGGGTCTATAAATATTGTAGCATTACTTCAGACAAGCATGGAACCAGGCCAGCTACATGGTACCTGCCTGGTACCAACCTTATCTACACAGGGTGCCCTGGTCTGCTCTGCTCCTGTGCCCTTTGAAGAAATTGCACTTACTTTTAGGTACGAATGTGATTTACCTTTGTAAGAATCCAGAAACTAAAACTTCTTTACATCTGACTCTTGAGTTTTTGGTGGACATTCATTAGCTCTCTAATGACACTGCTGACTATCCACATTCATCAGTGATGAGATTTTTGTGACTCACATGTTAGTTCTTAGGTGATCTCTGTGAAAATTGTTTAATGTGCCATAAGCAATATGTAGAAAAGAATGCTCATAATGTGTCATTTCTGAAGTTGCTCTAAAATAGCAATTTGAAGCTCTTCACTCTCTAAAAAGCACAGATGCTCTTGTATTCCCCCTCCACCTTCTTTATTGTCTCTAGGCCTTGAATCTATTGACCCTGTCACCATTCACGGTGAATGATTCCCTCACGGCCTCACTTTTTTCTTTATACTGCTTTGAGTCTTTGGTTATGCATAATGAACTTTTATAAAAATTCACAACTCGCTTGTTTTCGTCTTCTACCGTATCACACAGAAAAAGGCCAATTGCAGCTAGCCTAGATATTTTCTCCCTTGTAATCCCATCTAGCAACTGCACCGTTCTGGAGGACAACACACACAAAGCTGATGACACTGACGGGTTTCCCATCAAGATACTGATTCCACGGAACTCCAGGAGGCAGCCAATGCTGCTTGATAACCACACTAGACTTTGTCATATGGGCTTCCTATTTTCTTAAAAGCAAGAATGCCACTTCTTATTCTGGAATTTACAAGAGGAAGTACCTATTCCTACTTGACAAGCTCAACCTCCTGATTTATTAGACTATTGGATTATGTTATCATTATTATTGTTATTATTATTATTAAGTGGGTAGTTAAGACCTCAACTTTCCATACTCAGATTGGCTACTTAATATCTCTTCTTCCTGCAACTCTGCCATGGGGCCTTCTTTCTCCTTGGGTTTAGCCAGTTCCCCTCTTCTACAGTTCAAGGACAAAAGAAGGAGCTATGGGATATGTCTTCTCTCAGTCAGTGTACATGGATCTTTTACCCCCTACATTGTTTTTCTAATTAAAGTAAATGTCTCATTAGGTTACTTTGTTATATCATCGGTTTTTCTTAACACACACATGCACACAAAGGACATACATACAGAGGACCCTTTATAAAGGACATAGATTAACCAGGTTAGTAGTTCAGAAAGATGAAATCAGCAGTACAATACTGAGGGATCTGAAGGGTTTAAGAGACAAGAAAATAAGTCAGGAATGTCACTGATTCATGTGAAAGAAGAATTCGAATCCATGCAGTCATTCCAGTCCTTAATACAATTGCTATTACTTCTACTTTACGGATTAAAACGTGAGGCCTAAAGAAGTAAGAGATTTGCACAAAGTCACAGAGTGAGTCCTTGGTGGGGCTGGGATTCAGTCCCAGGCCGAATTTACAACACCTGCCTTATCTGGTTCATATACTGGTTTATTCATGCCTCAGATACCAGTTTAAATGCTACCGCCTATTCTATCACGCTTTCTGAAGTAGGGCTCCCACAATTCTCTATCAATCTTTCACTACTATTTGACAATTTCTTGGCAATTATGACGATTTATTTTTCTTTCTTTTTTAATTAGCAAATTTGGATGCCTATTGAATTGTTTATATTTTGACTATTTCCTTTACTATAATATAAGTAGGTACTAGGTTGGTATAATACTGTATACTCTAAGACTTACATGTGAAGCAAATTTGATTCTCTGCAGACAGTTTCTTATCACATTCTTTGTATTTCTAGTACTAGCACATAGCTGGGAGTCTAAGAAAACACCTACATGCATTTGTTATATGAATTAACGGCCACATTAATGTTGAATGTAGGGTCTATTTGTTTTTGCTATATTTGCCTTGCTGTATTGCTGTATTATTTTATTAGATTAGGTAAAATTCATTCAGAAAGTAGTGCAAACAATAAAAGCAATGTAGTCACATAATCTTCCAAGGAGAAAAGTAACTAATTGATGAACTGTAAAGTAAAACAAAATTGTCCAGACATCGCATGCTTTAAGCGCTGCTGTAGAGGATTCAGTTTTCACTTATTCATTTCTCTCATGTAAAATTTTTTGAATGTCTTGTTTGTGCTCACTTTCAACTTTGGAAACTGCTTATGTTCCAAGCATTGTGCTTACTAAATATCTTACAAATAATGTCTCATTTAACTTTATACAAATCTAGTGGAGTGTAATAGTTGTTTCTGGCTCACTTCTACTTCTCCTTCTCCTTCTCCTCCTCCTCCTCCTCCTCCTCCTCCTTCTTCTTCTTCTTCTTCTTCTTCTTCTTCTTCTTCTTCTTCTTCTTCTTCTCCCTCTTTTGGAAACATCTTTTTGTGATTTGGGTAAAAAAATGATCCCCTAAATTCTCCCATTTTCAGAGGTGGAACTTTGGAGCCAGACTGGATAATGGCAACATTACACTCATCACGGAGTTCATCTTGTGAGAATCTTGTACCTGGAGATGCTGTTACATGCTGGGGCCTCGGCAGGAGGGTGGGGAAGAGGTGAGTCACTGGGTCACAACTTTGGAGGGTAAGTCTTCTGCCTTCCTTCCTTTCACTCCCTGACTCCTGGTGGCCACGAGATGAGCTGCCGCCCTTGAATGTGCCCTTACATCATGATATGTCTGCACAAGAACCAGCCAACATAGACTAATTCCTCTGAAAACCATGATCCAAAATAAACCTCTCTTCCACTAAGTTGTAGGTGATAGGTGTTTCGTTTCAGTGACAGGAATGTGACTAGTACAGAGAATTGGTACCGGAAGTGGGGTCACTGATGTGACTCTGACTATATAGTTTAGAAGCCTTTAGAATTCGTTTGGAGGAGGAGCTTGGAAACTTTTAGAGATATGGGCTAGAGAAGCCCCAGAATGTCACAAACAGAGCTTGATGAATGAGTTTAGGCAAATCTCAGAGGAATAGAATGCCAGCAGGAATGTAGACAGTAAACGTCAGACTCATCAGACTCGGGAGGTTTCAGCTGGAACAAGGACTCATTAGCAATTGAACTAGAGGCCACATGTGCTCCACTATGGAAGAAACTCTGTCTATATTATGTCCATGTCTTGAGACTTTGTAAGAGACTGAGTTGGATGCAGGTGGGCTAATTAACCTGGCAGATGAAATTCAAAGGTACTGGGTGTTTTGTTCAGCAAGTGAGACCCTGAATTTCTTCTGCAAAATTATGCCTCTTTTTCAAGTCTATGTGTTTGTTTGAAATTGATTCAGTTTCTCACAATGCACAGTAGAAATTAAACAATGAGTGCCTTTTGTTTCCTTAACTACAGCTGTTGTTTCAAGAATGGGTATTTGATCCAACTGAAGCTCACCAAAATCAGGATTAATACTTACTAATTAAAATTATTGGGAAAAAAGCCACTTGTCTTTCTTCTTGTACTTAAACTTGCAGATATGTAGAAGACAAGTAGCTCAAAGCTTAACCGTGCTGCAGTATATAAGCTTGAAGATGCATTACAGAAAAGATGAAAGTCCAAACATGAAGGATGGAAAGACCCAGAAGTCCTATCTGAGGCCAGCCCCTGATCAAGTTCTAGTAATAGCAAACCTTTGGGATTTTCAGGTAGCAGAGCCAAGAAACTCCTTCTTTCAATCCAACAGGTACTAGAAAATGAACCCAAAACTTGACCTGAGCTATAGTCCAGCCCCAGTCCTGTGTTTTCTTTTTATTTTGATACAGGGTCTCCTTCAATTGCCAGGTTGGGCTTAAACCTGTCATCCTGCTGCCTCTGTCTCCTGGAACCCTGGGATTATGCCACATCCAGCTATTCATTTATTTTGAATCTTCTGTTTCTAATCAGAGTCCTAATTACAAGCCTTTTAACTGAGTTCCTCAGTCAGTGCATCCTTCATAATTGCATCTTCGGGCTCATTGTCCAGACAGAGGCACAGACACCCGAAGAATTCACTCTAGGGCAGTACACAACCTGGTAAAAGACGAAGGAGCTGCAGGGGAAGGCTCCAAAGAGCAGTGATGATTCAGTGAAGGGGAGAGGCTCCCTGGAGGGTAGCACTGGAGTCGGGGCTGAAGTATTAAGCAATGATGTGGAGAGGGTTAGCAGCAGTTTTTAAAAGTTCTCATAACCAAAGCCTGAGCAGAAAACCACAGACTACTACAAAAATGTGACTGTTCAAAGACAACGGGACTTATTTTTCTGGTGTTCGACTCAAAGAGAAATGCCAATTTCTTCTATCTTACCTTTCTCATCAATTAAACTTCCTAGAACTATTTGACAGTAATCTTAGATGTAGCCTAACCCAGCCCCCTATGTTTTATAAACGACAGTAACGCATACATGTTGAGCTGGTAGTTTCCTGACATACCTAGGAGCACAAACCAAGCCACCCAGGGTGATCATTCAGTTTCTCTGTTTAACTGCTCCTTTTGCTGGCTCTTCTGTTATTCTTTAATTAAACAATTTTCACCTGGGGGGACAAGGACATTTGAAAAGGACAGGGCGACCGTTTGTCTCTGATTTGATGGTGACCAGGAATGAGTGTGTTGGCAGTGGCAGAAGCACTGAACAAACTGAGCTCAGGGCACCGAACTGTAATCTCAGCACCCTGGGAGGACGAGGCAGAGAATTAGAAACTTGAGCCCAGCCCAGGCAAATGACTTAGCAAGACCTTGTTTCAAAATCCAAAATAAAAATGAGCTGGGATATAGCTCAGTGTGAAGGGTTGGCGCTCCATCCCCAGAACCCCCTCCCCTCACCCGCCTCACAACACAGACTAGAATCACTGAACCGAAGCAGAGGTGCTGAAGGAAGCCTGTTACATAAGTGAAAAGGAGCGGGTAGGGCCAAGGTTGGAAACCCAGTGTTGGCCGTGCGTCAACTGGGTTCTGCTGACAAATGCAGAATTCTTAGGCCAGCAAGGCTTGAATCGAGCCTTCTTCGTCTTCTTTCCATCTTTTGCCTCTACAGCAAATCTGAAAAGAAGGAAGAGTTCACCCCACTTTTATACCAAAGTCCTGTCCATTCTGAGGGGACACAGACCCCTATTGTCACGGCAATAACGCTGCTTTTCACCTGGCCCTGCTCTCTTTATTGAAGCTCCGCTCTCCACATTTGTAAGCTGTCTTTTCTTTGAATTACTGAAAATGGCTTTTTTCAGAAGAAAGTCTTAGCAATGTTTCTTTGATATTAGCCGTGTGCTTTCTGCGGAGAAAACATTTGAAAAGGACGGGGCAACCCTTTGTTAGCTCCCTTGTCTGATCTGATGATTGTGTGCTTGCTTAGATTCCTGGTCTTGCTTCTGTGCTGGCCTTGTTCTCAGTAAAGGGGACAAACTGACGAGTCCCCCTCTCCAGTCAGGGGTGCTATCTTACAGTTAAACAAAAAAGCAAACAAACAAACAAAAATAAAAACAAAAAACAGAAAACAAACAACAGAAAAACCCTCAAAGCCCTTTGGAGAGATACAGATTCACTTGAGAAAGACAAAGCATCCGCTATCTAAAAAGACTGCAGAAAGGCTCTCCGGCTACTCTCGGGGTGGGGGCAGAGTGCCCAGTGAGCACCGTGGAGGAAGAGAAGTAAAACCTGAGCACTCGCAGGAAGACTCCCTGGGGGATGGAGCAAACTGGGAGAGAAATACCTTATCAACTCATCGACTTTGGGTGACCAGCCCGGGACTAAGCATTGTCCTTGCTTCACCCAGTGGGAAGCCATGTGCCGATGACCAACAGTAGGAAGCTGTGCTAAATATTTGACTCAGAAGTTGAAACATGACTCACCCCTTGAGAGGCAAAACAGATGTGTAAGGACAAAGAGATAAAGAAGGCAAAACTGAGTTTTGGGCTGCAGCCTAAGATAAACCTGACACGGAGTACAGGCAGCTTAGCTGGGAGGGAAAGTCTGATCCAGGCTGTGTGGTCTAACAGACGGTGGATTTACTTTTCACATGGGCTAAAAAGTTAATGAGACAAAAGAATCTGGAAAATGTTTTTTAAAAAGTCTACTTCTTGAACTTGGATAGAGGTGCTAATCTAAATAGATCGTGTATGACTCCATTTGGGATGCTTCATGTTGGACTTATATACTGATAAGCAATAAAAATTACTCAGAATGTGGCATAAGTTCATTCTTTTCATCATAGGTCTGTCAGATTAACTACAAAAGTTATACAGATACTCAAAGATTTCATACCGTAGACATTACATAGAATAAATCTGTTCCTGGAAGTGGATCAAACAAAGAAATCTTTTCCTATCGTTACATATTTATATTCAGTGCTTAGACATTAGTTGAGAATACAGTCAAATGGTGCCTTAGTGGTTCTTTATAACTCTGAAAGTCTAAATTATACTTTATTCTAAAGTCTAACACTGGAAAAATTAAGCCACAAAATTGTTAGAAGACATTTGGTGAGTCTCATTTTCAAATTAAAACCACCGTGTATAATAACAACACATTTCCTTATTAAAAATGTTGGTTAATCATAGGTCATAGGTTGACCCTGAATTTAGGCATAATTTCTTAATTGACTGGTTCTACATTGTGCTACTGACCATGATCCCTATGTGTTCAAGGAACTCATCAGAGAGCCAATGTCATAGATGTTTCCTTTTCTGTTTCTTTTCGTTTTTTGAAGTTGGTTCTCGTTACTATTTAATGCCAGTCTATAATGATACAATAACTGTATTGTGGCTTTATTGTCCTGGCAATAAAATTCTAATAACATGCATTAAAACCAATTAGTGGACCTGAACATCTCCTGATCTGATGAATGAGAAAAAGAGGCTGTACGTTTATCTAGTTCAGATATTATACAAGGAACTGCAGACTGGAAGACGCCTGGGTCTATGTTGACACAACAGAAATTTGTCAATCCTCAGAGCTTCCCTTTGTTTGAAAAGCATACAGGAACTGTTCCAGCATGTATTACCGAGGAAACATAAAAGAGAGATTAACAAAGAAACGGAATAGGAAATAAATAAACCTGTTGACAAGAGATACCCTATTTCTATCAGCTGATTACTGGAGCAGGAAATGCAAGCTTTTCTAATCAGAAACTGGGCAATTTTTTTTCTTTTCTCTTAGCTATTTTATTCTGTGGGTAGAGGGAACATTTTTCTTGGTCATCGGGATAGGAAAAGTACAAGACTGAAAGCAATGGGGATCTTATAAATGCAATAATAACTCCTTTCCAGTTTTTTCCTTATTTGATGAATTGCTTTCTTAACATAACTGAATATGCACAGACATTTCTGACCTAAGGAAATTAAACCTAAAAAAGACACATTCCAAAGTATAAGAGGTCATAAAACGTTAATATAATTCGTATTTTTCCCCTTTCTCCAAAAATCTCCACAAATTTAGCAAATTTTGGGGCAAAACGTGTATATTTGAAATAGACACTCTTAGAAGAAAGTTTATTTTTGGGAGTTATGTACATCCATAAATATTATGGAGGAGGTCTGATAAAATGTGCACACTTTATTTACAGCAAAATTTTATACGCATATTTTCTAAGTATGATGGTTACTATTTCCCTGTATCCACAGGACTCATGACCAACAGCACACTGTACTGCTTAATGCTGAAATTATACGGCCATTCAGTTTTAAAAACGTAAAGTAAGAGTGGATGCTAGTGAGCTGGTAAATTTTCTTAGGTATGTATTCACATTTATATACATTAATTAATTTTTACTCCAAAATGTGTAACATTTCCAGATACTAGTGCTCAGTTATAATTAAAATTTTTATTTTATTAAGATATTTTCATGGTTATTTGCCAATTTTATGAACCAACTTTTTTGAGGGCTTTTGGAGAACAGGCATGTTATATTTTTTAATAAAATTATCCGATCATTTTGTTCATTTGAAAATTAATTGCAGTCACCCTATGTATTTCAACACAATAGTCTGAACTGAGTTACCAAAGTCAATTAGTGAGGAGTGCATCAGTGTCTGTTCATTGCTATGATTACGCTGTGTTCTGGGGAGGAGCCCAGGGCCTTCCATACCCACAGCAAGCACTCGGCCATGGCGCTGTACCCACATGCCACCATATAATTTATAAAGCAGCAAAATTACGTATCCTCAGTGTCTTCACTATGGGAATTCTTACGTACACAAGTCAATATCTAAGGAGTAGATATAATGGTTCTAAGGAACAATCACGAAAAGAAAAGAATTATGATAAAACACTAATAAAATAGTAACAATTTATATAACACATGATGGCATTTTAAAAGTCTGATAATTCCTGCACTTTTCCTTATTTGGTGAATTAGTTTAGACAACATTCTAAGGATTTGCCAACTCCTTATAAATTTCTAGAAAGCAACATGAATAATTCGCCCCAGTACTGCTGTTACAACTACTTTCTTTTTACACATTCTTGGATTGCCAACATTTTTGCTGTGAACAGAAAAATAGAAGCAGAATAAAATTATTAATTTAAAATACAACCATTAGTCATTTACCATTAGAAAGGTAAGTAATGGCTGTTATAAACATCACGGAGGCCTGCAGAAGTCTATATATTTTGCTCTGCCTGATCATCTTGTTGGCTGGCAAGCACTGATTAAAAAAATCAGAAAAAATGTAGATTGATTCAGCAGGGTGAGAAGAAATCAAGCTAACATCAAACTACTACTGTGTGTCAGAAGTTCAAATAGTATTCTTGGCATGTCTCTGGAGCCCAGGAGAAGTGGAGAAGCTGCATACTAGCATTCGATCTTTGAAAAATATGTGGTAGAGATTTTAAAACCTTGCCTTAAAAAGAATAAAGGAAAGGCACTGCATGCTTCATTTGAAAGTCTGCAATTTCAAAATGTTACACAGTTAAAAAAGACTAAAAGGCTATTTCATCTTCTTCTAAAAGAGACGTGTGCTCTATATTTCAGCTGTTTTTATGCGGGAAGCGCAGCCAAGCTTCCGAACTACAGCATGCCAACACCTGAAGCATGTTGGGCTAGGTGCAGATCCAGGGCTCCACATGAGCCCATGCACGGAACTTGTCGACTCTCCATGAACCTCGTCTTCTTCTCAGCCTAGCTAGAGACCGACCACTTTACCAGACAGCCACGTTTAAGTCTTCACAGTTATTTTTAGTTCTCCAACTTCGGTTGCTTGAAGATAGTCGCTCATTGCCTACAAAATGATTCTCTTCCTAATACTCCCTCCCTCCGTAATTGCTGTAGTTCAAGCCTCCTGAAGATCTTCTCCCACTGTTCTACCCTCTGGGTTCCATCTGGAGCATCGCTGCCTGATTAATCTCCTTCATATAGGTCCTTAGCCAAACACCTCTTTCCATGCTGACAAGCACTAAGTGCTTCCCACTGACGCTGAAGTAAGTCCGGATGCCTCTGAAAGACGCTGCAGACCCTCTCATCTCACTCCAAACATTTCCCCAACATCTTCTAGTATTCCACAATGGAGTGTTAGTACCCAATACTGGAAATGAACGCCTGACACACAACTGAAATAAAAAGCTCATGTTGGCTCATGATTTCAGAGACTTAGTCCATGCTTGTCTGGCTCCAAGGCAGAGGTATCATGGCAGAAGGGCACGGTGGAAGACAGCTGTGCAAAATCTCCGAGAGCCAGGTGCCACAGAGAGCAAGGATGGGCCAGAGAGAAAGGAAGGAGCTGGGAAGAAGACAGACCCTTCAAAAGCACAGCCTTGTATTGTACATCCTGCAGCCAGGCCCCGCCTCCTCACAGAACAATCAGCCAATAAGAAATCAATGGATAAATACATTAATGAGTCCAGTGCCCCAAAACCTAACCACCTCCCAAAAACCCTAGTTTTGAACATTGAGCCTTCTGGGGGAGAGGCATTTTTAATCCAAACCATAAGAGAACCATTTCTCAAAGCTGACATATTCTCTTCCTACACACACACACACACACACACACACACACACACACACACACACACGCCCACACACGCACGTCTATTCATCTGTTATTCTAATTCAAATTCTACCTATGATTTAAGATCTAGTGAATTATGAACTTCCAAAGGGTGGAGAAAATGCACACAGTTGTATCAGAGAGCATTGCAGGACTTTGCTGGTGATAAGTGCCCAGTGGCCTATTTGCCAAATAGAGGTACGCATTTCAGCTACACCTTTCCCAAAGCAGTGAGCATCTGGAAGTGCTCGTCAACCTTGAAGATGCACAGAGATCTCTGTTACTTTATCTCAGCACGCATCACCCTTGAAC
Source organism: Ctenodactylus gundi (assembly GCA_004027205.1). Classification (NCBI taxonomy): domain Eukaryota; kingdom Metazoa; phylum Chordata; class Mammalia; order Rodentia; family Ctenodactylidae; genus Ctenodactylus; species Ctenodactylus gundi. The sequence goes on along the minus strand of PVKB01000753.1, from coordinate 248,591 downwards.
TTACACGGTTCTTACTGAAGACAAAGACATTTATGCCTTCTGAGTCTATAATGTTGTCACATTTGGGTGCACATGTGCAGAAGGCCGGTATGAGTGGCCTTCTACAGCCTTTTTATAAAAAGTCTTTGGAGCCCTCCTCTGAAAAAGAACATTGAGACAGAAATTCCATATTTGCCAACATGTGACAAGCCCTCCTACTAAAGGCAGCTGAGGATGCTGATTATTTCTTCTTCTTTTGGTTAAACATATGATTGTGATGATGAAACAATAGCAAATATTCAGAAACAAGCACAAACGAATGAAGGGGAGAATTTGAAGAATGACCAGAAAATATATATTTAAAAAATTTAAAAACAGATATTAAGTTTTAGAGCAGCTTAGGGTTCACAGAAAAATTAAGAATAAAGTACAGATTTTTTGGGGGGTGTGACAAACTGGGGTTTTAATCTAGAACCATCACATTGAGCTGCATGTTCAGTTCACTGTTTCTTTTCTGTTTTGATTTTGAAACAGGATCTTGCTAAGTCACTAAGTTGCCCAAGTTGGGCTCAAACTGCCTCAGCCTCCCAGAGTGATGAGATTATAAACCCGTACCACCAGATCCACCAGAGATTTTTTAATATATATATATATATATATATATATATATATATATATATATATATAAGGTATAACCAAAAATACAGTAAATATGTACATCTTAAAAGTTGATTAAGGGCACATTGCCACTAGCCCCCTTGAGCACTCCTAATTTCAAGCACACCTATCCAATCATTCTTAGCACTTCCTTCCAGGTCTGGTAGCCCTGTCATGAGCGTCTTTAGGTGTGCTGTCCTAGCTGCCTTGATGTCTTAAGTTAATTCAACAGTTTTACCTTTTATGATCAGTTTTACTTTGGGGAAGAGCCAGAAATTACACTGTGCTGGTGCAGTGCATAAGGTGGGTGAGGAGAGTTTTTAGAAACCTGCCTTTCTATTGGATGGCATCAGCCAATAGGATTCACTGTATGTTTACTAATACCTCACAAAGACCGTCAGAACAGAGGATATCCGGAAGGGCTTCAGAAGGTAGTGAGGATGATGGAATAAATGTGTGTGAAAAGCATGTTGAAGATTAATGATAATATATCTGCTACAATAATATATATATATATATATATATATATATATATATATATATATATCAAACACTTTCCTTTCAGTTACGTCTCATTCCACAGCTCTTCGCCCACAAATGCATAGTCGCCATTGCCAACATCTCATACCACAGTATTTACTATTAATGAACTGATGAAGACTTTACATTCAGGTTCATCCATAAAACATATTACGGGCTTAAACCACGATGCATACTGATGTGCAAGGCATTGTAGCAGTATTCAGAGTACTTCTACTACCCTAAAATATTCCGGGATTTGCCCATTTATCCCTCCTTCCCATTTAACCTCTGAAAACCATTGATCTTCTTGCTATTTCAATAGTTTTTATTTTTTCTTTTATTAACATGTATTTGTGATATATAGTAGCAATCGGCTTGAAAAATTGGTACTTTTACATAGCGGATGTTGATCTCCTTTCCTTCCCTTTTTCCTTCCCGCTCTGCCCACATCCCTGTCCCCCTCCATCTTCTTACTTTCATCCACCTCTTACTTTGATCTTACACTTTCTATGGTTTGGTATTTTTGTATTAGAGAAGCTGTGCTATAGTCAGCCATCTATTTGATTTATTTCACTAAGCATATTGGTCTCAAGGTGCACCGATTTCCTACAAATAATTCATATTAATTTTTCTTTATGGCAAAGTGGTACTCCATTGGGTATATATATATCCCACATCTTCTTTACCTACTGATCTGTCGGTGGATGTATAGGCAGCTTCCTTGATTTAGCTAGCGATATTGTAAGCTGTGCTGGAATAAACATAGGTCCACACATATCGCTGTTGGATGATGACTTTAACGGTTGTGGGAAGATAGAAGAAGTAGAGTTGGGTCCAATGGGATATCTATTGGTATTTTCAGGTTTTTTTTTTTTTTTTTGAGTAAGAATCTTCCCTACTGCTTTCTATAGTGATAGTACCAGTTTACACTTTTACCAACAATGGAGGAGGGCTGCTTTCCCCCCAAAACTTCACCACCATTTGTTGTTTGACTTCTTGATATCAGACATTCTTACTAAAATTAAATGAAACATCAGTGTTGTTTTGATTTACATTTTTCTAAGGGCTAAAGATGTTAAGCATTTTTAAAATTTATTGGCCACTCAGACTACTACCTTTGAGAACCGTCTATTCATTTCAGTTGCCTGTTTTTTGATTGGGTCTGCTATTTTCTTTAATTTTTTTAGTTCTCTGTATATTCCAGATAGAATTGCTCTTTCTGAGGAGTAACTAGCAAATGTAGCCCCTTTCCACAGGCTCTCTCTTCTTTCTGCTAATCGTTTCTTCTGCTGTGCAGAGATTGAATTTGATATAAGGCCATTTATTCATTCTTGGTGTGTGACCATTAGGAAAGACTGTGTCAACTTGTTGAGATTACTTGAGGGCCAGAAAGAGTGGGGAGGGGAAGGGAACCCACCCTGGGTGTAGGCAGCCTAACTGGCAGCTTGAACTGGGTGAAGGAAGTAAGAAGAAACATTGCTGCAACCTCTTGATCCGGGTAGGGGGAAGGCTCTGGCCTTGCCTGGTGTGTTGAGACGCCAACTTGCTCCTGTCTTAGTTTCACTGATCTCCACCCTAGATTCGACTTAGTCTCTGGTCTTTGCTTACTTTTTGGACAAGGATCCCCACCAGGACAGGACTGCATTTGGATTGGTGTTCCTCTAGCACGAGTTTGAGCACCTCCCGGACCCTCCAGATCTCCCATGTGCATGCAGCCAATTTGGACTGTGTCCTTGGTCTTGTAAGTTCGCCAAATAAATTCCCTTTATCTCTGCAAATTCTTTTCACTTGGCCTCTCTTAGAACCCTAGAACACATGTTGTTATGTGCATATGGCGTTTTGTTGATAAAGTTTTACCTACACTATGTCTTCAAGAAGTTGCCCAATAAGTTCAGTGTTTCCATTTTATTATCTAGTTCTCTGATACATTTTGGTTTTATTTTGGGTCTAGGCTCATTATTCTGTAGGTGGGTAATCAGTTTTCTCAGCACCGTTTGCTAAAGAGGCTACTTGTTTTTTCAGGATATCAGCCCTTTTTGGTCCCTTTATGGAAGATCAGGAGGCTAAAGATTCCTAGGGTTGTCTTTGTGTCTTAGTTTCTTTTTTGCTGCTGTAGCTCAATACCCAATATTCACAAATTGGGGGAGGAAGAGTTAATCTTAGCTCACGGTTTCAGAAGGTCACAGTCCATTCATGGGTGACCAGCAACATTGGGAGCACATGGCAGAGATGGAGGTAGAAGCAGCAACTCCAGGCAATGCACACAGGAAGCCAGGTCCCAGAGGAAGGGAGAAAGTTACATAGATTATCCTTCCAGGTCTTGTCCCAGTGACCCGCCTCTTCTGTGTTCAGCCTCAGTGTTTTGCCCCTTCTAGATTTAAGCTCCTAATCTGCCATGTGACTGCCATCTTTAATCTGCTATACGTCTGAAATCTAACCCACATGCCTGTAATCTGCCACATTCCTGTCTTCCACCACACACCTATAATCCACCACATGCCCATTATCCATCCCTACATCCCTGTTAGGCCCCAATCTCCTAACAGTGCATGCTTCCATAGATAATCCATAACTTCCAAATACATTAGGTTTCTAGGGGACATTCCAGATCCAAACCGCAGTATTCTGTATCCTCAATACTGTTCCTTTGATCCATGTGTCTGTTTTTGTCCCAACACCATGTGGTTCCTATCATTGTTGCTTTGTAATATAGCTCAATACTCAGTATTGTGATGCCTCCTGCTTTTTCTTTGTTGCTTATGATTTTTTTTTTTTTTTTTTTTTACTATTCTGGATCTCTTCTGGTTCCATATAAATTTTAGAATTATTTTTCTAGTTCTGTGAAAAATATTATTAGCGTTTTGACTGGAATGATACTGAACCTGTTTTTTAGTTATGGTAATATAACTATATTGACAATATGGGTTCTGCCTATTCAGGAACAGGGAATGTATTTTCATTTTCTAATATTTTCTCCAATTTCTTTTTTTCCCAGAATACCATAGTTTTCTATATAGATATCCTTTATTTCCTTAGGTTGATTCCTAGGTATTTATTTTTATTTGAGGTTACTGTGAATGGGATCGTTTTCCTGACCACATTCTCTGTTTTCATTGTTGCTAAATAGGAACACTATTGATTTTTGTGTATTGATTTCATATTCTACATCTTGGCTAAATTTATTAGTTCTAAGAGTCTTCTGGAGGAGTTTTGATACTCTTTATGTAAGAGATAATCTCATCAGCAAATATTTGACTTCTTCCTTTCCTATGCATCTTTTCTTTATTCCATGCTCTTGCCTGATTGCTCTGGCTAAGGTTTTAAGTGCCAAGTTGGACAAGAATGGTGAGAGTGGAAGCTAATATCACTTTGATCCCAAAACTAGATAACAACCCAAGAAAGGAAGAAAAACTCTAGGTCAATTTCCTTAATGAATATAGGTGCAAAATCATTAACAATAAACTTGAAAATGGAAAGCAACAAATTTATATATGTGTATGACTTATTATAAAGTATTATATCGGTATAACTTAGCATAAATTATTATAGAAACCAATCTAAGATATGCTAAATCATGTAAGCTAAATTTAAGCAGTTGGCAAAAGATAGGGCACAGAATACTAGAGAAAGCTAGTGTTGTTACATTACCAAGTAAAATACACATTTGGACAAAGAGAATCACAAGACATAATATGGGTTACTATATATCTAGATACTTCAACTTATGCAGGCCAGGAAAAAAATATGAACATTTTGGACCTGAATTTGCCTCAAATTTTGATCTCAAACTGTAGACTACAAAAACGACAGAATCTGAGGTAGAATCTGGCACAAACATTATCATAATGGTAACAGATAAATCAGGCAATATATGTTTGAGATTATAGAGAATTTTAACATTGATTAAGAAGATTGACCTAATTTATAGCTATTGAATATTATCCCCCAAGATATGTGGAATATACGTATACACATATGTACATTTTTAAAGCAGGAATTGACGTTTTATGAACATTTTTAACATAATAACACCAGCATACCACATTTAAAATTTGCTAGTCAACATTGCAAGCACTTTTGAATAAACTTATTTCTGACAACAATTTTAACGGTTTGATGCATAATTACCCTCATCGTATGTATGAGAAAACTAAGGGAAAAAAAGGTTGAAAAATTTTGCTATGCAGCAAAATTAGAAGAGGCAAGAGTTAGGATTTGAGTGTGCATGCTCATATTTAGTATATAGTTTTGTAGAAGAAGATGATTTCATTAGAAATTAACCTAATAAAAGGGTGTGTAAGACTCATAGATAAAAATATAAAACTTACTGACAGACATTAAATATGACCTAGAGATAAAGAAAGCTCATGTTCACAACTGGAAGAATCAGTGGCATAAGGACATAACTCTTCCCAAATCGCTGTTCCGAGTCAAAATCCCCATTAACATTGCTGTGGATTTACAAAGTTAATTCAAAACTTTAAATAAGCTAGCAAAGTAAAGAAAAATAAATAAAGAAAAGACTTTTTAAAGAAGAGCAAGTTAAGAGTATTATTTAGCCGGTTTCCATGACGCCTTACAAAATTATAAAACAACTTGAATGGAATAAATGGTACAGAATAGTCTTTGGAAAAATGACTAAGGGAGCAGACTGAAGAGACGAAAAACAAACTCACATATTTACAAAACCATGATTTATGATGGAATTATAACTACATATCAGGCAAAATAGACCTTCAACTGTTAGTCCTGAGAGTATGATATACATATTAAAAATAAGTAGACTTGGGTCCCTAAGCTCCAGCTACAATAAAAGTATCTGTGTGGATCAAGGATTAAAGTAAAAGTAAAAATTATTTTAAAAATTTAAACAAATAGGAATCACTTCTTATTTGGGTAGGAAAGACTTCATTCTCTCTCTCTCTTTCTCTCCCCCCTTCCTTTTCCCTCTCCCTCCCCCTCTCTCTAAGTCTGGTATTGGAGTGGAGTCAAGGATCCTTGCACTGAGCTATATTCTCAGTCCATTTCTGAGTTTTGATATTGAGACAGAGCCTCACTAAGTTGCCAGGGTGCTTAGGCTGGGCTTTAACTTGTGACCCTCCTATTTCTTAGATTGCTGAGATTGCAGGCCTGTTCCTAGTTAGAATTTCTTAAACTAGAGAAGAATAAAATTTTTCAAAAATTATTGTATTATTCTGCACTAAAATTAGAAACTTTTGTTTGCCAGATATCATGAGGAAATAAAAAAAATAAGTCATGAACTGGGAAATGACATTTGTAACACAAATAAGATGTTGATTCCAAACGATAGAGGATATTAACAGAAACTATAAATAAAAACATACAAAATAGACAGAAGACATGAAATGAAATCATAAAAGAAGAAGAAAATGGAATAGACCATGGGGAAATACTTGCCTTCATTAGTTATCAGAGGAATGGAGATTTTTAAGGTAGAATATGATACCATTCCTCAAACAATGTAGTGAAAATTAAACATCATAAGACTGGTGATGCCAGGTGTTTTTTTGAGAATATGGTGCACCAGTAACATTGCCACACAGTTGGTGAGTTGGAAACAGCTCATATACTCACTTCCTAGTAAACACTCCCCTTAGACCTTGGCTAGTATGTACTATTGCCTACACAAGAGAATGCTCACAGCAATAGAATAACGTTACAAAACCGAATTACTCTGATGCCCACTGAGTGAATACATACTGCACCTTTGTTCACAAATATCACCTTTCTATAACAATACATATATATGTATATATATATATATATATATATATATATATATATATATATGAGTGAATTAAAGCAATATGTAATGACTGGATGAAGTAGGAACCAGGTTTATAATTTTTGAGGGGAAAACTGGTGGCCAAAGCACATATCCAGTATAGCTGCACATATATAAGCATATCAAGTTGCCGTACTCTTGGGCCAACAGACAAATGGCCAGAGTATAGAGAAAAGCAAGACGATGGCAGTGATTCAGGGTAGTAGTCAATTCTGTAGGAAAGGGTCAGGAGATGTGGTCAAATAGTGGCACACCCGGGTATCACTTTATCACGGTGATGTTTTTTCTTTAGAATTGGGTGTCAGGTAGATGGGTGTTAGCTCCAACTTTGTTTCAAGGCAAGATGACATTGCAGTGTAGACAGTTTTAGACCTGCCATTGCAGTCTTAAAAGAGAAAATAAACAACTTCAGCTCTTTATGACACTAGAAGCATCAAGGTGGGTGAAAGTCACTTTTTTCTCCCTTGATGTAACCTGGAACACGGCAAGGCAAGCAGGTGTACACTGATCCAGCGATCCATGTGGGAAATGGGGACAGAGAAAGAACACATATCATAACGGTAGGCTCAGAAGAGGCTCAAAACTCTGCTGAAGCTGGAAGAGAGAGAAATGTCAATCCAGGTGCACCTGTAATCCCAGAACTATGGGAAGCTGAGGCAGGAGGGTCATAAATTCAAGCCCAGCCTGGACGACTCAACAGGACCCTGTCTCAAAATCAAAAGTAATAAAAAGAAATTTAGAAGGCTGGGGATGTGGGTTATAGCCCTAGGTTCAATCTCTAATACAAAGGGAAAAAAAAAAAGAAAGAAATTTTATGAGGAGTCACAAAACAATCTGACAGCACATACGAGCTATAATTTGAGGATTCTTAGAATCTTCTGGAGTCTGAATTTGAAAATTTACTTGATGTCTTAGTTCTTTTTTCTTTTCTGGAACACAATACCCAATACCCATACTGTGTGAAAGGAACAGTTCATGTTAGCTCCCAGCTATAGAAGGTCTCAGTCCACTCATGTGCAGCCTGCGACGGTGGAAGCACATGGCAGAGAGGAAGCCGAGACAGCGAGGAAGGGCAGAGCTAGCATGCATTTCTTCAGGTCTCGTCCCAGTGACCTGATCTCTTCAGGTCAAGCCCCAGTGATCAGCCTTTTCTTATCAGGCCCCACCTCCTACAGCACAGGAAGTCAATAGATAATAATCCCTCACATCCAAATACATGAGACTTTTGGGGTACATTCCAGATCCAAACTCCATAATACCCGAGGAACACAAAACAAAGCAAAGCGAAACAAAACAAAATGCAACAGACCTACAAGAGAGGACAGAGGCTGAAAATATTTTTTTTTCTTACTGTCTGTTTTATCTAAATGTAGGCATTTTCTAAGAAAACTGAGTAGCTGTTATGTGTCCATTTATAATGAATAATAGATGCCAACTCACAGAGGGCAGAGATTGTACATCTTTTTTAGTCTTGTAGCACTTTGTAATGTGAAAGAATACTTTTCCATTACAGCACAATCCAACAGCTTTATTATAATTTCTATCCTTTTTTATGTGTCTGACTCAGATATTAGGGATACTATTTTTGAAAACAAACAAAAAAAGTATGTGTGACCTAATATAACACTACAGTGCTCTTCTAACAATCTCCTAAGGCCACCGACTGACTATCCTCTCCCTTAAGTATGGTCAGGTCTGTGTGCATGGAGTGAGAATCATGCAAGGACTGGTGTCTATGTGTGTACTAAGGGGTAAAATAGGAGAACCACATAGATGAAGTTTTTTATGTACACACAAAAATCTGGAAGTAAACATTCCCTGACACACACCCCTTCTGAACACAAGCCCTAAAAGGCTCGGGCCCTTCCCACTTGGCAATGCCACGGGTCCTGGGCACTCCAGGAAGCCACTCTCTGAGTGCTCCAGGCTAAAATACACAGTTTCTGCAAATTACTTCTGTAATGGGCAATGGAGAGGGAAACTGGATGACATTCAGCGTAAGCAACACCAATCTGAGCAGTATAAAATGGTTCCTGGTGGTAGAGTCTATTAGGTCTTGGAATAATCTCAGCAAAAAGATGGGGTAGCTAGATCCAAGGGAAAAATAAACCTTGAAAATTTTTGTTTAGACTGTCAGTTGGGCAAATTTCTGCAGCAGATGAAAGGCAAGAGTCTCAGGACAGTACCAGGGTTATAGCAACTGTGGAAACCTTATGTATTAAAAAGAACAACCTTTGCCCGCTCCCCTTCCCACCTTGGAGAAGTTTATCCCCGCGTTTCCTGTCTTGGATTTTGCTCTAATAGTCATCTGTCTTTGGGGTTTCTCACGTCAGTGAGACCCTGTGATACTTAACCTTTTGTATCTGGTTTACATTGCTAAGTGTGATGATACTGAGTTATATCCATTTTCTTACAAATGCTCCACATTTATCTTTTTGTGGCAACATAATACTCCATTTGTATGTAGACTACATTATGGCATGGAATAACAGAGGGAAAAAGAAAATAAAAGGTCAAAACGTTGGATGTAATCAACATGTAAATGTCTATGTATAGCAAACACATGTTCTAGCAGGGAGCAACTTCTTTAATTTGATATTTGCTTCACTAGAGTTGAAATCAGCATTTCAAAAGTTTTTTACATTTCTTAAGGGCAGCTGGTTTGTTGTATGATTTGTTACTTTGTGTTAAGTTCTACCTCCTTTTGAGACAATCAGATGCCTCAGCAATTACTCTCTGGCCATAAATTCCACAAATGTAGAGTCATGTCATGACCTTACAGAGATGAAAAGTCTCTAAAAGCCTATCTAGAACAGGCTCCTTAAAATTTAACCTCTTGTTGGTTGTTCTACCTATGTACAAGATCTTGATTGTTCTTTCTACTTTTCAGGATAAAATAGTTGTTTCTAATTTTAAAAAAGGAAAAAATCATTAGCTGTCTTGCTGTTGCTCCATTCACATTCCATCTTTGTCCTTCGTAGGTTTGGCCAGCAATTCGCTCATGTTCATAGCTAAGCACAATTCCATCTACACATCCATTCCATCTGTTTATTGTACAGAGGGCACCGTGGGCTCCTCCTCAACACTGGAACAGTCCTTCAGGGATGCCATTTCTTCCCTTCACAAAAGCAGATGAAGTTTAAATACCTTCTTATGTGTTTAATTTAAAAATCCCATCCACTCTATTGTTCCGCTAAGTCCTTTAAACCAAAAATGAACTCTCAGACACCTTCCATACACAGACAAATGAACAGTTGAGGATTTTGGAATCATATTTCCACACTAATCCCCTGAAATTTTTGTTTCACAGAATCTACTACCTATTTTGCTAAATGCCTACAGAGATTTGGGGAAGTTCATGCTTTGCTATTAAAATCCTTCGTTTGTGGAAACAGCCAAATGAAAATTGCCTCCTTGGCCTCCCCTCCATCTATCCAGACGAGTCTGGGATGAATAGCTCTGGCTGGTAGGGAGAGCCTTGGTGTATTTGGGGGCTTTTGGGTAGACACAGGGAAGTGTTGGAGTGAGACAGAACCATCCTAGAGGTAAACGGGCTGCAAGTGATGGTGTCAGGGCCATTAGAAATTACACGGCCTTCCCCACCGTTGTCCCACTTATCAGTTTTGGTATGTGACTGTCTTGACTCCCTGGAACATTTACCAAAGAGGACAAGTCACGTTGAATGTCAAATTCTCCAGAATGGCTCTGGTTAGCAGTTGGCAATTTAAAAAAAAAGTAAGCTGACAACCGCCCATCACGCAGGGGAAAGATTACAATCTAAATAATTTGTGTTTATTTTTAGGAGCCATTTATTTTTTAAGAAAAAATCTATTCTTTTCTATTCTGACTCTTTAATTTCAGTCCTTTCTATATTGCATATAGCTTATAAAAAGAAGTCGGGTTTTTTTTTTTTTTTTGTACTGGGGAGGGAACCCAGGACATGCACAGGACGCTACATCACCAGTCGCTTTTGTTTGCTTGTTTGGTTGTTATATTTTGAGATGCGGTTTTGCTAAGTCCCAAGTTGCCTGGGTTGGGTTCAAACTTCTGCTCCTCCCGCTTCACTTCCGGAGGGCTAGGGTCACAGCTCGGCACCAGCAGGCCCACTCGTCTTTCTTCTTTAGGTTCCGCTCCTCCACCTGTGCCTTCTACTTTCCTGCAAAGAAGGATGCATTTAGAATACTCGCCTGGCTCCACTGTGCCTCACGGATGCAGAATTGCATCCCTGTTCCCTGTAGAATAAAAATCCAAGTTTCCCGTTGTAGCATGACACGCTGTTCCTTGTGTGGCCCTCTTCAGCCTCAGTGCATACCTTCCTTCCCTTCTGACCATAACTCTCCACTATGGAAGACTTGAAATTCCTCGCACCGGCTGTGCCTCTGAGGCCTTCATCTTCCCTTTGCAGTTGCCCTGGTCTTCAATGTCAGCTTGCTCAAAGTTCTGCTAGGTATTTGCATCCTCTCGCCGTTCCCCAAGGAGTTAGTCGCTGGCGTCTCTGTGTCACTTTTGTGTTTTTTTTGTTGTTGTTGTTGTGATTCTGTCAGAGCAAAGTAACTATAGACGACGTCTTTCTGTTTCCACATTTACACTGTGATCCTTAGTGGAAAACAGCATCTGTATTATTTTTGGCATATGCATGCTCAGCATCAAAAGTGAACTACTTCTAAGACATTGCTCAAAATGAAGTATTGGTCAGAGAATATGTATGGCCTTCAGATAGCTGAAAGGAACACATCCTCATATCATAATAGAAGTGGAAGTCATTTCGAAATCTTCAGGCGTAAAAGCAAGATGGGAAATTTGAAAACTGCACCTTTTATTATGAGAATGCTGCGGTCTCTACTTGTATGCGTGGGGATTGAGATCACGAGCTGCAATTTTACATCTTTGACAATCACATGCATGACATTGGGAAATTAAGGACCCAGACATGTTTCTGGGGGTAGTATTTGTATGAAGCTTGTAAAGTAGTCAAACATGGAAGTTAGGTAAACGTCGGAGCTTCTTTTTTAATTTTCGGAGTTTGTGTGTAATCAGAATACCTGGTTTTCTGCCAGAACTTTCCTTCTCTTTCACATTCCAACAATGGCCGAGTAGTTTTGCGTCTTCTGTGTTGCAAACCGATTTCTGTGCTCCATTTTCTCCCATTGCTACTACCACTACTGCTGTTCCTACCATAGAAATTAATATCTCTCCTAAAAAATACAATAAAAGTTGTTGAACAGACATGTTTTGTGTATATAATCAATATGATGGAGAGAAAAAGATGGAAACAAGAGTCCAACTTGAATGGATGATGGAGAATATTCTGACCCTAACGTCACCATCATCTCCTCCTATGTTCCAAAACTCCTGACTGCATAAGAACAGTCTACAGAGCTCGCAGTGTAGCCATCACTGTACCATGTACCTCATATATAGTATTTATATTGAGAAATATATATATTATTAATGCCACCTTCTTTTCACAGAGGAGTCCAGAGCCTGGAGATGTCACACAATACTGAGCATAATTTGAATCCTCTGTATCCGTATCATTGCTGTTCTAGTTAGAATAGTCCAGTTAGACATACAGTTTCTTTCAAAAGAGTTATCTGGAGGATTATTCTCCAAATGGATGAAAGATTTTTATGGGATATAGTACATGAGGCCTTACTGAAGGAAATTCATTTCATATCGTTGGAATAGGAGCAAAGTAATTCAAACATTAGCAAATCTTCTGGAATCTTTTTCAGGTAGTTGATCTAATATCAACCGGATATTGATGACCTTGAATTATTGTTCTACTCCGTGTTGTTATTTTATGCATGTAGTCAGATCATTAGGTAAAATGAAGTAAACAACCCTACAAAAATTTCTCCATATGGAGAAAAATTCCCAAAATATCATATGCCCCCTGCATTTTGGCAGGCACAAGGGGAGGGCCTGGAAGTGAAATGGCCGGCCTGGCTTTCTACTGTAAGTGCATCTCCCCCATGAGAGTCAGAAAGTAAAGCCAATGGCTGTTCACACGTGCTGCTCCCTTAGGAAGTTTTCTTCATTTGCGAGTTTGTCCTCTCATCTTATACCCTAGGTTTTATGACACGAGATTGAATTACTTAAAAATAAAACTCAGTGGACAAATCCCAAAGGACCTCATTTGGCAAATTCAAACCTTCAAGTGAGCTCAGAAGACAGTAAGTAATGGAAACTCTGCTGGTCATCTGAAGGAGAGAAACAGAATTGGATGTCTTTTCACTTTCCTTTCGGTAGAAAAGATTTTATTAATTCTGTGCCTATCAGACAGGAAGAGACGAAATCCTCCTTAACTAAAAACATTTAGTGGTGTCTCTCTCTAGGAAATCAGTTTTCTTTTCAATTTCTCAGCTCAATTATTCACATGTTCTTAAAGAGTATTTTCAGCTTTTGCTGAAAAGGATTCACAAGTGTCTTCAGTTGGCAGGTATCCACTGACAAGTCAAAGGAAGGAAGAAGAATTCTTTAAGGATTATAAACTTCCTGGCTATAAAAAGGCTCAACAGCTGTCAGGGGATCCTCTAGTTATTCATAAACATCCCCTCGGAAACCCACCCTCCTTCCTCTGGATCCGGGAGTGTCAGGCCTCTCTCTGAGATAAATCACAGGCGATCACACTTTGGAGGATTATTAACTTTTGTTTGTTTATAAAACAACAGGTGAAATATTATATACTCTTGACAATTATGCAATCAGGAAAAAACATGAGCTCAATTATATACCAAAAGGGGAAGTGGAATAAGAAAACAGCAATGATGAGCACATATTACTTTTAAAACTATAAAAAGTCTATTATGAGAGAGGAAGAGAGAGAGAGAGAGAGTGGAGAGATTATTCTCTGTTGTCCTGTATCTGCCACTCACTAGAGCTGAAGAGGTGGACCCTTAGTCTCCATGGGCTCAGCTTTCTTCTCTCAAGTGACTTACATGTACTTCACAGTTTTCTGAGGGCCACATTCCCCCATGCCAAAGTTTTCCAGTTTTAATTCTACCCAAACACCACTTAATTGCTCTTTATACAAAATGTGTCAATTCATTTTTATTTTTAAGTTCAGTCTCCTATTATGCCTGAACTACTTATAATTCTTTTATATTTGAAAGGAAAGCTCCCTTCTTCTTCTAGGTCTCCTTTTAAATGGGTGTACTTTTTCTTCTTTTAAAAGAAGCTTTCTGTATCAAATTCCTCTTTGGTAGTAGCTTCCTACAGAATTCTTCACTTCCCACTGGCTGGATCTGTAACTTGAAAAGCCAGGCCTTCTCCAGAGAGCAAAAAGAGCAAATGGCTTCAATGTGTTTCACAGAACAAAGAAACAGATTTAACTTCTTACATTTTGCTACAGAAAAACAAATAGCCATACGGAAAGTGAATATAAAGAGGGGTGACAATGACATGAAAGCATAGGCGAAAGGGTACTTGAGATACTCACCAATTTTAACCTTGGCTATTGAATAAATTCTTGTGTAAAACTCTTAACTTCCAATTAGGTGTGCGTTCCAAATTACAACAATTTGCATCAACATCAAACACAAACATATATTGCCTTAAATGTCCTGTCCTAAGGGATATAATCTGGTCATTTAAAATCTGATGAAGTCTGGAAGTGCCATGCCTCTGGACAACCAAAGTGACTACTACCTCTGTGCCATCTGTCCTCACATTCCCCTAATCTAGTCTACTCGGGATGACTGCACGCTTTCATTATTAGTTGTTGTATTTCAAAATGGTACTGCCTGGCGCTTCTCCTGTAAACATCATGATTACTGTTGACGTGTTACTCTGGGTTTAAAATGAGCCAAAGAATTGATCTACCCCATCCCCACATTCCAAGCTCCCTTCTGGCTGACAAAGAGGCTCTGCGTGTGTGTCCATACATGTCTCATACCTGGGATGGATTTAATAAAACAGTGAACAATAAACTCACATTTCAACTGGAAAAAAGTCATCATAATGTCCCTAATATCTGGTTTAAAGAATAAAACAACTTGTATGAAAAAAATAAAGAGCACATCTGAAGAGTTTTAGCTCATGGAATTACAAGATTATGATTACCTTTGATTGGTCAGCCTATAGGTATACTTAAGATTTAGTCATTTAAGTTTATCATGTACTTGGTCCTTCAAAGAGAAAGAAGCATAGGCCAAGATCCCCCACGTGAATAAGGTCAAAGGCTTTGGGGGAGACTCAAAGTGAGCCAAGGAGCAAGCACGTAGCAGGTTAGGTGGGTGAGAGCTCAGAATATAAAATCCAAAACCCAATGTTGTTTCTTTTCTTTTCTTTTCTTTTCTTTTCTTTTCTTTTCTTTTCTTTTCTTTTTTTCTTTCCTTTCCTTTCTTTCTTTTTTTTTTTTGACAAGGTCTCACTTTGTAATTTAGGCTGGTCCTGAATTCACTATGGAGCCCAGGCTGACCTTGAACACAAGGCAATTCTTCTGCCTCAGCCTCCCTGAACACTAGGATTACAAGTGTGCACCATCACTCCCGACTTAAGTGGTGCTGAGGAATCGAACTCAGACCCTATGCACTTTCCAGCCAACCCAGTGCTTCTATAAGGGAGATCTATAACAAAAACTTCTGCTTGTCAAATGTTCAACAGTTTGAATAATACTTTTGCCTTTGTGTTTCTATTTGTATATCTATTATACCAGAGGTGGGTTCAAGAGACAGGGGATAGGAACAGGGCAGAGGACAGGAAATAAGGATATTCCTAGCAAAGAAAAATAGTAGCAAAAAACAAGGCAAATGGCTTGCTGTGGGAGGATTGCAAGCTGTTTCTGTGGCGGGATCCAGGTATCCAAGGGACATTAGACTAAGCAGGAGAGGGTACAGGAAAGTGGGCAGGATGAGCCCCTCTCCTGCCGAATTGGTGTTTCATTGCGTAGGCCAGAGTTTTCCCACCTGGGATGTAGGTACATTCACAAAGCCACGGCGCAAACATAATAAACTTCTTGGAGTATGACTTTGAGGATGTGGGGATGGATATGTAAAACTTACCTTTATATTAAACTGTCATGTATCAATTAAGGGTACAATGCAAATTTCACATCACATTAAAAAATGAGCCATAGAGCTGCCATCTAGTTGTGCTTCAGGCTATACACACTGCCTCTGTGGGCCACGGCCGCACAGTGCTCATTATTTCTCTATAGAAAAAGCAGCAGGCAGCACTGCCGGAGTATGGCAAATCCTGGAGGAGGGTTCAGCAGAGGAGTGACGTGATGACAAGGGCTAAGTCAGGGATGATGGTGGCAGGGACGGCCAGAGGACAGTGGGGGAGCCCACTGGGCAGGGTTCAGCGCAGGGGCATGCTAGGGCTGACCCGAGAGCTACTAGAGACGCGAGGCAGGGGAATCCGGCCTAATCTCAGTTTTCTGGCCTGTGCCACATTACCTAGAAAGTTTTGTTGTAAGGATCAGAGATGCTTTCTAAAGCAGCCAATTAAGAATGTAGCTATACAGCAAATACTCAGTACATAGTAACATAATTCTGCATGTGATGGGCCACGAAACAGGACAGAGGATATGAGAGAAAGCAGATTTGAAGAACCATGCCGAAGTTAGGAGAAAATTCCTAATTTCACTTGAAATGCCTTCCCACTTTCAAAACTTGAGCATCTTAACATACGCCTCGTGTTTTCATCAACTGTGTTTGAATATATGACTGATATGGAAATAGATCTACATTCAACATTAACTGTATTAGCACTACGTTAATAGGGCTATATATCTCAAACATGTGTCATTGTTTTGAGGCAAAAATATTTTAAAAATCTTTCCTTTTAGCTGTGAAAAAATATATAGAGCCTTAGCATTATCTAGTTTCCCTACTGTGCAGCAGAGCCTCGGTTGGTCTACATATAACTTAGTACCCATTGTTTGATGTCTCCCTATCACTGCCTCCCTTCTAAAATTTAAGTAAAAGTTGTACGATCATAAAATATGTAAGTCCACGAACTCTAGTGAGTCTACTCTCAGATTACCCATGAGAATACAGCAAACCTGTGAGGTACAACTTATTTGGGGAGTGACTTGTCAATACATGTTTATCTAAAGAGTGAACTGCTTGTATGCCGTGGTACAATACTTTTACTTCCAGAGAACTTTTTTAATGAAGGCAATTCTGAAACATGGGCAAAGATTGATTCATGCATACATCTAGAAGAATCTATATACACACGAAAATGGTAAAACCGTGCTTCTCCTTGTAAATACAAAGTATGAAACATACACAAAATGCTGTGGTTATGTCTGATGGCACAACTGAAGGGGGCAATATTTACAAATTTTATCTTGTACTTCAAATGAAAAGACTGTATTTGCTGTAATATTTGGCTATGACATGTCATCTATATGGTTTTTCCGAAACTATATATTATTTAATACATAGTAGATATTGATGAATCAAACATGTGACCACCAACCATGGCATTACTGCAGCTCTTGTCCTTAAAGGGAAGATGGAGAACTGCCACATCCATGAAAAACACATCGCCTGGAAGAATTCCAACATTCATGTTGGAAACAACATAAAATGTTGGGAACAACTCATACTAGGTTTCTTTTCTGTATTTTTCTAATTAAAAAATCAAATAGCAATCAGTGCCGGCGAGGCTGTGGAGAGAAAGGAACCCTCCTGCACTGCTGGTAGGAATGTAAATTCATACAACCACTCTGGAAAGCAGCATGGAAATAAATGTCCCCTTCGATCCAGCGACACCCCTCCTGGGAATATATCCAATAGAGGCCAAAACAACACACAGCAGAGATACATGTATACCCATGTTCATAGCAGCACAACGAACAATAGCTAAAATGTGGAAGTCACCAAAATACTCATCAACAGACCAGTGGATACACAAACTGGCATTTATACACAATGGAATACTATGCATCAATAAAGTCCAACAGCGTGGAGGCCTTTGCAGGCAAATGGAAGAAGCTTGAGAACATCATGCTTAGCGCAGTAAGTCAGAAGCAGAAGGTGAAACATCGAATGGTCTCTCTGATATGAGAGACCTAAATCACAACTATTATGGAACTTAAAACGAAAAACAAAGTGAAATAGGGGAGTAGGGTGGGGGAGAAAGGAGGGAGGGGAATGTGGGGGGAGGGACAGAAAGAGAGTGGGAAAGCCCTTGTGTCCTTGGCAGGATGCGTATGTGCACAAAATGCTCAACTCCATTGTAAACCTTAAATTTTGCATGTATACATATCAATAAAAATGGGAAAAAATCAAATACTGTGTTTAAATAAGATGAGTTGTTTTCTGTTTCCTACAGGCTGTATCTGCCATTTCAAAGGTGTTAAATTGCTCTGAACACTAAAGCTAAAGTCACGAAGACATGTGCATCAGACTTCACTAGACACAGACCGACATGGGCTCATCAAGTATGTTTATGCTTTCCGTATAAAAATTTAGAAAATCTGGTAAGTCTGAGATGTTAAAGTACTTGTAAACAGTTTTAAGGCCTTGACCTGTGTTGTCTCATGTGCTTACGTGAGTTACATCTGAGAAGTACACACTGACAGGACTCTGTAATGAGTGCTGGTTGCCCTCGTGGTTCTTAGGTGTATGGATGCTGAGAATCAAAAGGCTGAGGGCTGGTCCACTTCCAAAGCGGAGCCAGAGCTGAGGCGATGCTTCTTGCTGGTTTCCTTCCAATCAACTCTACTGCCTCGAAAAGGAACACTGGAAATTTTACATGCAATTGGCTTTGTGTTAGAAAAGACAGCTCTTATTTCTCTAGCCCTGTGAAAACAACTTTGAAAGCACAGAAGTTGGTAGGAAAATATTATTTGATATGCAAATATTCACCTTAACAACTTCAAGTGAAGCAAGGAAATCCTTGGAATGTGGACCATGAGTTTCTTCAAACCAACTTGTGTATCAGCATTTTGATTATATATGAATCTACATTGTAAATTTTCTGTAATAATATACCCATGATAACCTTGTTTAATAACTACCTTGGAAGGCTTAATTTTCTTTCCATTTTTGCTTATTTGAAAATAAGATTTAGTGTTGTCATAATCAATGAGGTGAAAGATAGAGTTGTTATAAAATTACATGCCCAAATTAATAGCTATAGTCATATCATTTCTTTCAATAATAAATCTAAAAGAATTACAATAACTTCGATAACTTTTTAAAACTTTGTTGAATTTTCTTTCTGGTCAATTTTTAAGAAAGACTTTCTTCCCCTTTCAAACTCAAGAAAACAATTCAACTTAATAAACATGGGTATTCAAATTTAAAAATTTTGAGTCACTTCTGCCTATAATATTAGAATTATAGTTAGAAGTGATTACAAATCATCAGCCTTGAAGGTGTGCTCATAATTACATCGAAACATCAATCATATATTAGGAGTGTTTAGGATGAGCCAAAATGTATGGTTATCCTAAGAGAACCAAACCCTGGTTGGTCATTTCTCATCTAAAAAAACTAGAAATCTGTTTACTACCTTAAAAATTGGGAAAGAAATATACACATCTTCCTTGTTAAGATGGTGGCTCCAAACACCTCAATTGTCTTTCTTTGCAGCTTGGCACAAGCATTGGTGCTTAAATCTAATCTCTAGGTTAACTGAAATATTATGGAAAACCCAAAGACTTTCATAATTCATTTCAAATTGCTATTCTCCATAAGACTTCTTCTCCTTTCTCCAATGTAACACTTTGAAGCTTTTTGAGGACATTTATAAAAGTAATGGTTAATAGTTCCCTCATCATGCCAATGCAGCCCAAGATGCAATGTGTGCAGGACGGGGCTACACTGTTCCAGTGATGTGAATATAATTAGAAGTGGTCATTCCTGTTAAGAATGACAATCTATTTAAAAGAAAGGGTACATACATGGCAATAACAAAGATTAATCTAGGATCATAAACTAGCTCTTGAATATGACATGCGAAGATGGGACATGTGGGATGCGAAGAGCATCACTGAATGCCTCCGAGAGAGCGATGCCCTGAACCGACTTTGCTCAGTGGCAGAGGCCAGCAGAAGAGGGCACCAGAGAGGAAGAAGCCCATGAGCAATTCACCTGGGAAGGACAGCCAACACGCAACGCTTCCTCTCTGAGTATTGCTCAGATGTCAAGTCAGGCTCCAGGATGTCTGGAAATGAGAGAGCAAACAGAGACCTGTTGCCTGGCAGAGAACTGGACTGTGAGTTTGTTCAAGGCACAGAGTCGCATCAGGTGACCAACAGGGAGTGGCCAGTGAGAAGCAAACTTGGAGGAAGCTTGGTTCATTCTTGCAGCAAGGGAGAGAGGATGGTTGCAGAGACTAGAAGACCAAAAGCCTGCAGAGAGCAGGGCCTGGGAAAAGGAGAGGCAGCTGCAATCGAAGAAAGTGTCACAAAAACCCCGGCAATCCAAGCTTCAGCTTATGACAACTTACTGGTTTGGTTCCCATGATTCAGACTCTGAGCTGACCTTATTGAGGACAATGGTGTCATTAACGGGCCTCTCAATGAGCCAGCTCCACACAGACCGAATTCCATCTTCTTAATCTTCAAGTCATAAAAATGTTTTCACACTTCATGTAGATCAGTTTGCAATTCAGTAAATTTACCAAAGGGATGACACTTATTAAGGTGATTTTTTTAAATGGACGATTTTATTGCAACAGCTAAAATTGTTTTAGATATTTCATTAATAATTATAAAATGTAACTAACAAGCAGAAGACTGGTAGAAAAAGCAGCCAGTGAGCTAAAAATTCTGCGTATTTTACCTCGTCATACTTTCTATGCTGTTTCCTTTCCTCTCAACCATAGCTCAGAGATAACAGATAGTCTCCATACCAATTCTGCTTCAAGCACAAATCTGTATCTTGCATCACCAGTTTTTAAACTCTTTGGTAGCACAACTACTGTAAGTATCAAAGCTCACCAGCAAGAACTGGCTAGCAATATAACTCCCTGTTCATTTTAGTATTCCTCCCACATGGGAAATAATCCCTTGAGGAAGATACTATAAAAGGGGAACAAACTCTGGGAGGTTGAGGCAGGAAGATCCCAAGTTCAAGCCTAGCCTGGGAAAGTAGGAACAAGATCCTGTCTCAAACTCAAAAATAAAAAGAAATGGTCTGGCAATGTAGCTTAGATGAAGGCCATGGCTTCCTCCCCAGTAACACACACACACACACACACACACACACACACACACACACACACACACACACACAAAGGTAGGGAACAAAAAGTGCACTGAAGAACATGGTCATTTTATATAAAGTATGGAATTCTCTGATATTGTAAGTGATGGCTGGTAAAGATAAATTTTCATGGGGAGTATCACTCTTTAGCTTATCACTTATCTCTTCTTGTTTTTCACCATCTTGTTCCCCTTTTTAGGTGGATTTCTCTTGATCAAAAATAGCTCAAAGAACAAACACATCCAGGAGAAGAGGGTATTTATTGTGTCTGCGCTGCGGCCCTGCGTCTGCTCCAATTCCCTGGTACCGGAAGGAGGAAAGGCCCTGTGCTGCTTAAAGGCTGGTCCATGCCGCCAGGTTTGGGAACCTACATTCACCCTTCATCAGATATCTGCTGAGCACCCACTGCAAAACTTGAAACACGATGGTAACACAGATAAAGCTTCTGCCCTCCAGAGTCCAGAAGGATCCCCGGGGCTCTACATGTGCACTGCAGTTCTCTCTTGCTGGCTTCACAAATTGTGTTGCTCAAAGATATACGAGTGGTTCCCTTTGTTTATTTTTATTTTTTGCTTGTTTGTTTTTTTTTTGTGGGGGGGAGGTTGGTGCATGTTTAATGAAATTCTTTGACTTAACTATATGAACAAAGGACGGTATATTTTAATTCTCATGAATATTCCGTACATACGCCCAGGGTTCCAGCTCCAGGTAATACACTTTGCAAAATGACCTTCTCAAGCCAGTGCTTTGTATTTATAGATTGCCAAGAGAAAGCTAATTAATATGCTAAAAGCTCATGCGTATGTATCAAGTGTTTGGTTTTTCTGTTAGTATGTGGAACTGTGACACATACTTGGCTCTCTCCTTTCCACCTGTAAAACTGCCTCCAAAACATTTCAAAATTCCCTTTGATCCCTTTTATATGACAACAGACACAGCATGAGAGAGACTAAACTCAGCCTCTTGGGACTATTAGTTCAGGCTGATCTTTGGGGAAGAAGTACGAATGATTTCAAGTAGAACTTCTAAGTGATAGAAATATAGCATAGGTTACTCCCTCGTCTCTGGCAACTGGCATGTTTTACACTATTGACACTTTGCACTTGTCAGCCCTGACGCCTATATCAGCAGTGACTTGGGAGAGTTAATGGCAAATGTCGTGAAGATTCACCATCTTTCTTGCACTTGGGCAGTGGCACATGCGTCTTTATCAGGAATTGGGTGTACAATCAACTTCAACTATATTTCTTGAAGCCTTTCTCTTTAAATTATTTCTGGTCGAGGTTGGATTTGAGATCTGCCTCTGACTTGCTAAGGGCTATTTATGATTTATTTCAACCTTTAGCTGGCTCTGGGATAAAAAAAATGAACAAAGTTGAAAGGAAAGAAACAGAAGAAAAGCTCAATTCTCGGTGATATCCGGTGGCCAGGAACACCGAGAGTCGGGATGAGTGCATTTTTAAAATTTTGATACTTTTATTTTTTTCTCTAAAAAATAAAATTAAAATCATTCATCATTTTTAATTAGAGAACAAGTGCCTTCATTTTTCAAAGGGAACAAATTTCAAGCTGTGAGTCTTTTAAAGTAGACTGGTCCTCTGAGACTTTTCCAGAGCACTGTGGGGAAATTTTCAACCCAGTCAAATATTTTTCTTAGGAAAAGTGGCAATAGGTCATGGTGAAATATGGGTGTCATTAAAATTTCATAGAGGTCCCTAACACACCAGAGTCACCGTAACAGTGACACATAGACTCTAATATTTCCAAAGAAGTATTTGCTGTCCATCATGGCTCTGAGGGGAGCGGTTACAGTCTACCAGTGTAGTCATCTGCATGTTAAAATGTCCCTAAATATGTATTTACAAGGTAGTCAGATCTGTTTTGGTCTGCTAGGTGAATAATCCGGGCACTACGAGTCCCTAAATGTGTATTCCCAAGATAGTCAGATCAGACTTGCTTCACCGAGTTAGTCATAAGTAGGTCTTTGAAAGGTGCCTAAACAGTTACATGGTTTACATGTCAGTGAGTTCAGAAATGCAGTTTCTAGACAATGAGTTCTGTCTTTTACATGACACATTTATTATGATTGTTCAAGGAAATGCCTGAAGCTATATTTCAGTCTGTTCTATGATACTTTGCTTTAAAATAATCAGAAGAAGAATCACCATAGCATAAACTGTCTTCATGCTATGAGGTAAGAAATGGAAATAGATGTTTGGGCAGAGCCCTCAGGGCTGGGCTGATGCTGTTTTTCCAGATTGGGCATTAGCCCATCCACTGTGGAGCCTCCCCAGCAGCCCTAGGGAATGTGCAGGGCTCCAGGACACCGTCCTGCTCTGCTCTAGCCACTTCTCACTCCCAGCACACGCTGGCTGGGTCTCTGGGCCCCATCCACCACCGCGGTCCAGCCTGCTGTTGGAGCACACTGCCCGGTTCGCTGCTCCCCAAGCTGCCCACCAGCTTCTGCTGCACCTTTGTGCTTGCCCTTCCTTCTTTCTGGAAAGCTCCTTCTACAGGCCTCCTTTCCTCAGGTCTCTGACAGGACAAGACATCTCTGATCACATGCCTAAGGACAGCACCGCCTTGTCCCAGCCCATGAACTTCCCTTCCCCACTCCTCTTGCTTATTACCACTTGATAGCATAGTTCTTTGTTTACCTGTTCGTGGTCTGTTTCTTTCTCCTAGAAGTTAAACTCCTTTAGGGCAGAAACTTTATCAATCGGTACTTGGGTAAGTGCCTGGTACCTCTTAAATACTCTCTCTCTCTCTCTCTCTCTCTCTCTCTCTCTCTCTCTCTATATATATATATATATATATATATATATATATGAACGAAAGCACATGAAAGTGGAGACTTCCCCTTCCTCAGTGTTCAGGTTGGTGTTTGTTCTGCTTAGGTGGAGGAAGAAAGATGATCTCATCCTGAACCAAAGCTCTCTCTTTGAGCACTAGACCTCAGCTTCCGGTGACATTCCATAAATGGCATAAACCTAGTCATCCCTGAAGGGGCTCATCCCTCCCATCCCCAGAACTACTGGGTTAGGATAAAGTTCCCTGAGGACCTGGGGTCATCCCACCCAGTCACATGACCCATCTGCTTCTGTATGCAATAGCCATTGTGCAAAACCTAGGTAGGATTAGCATTTCCAAACCTTCCCACTTAAAGTGGTGTCTCCAGTAGGCCCTGGTGCTGGCAACGGAAGCCGTTTGGGTGTCAGAACACCGTAATGTCCTGACGAGTACTGCATAGACTCATTATTCTTCCTTAAATTTGGTATAACACCCGTGGGACATTCTCTCACGCCTCCAACCCCACCCTAACCATGCATTCTTTCTCATGATTGAAGACTGTCGCAGCAAATCCTTCCTTATTTAAATTTCATGGGAACATTCCTCAATTCAATCAATCAGAAAGGTGCCTTTGGCAACAAAAAAATCGCAGATGACAGCAAATTAATGACTATGATGCTGTGATTAGTTGAGATGACAGGCGGCAGAGAGCTTGTCAGAGCATTTACCACTGTCACCAACCTAATGTTGGCATCTACTTAGGATTGGTATTGGTCAGAAGAGAGGTTTAGCTATAGTAAGCCCTATAAAAGTATAAGAAAAATTTCTGTATTACAATATTTTGATGATAAGCTGATTCATTAAAATGATTTTTTATGGTTGACCTGCTTGCCTTACATGAATCTCCCACCCATCTCTGTTCTGGAATATGGATTTATTTTAATAAAGCTTCAAGGCACAAACTAAATGAAAAGCTGAAGTGATCTAGACAATTCTAGCCCCCCCCCCCCAACCCCAAGGATTGATTAGCTGAAGGCAAAACAGTTTACTCTTGAATTATATGTATAAGTGACTCAATTTTGTAATTTATTTTGCACAAATAGACAAAGTTCAATGCGTGCCAATAGTTGAGTGAATTTATAAAATAAAACTTCTCAATCAACTTAATGAGAAGGAAGAGACAAAAAAGTAGCAAAACTGACAATGATGAAAAAAAAAAACCTTCTCAGATGCTCAGTATCACTGCACACCCTGACAAATTCTGGCCTCATAGAAATAATGATTTTTGTAACCCCAGCCATGACTTTTGCAGAGGAAAGATTTCAAATAAATGTCTATTTGCTTTAGGTGAGCTTCCCTGAGTCGGCCTTATTTGATTTCAGATCCTCCTATGGGAAGAGATTTCAAGATTTCCTGGAAAAGAACACTTTGTTGGCTTTTCTGGCTTCGTCAGAAGCCGTGAAAGGGCACCTACGCGTGGGCTCCCAGCCTGTTTACCGAAGATTCCTTACCTCCTCCAGCTGTTCTATTTTCAAATGTCAGAAGAGTCTGAAACCTTTCAAAGATTTACAGACTGCATAGAATGAGAAAATATTAAGACAAATCCTCTAACTTTTGTGAAAGCTTTAAAAATAATTAGCAGATGGGCTTTTTGAAATGCTACACATTACACTATGAACTCTAAAACCACTCATGAAGGTAAAAAAAAAGTTTTCCCAATAAAGGGGAGAAGGCTGTCTTTAATCGGAAACATCTGTGAAACTGTTCCCCAGAGAACATGCTGGAGTCACAGCTAAAGGAAGTACAGAATTGGAAGAGTATAACTAATATAATAAAATGCACTTTATCAACAAACATTAGAATACTATACAATGAATGAAAATAGTAAGCACCGTTCTGGTTTTAAACACGATTATCTTTCAAAACTCTGCTTAGAACTGTGTTTATATTACAGAGAGAAGAAAAAAATGCTGCAAGATGATTATATATACATATATGTATATCAACCAAAGTGTGACTAAACTATTTTCAAGTTCATAAAAATATTTTCAACATACTTAACATACTAGAGACGAATAGCTAGACAATTACTATTTATAATTGTGCATATGTAATTAAACAAGCTCTTTCTCACAGTAACTGATCAATTTCTTCGTTATGCAAAACTCCTGAGCCAACAGTTCATGAAGATACGTGAAGTGGTGTGAAAACAGTCTTACCTCATACTCAAAGTCCTCTGTTCTGTCGGCGTCAGCGGGCAAGCTGGGAAGATACTCCGTGTCCTCATAAAACTCATGCTCCATCGGGTGAAGAGAATGGCAGCTACAGTGAAGGCAGCAGTGTCATAGGGGTGGCTCAAAGGGGCTGCTTTCAGGGCTAGACCCGATTTTAGAATTTCACTTTAGTTTGTTTCTCTGCTTTGGAGTAAGACCCTTAGCAGTAACCTAAGGACTCCAGATTTTAAGCAGACTACAGCTTAGAAAGAACCATTGCTTTTCTTTCTCCTGTCCGCCAATTCCATCAAATCGCTCCTCCTGAGAATACTAAGAGGAAGAACCACGATCAGAGCTACATCCTGTGAAGGATCCTGGACATTCCGTGTTCACAGAACTTCAGTGAGGCTCTCTGGCCAGTTTCCATCCCGCGGAACATGGCTGGCTCCCCACATGGTGGCTGGCTGCCTGTGAGAATGCAGTCTATCCAAAGGGGCCTATTTTGAAACAAAGTACTACCAATTCCCAAGTCCACTGCCTTAAACTGATTTTTTGTTGTCATTTTCAAAAGTTCATAGTTTTTAGTCTATAAAATACCCTTTCATTGCTCCCCACTCCTCAAGACCTCTTTCCCCTCTCCCTCGTAAGCTACATTTTCTTTCTTTGATGCAGAGCACCTACACAAACAGTAAATAGAATCTTTGGGGATAATAGGGAACTCCTAAAAGGTACAGAGTTTTATAAACTCTTTAGAAAATTCCCAGTGACTGAAGGAACAGATTCAGAAGTCCTCAGCCTCAGGACCACGGAATGGTACTGGCCTGATAGGGACAGGTACAATGCAGGAGGTGAGTGGCAGGCCAGCATGCAAAGTTCATTTGTGTTCACAACCACCGCCCATCACTTACAGTACCACCTGAGCTCTGCCTCAGACCAGATCAGCAGCAGCAGCAGCAGCACCAGATTGTCCCAGGAGCACAAATCCTGCTATGAGCCATATGTGCAAGGGACCTAGGCTGCATGCTCCTGATAAGAATCTCAAGCATAACGGAGGAGGCGGGGCTAAGGCGGTGATGCATACACCCAGGTCCCACCCCAGGAAAATTATCTTCCAGAATATCTGTATATAGTGTCAAAAAAGAAAGGTTGAGGATATCTGGATTAAGCAAAGTGAGTGAGGGGAGCTTGGGCTTGGCTTTTATACTCACTTGAACTTTTGTGAAAAAATTTATAAAAGCAATGTTTGAATTGCTCTATGTTGTGATACAGGTGTTGCACTTCCTGTCACATAAAGGCTAAGCACAGTTTTGCAGCAAAGGTTGTCTCTATTTCTGGAAATGAGTGAACAACCTTCAGTGCAAATACACAGTTGGTGACAGGTGTGTCCTCTAAACCCTGCCACTATGAGAGCGATTGAAATGCTTGAGTTAGTAACACTAACTAGTCCTGTATGCATTAGTATACAGCTAGTAATATGATAATAGAAAGTGGCTACTCTCTCATTGGCTGAAAGGTGAAAGGCCCGGCAGATGCCCTGTCAGCATCTCCACACTACTGAATGTGGCGGTGGTGTGGTAGAGAAGGTTCAATAATTTGAACCAAAATAGCAAAAACAGTACAGGCAGCACCCTGCCCAGTGTCCACCAGGTGCACCCTACTTTCTCGGACCTGGATCCACTCTGCAAAGCCTGCCAAGACTAGGAGAAAGTCCATGCTAGCTGTTTGGGGCACCAGAAGGATTTCCCTTGTCTCTCGGTCAGTAAGAAGGGAGTCTGCCATGATCAATACCTTATTCACTCAATAAATATTGAGTGTACATCAGCTGCCAGTGGCTGGAAACAGGTTGGTGCACAAAGTCCACTTCTTGCCCTGTTCTACAGGGAAGGCAGCACAGCTGTGATTTTAGTGTAGTGAAGAAGTTAAAAGGAACACATAGAAGCTGGAAAAGCACCTGGTGACTGCAGAGCTCCTGCAGCCTAGGTAAGTTCGCAGGAGCTGCAGAGCTTAAGGAAAGCAGCAGGCACCAGAAGAGGGCGTGGGCCTGGGTCACATGTTGGACAGAGGCCTACAGGCCTCACTCCATCTCTTACTTACACTGTGCGCTTGGCCACATTACACCACACGTTTCCTCACCTGTGACACGGGTGGGCGGTGATAATAATAGGCTTCCTCTTAGGCTGTGGTGAGGACCAAATGAGGCCATGAATGGAGGCCACGTGGACCATTACCTAAAGCACGCCACGTGCGCTCATCTAAGGTCTTTTAGGGCAGTGTTTACTGGAAGGCTGCTCTGTGCCCAGCCGCACTGGTGAACGCTGCACCCGTGCTCGCCTGCTGCTGCTCGTCCCTACTCCTCGAACAGCACTCCAGGAGGCAGTGGCTTCGCTTTTATTCATAGTTTTGTGCCCAGCACCCGGCTCTGGTGCTGGCCACATGCGCTTAGCTCTGACACCGAGGGCTCCTTAGGACCCCTGAACGAAGTGTGAGCACACAGGGCCACTGCCCTCCTGAGATGGGGGCGGTCTCAAGCCCTGGTTTCCAAAATCTGGCCGCACGTTTGCCTCAGGAAATGGTTGGAAAATGTACGTACCTGTGCCACTCTAAAATCTTTTATTTAATTGACCTGAAGAGAGATTCAGGTGTTGACAGGCTGCTCAGAGTCTGCGGGTGACCGTAAGGCACCCCTGTGGCCCCTGAAATAGGGC
Source organism: Ctenodactylus gundi (assembly GCA_004027205.1). Classification (NCBI taxonomy): domain Eukaryota; kingdom Metazoa; phylum Chordata; class Mammalia; order Rodentia; family Ctenodactylidae; genus Ctenodactylus; species Ctenodactylus gundi. The sequence goes on along the minus strand of PVKB01000753.1, from coordinate 219,748 downwards.
GACAGAAGTCCCCAAAGGTGAGGGGAGTGGCACGATCGGGCGTGTTTTAAAAACTCAAGAATGAATTGGAGAGGGCAATGAAAACACAGTCAAAAGAGACTATTCCCCTATTAACCAAGCTCTCAGTCATGTTTCAATATTTACTTAAAAGATCACAGAACAAAACACATAGGACAACATATAGTTCCAAAATTGCACACACAGGATAACTTGAATTAAAATCTAACTGCCTTCAAATTCGCTAAACACTTGGTGAAAATATTCCTTGAGTTCTCCTTATTTTACAACACTGCTCTAACAGTCCCAGGACCTTTCCTTTATATTTTTGGATCGCTGGTTTCTTTGGAGAATGGTGCTGTAATTAATTTCCCAGCTTCTCTTCGAAAGAAGGGAAAAGTAAAGAAGAGAGGGGGCGTTCCACAGAGAAGAATGTGGGGCCCACATGTCATTTCTACCTGAGTCTTAACAAAGCTTCAGCAGCGCTGGGGAGAAGAGCTGTCTCCCTGACCGGCGCTCATGAGGAGCCCGAGGCTGGGCGGGACCGCCAGGGAAGTGAGCTAATCAGAGCTGGAGATTTTTACTGCTCTGCAGGTCTGATTCCGGAGGAGAGGAGAAAGCATGGATCAGTAGGGAAGCTGGGATCTAGCTGGATGCAGTCTTGGGGGGAAGGTTTCCCAACCAAGGCTGAGAGCCTGTCTCCATGATTGTCAGCCTGCTGGGGTGACTGATTCTGCTTTACATGGGGGAATGGCAACGCATAGAGATTTAGGTAAAAAACGACAGAGGTACCTGTCGGAGAGCAGGAACGGACAGATGTCTGGCACTGGAGGTGTAGGTGGCCTCAGTTTGGCCAGAGCCATGATGTGTTCGAAGGTGATGTCCGTCTGGGTGCTGGCGTTCATGAGCTGCACCTCAGGGACCGTCCCACAGGCGGGTCGGCTGAGAGGCGTTCGCCTTAACACCTGCACCACAATGGGCTCCTTGGCGTTTCGGAAAGCTTCCACTGCCTCTTCATGGGTGGCCCTGGAGAGATCCTTCCCGTTGACCTGGGGAGACAGAGGGACATCGCAGGTCTCAGAGGAAAGAGCAGAGAGGCTGGCGTTTTGGAGTAATAAAAGCTTCGAGCCGGTTTCAACCAGCCCTGATGGGAAGTTTGAAAAGAAATACATGAGTTGCTGCCACTTAGTGAGCTCTGAACACGCGAGGAAGGGAGAGAGATCAGGAAAACAATTACTTTTGTATCTTCATATTTCATAAATACAAAGTTGACCGGCTAATAAAACACCATCAGAATTCTTGGTTGAAAGTTTAAAAATTTAAATAACAGACCAGCATCCAATAATGTCTGCCAAAATCTTAAGATAAGTAGAAATTTTAAGTATATCCTTTAAAAATTTTTCTTTTGTTTGTAAATACTGAGAATTGAACCCAGGGCTCTGCGCTGAGCTATGCTGCCAGCCCTTTTTTATTTTGTATTTTTAGATAAGGTCTCACTAAGTCCCAAAGTTGTCCAGGTGTGATTTGAACGGGTGATCCTGCCTCAGCTCTTAGAATACTGAGATTCTGGGTATGTCTCACCATGGCTCAAGTATATACTTTTAAAATTAAGTGATCTATGAAGGTCTTGGTGATATTTTAATTTAATCAAAGTCTTACTTGCCTGTAATCTGCTTTTCTAAGATACTATTAAATTATTAAATTCCTATCACGTCCATCATCTTTTTACCAGACACCATTCCACGGTCCATATCATTTCACCCTATATCTGCACAATTCAAGGCACCGGCAGGCGGTGTCAGCAACCTCAGAGCGATGCTGTGCAGAGGCCGTGTCCCTGCCCCGGAACTGCTGAGTCACAACAGTCTCCACAGCAAGATCTCAGCAGGTGTGTGGAAGAGGAAAATAGCTCAGCTATAAACACTTCTGAAAGGGACTCAAGAGTCCCTTCGGCTGCTCACCTGTTTCCATTTATACCAACGCATGACTTCTCAGGTAGCCAAGAGCGTTACAGAGACAGAGGTGCTGCGCGCCTTTGTTCTTAGCCCTTGCCCTTCCACAGGGGCAGAGCAACAGGCACTCAAGAGAGAAAAGATTATTCTTATAGTGGAACTCTCACCCCTACATAGTAGGGGGCAGGAAAGCCCATGGCCTTGTAAGCAGCCAAATGACTTGCTTACCCTTTCTCAGAGGTGATACAGGTAGCTCTCAAATAGTTACCAAATTATTCCCCTAGAATATGTCCTGGTAATGCTGTGGTATTTATACACAGTGGAATACTGTGCATCAATAAAGTCCAGCAATGTGGAGGCTTTTACAGTCAAATGGAAGGAACTTGAGAACATCATGCTTAGTGAAGTGAGTCAGAAGCAGAAGGTGAAACATCCAATGGTCTCTCCGATATGAGAGACCCAGAGCACAACTCCTATGGAACTTAAAATGAAAAACAAAGTGAAACAGGGGTAGGGTGGGGTTAGGGGAGGAGGGAGGGAGGGGAGAGGAGGGGGAGGGACAAAAGGAGAGTAAGAAAGCCCTTGTCACCTTGACAAGATACATATGTGCATAAAAGGCTCAATTCCATTATAAACCTTAAAGTTTGATATATATATATATATATATATATATATATATATATATATATATAGCAAAATGGGGGAGAAAACAAAAAAATTCTGAAAAAGTTCCATGACGCGTAACCTAAATGAGTTCATAATGTTGATTTTTGATGGTATAAAGAGATACTTAGTGACAGGAAATTATGGCAGTACCCTGGAAAATATGCCATTTCTAGACAGTTCATTGAGTCACCTGTTTGTTTGTGAGGCACTGATAAGTACTAGCAAACCCTGAGAGTTCCCTGGGGGCCTGAAAAGAGGGAAAGGAAACCTGAGAGTTGTAGCTGTAGAACAATTGTCAATATTCAAATGAGCCCATTCTCTCCCCCTGAGTAGGCAAAGACTAAGCCTATGATCGCAGCCAGTGTGGGGCACTTGGGGCAAGGGGGAGGATGCCAGGTGGAAACGGGCACGTCATGTAGAGACAAGCTTAATGACCTGGAAGAGCTAATTTACCCGACAGACCCTGAAAGAGTTAATGTGCCTTTCAGAAATGAGCAATTAAATTTCTGCACCAGCAAAATATGTCTCAGTTCAGTTCCTGGCTCACTCGTAAGGAACCTCAGCTGGAGATCGGAGCGGCTACTTACCAGTGTGCTCACATTCACTAATCCACGCATTCACTCTCTGATTCTTTTATTCATGGGCTCAATTTAGAAAAACGCTCACTAAATTTTCATTAACACAACCTTGGAATATTTGCTTGGGCATGAGGAATATGTGGATACAAGATGCCTAGGACGTGGTTGCTTGTTCTTGATCTCCTGCTGGATGACGTGTGCTCTGAGCCCAGGCCACCACAGTCTCCCCCGAGAAAGCACAGTCAGAAAATGAACAAAGAAAGCCCAGAATGGAAAAGCACCACCGAAATCTAATCCCTTCTGTTGAATTATATCATCCCCTGTGCTTCCTGTTGTGGTCAGTATTTGCAAAGTTCACTTTATTGAAGATGGCCGAGAGGCAGGTTAGACTGCTAGGAGAGTCTATAGAACATGCAGGACCTGCCCTTTGTTCCCAGCCTTTACTTCCGGTGTCTCCTCAAGATGGTGAAGATCTACTCTTGCGGTTCACTGCCCTTCCCTCTCTGAAAAAAATTCCTATGACAATCTATTCACAGCTATTTAACACCTGGTGGGACTGTGTCATATGTTACCTTTTCCTACAAGGCTTGTATCAAGAACAAACTCTAACAGGGGCAGAACAGAGTAATGAATGCCTGCTCTTGTTAAAAGTCATCTCAAGCAATATCACAAGGCAAATTTGTGGCCAGGATTATCTTCCAATCACACATTAGATGCTATGAAGTATAAACTGTGCCAGCAAGTATCAAGTAGACAATGCCATTAATCTGTTTTTGTCCCTAAAGTGACTGGTACTTGCCTACATGATAATCTAGTCTTGGTGTTTGGGATGCATATTTGTTTTAGTGATTTTCAAAACAAGAATAAATTTTATCAAGGTGAATTTTCTACTGATCATGATTATTGTGTGTTTCTATATAAGATTAAATAAATCTAGATATTGTGCAATAATTTCTAGAGAAACAAAACCTACTGAAAAGCATTTTTTGGTGGTGAAATATTACTTCTTGTTACAATGTTTAGCATATGCAGACACTATTAGCATTCATACAGTAAGATCAATAGCTATTGATTCTGTGACCTGTACATCTATTCGTTTACAATTATGGCATTTATATGCAAATTTCATTTTTTGCTCTGTGGACAGTCAATACAGTCTCCAAAAAGGACAGTCACTGTAATCTCAAATATCTGACTTCCCTACTGGGGAATGCTCTTTTGTTCCAGTTACCATGCCGCTGACCTCTATTTTCATAAGCTATTTAATGTCTCTCAAAGTAAAGAAGCCTATGACCTTTAAAGGTTCCATTGCCCCACGTGATCCTGTAGGAAATGTAAGCACTGTTAATACTAAACACTCTTTTTTTGCGCTCTTCTTGAAGTTCATCAACATAGTGTTGGTCTACCAAAAGGTCATCATTTTATAAATTATGCCTCTCACAATAGAAAAAAAGAATAGATTAATTGGAATTTTCTGGCAATTGCTTTGCTCAGTTTATCTTTCCTTATGGTTAGGATGAAGAGTAACAGATGAACAGCTGAAGTGAAACCTATGAAAAATTCTGTTGTAAATCAACAAATAAATTAGTTACAAAACTTGAGCCTTTTCAAGTGTTTGGTTTCCAAACCAACAGAGAGACGTTTGCTATTTCACAGTCCCGCGTCACTTCTTCACTTTTCTTATTTTTCTTCCTCTTCTCATTCCTTATTTTCCCTTACTTCTTCCCCCATCTTTATTTTAAACTTGATTTGGTGTGGACAGCACACACTTTTACGAGAAGAGACTGGAACGGGAGATGCCTTCTATTAAAGGCACAGTTCTCTGGTAGTTAGGTTGTAGATCCAAACTTTCTTGGTGCTCAGTAAAAGGTGGGAAGGTTTTTTGTAGAAAAATTAAGGGAAGTTGATCTTCAGGAGAAAAATAATGGATGTAAAGGTCAAGAACAAAACTGATGGAAAGATTAGATGAAAATAATCATCAGTATTTATGGAGTCTAAGGAAGGATGGAAGTTTCAATTAAGCATGTTATAGAGAAAGGGGATTTTTTTCCAAAGGGGTTGTTAACTAGAGTGAGAGGGAGGATAGCCATAACAAACATGGAAAGTGCAATTTCATCTATTGCTACAGCATCTGGCATTTTGATAACTGCAGCCCAAACTGATTTGATTCTCCTGCAGCTGAGCAACTAAATGCAACAGAAAAGATTCCTGTGATGTTTGATAAGAGGGCAGCAGGCCCAGAAGGTGAAGGCTGAATTCTTATTTGAGATAAACAAGAAAGCAGACACATCATACAAAAGCAGAGTATGAGAACTGGCAACAGTACAAAAATGGAAAGGGAGATGTCAGTGATTGGAATTCCAGGACAAACTGTGACACGTGGTTGTCCTCCAGACAAACTAAATTTGGGATTGGAAACAAGTGAGGAGACTGGTCTTATTCATGTCAAAGTTCGATCAGTTAGAAGACCCACAGTCAGATGAAGGAAAGATGCAATGCAATGGAGGCTGCAAGCGAAGGTGGCCCTGGGAGATTTCCCCGCGCCCGCACTCATCAACTCAAATATCCATAAAATGGATATATGTCCTTAAAACGAAGTACGCAAGAGATGAGTTCGATAATCATACATAAGATTAAAAGATATACAAAATACATATCTTGTTTCTAAAATGTTGTTTTGATAGCACAACCTTACATAGGTAAAGTTATTTTCAGCAATCAATGCACAAGATGTGTGAGTACACGTGTTGTGGCAGATGGGCTAATTAATCCATAGCAGTCTGTGAATGTTAAGAATGCAGCCTTGCCTATGTAAGCCACTGAACAGCAGCGGCTGGTGAAGCTACGGCTTGGAAAAATGTCTACTCTTTTTGACATCCGGCAACACCCTGGCTACTCATCAGGTCTTCCTGGGTGACTGGGAGCTGTTCCTCCTGGATTATTCCTTCAAATCTGACCACACTCAACATTTTCCTAAATATTCAGATATAATGTAATATAACATTAAAAAACCAGAACCCTCCCTCCTTCCTCCTGGAAGCACAAACACACTCTTGAATAACAAAGTCATCCAGCAAGCGGCCATGTCTACAGCCAGCTTTTTGGGAATGACCATGGTTTCCAAATCTCTGAGGCTTTTATGAAAAATAAGGGTGAGAATAAATAACTAAAATAAGAAATAACTAATAGAACAAATGAAAAAAGAGATTATAGGAAGGAAAAAAGTGAACTTTGTGGAGAAGGGAAGGAAATCTGAGAAAAGGGGGAGTTGGAAGTGCGGGGAAGGGAAAAGGTAGTGAAAATGATTGAGATTTGACATGTCCGTGCACCAATTCCCCAAGTTGTGAGTAATTTTATGTATTGCAAACACATACTACTAAAACGAATTTTGGGGGGAAAACAAGGGTTTCTAAGCATCCATGTCTTTCAGGGAAGAATAAATATAAAACATATTCAATAAGCATAGATACAAAGAATTATGAAAAAGCGGCTCATGCTAGTTTCAAATCAAGAATAAGCATAAAAGGCTTTGATGTTACAGTTCTGGTTGGAACATGTCGCTGTGCCTGGTTGGTTTACAAGGACTTCCCCTCACCAAGACCTGTGGGAGTCATTTTGAATCTGAAAATGAATGCAACTCCATTCTCTGGTGAGACCAAATTCTCTCCTTGGTGACTAGAGGTGTCGCTGGAGCACATGCTGTGGTTTGGATCTAGCATGTCCCCCAAGCCTCCTATGCGTTGGGATGTAGCGGATAACTGGAACTGTGTGCCGTTGGAGGTGGGGCCTGACTTGAAGAAGCTGACACTTGGGGTTTGATCTCGAGCGACTGTGCCAACGTTTTGAGATTAGAACGTGCCCTCCGCAGAGGCTTCAGGTGTCTGTTAGGGACTTATGAGCCAGCAAATGAGCAAGAGCTGCCCACCCAGAGCACAGGGAGCCCACAAAGGTGGCTTGAACTAAGTAAAGAAAGGGAGAAGAAACATTGTCGTATATTCTTCCTGGGAGCGCTCTGGCTTGGCCTGAGGCTCCAAATATCAACTTGCTGGTCACCTGACTCTTGATTCCCTTAGCTCTGGCTTCCTTTCTGTCTGCAGTGTCTGTGAGCGGAGCTCCCACCTCTGCCATGTGCTTTCAGCATTGCCGGCTGCCCAGGAACAGACTCTGTGAGACGTTCTAAAACCGTGAGATAAATAAATCTTTCTTTCCTTACATTGTGGATGTCAGATATTTTGTTCCAGCAACAAATAAGTAACTAAGATACATACAATGAGGAAATGATATTTAAATTATTGCTAAAGTGTTCTGGTGTGGAAGGAATTCAATCTCACCCAAATCAGTATTTAGTAAGATACTCATACACATTTTTCAGGTTAATTTATAAAACTTAAGTACATAATTATTTTTCTCAATTTTGTTATGCCTAATTTGATGTGGACTTCTGTTATATAAAGTAAGCACAGCAGAATTTTAAAATAAACATTTATAGTAAAAGAAACACACAAAATACAAATTGTGCTAAATCATACAAATAAAATCTAGTGAGAAATTGAGGAAAATTAACTTTGATCTTTTAAAAAATTTTATCAGTTAACAGAACAATCATTGGTATGTGGACATAGAAGTCTGTTTTTCCCAGTGTTCTGCTTTGACAATATGATGGCTGGATTTTTGGAAGAGGATAAGGTGATTATGATGCACGATACAATGAGCCAACTTAACCGGCAGTGGTCTTGGGGTTCCTTCTGGCCTGTCTGAACAATGAGGGCCTGGTAGCTTCATTTCCTTGGATGTGGGAATGTCGTAATTTCTTTTGAGTTCCAAAATCTCCAGGTGTCCAGAAAGTGGCTTTCCCAGCTGAATGGAAATCATAACTGATGTCTAGCCCAGACCACCTATTCCAGCTGTGTTTCCTCTGATTGGCAACGTTCCTTCTAAGGAGAGAGCCACAGCAGTTGGGATCCCTGTGCTGGTTACAGATTCATTCATGCCCAACTTTCTGGCCTCCGCCGGGCTGTGAGCAACTGACTCCTAGCTTCCATGTTTCCCCAGGAAAAAGTACTACCTAGCCTTGTCACCTTCCAAGATCTTCCCTTATCAGGTATTTTATGTGACACCGTGTTCATTTAAAACTTAAGAAAACTGACTCCACATGATGATATGTGTGACAGCCCTGAAGACTCCTGGTGACCCAGAGAGACACTAAGAAAGCTTGTGATGACATTCATTTACTGGATTATGACACTGAGGTGACAACCTCGCCCTGCCTTCTGAGCTCTTCCACAAGGTACTTTGATGGTGGGGGCTTTTCAAACACATGCGAAGATTCACCTTTAACTTTTCATCTTAAGCTATTATAAATCTATTATTTGTGGATTTTCCAAAGCTTTTTGAATCAATTTCAAATTTAGGTTAAAGAAAGCCCTGGGGTTGTGTCTTCCACAATTGCTTGTTTTCTCTATCACCTTTTTTATGTTTTGTTTTTGCGTCACTTCTTAGGCATCTTCTGTTCCTCCCTTTATCTAGCTGCCTCACAGGTGATGAAGGCCTCTCTCTGTGAATCTCTTCATTCACCACCCGGTTTCACCAGGTCCGTTACACAGCACTCTACTTAATAATAGTGTAGATAGCAAAAGTGTTGCAAGAGTAGGTATTAAATGGTCTCATTACAAAAAGTGAGAGGACTTTTATGTTATCGGTTTGATTCAATTATACGACAATGTAAATGTATATTAAAACATAGGTATACTTTGCCAATTAAGTATAAAATTAAAGTTTCTCTCTATTGCCATTTTCTGGATTCTTTCTCTTAATTTTTCTCATGTTTCTCTTATTTGTTCCATTTGTTCCATAATGCCTACTGGTCCATTACTGATCATGTTAACTTTCAAAACTTTGTATGAGAAAGAGAGCACATGAGAAAGAAAATGAATGAAAATCTAAAACAATTTGGGTACGTGTGTGTGTCCATGTGTGGTGCTGCGGATTAAACCCAGGGCCTTCCCATTGGGTTATATTTTCAGCCTGGCTTTAGTTTTGATTTTGAGAACGGGCCTCATTAAACCTCTAGTTGCCCAGTCTAGGCTTGAAATAGTGATCCTCCTGCCTCAGCCTCCCATATTGTTGGAAATACATGCCTGCACCACTGGGCCCAGCTATGAATGAAATAATATCAAAATAAAATATTTAAAACATACTGTTTTCTCATTAAAGATGGAGTCCTGCTATTAATACTTAGAATTTACAAATAATTAGAAGGGTTCAATGGAGAAAGTGCTTTTAATACAGTTTATTCCTATTTTTGCCTATCTTCAGACAAATAGCTACTTTACTGTGAACATCTTTTTCTTACTGTGTGCACACACATATGTACAAATACACAGATACACAGACACACACACACACACACAAACACACACACACACACACACACACACACATCCCTACAAGCAAAAAGCACAGATTGGTATCTCCAACTTTATCATTGTCATAACAATTCATTTACTGAATACCACCTGAAAATCTTGTTCTCCAAGCTGAGCTATTTAAAAAGATAGATGTCTGCCTTCTGGCTAATTGTGAGAGTTATTTCATTACTATAAAAAGACGTTTTACATCTCAAGTGACTCTCTAAGCAGTGAATAATGACTCAGAGGCTTTGAAGGTGAGTCCACTGATGAAATACTAGGATAACAGCTACTTACTGACCTTTTACTTCCCAAGATAATAGTGAGTCCATGTAGGTGATTATTAATAAGCCTATGTGTTGAGTTTTGACATATCCAATCCAAGTATGTTAAACTTAACAAGAAATTCTAATAGAGGCAAAATTTTCTTCAACAGACCTAAGGATGTAATGACATAAGGCATATTTAGGTCAAATGCTGTTAAAATGAACTTCAGGGATTTCATTAGGGAAACAACTTCGTTATAATTAACCCAGATTTTAAAAAAAATTAGTAACTAAAGATTTGGACAGAGGTATTAACTTACCTTTTTGAACAAGAAGACATACCTTTAGCCACACTAGAAGAGTGTCAAAGAATGCTTTAAAAAGCTATTTGCTAAGTAAAAAAAAAGTTATACTACATAAAGTCATAGCAGATCAATAGATGGGAAGTTATTTGTAACAGGCCATCTATCATAACAAAATCAAAGATTCTGAGGACATCTTCCCTGTACCCTACCTACCAGAGCTACCTAATACATCACTATTAAATCCTTACTTCTACAGCAAAAAGCACTGAATAATAGCTGTTTTTATTCAGTCCTGTTATTTCAGGACCTCTAAATGTGCTTAGCACATACTTGCCCTCTATGAACATGTAGAAAGATAAATTTTCACACATCCCTCCATAAAGATCTAAATAAATAATTGCATGATTCGTTAAAATCCTTTATTTGCAAACTTTATTGCTTTCCGTCTCCAGCTGCATTTGGTTGTCCAGCTAGCCTTGCTTTCTTTACATTCCTTTTATTGAATATATTATGCAAATGAATTGTGAGTGGCAAGCAGAAGCTCTTAAGCCCCACCTACCCCTCACTGTTGTGGCTGAGATGTGCACGTGGGACCCTCCACACTGGTGTTAAAAACATTCTCTGTACTAGCAGTGTGACTTTGGGTTACCTAACCTCTTTGAGCCTCAGTTTCCTCATCTGCAAAAGGGAAGACTAATTCCCACCCACGGAGTCAATCAAATAATGCAGCTAAGGTCACTGACAGAGTAGAATTGTTGTGGAGCCACAACGCTTCCTTCCGCTGTGCCTCACTTCCCCACTCTGTGAACAGACACTGGGTTGCTCACTGAATGTAAGTTGCAATCCTGGCGGAGATGGAAATAATTCCAATTAGCCCTCAGAAAGCTCTGGGAGCCAGCCAAGCCCCTGGCCTTATCTCCTCCATCATGCCCAAGAGCAGGCTTGTGAGCTCAGTAAGGGGTATCACCTATCATCAGCTCAAAGTTGTGGAGGCGGAGTTAACAGGTTGGGCCAGGAGAGGCACCTGCTCTCACAACTCAGTAAGGAAAAACAACATGTGCGTCTGTGATTGTAATCAAACTTGGGAAGAGTTGAATAAGTGTGGTAGCAGCGCTGCAGGAGCACAAAGGGTTCATTATGCCCGGGACTCCGGGATTTGACATTGGAGGTGGGTCTTAAATAATGGAGCGATTTGTAAATTGCAAACGTGGGATAAAGGAAAAGTGTCGCAGGGTGAAAGTGGGAAAGAGCAAGACTGTGGAAGACCCGTGGGTGGGCCGTGTACCTGAGTGGTGCCGGGTGGAGAGACAGGGTGGAGGTTCGTGACACAGATCTCAGTGCCCTCTACAGGCGTTGTTTTCAACACCTGCCATCTGAAGGGTAGGGCAATCTCATTCAGGTTTTGGAAACTTAACTCTGAAGGCTGTGATGAGAAGTAACTGTGTGGAAACATGGAAGTTATTTAGGAAGTTGCTGGGGAGAGGCGATGAGTGACCGGGTCAAGACAGAGACGGCGTGGGTGGTCCAACAGGAGGAGGCTGGCCCGGGTTGAAGAAGGGTTCTCTGTCACCCCCATTTAAATATATCCGGCAAGCCCCTTCAGATCGGCGGGTTTTCTACAACAACCAAGTTTCAATTTCCACCCTGTTGAGTCAAATCTATGTCGTGCAGAAATACAAGCTGTACAAATTAAAGTCGAATTACATGCAGACTTATATTTTCAGTGGCTATTTTAGAAACAAAAATCTTCTTTCAACGTTCTGAAACCCTTGCTGGCTCACAGAGAAGCTGGGACAAGGCGAGCAGAGAAAAGAAAGCCACCTGCCTGCCGCCACGCTTGTGCCTTTCCAGACACAGTCAGTGAGGGACGTAAACTGGAAGCTCATCTCAAAACCAGACCTGACCATATGGAGACGCGTGCTCCACTCCAGGCTTCAGGCCTATCCGAGTTCATGTGAGTATAGCCAGGCAGCAGTACTTGGGTGGCAATTTAACAGTGTTTTAATTTTTAAAAATACATATTAATTGTGCAAATGAATGAGTTTCACTGTGCTATGACCATACTTGCAAAGGTTGAGCATGCCTCCTTCCCTCCATCCTTCCAGTCCCCTCTCTCAGTCCCTTACATATTTTTAGGCTGTTTTCCCATTATCATCTTTCAGCTTATGAGAGAAAACAAGCAATACTTTCTATGTATGACTTACTTCACTCATCCATTTTTTTCTGCAAATGACAGATTCTATTCTTCACGGCAGAATAATATTCTACCATGTACATCTATCATATTTTTAATCCAGTCGTTTTTTGTCGGGCACCCCGCCTGATTGGGTGGTTTTAAATCTTGTTATTACCAACGGCGTCACAATAAACATGGACATGCATTTGTCTCTTTTCTATTCTGATGTCATTTCCTTTGGATTAATACTCAGGAGCGGGAGAGTTGGGTCAGATTTTAGTTCATTTGAAGAACAACCTTAGTGGTTTCCATAGTGACAGGTTCATTTATATTCCCATTCATAGAGTATGGAGATTTCTTTTTCTTCACATGGCTAGCAGCATCTTAAAAACTGATAGCCATTCTTACGGGGTTCAGATGAAATCTCACCATGGAATTTGCATTTCCACAGTGGTTACAGATGTTGATCATATTTTCATGTATGATTAGCCTGGTGTACTTCTTCAGTGAAGGGTCCATTCAGATCCCTCGGTGGTACCGTTGAACCCTGTTCGACTGGGCTCTGGTGGCCGCAGGAAGGGCACGAGACAGGGCAACAGCATGGGAGTAACACTGCCAATAGAGTCGTCACATTCTCACATTTAAATTGCTGCAACAATGTTCCTATACTATGCTGTTGATTTTATTTAGCCTCATTTGGAAGAGTGTGGGGAAGGGGTGAAGTTTTGTAAATTTACTTCCTTCAAACAATTAACATCTGTATGCTTTTGAAATAATTTTCAGCAGATAAAACAATCCTGCCAAGGCCCAGTAAAAGCTCTCCATTGTTCCACGTCTGCACAAATTACTTTGCATCTCTGATGATTTTATGTACATTTAATCACTAAAGATTAATTACATGGCATACGGAAACCAGCGAAACACTGAGGAGATAACTTCAGTCCAAGTGCACTTGCAGCTAACTTGTGGCTTTTTAGAACAATTTTAATTAAAAGTACTAGAAGAATCATCGGGCTGAAAATATTAGGAGCTCTGGGATGGATGAGCTTAGCATAGCTAATTAATTGTATATTTAATCAAAGCAGCCTTTGGCTGTAATTAATAATCTATTTTCCTCTGGTAATAAATATTGTGGTTCTGAGAAACAGAATTTATAATTTCCAGAATGCCATATGCACAGAAGAGCAGGATAGAAAATAATCATTTCCACACCAGCTTCCGAGCCAAGGCTGATTTTTATTTCGAGAGGATGTTGTCTACATCTCTTTTCATTCATTCTAAATGTCATCTCGCAGGGGCAGCTTACAGACACCTATCCCAGAGTGACCTGGGTGTGTCAAAGGTGTAAAGATTAATTCCAAAGAAGGGACTGGGGCAGTGCTAAACCAAGCTTGATTTTGTTTGTTTGTTTTCTTTGGTGAGGCTTGCACTCTGGGGTGCTGAATTATCAAGCTACCTCCCTTTTACTTTGAGAGATTCTGCCTAAGTTGCCCAAGTGGTCTTCTTTGTGGTCCTCCTCTCACTCTATCTTCTCAGTAGGTACAATTACAGGTGTGTGCCTAGAATGACTAGGCTTAGCACGAGACACTTCATTTCTTCTTAAATGGCAGACTCACATTCAAAGATGTCTACTGCTTCCAGTCTGGTAAAAAGCTTCAGAGAGAAAACAGTCTCTTCCTTGAAGCAACATGGTAGTTTTTCCTTTGAGTGGTAAATTGGTGCACACATGAGCACACATAAAAGCACATGGCAGCACACACACACACACACACACACACACACACACACACACACACACTCCTCTTCTGCTGTTCAACAACTCATATCAGTCACGGCACATGCTTGCTTTATGTCCCTTTCATCTTGGGATGGGGTCATATACTTTTCATACGATTTCAAATTATTTTTATTTCTTGTCATCTTGGAAGCAGAATTTAAATTTTAAGTGTTTTATGCAGAAAGAAGACAACAAAATAAATAAATCTTAGATGGTAGGCTTTCCCATCTAATCTAAATATTTTAGCATATGAAACTTAAAATGAATTTGACTCTAATATTTTTAAGATTGTTACAATAACATGTAGGAGTTACAGGTTATTGAGTATATATATACTTAACTTACACATTTCCTCAGATAATGGAGAAGATATCTTTGTATGCAGCTGATACAATGACTTGATGCACTAATCAATTCATAGCACAATCTCCATTTTTCTGGAGGTTATGTGGTCTTGAATAAATATGTATGAGAGGGACAGATATGAATTAGTTTAATAAATTTATATCATATGAAAATATTTTTATCTAGTCTATACTGAGCAGGAGCCAAAGAATAGAATGAAATTTGCAGATATATCAAAGGCTACTTTTAATTTTTACTTTTTGGTTTATGTCAGTTCATTCTCTTACCTTTATCTTCTCTCCTTTTATTGTCCCCCATTTTTATTTATATTTCATTTGTGTGTGTGTGTGTGTGTGTGTGTTTGTGTGTGTATGTATGTATGTATGTATGTATCACACAATGAGCCATTGAACTTGGGAATTTTGTACACAAAGATATTGTAACAATTTCACATTCCCCTCCTCCTTTCCACTCCCCTACCCCTTTCCTCAAGCTCCCTGACTCCCAACATCTTACCCATTTGATTCTATTATTTACTTGTGTTCCAGATTTTTCATACAAAAAGAAACCATGCAATATTTAACTTCATGAGTATTATTCACTTTAAGAAAAATGGTCTCAAGGTGTGTCCATTTAACTACAAAGGACTCAAAATCTGTCTTTATGGTATTCTATTGTATACATATACCACATTTTTTTGTATTGGTCTATTGGTGGATTTTCAGCCTCCATCACAATTTAGCTATTGTTAACTGTGCTGCTCTAAACAAGGGAATACATAAATCTCTATTTTATGTTGCCTTTTGCTCTTGTGGAAATAGACTCCTCAAAATAAAAGACTCAGGTTAAATATTTAAATAGGCAACTGAGATGAACAAACAGTTCTCAGATGAAGAAATACAAGTGGTCAGCAAATACATAAAAAATATTCAACATCCTTAGCCATTAGATAAATGCAAATCAAAACAACATTGAGATACCATCTTTCCCAAGGTCAAGGGGATTCAGAGTGAAAATTCTCAGATGAAGAAGTTCAAATGGCTTGTAAATACATGAAAAGATGTTCACATCCTTAGGCATTAGAGAAATGCAAATCATAATATCACTAAGGTACCATCTAACCCCAGAGAGAATGGTATATATCAAGAACTCGAACAACAGTCAATGCTGGTTAGACTGTGGGGAAGAAGAAATCCACTTATACTGTTGGTGGGATTGTAAATGGGCACAACCACTATGGAGGGCAGTATGAAAATTTCTCAAGAGGCTGAAAATAAATATCTCTTTTGATCCAGCAGTGTCTCTTCTGGAAATCTTTCCAAAAGAATTAAAAGATCATATAAAAGAGATATATGCATACCTATATTCATAGCAGCACAACTAACAATAGCTAAAATGTGGAGGTCACCAAAGTACCCATCAACAGACCAGTGGATAGAAAAAATTGTGGTATATGTACACAATGGAGTACTACTTGTCTGTGAAGACAGATAGTTTTGAGGTTATATAGGTAGATGGCTGCAACTTGAGACCATCATGCTCAATGAAGTCAGACACAGAAGGTTAAATATGAATGATTTCTCTGAGAAACCTAGAACACAATAATTTTATAGAACTAAAATGGGGAGATATTTGGAGTTAGGGGGAGGGGGTATGGGAGAGTCAAAAACAGAGTGGGAAGGGTTTGTAACTCTGATGCGACGCATACTTACACAAAATACTCAAGTTCAATGTAAACATTTCATGTCACATATATACATATTAATAAAATGTGAGGGTGGCACATATCAAGAACTCGAATAGTAAAAGGTGCTGGTGAGGTTCTAGGGAAAAAGCACCCCCTTTACAATGCTTGCAGGACTGTGTAGCTGCTGTGGAAAGCATTGTGGAGATTCCTCAAAAACTGAAAATAGATATACTATTTAACTTAGCAATACCTATTCTGGGTATCTTTCCCAAAGAGTTAAAAGCACTTTTAATATTGTATGATCAAAACTAGCTCTCAAAATGGGATCACACCTGTGATTCCACTAGCCTGGGACGTTGAAGTAACAGGATCACAAATCTGGCCCCAGTGTAGTCGACTTAGTGACTGTGATGGTTTGGATCTGGAATGTCCTCCAAAGGCCTCTCATGTGTCTGGGTGTTGTGGACTGTACATGGACTATGGACTCTCCATGCTACAAGGAGGTGGGGCCAGGTTGGGAAGGGCAGATTACTGAGGATGTGATGGGTCACTGACACTGACAGTACGGTGGATCATGGAGGGTGTGTCCCAGAAAGATATACTCATGCCTCAGTTTCTTCTTAAGCCTGATCCTCTCTGCTTGCAATGCTGTGAACAGCTTCCCTCTGCCATGTTCTTCTGCCATTGTCAGCCACTCATGAATGAACTGAGACTTCTTGAAATTGTGAGCTAAAATAGATCCTTCCTCCCTCAAGTTGTGAGTGTCAGCTATTCTGCCCCAGCAATGAAAAAGTCACCAAGACACCAACTGACACCAGAAAAACTGAGGTTGTTGCTGTGACTTTACCTGATAAAATGTCTTAAAAGCCTTTGGAAATCACTTGGAATGGTTTGGGGATGCTGTAAACTACACGACTTACTGCTATAAAACTTACAATGACGTAAAATGACCTTGATGGGAGATTCTGATCAGAGTGTAGAAATCCATAATGCTGATGGAAGTGCAGGCTGGAGTCAAGAGGTTTCAGATGGGAAGGAGGACCCTACTGGCAACTGGTGTACAAACCATGATTGTTGCACTCTGGCAAGAAGCATGTCAGCATTTTGCCCCCATTTTGAGATTATCCCTGAAAATCAGACTAAGAGTAGTAGACTAGTTAATCTGGCAGAGGAATTTTCAAGGCAACCTAACATTCAGTCTATCACGTAGGTACTGCTTGAGGCTTTTAACCAGTTCTACACTGAAATACAGGAGAAAAGAGTAAAGGGAAAAGATGTAAAAGCTTGTAGCTTATCCAGAAAGAAAGTAACCTCAAAGTTGGGTCAAAAGAGCACATGGTAACTGAAGAAACTGGCATTAGAAAGATGCTTTGAAGGCATTTCAGGAATTAGCAAGACCTTACTCTTTCCCAGTTCAAGGGTCCAAAAGCAAGGTTGCTTTGAAAACAGCACTGCAGTATGTCATGCAGGACAACCTAGAAAAGTGACTCTCCAAGGAGTTCAGCCATCTAAGAACTCAGAGGCCTCTATGGCCATGATCCAAGGAGCCAGACTACTGCTCAAGCCAGCAGTAGAACTTGGCGTTATCCATGTGGTACTAAGATTACAGGCATGTCAAATGCAAGAATTGTGGGTCATGGGGGCTTCCGCCCAGATTTCAGAAGGAAGCCTTGGAGGCCAATCAGTGTGCCCCTGGGAGAGCAGTGAGAAAAGCTGCTAAAGGGAAGCCAAAGGTTTAGCAGAGATCTCAGGAATTTGGAGATGCCAGGAAATTGGATCCCCTTCAGGGGAAGATCATAGGTTATCAGTGGAACCAGCCCAAAGAGAAGCCATGGAGGTTATAGCCCAAGACAGTATAATAGGGACAGGGCCACCTGAGGCCTTTGGCGCTCACATCACACCACAGTGTAGCCCAGATGTTAGACATAGGGCTATAAAATTTAATGGAATTATAGGATTGAATGTTTGCCCTGCTGAATCTCAGTCTTGCTTTTGTCCAATGCTCTTCAATTTTGAAATGAGACTGCTTACTTCGTGCCACTCTATATTGGAAGTGTTTGGGTTTTCTTTGATTTTCACAGAGCCTCACAGCTAACTTTGCCCTGAGTCTCAGAGGAGACTTTGGACTTGATCATTTTAGCAGTGTTAGACTTTGGCAACACTTAGAGGTAAACTAAATGCATTTTGCAAAATGAGGTAGACATGAGTCTTATAGGGTCCAGGGGTTTGGTTTTGGAATTTTCCACAAATGCCTCATGTATTAGAATATTATGGATTGTCTGTGGACTTCACATGCTGTTGGAAGGTGGGGTCTGGTTGGGAGGGTAGATTACTGAGACTGTGATGGGTCACTGAGGGTGTAGTGAATCAGTTGGAGTGTGGCCTGAAGGAGATACCTTTCCCTTGGCTTCTCCCTCAACCTGATTCTCTCTACTTGTGATGTCATGAACAGTTCCTGTCTAGCCACGCCCTTCCACCATTGCCAACTGCTCCTGATAGACCGAGATCTCCCACAAGAGTGAGCTAAAGTACGCCTTTCTTCCCTTAAGTGGGTGTCAGATATTATGTCCCAGAATTGAAAAGGTAGCTAAGGAAGTGACTTAGTAAGATCCTGTCTGCAAATTAAAATTAGAATAAGGGTTTGGGATATAGCTGTGTGTGAAGCCCCTGGGTTCAATTCCCAGTACTAAAAAGAAACCACAAAGTACAAAATGCTGTCTTTAGTGCTTAGTTTGTTCATAATATAAAGTACAATTTTGATGAGAGTAAAAGTGTTAAAAGATAATTGTTTAAGAGCTAGCATTCTGAGGGGCTGAGGCAGGGAAGTTTGAGCTAGGCCTAGGTAACTTAGAGACTTAGT
This sequence comes from Ctenodactylus gundi, assembly GCA_004027205.1. NCBI lineage: Eukaryota > Metazoa > Chordata > Mammalia > Rodentia > Ctenodactylidae > Ctenodactylus > Ctenodactylus gundi. The sequence goes on along the minus strand of PVKB01000753.1, from coordinate 200,732 downwards.
AGACTCTCAAAATCAAAACTAAAAATAGGCTGGGGATATAGCTCAGTGTGAAGGGTCTGGCATCCATCTCCAATACCGCAAAATTTTTAAAAAATCGAAGAAAGGAAAAAACAAAAGAAAAACGTAAGGAGATGTGTATCTTCGATGTTCAAAGCAGGAGATATTAGAGGTGCAGTGATCATAAAGACAGTATGATCTGAGGACTCTGCTGAACTCATGAGGTCACACTTCTATAGAAGAGGTCACATATATGTTCTGATATATAACTTTTTACATTGAATTACTACTGCATCTCACATTCATCACTTTTTAAATATGTATGTAATATACATAATGAGTAATCAAGCATGTCTACCTAAGACCTGTCATTATTTTTAATCCTTGATTCTCTTTAACGTTATAATGAAAACATTTAAAAGAAAGCATTTTTACACACTAATTATGTTCTATAGTTCATTTTATAGGTTTCTCAAGTCAGATCTTCACTAAAAACAAAGCAAAGCAAAATAAAACTAAACCAAACCAAAACAAAAAGGGCGAAAGAGTGGCAGAAAATAGAGAAATTATATCTCGCATTAACATGACATTCCAAGACTCTCTACCCACTGGTGTGTGATCATAATGGTTCATTTAGATATATAGAAAAAGCATGTTAACATGATTTTTGTACGGTAAGAATTTGAGGAATAAATTACTATAAACGAAAAAAGCATTGCATTAGTGATAACTTCACCATTTTCTCCCTATTTAAACTCAGAAACGTCACTTCTACTCTGGAAACCTCCTTCCATAACAAGTTTCGAAAACACAAAGTCACTGCCGATGAGGAGAGTTAGTGCTTGATATTTACAATTCATTTAGCAATTTCTAAATTAATTAGCTCACCAACATTTATCTCACTGCACACAGAAGACTTAAGTATATCCACATCTTAAATAAGAGCTAAATATTAATTGATTTTTTTTTTACCAAGGTCACACCACAAGTACTTAAGCTGGGATTAAAAGTCTTCTCTGGCTCACAGCCTTGTTCTGATGCTACTGGAGATGTCTTTCTCTGTCTCTTTTGTCCTCCACCTAATGCCTGGATTAGCTAGCTAATCACTATGCAGGATACAGGAAATGGTTGTTAAAATGAAGCCCAAATATTACATTCTCAGCAACACGGTTTGTCAAAGAAGTCAATGATATTAGTAAGACAGAAACTATAATTGATCTCATGTTTTGATAGGTATATCTGATCTAACTAGAAGCCATAGGACAGATATATTGACTGCACATGGCCCTTGTGAAATATCCAGTCTGGCATTCTATGACACAGAGGATTATGGGTAATTGATGTCACCATTAATTTTTACTGAGGTCCTAGATTTGTCCATTGACAGAGCTACACAAGGTAAGAGTTTTATGTTGAAAGGAATTGAAAATCTCATCAAAATACCCAATACATGAAATCTACCTTCAAAATAATAAATTTAACTGAGAGGGCTATAAGTTGACTATGTCTAACTGACAAAAAATTGTGTGTAAACTTCTACATTACCACACACATGTAGGAAAATCCACCTGCTATTCCATTACCTCCATGATGGCGCTATACAGGTGTGCAGAGGGGAGCAGCTGTGGATATTCCCCAAGTGGCTGAGTAGCAAATCTCCTCAGAATAGGCTTTCTCAACTGCATTGCTGGTGGCGTTTTTGTGCTGGGTGGTCCTTTATTGGGGTTGGGGGGAGCTATTCTGTGTGTCGCAAATGTTAACATCAAGATCTCTGGGAACCACTAGATGCCAGTAGCACTTTCCCCTTCCCTCAAACAGTGGCCAGAAAACAAATATCTTTAGGTTTTGACAAACATTCCTAAGAGGGCATAATCAACCTAGTCTCCAAACACCACCTTAAGCTTCATGTTAGTAACAGTTTGCTTCCGTGAGATGACTGTGTCCTTTAGAAACCTGGATTTCTTAGAACGCTGCGTAACATACAGGTTAAAGGGAAGAACTTAACAATTGCTTAATGGGTGAAATGTTTTTATTTTATAATTACATAAAGACACATTTCAAGGACAGTAACTGTGCTGAAATAATCTGAATAGTGAAAAATGTTGCTTTTATTGTTATTGTCAACTTTCTTGTGTGTGATACTGGGTTTGAATGCAGGGCATCACACATACCGGGCAAGAATATTCATGCAGGGCCATATCCTCAACCCAGACAGCAAACTTTAACAGGCTTTAATTAAAAGTTTTCCCACCAGTCAAGGAAAAGTTCTATGTGACTACTCAGGCTCTTCCATGGCTTTGTCTTGATCTGGAGACTGAGAGCCATCACTAGACTATCAGTAGCTGAATGTCAGGTTTCTTAACTGTGATTAAAAGATTACCATCATGTTTTGTTGATGTTCAGCTGTATGGAAGGCCTGAGCAGACAAGGATGTCTGAATTCCAGATGGCTGCTGCTTTGTTACTTCACTAAGCTCCATGTTTCAGTAAGATTTTCTTACAGGCTTTATTTTCTGCAATTTTAAAATTTCCTCTAAAACTCCTGTTTTCCATACACTCCACAACTGATGAACCCAGTTGAGGTTAGACATATTGTGATATATGTCAACCTAAACACAGCTAATATGCATTTAAAATACTTTTGGGATCCTACATGTGCTTTTAGAAATGCTCTGTCTCATGCTGCTCATCTGTCTTGTTGCCTTGGGACAAGATTTAGGGTTCTGGGTAAAAGAATGTGAAAGAGATGATAGAAAATACTCTGAAAGACTGGAATTCTGGGAAATGCCATGAGATTATTAACAACACTTTGTAGCATTTGTTCTGGAAACAGTAGTTAAGTATTTAGCAATGTTGACACAATTGGATCCTGCTGTTTTGGGTGCTGATAGAAAGAAACACAACAGATTCATTCATTCATTCACTTACTCATATAAGGTTCCTCTTTCTACTTTTACAAAGGACACATACATATCAATACATAGATATTTTGCAAAGGGCTATAAAAGTCAATTACTGTATTTACCCAATGATGTGAAGCTTTCCTAACTTCAGTGCTTCCATTTGAGAAAACCCTTGCCTCTCAGCTAGTAGGTCTTTTCCATCCTACCTTATTAAGGGTGGCGGAGCATGATAAAAAGGGGTGATCAAGTGTGACAAAGTGTGAGCCTGGTCTACAGCTGTGGCTTCCAGTGTAATTTTAATTGGTTTAAATGAGGGCTTTAGACAATCTGGATGCCAAGAGACAAGCCTTACGGATTAAAGAATATCATCAGTTTTTTACCAAATATGTAAATAGATATCTGGCATAATAAGCTAATTTTTGAAATTCAGTGTATAGAGTTAACAATATTAAATATTTTAATACACATAATTTAAGATCTCTGTCCATGGAATTTCAAGTTCTAGCCTTTTTAAAGAGGCAATAAAAGGCAAATGATGTTATTAAAACTCAAAGCCAATGGTTAAAATTTAAAATATAATTAGATGTTGAGGCCTTTCTAGTATATAATGTTATTCTCCTGTGAAAGAGCTGGAATTACTAATTAAAATAAAAAATTAGAGGATAATTTCCCTAAGTCTGAAATTAGTTTTGTACTATTTCCCCTTTAATTTTTATTTAGAAATTTAAAGAATATATTGCACATAAACTCTGTGTCAGACACTGAGGCATGATGACATTGGAGAAGAAATCAGGCAAAGTTCCTGACCATAGTAATAAGGGAAACAGACAATAGGCATCATGTAAAATTATTTTTCAGTGCTATGAAAAGATGATGATGTGTCAAGTGCTATAGAAAAATTGATCAGTGAGACGACCCTGGAGAGTGGGGAAGGGATTTGAATGCTTCCTTTTTTAAGGTCAATGTAAGTTGCACTGAGAAGGTGCCAGACATTTGAGCAAAGATTTAATTATGTGATTAAACAATGCTCCTGTGCCCATCTTGAGGAATCCAAGGAGAGAAATAGCCCCAGCAAAGGCTGCAATTCTGACGCATTTGTGAACAGCCCAGCAGAAAAGAGATGAAAGGTCAATGTGTATGTATCGGCCGTGGTGGCAGGGCCTGTGACAGATAAATTCACAGTAACCAGACTCCTACTAGGCCAGCGGATGGATTGATTTTTTTAATCTTAATTCTCTTTCTAAAAAAGGCAATGTCCCAAGAGAGCTTTCCCCATTTTCTTATCGTGGCTTCTCTTTCCTACCCCTGTTTTTTCCAATGAGAAGAGAGATCAAAGCTTAGTACTTTCTTACATTGCTGAATATATATTTGTAAGTGTTGTGGTTAGGATCTGGAGTGTCCCCCAAAAATCTCATGTATTTTAATGTTATGGATTGTCTATGGAGCCATGTAATGTTGATGGATTGGGTCTGGCCTGGAGGGGTGGATTGCGGTTGTTGGGATTAGGGGCGTGTGAGTTAAGAGTAAGGGCATGCGGGTTAAGATTAAAGGCATGTGACTTAAGACAAAAGGTGTGTAGTGGCCACACCTTCGATACCCGGATGCAGGAGAGACTAAGACTGGGACTTGGACTAGTCTTGATTAGTCTCACTTGCTTGTCTGTTGATGATGTCCTGAGAAGCTGCCTCCACCTTTCTGCCTCTGCCAATTGCTGCTGGCCATCCCTGAATGGACTGTGACCATCTGAAACTGTGAGCTAAAATAAACCTTTCCTTTCCTAAATTTGTGTGTGTCAGGTATTGAGTCACCGCAATGAAAAAGTAACTGAGACGGTAAGTAATGAAATTTGAAATCCAGGTGGCTTGATACCAAACTCCAGACTTTGGTACACCAATTTATATTGTTCTACTGCTTTTTATATCCCCAAATCAATCCAAGAAGTATTTCTAACATTTATATTTAACAGCATAGTACTCATATTTATTTTTTCATTGTGAGAAAAAAAAAACTCTAGAAATTATCCTGTTGACTAATCCTCTCAATAACTGAATCTTTTTTTATACTATCCCTGCAAAGTGGCCATCTCTGCTGTACATAAATGTCCCTGGCAACAATGAAGAAAAACAATGTTTTTTTTAATAGCAGTCTATTGTTCCATAGGTCCAAACTATTCCTTGGACTGTGCTTTTTCACAGACAATGTTGAAAGTTTCTGTCCTCATTTGATTTCCTCTCTTCTAAATAGATTTTTGCTTCAGTTTTAAATTGTTAATTTAAGATATAACATCTTCAAATTTTAGCAGCATTCTTTTAGATAATTTTTTAGTTCAATATGCTTTAGACATTAAATTGCAGCAAAGGCAAATACACAAACGGGATATCTCCTCCTCCTCTTACTGTCAAGTCAAACACAAATAGTAACTCCAGGCCCAAGAAATGGCATCTGGTCTTGAAGCATGATGCACAGCGAGAACGACTTGTTCTTTATTTAAAATAGTTTGCTATAATTATCACAGTTCTCAAAGTCTAAAAATGCTGGTTCAGTTCTATTCTGGGTAATGAGATATTTTGTTTCCTTTTTACCCCCATATATTTCAATATACAAATAATACAGAACAAGCAATGTGAGCGATCAATTGAGAAAGGAGGTCGTTTCTATATTTAAATTTTTAGTAGTCTATTAAACAAGTGATAGTAAGAATAGTAACACCTCCAGGAAGTGCCAGCATGCCTGGAATTTCCTGTGCTGTAACTTCCTTGCCGGAATTAACCCATAGAGAGAGTCACTTCTAAGATCTTCTCACCCAGGGTAAGAGAGGGCACACTCCACATTGTCTCCTGCCAAGCCTGGGACAGCGTGAAGGTTTGTGCACTTGAAATATGCTGCTGCATCCTGTTCCCTGTGCCACTGCCCTGCGGAGGTGCCTACAATTCCTCATTTTCACTTTAGCCCCAGTCCTACCTCGCACCTTCCCTTAAAATCAACACATCTCTTCCGGGAATGGCGGTACAACGTTTATTGCCTTTGGATGAGCTTATTAGGTCATCTCATGTCAAGGCTAATGTTTTGAGAAATTTGGGACCAGGACAAGTACATTTTCCCAATGGTTGAAAAGGGCCAAGTTGAGAGTCATGACGTTCATGAATAAGGATTCAGACTTAGGTGGGCAGAGGATTCTTACAAACTAAAACGACACAAAGAAGACACTGGGAAATTGGGTTTGATATTTTTTGTTCTGTAACAAAGAACATAGTCACTGTGTTAACAAATATCTAAGGACCAAAAGGTTCATCCTTGACTTAATCACAGTTTATAGCAAATCTGGCCAACATGGATGTGCTTGGTTTTTGGATTCCTCCATTATTCAGGGTTTATGAGGTGAGATAAAAGTATGAAGCAATTCTAATAACTACTATTCCTGTGATGCGACACATTGAGTGATCAACATCTTCCTGGTGGTGGTTTGATCCTCAAAACGGCTGATTGTTGTGGGACATTCCATTCTTACGCTTATTGGTGATGAGAATCAGACGCAATGGTACTAAGTGACTTATCTTAAACCAAGTAGCTACTTCATGAAAACCTGAAGTTGATTACAAATTCTAAATTACTGTAGTAGGATGAGAAAAGGCACTGAGATCAGCAAATCAAGTTAGCTGGTCAGTGATGAGAGGAAGAAGCTGCCACACAAATGACTATTTAAGACCCTGCAAGTTTGAGAAATGTGGATTCAGGATGAAAAATGCATAAAACATGAACTCTGATCCCGGAGATTGACTTAGGATTATTTGAATATTTCTTAATTTCATATTGCAACTGGGTAATAAATCTGAGCAATGGTATTCCCTCAGTTTTGGCTTAGGACACTCGTAAGTTCTCCGTGTAATGTAGAATACTACTTTCTTTTTAAAAATAAGTTGCTGATGGTATTTGTGCAGCGAGTCAACAAAAAGAGTAGTATTTTACAAATTAACTTTTACTATGTTTCCATCCATTTATCTGCTTGAAAATCATTTTTTTCAGAGTAAGGTTAAAATAGAATTAACAGAATTTTAAAAATGAGTACAAAACTTTAGATAAAAAGAATTCAAGCTGAACTGTCAGAGGAAGAAGGCTCTGTTCATACAAATGCAGTGTGTGTACTACTGGACTCTGAATTAAGCCACAGATAATTTTTCCTTGATTGGTTGCTTATATATATATTTTTGAGAAGCCAAATCCAGCAAAAGCTAGATGCTTTAATAAGCTACCCAAGAACATTTAGGAAAGATAAAAAAGACTGGCCGTCAGATGCCGTAATGTATGGATTCTGACAAGAACCACTAATTGTTGCTGTGTTGCTACCATTTGAACTCATCTAGTCGATTTAGTTTGAGTTCTTGCAAGATCTGGGAGGATCATTAAAGGGAGCTTGAGGCTAAGCACAGATAATAGGAGGATTTTAATATTCCTGATGCTTTTAGAAAGGAACAGCGTGTCATACATCGATGCTACACACGGTTCCGAAGCTCCCTACACGGGGTGGGGGCAAATCCCAGATACTGCTTGTTTCTCCTCCCTAGTTACTTCCAAAAAATAAATTTAGATTTTGCTCTCCAGAAGTCCTGAGGCACCGTAAGAATCCAAATAAATCTCAAAAGAGACGTATATTATTTTTCGCTCTGCTTCATATTTTTCTCTTTGAAGTCTTATGTAAGCTTACTGGGAGAAGGAAAATATAATAGTAATATCCCATAACTTTGAACAGGAAACGAGCATATCAGCCTTGATGACGGAGGGCAGCTACTGCTGAGCCTTTGACAAAAAGGACAACGTAGAAAATGACGAGACCATTCAAAGGCCCAGCTGGACTGCGGGCTACACAAGTAATATCTCCGGCAACATTTCATTTCATGACTGGTATTCAAAATACATATTATTTTCAATGCCAGGATGCACTTTTTCCCAAAAGTTGGACACTTTCACTGCTTATAGAAATTAAAAAAAAAAAAAACTACATAAGAAAAGTTTTCACACTACGGGAAGGAATTGATCTGTAACTAAATCGTGTTTCTGCTTCCTCTTCTTTGCCTCAGCAGCCTTGCTCTGTCAAGAATGCTGCACCTGGGTGCTCGTTACCCTCACCGCAGGTATGTTCTTGACCTTATGCTGGTAAGCTTTATTCATCTCGACATAGTGTTAAGATTTTGAGATAAACTTTGAGACTTTGCTGAGGTGCAACAGAAAACACTGGTCTTGACTTTCTATGACAGACTTAAATGGCAGTCCTCCTACCTGATAACTGTTAGGGTTTGGATCTGGAGTGTGCCCCAAAAGCCTTATGCATTTGGACAAGTGGGATACACATGCAACCATGTGCTGTTGGGAATTGGGGCCTGGCTGGAAGGGGGTGGATTATTGATATTTGACCTGGAGGGATTGTGTCAATTTGTTGAGATTCAGGGTAGTGGGAGGGAAGGAAGAGCTTTCAGGTGTATGTTATTGCTTTGTAGGTCAGGAAGTAAGGGAGGGGCACCCCCCTAGGTGTGAAGGGCCAAAGTGACAGTCTGAACTAAGTAAGGAAGGAAGAAGAAACATTGTTACGGCTTCTTCCTCTGAAAGCTCTAGCCTTGCCTGAGTCTCCAGACATAGCTTCTAAATCTTTTGCTTGGCTTTCCATCTGCAATGCTGTGAATAGCTCTCTAGACTCTGCCATGTGCTTTCACCATTGCCAATAACCCATGAAAGGGAGATCTTCTCAAAATGTAAGATAAATAAATCTTTTTCCCCTTTTATGAATATGTATATGTGTGATACATAAAGTTTACATTGAACTTGAGTATTTTGTGCCCATATACACAGTCTTAGAGTTACAAACTCTTCCCCTCTCCCTTTTTGACCCTCCCAAGCTCTTCCTCTCTCCCTAACTCCTACTATCCCTTTTTCAGTTATACGAAATGACTATACTCCGGGTTTCTCATACCGGAGAAACCATTTCATATGTAACTACTTAATCTTTTGTGTCTGGCTCACTTCACTTAGCATGATGGTCTCAAGTTGCATTCACTAACCTACAGAAGCTTCAAAACTGTCTGTCTTTATAGAGGAGTCATATCCATTGGGTACGTATACCACAATTTTTATACCCATTACTCTGTTGAAGGGTATCTTGGAGTCCTTCATAGTTTAGCTATTGTTAGTTGTGCTGCTGTGACCATAGGTATACACATAAATCTCTCCTCCCTTAAGTTGTGGTTGTTGGATATCTTGTCCCAGTCATGAATACATAACGGAGACGCTCTCTGACCTCTATGAGCCTCAGTTTCTCCATCTGAAAAATGGAAAAATAATACCAACCTCATCGTACTGCTATGAAAAATAACGATCTATATGACAGCAGCTAGTAAGAGTCCAGGAATTAAAAGCACTTAAGCATTTTACCTGAATCTGAAACTTTCTTCATGATGGATATTCTTGGTTGTTTACTCAATTGCCATTCACCTATTCCTCTTTTGTGTAGAATCCTAACTCCCCTAGCAGAGACTATTTCAGATACATTTTTCCGTTTTCCATCGTAAGTACGACACATAGTATTTTTGTTACTATGGTCTGGAGTATTGTTTTGAGGAACTATGCTGAGGTATTTCTGAAATTTTTCATCTTAATAGAAGAAAGAGGTGATGAGGAAAAAACGCTTCCGTTTTCCTACCTTGGGTTTGGCTGTGAGAAGATGTAATCTTTAGAGACGTGGTAGAAATTTGTGACAATGAGGAAAAGGGTGACAGTAAGACAAGGTGGTCCAATACCCACACATCATCAATCCACTGCCTCTAAGAAAGATTAATCATTTCTGAGGCGCTTTAACAGCATGAAAATGAGCTGGAAATTCTCTATTTATAAATTTTGGTGGAAACTATGTTGTTTTCTGCAATAGCATTAAAATATGATGAACTTCAAAAGCTTTGTTTAAAATATTTTTGTAATCAAATAATATTCTTGACCTGATAAATTAATTACCCATGGATATCTAATAAATACCTAATATATGCAGTGTAATGCAAAAGATACTAGATTAGCATACATATCCAATCTGGAGAAATTCTAAATTTAGTTGTGGGGATAAAAGCTTGTGCATAAAGTGATAGGTAATGCACCATAGTATATACTAAGTGTAAACTTGGTAACACAAATAATCAATACTATGAGAATTTAAAGAGGTCCCAGAATTATTGATAATCAAGAAAAACTTTAAAGAGCCCTTGTGTCTGAGCTTGTTTTAAAGGAGCTTATAGGATAAGTTTTCATGTGAAAAATAAAAAGAAAGCCAGGAAAAATGGCTAGACCAATGGCACCCAGGAAGGTAGGCTTTCTATGTGACAAGACCAACTTGTCATACACATGTTTCCATGGAGAAGAAGGAAGAAGGACAGGTAGTAAGGGACAAATTTTGAGTGTATAAGATCCAAGCTAACGAGTTGGTATGGCTGCAGAGTTTGAGGGAGTTTGGAGCAAAGATGCGCAAAGGGGTTCATGCTTGAGAGAGAGTAAGGTGGTAGAAGCTTGGGAAGGTAAAACACAGTTAGAGCTTCTGAGATGAGTGCCCAAATGGGATTGATCAGAATTCATGGGAAGCCAAAACAATAAGACATCTTCCTGCTCTGGTGATCATATTGGCGATAACTGAGGAGGCCTGACTATGATCTCCCAGAGCAACTTTTAGAGGGAACAGTAGGCATGATGGGAAGCTTTAGGACAGATCAATTTTTGGGGTACATATGCTTGGGAACATCCTTTCAACACTAGCATATTTTCATGTGCAGCTTAAAGAGAAGTTTGAAATACAGTCCATCAGGAAAATGTACCTACCTGTCAATATTTTATTTTGTTTTGCATTTTTTATTGTCTGATATCATAGAGCTTCTCAGTTTATCAAATAAAATTATTTATATTCAGTCACATTTTGAAATTTATATTCTGTATGCTCTCTCTGTTGGAATTTTATCCACTCTTCAATCTATAAAACATCAGTGTTAACCCCCTGGACTTCTCCTGTGAATGAAACAGAATGCCCCTGTCCTCTGCGTCACCTGTGTAACTCTCCTCTGTGGTGAATAATCAAAAAGAATATATACTGGGAGAGACAAAGGTAAGGAATTAGAAAATGTTTATGTAAAACATCTCTACTCAGTAATTATGTCTGATATTGAGAAAATAAACTGCAAAGTTGGCTTGTTTTTGCTTACTATGTTCATTAAAGTTACAGTCACACAGATGTAAGCAACCAGAAACCTTTCCACGAGGTGTCTGGACATGCAATGAAACCTAATAATAGCAACTTTATGTACTTATTGCATGTTATATTTGCACATTCAATTTATAATCACTCTTATAAAGATCAAAATCTCAGCAAGATCTCTTTTACTCCGTTGAAATTTTATATTCTTAGTACAATAGCTATAGAACAAAGAAGCAAGAATACATTTTTGCTGTGAATTTCAGTTATCGAGGAACTTGACTATGTTTAATATCCAAGCTGTTCGGTGACCTAGCAATGGGCTAATGTCAGCACCACATGCTTGTGAACAGGATCACAACTGGAATGAGGTCGACAAGCTGGCCTCACCGCAACAAGATGCCAAGGTCACTGAGGCAATAAATGGCCCAGCTGCTCTCTCAACAGGTGGCTGGTAAGAGAGATGGCTATTGTGACTGGGAGAGAAATTGCTGACATCCAAAATCATGCCCTTGAGTTTCCAATCACAACATTTAATTCACAGAAGAATTCTGCACCAACGTATTATGGGGGGGAAACACACAGACCTGCAATATGCAGAGGATTATACGGTCCAGGAGAAGAACAGTCTCCATTCATGTAAATGACACTATTTCCTTTGACCTATTTTCACAAAGTTATGGATCAGCGATGTTCACTCATATTTAATAGAAGAATTTGTTCAGAGTGGATAAAATAGCCAGCTGAATCAACTGAATAGGTTTAAGGAAGAGAAAGCATTTTTTAGATGTGCATACATTTATTTCCCCATTTCTTACACTTTCTGGACTCTCATTGTTATTAATATCTTAAACACAGTGACGTGCCTGTATCTATAGCTATAAAAAGTCTATCAGTGAGTATTTTGGGATTTCTCCTTTTGCATCTCATCACGTTCCCAAACAGGAAAGACTTTTTTCAGTATTGAGCAGGAACTCATGTGTAGGGAAGCTTTGGACTGGCGCTAATCTCTGTGAGCATGATTCCCACACAACTTAGAGACCCGCTACTTCAATTTAAACTATTTCTTCTTGTGCATTCTTCAGTGAAAAAAGTGAGCAGCTGATTAACCTCTTTCATAAAATAATCTCATGCACTGAAGAAGTTATTCAATCACTCTTCCAGACATAGGAGAATTTTGAAACAATAAGGGAACCAAGCAAAACTGAATAGCTATATATTAACAGAGCACTACCATAACTTCACTCATTGATCTATTGGACTGCTAAAAACATAAAACATTAGTTTTCTTAACAAATCAACACTATTCTAATCTCAAGAGGAACTCAGCTTTTGTATCTGGGAATCACTCACAAGCAGACACCCATGGTCAAGTCAGAGCACAATCACATTTTTTTGTGTACTGTTATGTTTTACCATAGTTCATCAGGATATCAACTGGGAAAATAGGTTATTTCTTATCCTGAAATATGCACTTTGGCTCTGACACTAAATATTGAAATGTACCCCACAACAGAAACAGAAAACTATAAGCCTTGATAGGTGAAGTGTGTATCTGAGGCAATTTGGTCTTAACAAAGAATATCAAGGTTCAGCATAGATCTATCCATTTTTTTTCCTCTCCAGAAGAGTTTCTTGGATACTGTGAACTGTAAAGAATGAGTTTTTCTTCATTAAAAGGGCAAATTCAGCATTTAACATTTTAAGTACTTTTTTTTTCTTTTTATAAATACTACTGGATACTGCTGTCATCACAGATACATGAGTTGCATGCTACAATAGAACTTCTATAGGACTGGGAAGAATGGGAGGCGAAGCTTGTGTCTTTGGTTTATATCATGGCTACACACAAATTATAAACAGGTAGCAATTTTTAAAACACATTTATATATAATAGGAAGGATATCTGGTCCTTTGTAAAAAAATACAAACTAGTTTCATAGATAACACCATAGCGCAAGTTAGTGTGCATATCAAGAACTTTAGATTAGTATATTTAATATCCTAACATTACTCAAGGTACTTAGGACAAGAAATATGCTATGGAGAATCATAGCACTAATGATCAACAGAAAAGACCAGAGCAGTCAATCAAATCTGTCCTCTTATTTGTCGTGATAGGTTAACTTGTCTACTTGCTCACTGATAATAGAATAAAATGAGAAGACACAGGTAGTCTCACACTTACAATGGATGAGCGATATGTCAAAAATGTCAAAGGTTTACAAAAGAATTGTCTCTTACCTGAAAAACACAAGAAGAATACAAAGGTTAGTATTTCATAACCAAAATCATTATTACCTGTATGGTGAAGGCCCTCACGAGCCTTTTATGAAATGATACATCCAATCTAGGACAGTGCATTTGGCTATCTTATGCAGACTTGGTCCATTTACCAAATAACCACCGTGCACATATGTAATCCTGTCATAGATTGTGCCCATTCTGGGCCTATACCAAACATGGCCTATACCATTCAATGGGTCTGTAGCACAAGTAACCTATTGTTGACGGCTGCTGCCTTTGCAACTGTGGAAATAAACAAAGGGAATTAAAATCCAAAAAGTATGTTGCAATCACTTCCAACTCAGGCCACTTCCAGACTTTTCACCAGCCTTCTCAGCTCTCCTTAACAGACATGTGCCAACACCTTTTCTCCACAATTTCACCTTCAATACTGCTGAGAATCTGCCCACTAATGACCATAATGAAACATGCTTTGTGTGAGAGCCTGTTCATTTATTTTCATTCCCGTGAGTGCCTTCAGAGACCAGAGTTGCAATCACGGCTACTTACTATTTAATTCTCAGCCAAATTTATGGTCAAATTGAAAAATGGAGGCAGGCAGCCTGATGCAGGATGCTTTTGTCTGAAGTGTCCTCATGGAATCATTATACTTACATTAATCTTTAATCTGCAATTAAACAATCAGTTCTATGTAAAAGATAGCTGCAAACAGATCTCCTGCATGTGTCCTACACAATATATCTTAATGGGACGTTGGGGGAAGGGTGAGAAGAAGGTGTAATTAGAACTGAATTTGTCACGGATGCTGGTTCACTAGGATGTTATTTATGGAGCTAAAAGATCCTCATGCAAAATGACTTCGTATATTCAGATGTGTGCCAAATAGGCTCGCCTTCTTGCAGCTTGGGGGACTGAAGAATAACAAAGCACGAATGCGAGAGTGAGGAAGAGGGAAGGAAGCTTGGCCCGACTGATAAATGTCTTGGCAGAAATTGTAACCTGCCTTGCATCTGCAGCCTCCCAATTAAGAGGCCAGATTTCCAGCTTCCACAGATGCTTAATTGGGGACGGAGGCTGCCAGGCAGGCCTGGGCACCACGATCATTAGCAGGTAGTGTGAGGACATTAGGGTCTCAAGGCTTGTCAATTTCCTTCCACTATCAGAACTGTCAACAAGGTAGCACCTTCCTGAAAGAGTGAAACACCTGGCTAAGGGGAGCTTTTTATAAATAAAACAAACAAAGCTCTCACAGTGCTGGAAGGTTCCAGCCTGTTCCCTGGAGAGAGGCAGTCAAAAAGGGAAGTATTCTAGGACTTTCCAGCTGGGCAAAGCCAAACATTAGAAGAGGAATAAGTGAATGAATCGACAGTTAAACAAGTCATCTGTTTCTGCGTTGCCTAACTCAGTTTTCTGACAACTTAGAATGAATAAGTTAGGTACTTCTTAATTTTAGGCTGTAATTATGATTCTGGCTTGCTGTACTGACTCCTTAGCAATGCATGTATAGTACGAAACAAAGTAGTTCTGGTCGACTTTGCAAAGAACAACAACTGCGACAAATTTAAAATCAACCTACTAGAGAGAAACATATTGGAACATTCCCTGAAAAGCCTGTCTCTGTCTTTCTACCATGTATCTATAGGTCATTATCTTTTCAGTATCTGGTTGCTTTCTTCACATTCCAAGTTCCCACAATCTTAATAATGTATTTTTAGGGAATTCACAAGGTCAAGCTTTAAGTTACTTTGAGAATCTCCAAAGCCTGTCAATCAACAAATGACAGCCAGTGATGCTCCCCTTGAGCATGTATGCTGGTGGCGGGATGGTACATATTGGAGTGGAAGTTGGTGCGTGTTAAGGAGAATCTGTATGTGTGTATTATTTTTTATAGAAGCCAAAATTCTATACATAGAAACTACATTAAAATACCATGTCGCAAGTGCCAAATGAACAGGGCAGGCACTTATTCCTGGAGGCCCCAAGATGGAAAGAGGGGGAAGAGAGCAAAGGAAGTAAGTGGAAAAGACTGTAGATGTTGTGTTCAGGATGTACCCAGACATTTCGCATTTCTAACACATTTCATGTACCCAGGAGAGTAATCACGATTTTCATGACTTTAGGTATGAAACAAATTCAATTCTTATCTGCTAGTATTCCATTAATCTGCTCTTTTGAGGGTGGTATGGATTTAAGAAAATATAGGGTCAAAAGACATTGCTATTAGTCATCTGGAAAGCAAAGTCAGTCTCAATGCATTAATGTTCTTACAAGAATTTCCTGTAACACCATTTGAAACTCCAAAGAATCTGTTTTTCCACACCACTTAGAGTGTAGCCATCAAGTACTCTAGATAAACACAATTAAAGACCCGAAGATAATAGACATGTATTGATTGCAACTACTAAACCATTAAAAGAATTCTCAGGCAATATTTTGCTAAGCACCTGGTGATTCGTTTTCCTTTACAACATCACAGGCTACAAGTTCCAGATCCTACTAGGAAATGAGAGTGTGGAAAGTACAATCTCCCAAAGAAAGAGGAATCTGAATCTGGTCCTCATTTCTCTACTGTGTCACTTAGAGATTTGAGACCACAGCTACCAGTGCCAAGTGCATAACTCTTACTCATTCAATCATGTTCACGGAGCAACTGTGATCATGGGTTATCAGGTCCTTGCTAGGCATTCATTTAAAGGTTCACAGAGAAAGAGAGCCCAGAGATCACTTCGACTCGGAATAAAAGGCACTTAAATACAAGAGCCCGATACCACCAACTGCCCCACAGAATACGATTTAAGTCCATCCAATGGGTAACAGCAACTAAAGGAGTCTGTTTACTGTAGTAACGATATTTCTACACACACTTTCTAGTCAGGGCAAGGATATACCTCAAAATGTTTCCTACCATTTCCCCATTTCTGATAGTTTTATCATCACTACAGCTAATCATGCATCCACAGTGCCATACTTCACTCCTTCACAAGTTCACACCTAGTTATTCCCACATTTGTATTCTCCCTCTGCGTATTTCACTCACTTTTTCTCCCTTTCTTTTCACTAATCCAAGACTCAATCACCTCAGATTAAAATTATTGCCTCAGTCGTTTACCTGACTCTCCATGAGAGTTGGTTTAGGCAGTTGTCCTGCCCCAAACCTTAATGTCTCCCAGCCACCCTCTGCCCAAGTTTTGTAGCTGTTATAAGAATGATAAAAACACCGATCCCTGGCAAGGCCTTCTGTGTGTGAACCCGGCCTTGCCACCTACAAACCGTGAGACTTGGAGTAAGTCCGCTAGCTCCTGTTAGCTCACTTAACTCTTGTGGAAAATGAAGACAATTATAGTGCTTTCCTCATTGGTTTGCTGTGTAGGCTAAATGTGTCAATTTTTATTAAACACTTAGGCCTGGGCCTACTCTACACTTAGTGATTTAAAAACGACTAATTGAAAAATAATTTAAAGCTTTAGTCCTTCATAAGACATTTAATGTTTCTGGGTCTCAGTCTCTCATTTGTGCAGTGGATAATTAATTTGTCCAACTCCGTGAAACCAGCGAGATCATCTGGGAGTGCACGACACACAGGAGATGTTTCGCCCGTTCGTGGTGGCTTGTCCTGGTGTGACTCACGGCCCACACTAACGACTGGGCACCCACTTCTTTGGTTAGCTTTTCTCTCTTGTCTCCCACTACACGAAATCTTCAGTTTTGCTCAATGGCTCTTTCCTTTGCAGGCCCCCATGGGCTCCTTTTAGTTCTGCTATTTCCATATCCTGAATGTCCCACACTTCCCTATTCATCCAAATTCTATCAGTTTAAATTTCCACTCAATGAAGTTTTTTCCCCCTCTAAATAACCTGATTCTCAACAGTGATCCTTAAACTTCCATTGTTAATGGTTTTGGTCACTTTTGTGTTCTCTTTGTAATCGGGCCACTTAATGGCTGGCTGCTCTCAGATGCCAGGGTGGGTGCTGGGGCCAGCTCCACTGGGCACAGCAGGAGGGGACCAAGAGGAGCCGGGGGCAGTGGGTGGGGAGAGGGGCTGGTGCCGAGTAAGCAGGGCAGGGGACCTGGGCAGAGAAGATAAGAGCGGAAGTACAGATGGTGTGAGTAGGGTGCACGCTGAGTCTGTATGGAAGGCCCCGGGGGGGGGGGGGGGGGGTGCGGCAAAGGGTCTGCAGCCAGGCAGGTGTATCCACAGAACTCTAGGGAGGTACAGGGAAGTCACACGGTTCTGATGGTTTTACAGAGAAGGTGCTCCTAGCCTAGTTTCTGAACATAATTTCCTTCTAAGATGTCCTGAGTGGTATAGTTTGAATTTATCAGCACGCGGGGATCACTCATGCACCGCCTAGAGAGCTTTCTTACGACAAGAACCGGGTCTTCATTGCTTTGAATCCTTGCCTCTCTTCTGTCAGAATACCTTCCTTAATCAATGCTCATGGTACTACGTTGGTAGTAGGTTGAGCTCTAGGTGACAGCCAACTTGTGACCATTTTTTATCTGAGTGAAAACGATGGGTTTTTATGTGGCCTATTAAATACATTTTAAAAGGCCATATGAAACAACTTTACTGCCTTAGCTAACTTAGGAGACTATCAAAAAAAACTTTCAACTGTATTTGTTTCTCCTTCTAGCGTTACACATTCTGACAGTCTTGTAAAAAAAAAAGCAAAATAAAACAAACATTTTTTCAAATCAAAAGAAATAGCAAAAACTATATTCTATCTGTGTATAATAACAAAGTGTACAGAATTCCTTTCACTGACTAGTTGCTCAGTGATGTCATGCTTAGTTACATACATTACCAAAAACTATGTGTAAAGACGTAATGACCTAAGATCAGCATCTGCATTGTTTCTTTTACAGCAGAGGCAGCACTGGTCCGGTGGAACCGGAGCCCACAGGGATCTGACATCCAGTTTCTGCAGGTGCAGTTGTGCAAGGTATATGACCATCTCACGTCTCAGTTTTTTCACTGTCACAATGGAAATACTACAATCACCCTCTCATATGTCGATTAAGAAGACCAAATACCTTAGTGTGCATTAAACTCCTAGAGTGCTACCTAGCACTTAGTAAAACCTCAAAGCTAGATGCACATAAATGAATGATCAAGATAAAAAGGAATGGTGAAAAGTCTAGGACATTCTTTTTAAAAACACTTTCAGAGAAATTACTTTTAATGTTTATTAGGAAAGAAAACGTATGGTGGTATCTCAGTTACTCTTTTGTTACTGTGTCTCAAAACCTGCAGTTCATCAAGTTAGGTGAGGAAAAGTTTATTTCAGTTTACAGTTCCAGAAGACCACAGCTCATTCACGGCCAGTGGGCAGCAATGAGCTCCTGGTGGGGGCAGAGGTGGAGGCAGCTCCTCACAGCACTGCTAACAGGAAGCCCAGTCCCCAAAGGAAGGGAGGAAGTAGCATATATCCTTCCAGGTCCTGTCCCCATGATCCTACCCTTCCCAGTCCAGCTTCAATGTTCTGCCCCTTTCAGATTTAAGCCCCTAATCCACCACTAACCTATAATCTGTAATCTACCACACGCTTGTCTTCTACCCCGGGCCCAGTATCCACCCCAGGCCCATAATCCATTCCTCAGACCAGCTTCCCATCCCCCAACAGCACATGGTTCCATAGATAATCCGTAACATCCAAATACATGAGACTTTTGGGGACACTCCAGATCCAAACCACAATAGGTGGCAAAATATGAATATATAAAAATTATCTATTCTCTCTTGTCATAGATGATTAGCAAACAATACTATGTGCTTTAAAATATTTCAAATAAAAACAATTATCACAATACAGAACAAAGTTATTTAATATGTGTAATTTTTATTACTTGAATTTACTCATTGACCACCTATCAACTCTTTAGAAACACATTTAAGTTTGCTTAAATTTTCTTTCTTTTTTTAAATTGAGATAGACTCATTAAGTCCGGCTAAGCTCAATTTTGTGATCCTCTTACCTCAGCTTTTCAGAGCCCTGGGACTGCAGGTATGAGCCTAGCATGACTGCCTTTCAAAGGAACCTTAAGATAATAAAATGTACTTAAAAATAACTTAAAACATTTTTGATAAGGTAGACATTCTATTTAAAATGGAGCATTACTTTAAGAGTCTTAGTCAATAATTTATTTTTGTAATCATGACTTTAAAAATAGTTAATGATCATTGTGATGACATAGTCCATAATAACAGCTAACATGGTCAGTAATCTCAACATGTTTTCATTAATCTGTACAACTATCTTTGTGGTTTGGAATAAGAACCATTACAACTAGCACCCTCAACATCATCTAATGGTTTATTCAAATTCATCAGTAGTTATTAAGTACCTGTTTATAAAGCAACAATTGAAAAAGCAAATCAATAAATAGAATCTTTTTTTCTACCACAGTTAAAAAAATCCTATTCAAGCTAAATTTAGCTACTGTAATATATTTTCAGATGTGAGAACACAAACAATTTACTTCAAATTGACCAGTGCTTATATTTCTCCTTGACATCACCTGTTAGATGTGACACCAAACGGCAACACAAGCCAATCAATATATTTAAAGACCTTCAGTGAGAGACAGTGAGAGAAGGAAAAGACTGTAGCACTGGTTAATAAAATTGCAATTACATTTCGGTCCTTTGCATATTTCCAGGAATTTTTGGTTGTTCAGTTCAGCCTGCAACGAGAGTGGGTATGCTTGGCCACTACAAAAATGTGCCTGTTCCTATATCTCTGCAAGCACAACTTTCTTACGGGAGAAAGTCACTAACAACACCACTGTTACTGAAAATAAGATTTCAGGTGGGCAGGTAACTCGATCACTAGTGTTCTTAAGTAAGCTGTGTATTCGTGGAGCTACATGATGTTAACTCTTCAGATCCCAGGGCTTTTACTCAAGCTATATCCCCAGAATTTTTTTTAAATGTTGAGACAAGTTTTTACTAAGTTGCTAAATTACCCAAACTAGTTTTGAACCTTGATTTCCCAGTGAGGCTCTCAGAGCAGCAGGACGACAGGCCCGGCTCTCAGAGCAGCAGGACGACAGGCCCGTGCCATGACACCTGGCTTGTGTAATTTTCCATTTGTGCATTTTCCCTCATTTACTGGAATTTCTAGGCTATTTAATTACATGTAGCTGAAACAGCTGGCTGTGCCCACTCCCCTATTTTCTCGTTGCGGTTGTGGTGCTGGGCTGTGTTTCCCCCACTGTGCGAGGTGTGGCCATGTGGCTTACTCTGGACGACAGAGTAAGAGCAGAATCGATCTTTATCATTTCTAGTCAGCACTTTTAAGAAGTGGGTGGGAATTGGTTTTTAGCTCCCATTTTCTCCTTCTAGAAGCTTGCTGGAGGCAGGAGATTATGAAGCCAGGAGGATGACGGGACATGAGACAGAAGGAGCCTGGGTCTTTGAGGAAAGTTTCTTGCCAGGTAAAAATTTAAAAAAAAAGAGTATTCAAATCCAAGTTCATTCTTCAGCAAAATATTTTTACCAAGATAAATTTGACCTTTCATATCACCACTATCACAGATGCGTTAAGAATGGGGGTGACTTATCCAATCATATCACTTGGTAAAATGCTACAGGGCAATAGAGAATATAAAATATCTAACTCAGAGTTTGTTCTGATTTTAAATACCATTATATGAAGCTATTTATCTGAGTTTCTAGTCTGTGAAATACAAAAATTAAAAGATAATTGCACTAAGAAGTAGAATTGGACCAAGGCGATAGTGTAGGAAAAAGAGAAAAGCTCCAAAGAGTAGAGAGAAATTTTTCAAAAACTGTCACAGAGGGCAGTTAGGGGAGGCAGTACAACAACTCAGCTCACTTTCTAAATGAAATGGAATGTTGTTTTCAATTATGGTTGAGTTTCAATTAATTAATTTATTTATTCACTTTTCTTTTGAGACCATCTTGCTCTGTAGTCCAGGCTGGTTCTGAATTCACTGTGTAGTCCAGGCTGGTCTCAAACTCACAGCAATCCTCCTGTCTCAGTCTCCTGAGTGCTTGATTACAGGCATGTACCACTACACCCAGCTTATAGGGTACTGGGGGAATTGAACCGAGGGCCTTACATTTGCTAGGTGAGTAGTCTAATGGCTGAACTATACCCTCAGCTTCAAGTTTAAATTTAGCAAAGAATTATCTACATATAAATGAAGATTTATACAGGTTAACCTACTAACAACTGGGTAAGTTGAAAGTCCTTGACTTGGCACATTTGGTTAATATCAAATTACCACTTATTGCGCTAATGACAGTGCTTTAGTTACTTTCTTGTAGCTGTGACTCAATATCCAACATCCACAATTTATTTTAGCTCACACTTCATGAAGGTCACAGCCTATTCACAGACGGGTGGTTGGGAAATGGAATCACAGGGCAGGGCTGCACCTGGAGCCAACATTTAGGGGCAGAGCTCCTTACAGCAAGGCAGAACAAAGACAAGCCTTCAAGGAAGGGCGGGACCAGCACACACACCCCAAGTCAAGCCCCAAGCATTCCTCCCTGCACCTGTGTACAGTACCTCCCAGCAGTGTACAGTATTCACAGGTACATGAGGCTGCGGGTGACGCTCAGATCCAAACCACAACAGGTAGTGCTCCCTTTCAACTATTCTTGGTCTATTTTTCATCAGAGACATGAATCTTTAGCTGGCTATTTAGACAAAATGATGTTACTAAAATATTTAGTAGACACCTCATTTGTCTAAATGCATTCCCATTTCTAAGGAACAGAAAAGTCCTAACACCCTATTACAAAATTCAGGAAGTCAAGTATCAAAAGGCAGATGAGTTAAAAATGGCCATGAGGTTCAAGGTTAGATCATGTGAGCAACAAACTTTGAATGCAAAATGAAAAAGGAGCTAAGATCGGTTTGCCAGTTGTCTGTTGTAGAGCTGGATCCCATTATGTCTAACTAGTCCCTGTAGATGAGGGGAAAAAAATGCGGAAAACATCTACTTCCTAGACTACGCATTTATCCTGAAAAGCACAGGCTACATTGTTGGGGGCGGAGGGGAGATCCCACCAAATAAAAAAAAAAAGATTGAATCCCAGTCCCTACAACTCAAAAGAAAGCAGGAGACAGAGAAATTTACTTGGGAAAGGGTACCTATATTTATGAATTGTAGGGTCATTGGATGAGAAGGAACAAGGGAAATACACGTTTAGACACACAAAACAGACGCGCTGCTCTTGCGAGTGGTTCCCCTTGTGGCTGAACTTCAGCGAAGATCTCTTCGAGGCTACGCTAGTTCTTACTCAGCTCAGTGTCTGGGAGTGTGATACACGGGGAAACACGCTCTTCAGTCTTTTAAAAGGAAAGCATTTGCTCATAGCTACCAGTGAAAATGGGTTCCTTCTAATGCCTATGAACCCGTGGGAGATGTGTCTAAATATTCTCTGTACTTCAGCCTATAAATGCAGAGGCTAGAGAGTTTAGCCAGAATGTCTCCCTTCTTTGTCTCTCTCTCTCCACTGATCTGTTTGGTTTCCACACTTCTGAGGGTCACCTGCATATGTCCCCAACTCCGTCCTTCTTTCTCCGTGCTCACCTGATATATTGCCCGTACTGCAATTACAGCACCTCTAGAAGTGTGCTGACACATGGACAAGCTATTTCTTCCTCCTTTTGAGAAGAAACATAAGGCCACCGGATTCATTGAGCTATCTCTGTTTTCCAGCAATAAAACATAGTAGCTCACAATTAGCAGGTGTTCACATGTGTTTGTTGAGTGAATATGACACTACTGAAGGTCACCGCGGAATAGAACTATTTCAGTAATTTAAGGGAAGAAGAAGAACCTTTTTGCCAGGATAGCAACTGATCTATCAACACTGAATTAGGAATGATTTATGGAATAAGTGATCTCCCACTTCATGTAAGCTTTTACTTTGCCTGAAAGAACTGAGCCCTGGGGGCAGCCTGCATTATGAGTAGGGATTTTCCAGTCCTTACCAAGCAGTAGATCAAAACCTGGGAGGAGGCTGTAGGCCAGGACCAGCTCTGGGTCAGAGTTTTCTATTTCCAGCTATGGGTAAATGTGGAGGGAACAAGCTGCATATCACTGCTGTATTCTGGGGAAACAGCTGAGCCACATCACATGACCAATAAGTTCAAGTGCTTCCTCAGGAGAAGTGCAGGACCCAGGAAGTCCCTCACATTCAACCCTACACACTCCAGGTCTCCCTTCTTTCTAGCCTATTGAGAAGAAAGGCTTAAAGGAGAGGGGTGAGATTGCATTCCTGTAATACGGAGGCAGACCACGTGAAACGGTTCCTTTTCACCTGTATGTAAAGGATAGGAGACACACTAATTTCAACTGTAATGGGTTCTGAAGGAATGCGCTATTTAACTACAAATATTTTCTCTCAACACATAAAAATCCCTACCTCATTAGTTTCTGAGGTAACTGTCATCAGAAAAATTCCTTCCCAGCTCCATGCTTTCCACGTTATTCAGTATGATGAATCAAAACTTCCCACCCACCCAACTCTTGTCCTGTCTCCCCTGCCCCTGCGTGTCACTGAGAGACCCCACGGCACCCGTGGCTAGGTAAGCAGAGCTCCCGTCAGGAGCCCAGCGATTTGATGCAAATGACTGCATTCATCAAAAGAGCTTTGTTAGCTATTCATTGTCCCCCTTATCACTCTTTCCCCAAACCCCGAGGTTCCGCAGCATGCTCAGAGGCGCATCCACCAGGGCGTCAGCCACTGGCAGAGGTGTCCTTATCAGGGAACGCAGGGTGCTGGGGGGTGACCTGCCAAGCCACGCATCCTCTCCCTCCCCCTCCTTTGTGCACAGCAGGGTCCTGAGTCCCTACTCTAGGATCTGATTTACTCAGCATGATTCCTGGGGTGAGACCCACAGACACATCTGAAAACAGAAACAAAAACCAAACAAACAAATGAAGAAAAACCCCACTGGAAATACAAAGGATTTGTGAAACTAACTGGGCCTTTCCTTCCCCCTTCTTTTAGGATGGAATGGTTTATTTGCCCAGCCTCCCTACGTAGAAAGCACAGTTGTTTCCTTTTATTTATTTCTTAACACAAACATAATTATCCAGCGAAGCCATAAAACTCCCAGAAGCCTATTTGGACTACAGAGGGGGAAAACCCAAAAGGGATATTGACAAGTGGAGAAAGGGTCACCTCCTGCCCCAGACTGAGCCAGGCACGGGGCTCCTTTCCATTACATGCAACGCAGCTTAACTGAGTTCAACATTCCCTTCGCTTTCCTCTGGGGACAGGTTTTCTTTTAGGATGGCCGCTAGAGATTAATCCGTCTGTAATTTCTCCTGCTTTGCTAACTGTCAGGGGATTTGTGTTGGAGATAATGGTGGTATTAATGCCTCACCTAGGTGTAGAAATTGCCTTAATATAACAGGGCTCACGAGGAGCACACCAATAATTGTCCCTGAGTGATGGCCCTTAAAGTAAATGGCAATATAGGGAGGCCCACATCCAGCCATCTTTAATGAAGTTTGGGGCTTTTCCGATGAGATTCCCCACACAATAGGCAGAGAATCAAGAAAGCCTCCTGAGTTTTAACCTCTAGCATGGATTTAATACGGCCTTATTAAAGATCCTGGCTAGGTTCAGTGTGGCGTGAAATGTAATAAAACAAGGCACAAAATGTGAGGTAATTAAAGCCGTTTGGATTGTAGTATCAGATGCTTAATAATTAAGGATTTTATTGGACAGTTGTGCTGGACAATGAAGAAAACAACACTGATAATGAACTGATAATGGTACTGAAAACAAGGCTATTTAACAAGAATACTAACAACTGTCATGCGTGTGTTTTGAGGAAATGCTGGGGTATTATAACTTAAGCTGTACAGGCACCACTGGTTCAGATTCTGTCCCTATCCAGTTAGCAAGAAATGAAAACAGCCTAAGAAAGAGTTCCTCACACTCTTCCCTTCTTCACTCCCACGGTCACAAGGCATTGGAAGAAAGGGCTGAGACCAGTTGGCTCCACTATTGTTCGGATAAAATGTAATACTGTGGCCGTGGGGATAAAGGAAGGAGATGAACAGGAACTGAGCAAAAGACAAAAGTCGCTAGAACCCGAAGAGTCTATGAACGGTGTACAAATATAACTAAACACATGAGGACATTTGGTTTTTTCAATACACAAGCTTTCCACTTAAATTTTTGGTAATACAAAATCACTCCATAGATTTTCTTTGGTCAGCTGATTTTCCTGAAATGTCCATTTTCTAAATGTATCTTGGATGAGAAAAAAACATTTAGAAGGAAAGGAAAGCAAATTTCATTATTAGATGTGTACGGAGGCAATTGAAGTGAAGTCTGGGTAATTGTTTACTAATGTGCTTGGATGTCATAACTTAAGCATGTTTGTGTCTTCTGTCTTGTTCCAATGAAAGAGACTTTCTCCACCCCCGCCCTCACCATGCAGGCAGAAGGACAGTTGTGGGTCACTCTCATGCCCTTGACGAGAAAGAAGTATAGTTCCAGGGTGTGACAGTTGTCCATTCATGTTCACTCACTGTTTTAGAGGGACAAGAAGTAGAAGAGACACTATACCATTCATTCACACACTTCACAATGAAGTGGCTCTAAATATATTCTGGTCATCGCATGTCTTCACTGTCACATGATGCCTTTACTTTCTCTGTGTGATCTCAATTTACCAGATGAATAAATTAAAGAGAAAAATATTTAAGTTAACATTGATAAATTCTCCTCTGCAAACTGTGTGGCAAAATGCAGCCTAACTTCAGAAGAAGAAAAGTATCAATAAATATCAAGAAAGCACAGTGATGTAAACATGTTAGCTGTTATTTCAGAAGGCCTAGTAGTTATGTTTGAAATGTTCTATATATTCTGATCCCAGGTCTAGACTGGCACTTTCCTGAACACTACTGAACAAACAGGTGGCTCGACAGAAGGCGTCAGAAAGGACATGGTGACCAGGCACAAGTGGCCAATCTGTTTATTTAAGTTTGAGCTCTTCTGTCTTAGAGAATTGACCAACACGTGAAACATACTCTGTTTTTTTTTTTTTTCTGCCAGCTAGTAAATCAGAAGCTCAGAACGAGGATAATTCTTTTGACATCTGGCTGGATTTCTGAAGACTGCCAGGTGTGTCTTTGTTGCATGCATTTTACCCACGTTTATTCAAGAATATGCCGGCATATAACTGCTGAGCCATTCTTGTTGGACATGGCTGGCATCACAGAGTGTGGAAGACAAAGCAGCCACTCCTGGAAGTAATTGAATTCCATTCTCATGACATCTTTGGGGATGCAAATCTCACTCTCACAATGAGTTCAATGTGAAGCCATGAGAATCCTGTGTGTCCTCCCTGCCCAAGACCTCAGGAGGCTTCTCAGACCGCTGAGCTCCCAGAATGCCCCACATGTTTGGTCAGAGTGGAGCCTCATGTTAGTGGAAAGAGTTAGTCCATTATCATTGAAGCAAGATCACTAGCTACTAGGGAAGGTGGACTGTCCTCTCCGTCATCAGGCGTTGTATCTAAGTCCAGAGTCTTTTGGTAGTCAGTGTCATAGGAACAGGAAACAAAAGTCTAGTTTGACACCAAATGTGTGTGAATATCCTACAATTTCTCTTCAGACTTAAGTCCATCACAGAGCACACTCTTGCACTATCAAGAGAGTTATGTGTTGAACACAAACACGAAGGTCACCACTTATTTTTTTAATATGCTGCGTCTATTGTATGTACTATACCTGATAAAGTGCTAAGTTCTCACCTGCTTATTTAATGGGTAAGTGGTTTATAGACACAGTGAAGGAGGCACTGTCGTAGCTGTTGTGAAAGGGAAAGAGGGTCCAGTGCAGAGCATCTTCCTTAGAGAAGACCCTAACCTGCAGGGGATGGAGGAATCGCACAGCATTTGGAGCACTTGCTTTGCAGGAGCAAGGCCCTGAGTATGATTTCCCAGGACCACATAACCTAGGCACGTGGTGCATGCCTGTGAGCCCACCCCAGGGAGGCTGAGACAAAAGGACGGCCATGTGTTTGAGGCCAGCTTAGGTTACCTAGTGAGTTCAGACCACTAGGAAACTTGAACTACAGAGCTAGACCCTTTCTCGAAGACACACACACACACACACACACACACACAGAGAGAGAGAGAGAGAGAGAGAGAGAGAGAGAGAGAGAGAGAGAGAGAAAGGGAGAGAGAGAGATTATAACCTATTGATGATCTCAATCAATTTGAACAATTATGAAAAAGGCAATGTAAAGACCCATCCCAAGTTAAACAAACTAGATAGCACAGTTATAAGAGGAAGTACAGGCAAAGAACCTGAGTGCTTCACTTCTGGGAAGAAGCTCTGAGGCAGAGCAAGTGTTTCCAGTGGAGAACATGCAATGAGCCTAATAGCAATCTAAGTTAGTCAATTGTCCAGTTTAACATGTGTGCATTGTGGAAATTTGGCTTAAGAGAAAAGTAAGTTTGATTTTAGCACTATGGTCCCCCCCCCCTCTCTCTCTTCCTTTCATTTTATGAGACAGAGTCTTACTCTGTAGTCCAGACTGGTCCTGAATTCACTATGGAGCCCGGCTGGCCTCAAACACACAACAATCCCTCTGCCTCAGCTTCCTGATTGCTGAGATTTTAGGCACACGTCACTACACCCAAGTTAACACTATACTCTTAAAATGTTTGCTAATCACACTGATTTTTTTTTTTTACTTTGTAGACAAATAAAAGCTGCTGAAAATTTCTGAGACATTCTTCAAGAACACTTATTAGTCAGTGAGCTGGAAGGACATCACAGGCTGTGTGTGCTACTCGTACACAGGATCTCATGGGTCACATATTCTATCCCTTCACCTTGGCCTTGAAGAAAGTGGCTTGCACCAAGGTCTGGCTGTGGACAGCCCTCCAGAGCTTTGAAGTGCAGCCAATTGTCCTTGCTTATACCCATACCCCTGTTGAATTACTGTAAATCTTGTGTTTTCTCACATGATAGTTTTGTGGGGAAAATGGAACAGAATTATTGATACAAAATAGCATTCATGATTTTGTTGCACTATTTTCTGTGCATAGAAAAGAAACATTCCTCCCTAAAATTCATCATTTCCCTTGATTTGTCAAAGTCTGACGGCAATCAATATTCTGCTTTCTTCTCAGAAACTGGCCAGGAAAGATATTGGAATCCAGGCAGGGTCACTACCTTGGTCACTGCATGCACATCCTAAGAGACACAGTCTAGCACTTCTCCTGAAAGAATGACTAGGGGCACCCAACATTTCACCAACATAGCTTCATCCGTTTTACTCCGGTAGAGATTAGCAGCATTTTGTGACTAGTGATCAATGACTTCTAAACTGCGTCAATACCTTTTTAGAGTTAAGGCATAATGAAAACTTAATGAAGGCTTCCTGGTACATTAACTTCCTATGAAAAATACACGTAAGGAGTGCACGCTCAGCAGTTGAGCAACTATTTGAGGG
This sequence comes from Ctenodactylus gundi, assembly GCA_004027205.1. Taxonomy (NCBI): domain Eukaryota; kingdom Metazoa; phylum Chordata; class Mammalia; order Rodentia; family Ctenodactylidae; genus Ctenodactylus; species Ctenodactylus gundi. The sequence continues at coordinate 171,904 of PVKB01000753.1, read as the reverse complement.
TTATAGGTATTCCTGACTCGCTTGACTATTTGGTTCTGCAAACACTGAATATCTATTTTGTTAAAAGCCCCGTATTAAGCAACTCTGTGGGATGTAACCTGATATGTGAAGTGGATAATTTTCCTCAAGGACTCTTTAGTATGGCTGTTAATTTACCTGTGCTTAATCCTGAATAGATTTGAAAATCAAGTTCAGAGGGTTAGCTAAGCTCCTGATTGGCAGAGGCACAGCTGCTGCGTACATATCAGACTCAATACAATCGGCACTGTCGCTGAAGTCTCACTTTTGGGAGTGCAACTTGGGGTTAATTTCTAATAGAAGCAAGAAAACCATTTTACTGAATTTCTACTATGTGAAAGACACTACTGTGGGGGTCAGGGCTGGAGTGGAGGAGAGACCCAAAGGCAAAAGAGAGAGCTGGCTCTCTGGAATAAGGGTGAGCCCGCAGGCCACACAGCATCTGCAGAGTAGCTTGGTCAAGGCCACCACCACATTACGGCTGAGTTAATTATATATTAAGTAAATGTTTTCCCAACTACAGCAGGATAATTTTAAAATTGATAACTCTGTGTAGCTCGCTAATGATGTCACAAATATTCAGCTGGTCCTTGGCCAGAAAATATAATTGTCCATCCCTGCTAGAAAGGATAACGCCAAGATTGAACTTGATTGCAATTCAAAACACCTAGTGAAATTTCAGCAAGAGAGGCCTGGCAACATCACGGATCTTTGAAAGAGAATCCATTTATCTGATTTAGGGTTCTAAGAAGATGTCACAATTCAGGTAGCATTTAATTGGGCCTGAAGGTAATATCGGATTTTTAAAGGTAAAAAACAATTAGGGCAAAACTGTATCAGTCTTGATCCCAACATTTAAAAAATATTGGCTAAAACAGGTTAATATACACAAATATTAAAGAAATGTCGGGAGCAGAGGAGCACGTGGCTGTTGCGGGGGTGGGGCTTGTTGTCCAGCCTAGAGGTTATTCTGGACTGCTGCTGTTTTGGGACTTGTGATTTGTTTAAATGGTGTAAGCATGTGAGCAGTCTTTCTCCAGCCCTGGCCACAGAGTGGGATCTTTTTAAAGGTATTTGTTTGTTTGTTTGTTTGCACACAGGGAAAAGGCAGAGCATTACCAGATATAGCTGAGAAGTTACACAGTTGTGCTGAAGACAGCTACAGAAGGAGAAACCCCACGCATGTAAGAGAAACTCCACTGACCTCTTGACATTCCTAGTCCAGCAGCATGAAGGTGTCTGATCCACAAAGAAGCTAAGACCTCACTTAGGGTTACATGTGCCTGGTATAAATCTGTCCTTGTCATGAGAGCCCAGCTGAATGCAAGAAGGCACCAGTGATGGTTATGGGATCGATCTTTCTCTTCAAGTACATAATAACATACAAGGTTAGAGATGTAACTTGTGCTGTTAAGCAAAATAACTCATACTTCTAAGATACTTTCTATATTTCAAAAAATTGTTGACACAACTGGAAGGGTTCTATGCCAGTGTGTCCATTCTCACCTTTCAGGGTGCTTAAAGGAGACTGATACACACTCTAGCAGGAGGACTGCAAAATTCAAACCCAACCTGAACAATTTAGCAAGTTGTTGTTGTAACACAAAGAAGAAAAAAGAGCTTGGATGTAGCAAAGAGCTTGGAAGTGCAAAGGCCCTGACTTCAATCTTAAGTGCTAGAAAAAAAAACCCCCAAAATACTAGTACAGATATCTTGCTGTTGATAGTTTTTCTCAAATTCAAGTCCAAGCAAATTTATCTTCAAATAATTCTTTATCTCTAGTTTGCTTAGTCCAAGTTGTACAAGAGGAAAGTTTCTTGTAGGAAGTCCTTTGAGCAAGTGTTATTACCATCATGTGAAAAATCACTCATTAGAAAGTTTGAAAGTTGAATGTTTATTTCATTGAAAAAAAAAACTTTTAAAGACTGCAGGTTTAATGTGCAATATTATGAAAAGTAGGATGTGCATAATTCGACCGATTTTTTCTTTTTGGTTTGTGATACTGGGGATTGAACACAGGGCCTTCACTCTGACCTACATCCCTTTCCCCTTTGTATTGCTTATTTGAGACAGGGTTTCACCAAGTTGCAAACTCACCCAGGCTGGGCTTGAACTTGTGACTCTCCTGTCTCAGCCTCCCAAAGTGTTGGCAGTAAAAGCTGATCTATTCTTAATACCTACTTAAATGGTTGAGAAGTAGGATATTTATTTAATCCAGGAAAACACTCTTGTCAAAGCTGTAACTAATATATAAACAAAAAAGCAGCAGTAAAAACGTGTGCAAGGCAGGCTATGTTTATGATATCTTGACAAAACATGGATAAACGGGGGAAATTTACCGCTCATTCCCAGGAGCCTAATGACGCAGAACTAAGGCCTCACCTGTACTATCTGTCAGTCTGGTAACATCAGCCATTTCTCAATTTCATGCAGAATAGCATTGCTCAAGTCCCATCTCCTTGAACAAAGATCATTTTTCCCTCCTTCAGTCAAAACAGTCAAGCTGGAGTTGTTCCAGAAGTTTCCATTTTTCTTAAACTAACGTTAATGTAATGAACATTTTTTCCTCCACCTCGGAATGTAGGTGAGGCAGAGCTACGCTGTCTACAAAATCAATCTGCTTCATGTGTTGTGCACATGAAGCACACTTAATTGATGTTTATTGTGAGGCACGATGATTTATAGTGTCTAATGAGCATTCGCAATGTACAGCCTTGTTGTTCATAAAGGCTTCCGGACATAACGGAATCTTGGGGTGCACAAGTCTATTCATAGAGGCCATTAAAAATATGGCATTTACTTAGCCAAGGAATCTGGTTCAGCTATAATCAGGAGGAGACATCAAGTTGCAGCAAACGCTCCCCCAGCTAAGTCAAGTAATGGCTAATTGAAAGGTTGCAGTGTATGAGAAGGCTTAAACACAATGTGGATTCTAGACAAAGGCACGCTTCCAATTTCTGAATGTTCATTTGTATTTCTGCAAGCTGCATTACAGTGTTGGCCAAAAGAGGCATATGGAGTTTCAACTACTCTTTAAGCAACACATTTTTAACGTGCATATGAAAACACATGTGAAAATTTGTTACATCAAGCTCAATCATACACCAGGTCTCAATACTTTTCTCCAGCACATAATCAAGTTGTTACGAAATGTTGGTGTCGAAGGTCAGGTTAACAAAGCTCCAGGTCATTAAAAAAAAAAAACTAAATAAAAACAGTCACCTGCCCTTGAACATGGATGCCAACAAGCTTGTGGACTGACAGCACATTCCACCCACTGCCAGTTTTTGTCTAAATTTTCTGTACCCACTCTTCTCCTCCTGGACCAGCCCTCTGCACTTGGATCCTAAACCCAATTCCTTTTCTGTTTCTAAAGACAGACCCCTGTGCCTCTGCTATTTTGCGTCTCGGTGCTGTAGCCTTCTGCCCAGTTATTTCAAACTGATATATCAGGAACTGTCTGACTCCTTTCTCTCCCTAACTTCCCCGTCTGAAGTCAGTCCCTAGCTTTGCTCCTTCTCACAAGTAGCTTCTTCAGGTGCCATTTCCAAACGAGCTAGATGGATTGTGCTAAGTATCTGTCCCTAATCTCTTCACTCTTGCCCAGTTACTGGGACTTTCTGTTATATCTCTGTCACCTCCTATACCACTCCTACTTATAGGAGACTTGGAGTCTAACTTAGGGCTCATAGCATTTATTTCACTCTCTGCAATTCACCAGGTTCATGCAGGAAACTCTAGTTTACATCTTGAAATTCCTTATTTCATTTGAAAGAAAAAGCAATGGTTCTATTTCTAATAACTAGAGTGAAAAATCTTCTGTGTTATCTTGCTAATAGTAACTCTGTCTGTAATTTTAGATAAGGAGAGATCTGCTTAATCTGTTCTTGCTGCTGTAACAGAATATCTGAAATGAGTACTTCATAAAGAAAAGATCTTATAGCTTTGAAGTGTGAAATCCAACATTGCGCAGTTGCGTCTATTCTGGTCCATGGTGAGGAGACACTGGTTCTCTGGCTGCAACCCAGTGACATGGCCCAGAAATAGAAAGGGAGCCAGGCACACACAGTAGAGGCTAAGCTCTTGGTGTGGCCTTGCTTTGTAACAACCAACTCTCACAAGAACTGACTAGCTCTGTGAGACCAGCATTTACTAGCAGTAGACGTCTCGAGACCTAATATCTTCCCCTAGGCCTAACCTGTTTAAGTCATCACCACTACATTGGGACCAACCTGTCAGCACAGGAGCTCCTGAGGGACACAATGAAGCCAAACTGAAACCATAGCACTTTGCCACTTCTCTTCCAAAAAAAATTGAAGCTTTCTAATTGCCTACAAATTAAATTGTGTTCTCCGCAGTTTAGCACAAACAATCTCTTGTGACCTATTCGTCTCTATTTTGTAGTTGCTTATTCCTCTTGCCTTTGCAGAAGTGCCCTGTGTTCACCTTTTAGGACTGTGACCATTGGAGATTATGTCAACTTGAGGCAATCAGGAACCACACCTGGATTAGGGTTTGGGAGCCACGTCTAGATTGGGAATTGAGAACCAGCCTGGATTAGAGTGTGAGTGATTTGTGGGCCAGTGAATGATGGAAGAGCACCCACCCAGATGGAGAAGCCCAACTGGAACTCAAACAGTATAAAGGGAAGGCAGAAGGAAGATTGTTACAGCTTCTTCCTCTGGGAAGGCTCTCGCCACCTCCACAATTGTCCACAGACGCTATCTTGTTGCACACCGCATATTCGCTCCAGTCTCAACTTGCGCCTGTTTTCCTGTAGCTGCTCTCCAGTTGCTGATCTTCACTGTTGTTCTTCAAACAACCGAGATCTGCAGCAGACTCACCGGCTGCCCTGCAGTCCTGGACGGGAGTTCTGCTTCCTAGCTGAGCAGCCATGGGACACTCCAGCTCTTGCACGTGCCGGCCGCCATCTTGGACTATCCCTATCCTCGGATTTGTAAGCTTTCCTAATAGATTCTTTTAGGTATAATTTCTGTAAATTCTGCCTTTTGAAAGAACCCAAACTAATACAAGGACCCTTTAAATTCCTCAGATGATGTTCAAGGAACAGTTTGACCTTGTGCTCTTCATGAGGCTTTTATGTGTCTCCTGTAGTCACCATCCACCTTCCTTTTCTAATCATCAGTTGCATTTTGCCTCACTGTATAATGGCATATCCTAACAATTTAAGCCCTGGAGGGTCAACATGCTGTCTTACTCACCTCTACAGCCTTTGCTGTGGCAGGACAATATTCTGCACCTACAAAGCACTTAAGAAGCCTGCGGATTCAATAGACGGTCACTGCCAAAAACTGGGTTAATTTACTACTCATGTTACTATAAACTCATTACAGCTTACTATTTTTTTTACAAGAACTACATATTAATTTTGCAAATTTGCTTTAATTTAAAACAAATGCCACGTTTCTGACAGTAGTACAATGAAAATATGCATTGAAGGAAAAAACATGTGAGTTCTCTAGAATTCATATTTACAAGTAAAAAGTCAAATCAGTACAATAATCTAGTCATTCTGTTGTACTTTAATGGGGAGGAGAAAGATTATTTATTGCTCTATGGCTTTAGAGTTTCTTTGATATGAAGCTTGAGGAAATTTAAATGTTTTAGTATTCACCAGAAAGGTTGAAAAAATAGTTTTCAAAATTTAAGTAACTTTTCCTCTGTGGAGAATTTAGTGTATAGTGTCCATTGTGCTCCTAATCCACTTTAAAACCAACCTGAAGCAAAATGCATTTGAGGAAAATGCAGCCAATACGATTGAGAACAGATAATTTTCTGGGAAGTGTCATTTTTTGGTTGTCCAACTCACAGGTGAGTTAAACTTTCATAGCGGAAACAGCATGATTCAATAGCACAGTGTTTATATTGTTTTCAAATTAGTGACTTTCCACGCTTACTGGAGGGTCTATCTTTTGTCTGCTAGTGAGTTTGGTGCTTTGGATCAATAAGGAATCACTTGAGAGAGAAAAACACCGTTTTCTTATGTGAAAATTTAGATACAGGTCTCTCAAAAAGCATGAAACAATATGTAGTTATTATGGAGGTTTAGCAGAGACAGAGCCTATCTGTGTTCAGAGAAAGCCTGTTCTCTGAGCTTGTCTCTGCGGTGGTGTGGCCACCCCTACACGCTTTGCCCACATCCTGTGGTAGAAACCTGGAAATGATGTTTGTTTCTGCGTTTTCCTTTGGCTTTTTAATTCAATGCTAAGAAGTAATAACTCTTAATTCTCCTTCAAAATTTTGCTCACTCTTCCCACTTTATCTTCCTTCTCATTGTCACACGCATTCCAGAATCCTCTTAAATTTGGCAATAACTTCCTAATTGTTCTCCCAAATTTACTGGTGTTAATTAGGCTATTTACCCTGCTCAACAGGCACAGGAAGAGCTCATTGTCTAGTTAATGCACTTCAAATTCCAGCTGGGGTACCCAAAGGCCCTCCAGGACAGGCCTTGATCCATCCACTTACTCGACTACTCACTCAATTCAAGTTTACTTCATAACAACATACAGGCATTATTCTAAGCGCTGGAATATTGCTTTCACTAAAATATTTCATTAACATGGAAGGAACCTCAAATTGAATTTTTACTGGCTCTGTCATTTTGTGGTAACTTCTCACCTCTCTAACCTTAGATGGTTTCCTTCATTATCAAATGGGAAGACAGCCTCCTGGTTGCCCTTCTCAGATAAGTCTGGGAAACTTAAACATGAGAATAACACCAAAAAATTGTCTTGCAATACACAAATTAAGAAACAACCATTATTCCCATATAGATTACTTTGCCGTTCTAGGAAAAATAGTGAACTAACATAAAGAAAAGAAAGACTGGTTCGAAATGAGGTGACAGTGTTTTCTGAGCTGGATGCAAGTGATATAACTATTCTAACTGGGATTTAGCTTCATGTATTGGGGAGCCTGCTACTAGAGATTTATGAGCAAAGACACTAGGAAAGCAATGTACCAAGAGTAGGGGGCGAGATGTTTTGAAACACAGAATAGGAGCCAAGGAAATAATTTAGCAGTTGCAAGAAAATACGACTCAAGAAATCCTGAAGAACAAGGTGAAGAAAAAGGAGAGAAAGACTGTAGGAGAAGAAGCCCATATTTTGGCAACTTTGGTGGAGCAGCTGGGGGGACAGGTGAGGGACTCAGATAAGTTGATAATGATACTCTAATTAGGATAGCAGCAAGTGAATGGCTTGTGTTACACTTACCAGAAAAGCAAACAAAATTCTACTCAGAGACGCTATATTTAATACTGGATGCTGAGTTTGAATTGTATATATCTTAGAGTAAATGTGAAATATAAATGAAATAATCTCAATGTAGCAGAGTGTGTTGCAAGAGCTGAAATGTGCTTTGAAGACACAGTATTTCATAATGAATTCTCAGATTAATGTTCATGATTAATGGGACAGAATCCTCCAATTGGGAACAAATTTGGAAGGAGGTACAGTCTTAAATTGCTTCCCCAATTACAGTCTTGTTAATATTGGGATACTAGTATATCATTTATTTTTGCTGATGCAGTTGAAAAGGGAACTTGTTATGGTTTGGATCTGGAATGTCCCCTCAAAGCCAGATGTACTTGGAGGTAATGGTTATCTGTGTATTTCAAGTGCCTGGTGGGGTCTGCAGGATACTGGGCCTGTGGTGGATCACTGAGAGTGCGGCCTGGAAGGATGTGTACTCCTGTCCTGGCTGCTTCCTGCCACCTGATTCTTCCTCTAGCAGTGCATGAGCAGCTATTCTTCACCAGACCTTTCCTGTCATTGTCCCCTGCCCATGAATGGATTGAGGCCTCCTGAAAATGTAAGCTGAAACAAACCTTTCCTCCCTTAAGTTGTGGATTTAGGGCACTGCATTCTAGCAATGAAAAATGTAATTAAGATAGAACAACTTTCACAAAATGTCAAGAAACAAACAAAAAAAATCTGATAATATTTTTTCATATCTGGACATGTAATTTTTAATATTGTGATTATGTGAATTCATCTTTTAATATCATTGCTAGAGTATAACAACTCAGATTTCAGGTTTTTGTGACCTCACATTGAAAAATAAGACTCTCTTTTCTGTAGAATTTTTAATGCCAGGGTTATTTACTTAACACTGTTACCTAAGGGGGCTCTTTAGTGTCCTAGTTTCTAAGCATCCCTCAGGTAGACTATTTTTTACACCTGCTTTATGAATTTACATTTCATTTCGGTTCTCAAAGAAGCATTACATGTTTAGGCAAATTCTACTGTCCTTCAAAAAGAAATTCCATGGAGATTTTTATTCAAATGCTGAGAGCACATATAAAATTGATTTACTTCAAGGTTTTAACACATCAATTCAATAAATGGATTTAACTTCTTAAGGTTTTCTAGACCTATACTGTCCAATAGAGTGGCCACTAGCCATATGTAACCAGAAAATTCAAATTCAAATTAATAAAACCAGAAGTTCAGTCACTTGGTTACACTGGCCATATTTCAATTGCTTAATAGCTTTGTATGTGCCTAGTGGCTATTGTATTTTATGACATAGATAGAGAATATTTCCATTATCACAGAAATTTCTCCCAGCTGCTTGAGGCCATTTTTTACATAAATGAAAGGATCTGCCTCCAGTCAGATTAGTTCCATTTGCCCCACAGTTGATCTAAGTATGTGTATAGTGTATGACCATTAATATTATTGAAAATGTGGACCAGCTAGGCCACAGCCAACTTGACAGCTGTTTACAGGTATATCCTTTGGTCAATTCCAAGAATAGTTCCTGTCACCATGGTCAGTACAGAAGAATGTTTCTCACTTTTCTGTCTCCCTCGAGGGACCATATTGTCCATAGCACTCACGTCACTCCATAGATCCCTAGGTTGTCAAACTCTCTCAAAAGAGTCCAGAGTAATTTATTTCATGTTATTGGGTTATGCTTATTTCATTTTGAATTGTGTTAAATGTAAGAAATGCATATAAACTTCTAAAAAGTGACTCTCGGCTCTCAAAAGACACACATCTCAAATCCACCACTTTTTCCTCTAACTGAAATGTTGGACCCTCAGGAGAAAGGAGAATGGCTAAAACTTGTAGCTGCCAATGGGCAGATTTCATTTCTCCCCAAATATATTAAATAATGTAATTAAGCAAATGTTTTGTGAGCACTGCAGAAATATCTTGCTGTCTTGCGATTTGTCAAACACAAAAATAATATTCAATAGTTCCAAGAAAAACCTAGGAAGATCTGTCCTTCCAAAATCGTGATTCTATTGGCTTCACTTTATAATAATGGTCAATTTAATTACTGGCTACCACAGGACATAAAATGAGGCATTATGAGAGTTCATCAAAAGAGAAAAAACTCTAACATGGAAGGCATCTGATCTCATTGATTCTAGTACCGAGAATTCACTTAAAAATGACAATAAACAATGTTACAGCTATTAAATTCATCCTATAAAGATCAAACGCTTCAGAAGGAGACTGAATTCTAAAGCATGCTGAATAATGTGCTCTTAGAAACCGCAGGCTCTGTTTGGGAAATCCAGCTAATTAAAGCACTCAATAAATGGGGAAACCCACCCCTCTGAATCTCTTGTTGGCACTAGCGCGTCCTCATTTGTTCTTCCAGAGAAGTGATCAATCGAAGGGCATGTTTTTCTTCTCTTTGTTCTTTCCCATCAATTTTAATGGGTACAGGACATCAGTCACACAAAAGGTAATGGGACAAGAAGATGGATGAGTACATTTGAAGCCACTAGTCATAGGACAGGAAACATCCTGATGAGGTGACTGTGGCAGCTCAGAGTTCAACAATATGGCCTGGGCAATGTTTAGCAAGTGCAAGTATGGCGCTACATGATTTGGTATTAGCACTGAGCAAAATCAATCTCCAGATACAATTCATCACATGGCCATAGGTCAGACTTTCAAAGTCACACTCTCAACACATGCTCCAGTGACACCCTTAACTCCAGAAAATGATTTAAGCTAGCAGCAAAGTGGACAGAGAGGAGAGGGACAATCTACCCTTAAGGAAGCTGACCTTGTCTCGTAAGTGATTAAAACTGCTTTTGAGAGAAAATTTTATTATGACCTAGAATTTATGCCTATATTGGTGTGTGGGGTGAGTATGGAGCGCTGAGATCTCCCCCACCCCAGGACCACGCATACACACACCCTCGGGTGCGGGGGGAACTGCCTGCTTCTGCTCCACTGCTTTGTCCTACTCTGAAGAGTTGTGCTTAGCCAAAGGGAGTCAAAGCTTATTCAAAGCTGTATCCACAGCCCAGCGGCGGTCAGGTCCAAAGATTAGACAATGCAGAAGCCCAAGGGCATGGCTGGGACAACCCTGAGGCCACCCCAGCCTCACAGCCCTCTCGTGTTAACTGAGAACACGCCAGCTCTGTGCTCACCTCTGCCCAGCCCCACCTGTGCTGTTCCTGTGACTATTTTTCCAGCTTCTCGTGGGCAGATGTTTGTCTCAGAGGTTGTTTTTGGAGCTGCTTAACCTAAGACACTATAGGCAATCAAAACTTAGGGTATGGCAAACGCTTCCATACACAAGGAAATGTTACACATAAAAAAACATGAAATTCAGTAAGAATTTGTTAATTTTTCTATGGATGGCAACAACTTTTGACATAACCCACACTTTTCTTTTAGAGCTAATTAAGATTGTTTAAATGTTAGCCTAAATGAAATAACTATGGACATTCAGGCTCACAATTATTAAGTCATATACTCTTGTTTTGTTAGGACTTAGACAAAAGCATTTTTTACTTAGCTTTAATAATTAAAGTAAGGAGTTTGATATTCGAGGGTGTCTAGATCTGCATGTAATCCAGTAAGTCATTAAAGTACATCAACACAATCAGGGACTAGGGCACCATTTGTTAGGAATCACTATTTTCTTTTGGGGGATTCAAAGTGATGTGATCACCCATAGGTGCTTACTTATAACTGCTGTGATATTATTAATAATGTGAAGAGTGTTTCCTAAAGTTCTATTAGCGATGTCTTTGTCTCTTACACAACTTCTAAAAGCTTGAATTTTTCCAGGATATTAAAAACAAAAATAAACCTACATGAAACATAGCAATAACAGATTCTGCATATCAAATTAATAAGTGTCTTTCCCTCTCTCTGAATTTCCTGTGATCCATGAAACACAGATAACACTGGCCAGAACGCTGTCAATACTTCAAAGCTGTCAAAGCGGACTTCAAAGTCAGGGACCAGTTTTGAAATTATTTTCTGGCTGCAGTAGAAAATAAGAACCAGGTGTTTGTGGTGGGCTGGCGAGGCAAGCACCCGGGTGCAGTCGTTAGTCTGCTGACAATGTCATACCTGGGTGCACCCACAGGCACCAGTGGGAGACGCTGTGGTCATGTCCATCAGTTACAGACAAAGTGTCAATTACTCACCCAGAAAATGGTAATCTACCAAGAAAATTATTTCAGGCATGTGATGATCTTCAGATTGTGAGGCCATTTATGTATATCATTCATCCTAAATGCCTTTATTACTGCTTTTTTTAAAAAAAAGTCATGAAATCACAACTTCATCTTCCTGAAATCCAGGACCACATTACTTTGCTTTTAAGAAAAGAATGACAGTATAAAAGATTTGTAAGACAACTCTTTAAGAATAAATTTATGTTTAACTTAATTTTGACAACTTTTCTGTGTAATTATTATCCAAATCAATCCCATAAATCTAAGAACAATCACAGGCTCTACTTAAGTGTATCTATTAATAATCTACTTTGCATAGAAGCATTATGCAAATTATTCTGTAATATTTATACACTGCTGAGACCATTGGTATTGATTGGTGGCATTCTATTTCAGAAGTGAGAAAAGAATAAATTAAGCCACTTAATATGTGTCAATTCAGGAAAAGATATTTTCTGGGATTTTATAGTTTAATTTTCACATATAGTATGATATGATTATGTTGAATTAAAACTTTTTCATGACCTAAAACTTCAAATATAATATAGTGCGATGCCAAAATCTTCGAATACTTTTACTTAATTTTTATGAGTTCTAAAGGTAGGATACATTTATCTTCAAGTAGAAACACCATCCTTGTATGTATAAATAGTTCTTCAAAGACTCCCCATAAATAAGGTGATAAAAATATCTCCCTTCTTTCATCCTTCTGCACACACATTTCCCAGGACTAGATAAGATTCTAGAGCAACAGGACAAATGTATTTAGGATTTTGTTTAGCAATTTGTTGAAGCCTACTTTTCCTGGAAATAGGAAATAATTGTTGGCTTAAAAGGAACTTTTAAAATGTAAAAATGTAACATTTTACCTTCCTTTTCGAGCTTTTTATCTAGTGTTATATGTGAGCCACTGAGCTAGTTTCCCATGATGCTTAACTGGTACTGAGTACATGAGAGGGGACTCTTTCTCTCTTTTTCCTCTCAGTGTATTTTTTGTGGCTCAAAACATATCCTAGTTATTAATGAAATAACTAATAATATAAGAAATATGGTTTTGAGTCATTAAAATGTATACCTAGTATATTGTTAAGTTGAATTAGGTTTTACATAAAGCTTAAAGTTTTAAAACTAATTTTAATAGTTTTTTTAGGCTACTCTTTATATGATCTTAGTCGAGATATTTATACTTGGAAAAATTTTCATTTTAATGTTAGAATAATAAACCCAAACGTATCACCAATACAGTGAATTTCGGCAATTTTCAGTTTATTTTATAGTCACCATTTCACATTCTTTGCGTGCTAAAGAGGTGAATATATAATATAGTTTAACAATTTAACCATACTTTATTATTTCCATGATGAATACAAAAGATATAAAATGAAAAGAAATATGTATTAAGCTTGCTCTTTCTTTCTTTCTTTCCTTCTTTCTTTCTTTCTTTCTTTCTCTCGAGACAGCATCTTACTTTCTAGTTCAGACTGGTTTTTGAAATTCACTACGGAGCCCAGGCTGTTCCCCAACACACAGCAATCCCTGTGCCTCGGCCCCCTAAGTGCTGGGCTTACCAGAGTGAGCCACCACACCCAGAATATGTGGTACTGGATAATCGAGCCTGGGGTATTGCACTTGCTAGGTAAACATTTTCACCACTGGAGCTACGCCCCCAGGCCTAAGCTAAGCGTGTTTTGTTTTAGATATATTAATTTTTATTTAAAGTGCAATAGCAAATCATTACTACAACGATCTATTAAGACACTTGGATACTGTCTCTCACAAAACCAATATCGCTCCTTGTATTACAGGCACCTGTGTGTACCCCTGTTACTGAAGCCTAGTTGATAGGAAACATCTCACAAGAAGAGACCTAGCTTACTCTGCTTTGGGGTCACCTTTGCCACATTGTTTAATGCACAGAACTCATTTGGCTTTTGTCCATTCATGCTTTCATCCAGAAAAGTCAGCACAAGTACTGGGTAAAGTCTGAGAGAACAGAGATTTAAAATGGGGTTTTCCTGACACTCAGCGGATACCGAAACTCATAAATAGATACAGTGACAACATTCTGGGTGTGTTGGTGAGGAAACACACACTGTGTACCTTGGGAAGGGAAAAGAAAGAGCTTCTTCGTGGACTCCAGGAAGTTTTCCAGGAATGAGTAATAGCTAATGAACAATTTAAGGAGTGCTGACACCTAACTGAACAGTAATGAGAAAGTTCTAGAAATCAAAAGCAGAGATGTGTCTTGGCCAGTTTGATGGCTGAGTAGTGAAAACACTAACCCAAGACTGCAGAACCGAGAAAAAGTCCTGGTATGTTGTATCTACTTAAGCTTCGGTCACGACATCCTCGATCTTGAGGGTGGGGTGTGGGTGCAGTGAAGGAAGGGTAAAGAGGGAAGGCGTAAGAGTAAGTTCTGGTTTTGTTTGGTTCTTGTGGAAACAGGTATTACTATTTGGGAAGTCAGTGTGAAATGGCGCATGAAAAACTTCTCCGAGGAGATCTCAACACCACCGTCTATTCACCCCAAATAGAGTACAGGAGACAGGGCAAAGTGATGATGCACCGGAGTCCTATTTGGTGAGCCAATGAGTTTGTTGGAGTTACTGGCGTGAGTATGGGTGAGGGGCTCGGTACAGCACTGCAGATGTGGGTCACCTACAGGAAGATGGGGACGGATCGCTTGCGAGTCTATGTAGGACTCCAAAAGCAGTCTAGAGTACACCGAAGAAAAAAAATGACAATTTTTCTCTCTTGCAGGCCAATTTAGCAAGGCTGTGCCTTTTAAAACAAAATGCTAAGCAAAAAGTACTTATACATATTATAGGACCTAAGGTAACCCCAGCCACTCTCACCCTTAGGATGGCTACAACCTCACTGTTCCCCATGAATGGTGGCATTCAGGTCTATTCCAGACCAAGACCTGATGATGATTTAGGATGCTCTATTTCTACAGAACATTTCCCAGAAGCCAGCTTTCCGCAGCCTTGCTTACATAAAACATCCTGAATGGCAAATATTTACCTTCAACTAAATGGTTCTGCAACAATTATGTTGAATTTGAAAAATAACCTTAGTTCTTAACTAAGACCATTCCAAAAACTAATTACTATTCAGCTACTCTATAAAGACCCTCTACTACCTCTGCCCACACAGAACTGTCCTTTCTCTGCAACACCCGCAGTTAGGGGCACGCGCTTCCACATCTGCCTTCCAGCTGCTTCAGGGCAGCACCCTCCTTCTGGACTGGCTTTTTCTGTTTCTTGATTACCCAGTGCTGCTAAGTACCAGGGAACTGAGTGCAAAGCAAATGTGTGTAGTCATTCTTGATTAGTCAATGAAATATACACTTACCCAAATTTTTCTAACTTTATAAAACAGTACCTGCATTTTACTACGGCTTTGTTATAGGAAAACATTATCACTGCTAAAATAGAGTTTTTCTTCTACTGATTATTTTAAAACACACTAAGTATTTTAGGCATTCTCTTTGTTCACATATCCTAGAAAAGAGAGATTTTTTTTTTCTTAAAATGAAGGTACCTGAAACAGAGGCTTGGGAGTAAAAGGTTAGTTCAGAAAAAAAAATTAATTTCCACTGAGATGACAGCAATTTTCCCCCAAAAATCCCACAAAGACTTTTTTTTTCTATAAAGCTTCATAAAGCAGAATGGAGGTGGGGGGAGTGAAAGAAAACTCTACAAAGACCTAAACAACCATGACTCAAGATTTACAGCGTGTAACAGAATGGCACAAATTAGCAATCAGATGTTATATGTCAAACAACAGGAGAATATAGAGCTGCTACCTCTTGAGCTTTTTGATGGAAAAAAATAAAATAAACTCTTCATAACAAGCCTTTTAGAGCTGGCATTCCACAACGGGAGACATAGAATTAAGGAAGAAGAAATAAGTACAGCTGGAAGAAGGTGGAGATGGGACGTTTTATACTGATGCCTCTGGAAATGTTGCATTCAGATAGAAAAAACACAGCTGCCCTTGAATTATTAAGAATTGTAAATGTGCACACAAAGCTACTAGCTAGTAATATCTAAACCCATGTCACAAGGAGATGACATTTCTCAAGAATAACATCTAAAATTCTGAATGTGCCTGCCTTACAATGATGAGATACTACAGCAGTGTTGATGGAAGATCATGTGACCGAGGCGGGTCTCCTTTTCAGCGCCCTGACACTCACTTTCACCCATGATTACAAACATTTCCAGAGCAAAGATCTCTCACAGAACCGTAACCTAGGGCCTCTTTCTGAGTGCCAAGTCATTTAATTCTGGTGCTTTCTTAACCATTTAATAAGATTGATTGAATACCTATTAAATGACTTGTGAAAATTCAATACAGAAGATCTACTCTTATAAAATGAATGTACTGGACAGTGATTGACTGTTGGGGAAGGATTTTTCACTATCAATTAATCTTCATACTTCATTAATTAGTAACTTGGAAAGTTAAACTACTGTTTGCTAAAGATAAGTATATGAGTAAGATATGGGTGTATATTTAACTAATTGTGCAAATCAGATCATGTGGTTTTAAAATATTTTCAGCCAAAAATTGAATTGAAAGATTTTCTAATAAGATTATACCAATTAACCAAAAAATTCAGGTGAGTTGAGGAGGTCAATATTTCAGCATACCTACCAACTCTTTTCAGTAACATCTTTCCTTACATAAAATAAAAATGTTTGTCTAAGGTATTTCATCTAAATATTTGTAAAGTTAGGAACAGATGACCCTCTGTTAGGCCAGGATCAATTAAATATTATAATGTTATTATCTACAAATGTAATTTCTTTTTTGCTTGCCCATACTAGTAACTGAACTCAAGGCCTTGCAATCTGCTCGGTGAACACTCTAGCACGGAGCCTCTCTTTTTTATTATTATATTTTGAGACAGAGTCTTACAAGTTACCAAATTTGGTCTAAAATGTATGATTCTCCTGCCTCAGCCTTCTGAGTGGGTATACAAGGGTGCACAACCATATCTCATTCTGTGTTCTTCAATAAAATATATACTATTCTGACTGGCCTCGTAGAAAGAGAAACTTAATTAAATTTACCTAAATTAATTAAAATATTAACACAAGTTTTTTATATTATAAACACTTCTAATGTTTAAGATTTTCTTCAAGAATCTTGGATAGAAGATGAGTGTGGTGGTGCCCTGGAAGGCTCACAGGAAGAACACAGGTTCCAGCCCAGCCTGGGCAATTCAGCAACTCAGCAAGATCTGTCTCAAAATAATAAAAAACGTTGAAGATGTAGCTTAGTTCAAAGTCCTGTATTCAATCCCCAATATCATCTAGCTAAACCAAACCAAGCAAGCTCGAAAAAAACTTTTAGTGAAAAGTAGGTGCTATAATTTTTAGTGACTACTTATCTGAACATGATTGCTCAAAGTACAAAGTTATCTTATTTTTTAGAAGAAAAAGTGAAGATAACTTTCATTTTGATATTCACACTGTGAAGTAATTTTGCGTTCAGAAAAGGCCAAGAAAAGTTATTCTCCAGTGAGATAATCAACCATTTTTAAAATTTCTGGAACATGCAGTCAACCTCTGTTTTGAATCCAGCAATTTTTTTAGTTATTTTTCCACATTTTTGATTGAAATGCCCTGCTTTTATCACCAATGTAATTTTTCTAGGAAGCCAACTCTGAGATGCAGCCCCAAAGTCCAGCATTCCTTTTGTGGAAGGGAGAGAAAGGAAGCTGGTCTAGACAAAGAAGGATGGGACTGTGAGGTAAGCCCAAGGATAGCCCCAGAGAGGGCCTGAGCTCAAGGTACCATTCAGAGCATCCCATGTCAGGCTGAGATGGCCAGATCTTTCAGATTTAGTCACTTTCTTGTCATAACTACACCTGTAACTTAAAAGAAGAAAGTCTATCCTGGATCCTGTTTCAGAGGTTTCGGTCCATTTATGGTTGGCCAACAATTGCAAGAGGACATGACAGAGAGGCCTGGCATGGAGAAGCTGGTCAGAGCATGACAAGACAGGAAGCAGAGAACCAGAAGGGAAAAGTCAGACGCAAGTATATACCCTCCTGGGCCACTCGTCCAGTGATACTCCCCTCTAACTGGGCCCCATCTCTGAGCATCATAGGAAATCTGACCCATTTGATCCAATCAATGGTCTAGACCCAAACCTTTATACTTCTCTTTGAGTCAGCCCATCATTGGACATGAGCCTCCCAGGAAGGAAATGACTGTGGGTGAGGGGGATTCTGTGCAGCTGGCCAGTTCGTGGAGAGGTGATAGCTGAAGTCTGTTGCTGATCAGACTCCTAGCAGTTAGAACAGAAAAGCCTTACTGAAAAGGGCTCTGCTAGCACAGTGTGTATTTCCAAGTCCTGACATTGTGATTCTCAACTTATTAGTCACTCCAATGCACCTGACACCACCGGCCATTGCCTCTCTAAGACTCGCAATTCATAAGACCTTGGCATATGCATGTGTGTTGGGTGAGATCACCCAGGCAGGTGCGAAAAGTGAGGGAAGAACGAAAAAACGAGAAGGCTGTAAGTCATGACTACAATGTTGAGAAACAGGCAAAGGAAAAAAAAGTAAAAATAATCGCTGGAATTGTTATAGAGCAAGGTGGAGATTGAGCAGGTGGGGCCTGGCTGGAATGGTCAAATGCTTGAGACTTGACCTGGAGGGATTGTGTCAATTTGTTGAGACTGGGGGATGTCCAGGTTAGAGATTTCAGGTGCGTGTTATTGACTTTTGGTCCAGGAATTGAAGGAGGGCCACCCAACATGGGTGTGGGCAGCCCAGCTGGCAGCTTGAACTAACTAACTAACTAACTAACTAACTAACTAACTAACTAACTAAATACTGTTACAGATTCATCCTGGGAAAGCGCTTGCCTTTTTGTCTTAGTCTCAGGATATAGACTCCTTCCACTTTTGCATGGCTTTCTCCATGTTTTTCTCCAACTAGACTTCTGCCAGGTGCTTCCATCATTGCTGGCTGCCCATGAATACACCTGTAGATCTTCTGAAACTATGAGCTAAGATAAATCTTTTCCCCTTAAGTTGTGAATGTTGAGTTTTCTGTCCTAGCAATGAATGCAATGAGTAACTAAGACCATAAAACAAGACAGACATGAAAAACTATGTTTAACAAGTATAATCAGATTCTTCAAGAATTTCAAGGTGGGAAGGGGAGAGGGAAGAAAGAGGGAAGAAAGGCCTACAAAGGTGACACTGCTCTAATACACTGCGGAGGGGAAAGAGCAGTATGAGAAAATTGTAAGGGACACAAGGTTAGTTGAGGAGGGTCCTGATTATTATAATAGAATAGGAAAATTTACTTCACCTTGTAATAATTGAGAATTAAATATGTCCTAGAAAACTATAACAGCAGCATCAACAGTAGGAACCAGAGCCAACTGCCACAGAAATATTTTAAAAGAGAAAATTCTTAGTATGGTACCAGATAGAACGAATAAAAAGACATGATTTGATATAAAGATGCAGAACCTGAGTCTGAGGAATGTGCAAGTGAAGTCACCAAGAAGGCCACTATGTGGGTGAAGGTGACAGAGATGTCCTTTTTCTTTCAATGCCTCTGAGCTTGGTTGAAATCAAGTAGGATGAGACGTTCAATAAATGTTTGTGGGGAAGTCACAGTATTTGGGGAAAGAGGGCCATAACTCATAAGTGGGCTTCTCTATGACAAAAGAAAGTTTCTGAAGAATTTAGGATACTACCTAGAGAAGAAAACTACACAAGATTCAAGAAACATTGCAGAATAGAGGAGACCAATATATTTAAAATTATAGGATTATTTAATTGTTTTACTGGTTTTTGTGAAATTAATCAAGATGATGTTTTGAAATAAGGGGCCTAGGGATGTGCTTAGAGTATACCAAGTGACCTCTGTTAGCTGCTACCCATGTTGTTGCTGTGAGTGTTGATGCTGTGACTGTTCCAGTGTGTGCTACTGAGTTTTGGACACAGCTGCTGAGGAGACCTCTGAGTTGTGCCCAACCGTTCACATTAATAAGGCCACTCTGTCTTGTGCAACAGCATCCACTTAGTGTGAAATAGAGTCACAGCAGTGCCACTGCTTGGAGAACCAGCACGGTTCTGTTCTGGCCTCCCTGAGTGAGACAGTGACCTTGAAGGCAGATGATGACTTCCTCTAATTTGGCAAGTGAGGAAGAACAGAACCTTGACTTTTAATAGTATAGGACTTAATGAAATCTATAAACACTTTCGTGTTAAAAGCACAAATATTTAGATATTTGTTCCTGATCTTAACATATTATTCAACACCAATAAACATCCCACTGATAATTTTTATCACCTAATCAACTAAAAAGTTAGATGTGAGGTACACAAAAGTTCAAACTAAATTATCACGAGATTTGGGTATTAATGCTCCATTTCACTTCACAATGAATCTGTTGCTTTGCAAGCTATTGTAGTGCCTGTGGTCCAGGTGGTTATTTAATCAGATTAATATGAAACAGGCAACTCAGTTCATATCCATGGAGGGCATTGTTCAAATTATCCATTCATTAATTCTTAAGAGGTTAATACATAACTGACTTTGAATAAAGTAAATCACTGCAGAAAACAGTTGTGTCCCTGGCATATGTAAAAGTTAATAGATGCATAAAGATATGTAAAATCTGCTTGTGTGAAGGTTATTGGCTGTACCTTAACCCCATATTCTTGCATCTGTATTCTTACTGGACCCTGATTGGCCCAGCTCTAGCTGGAGATGATTTCCTAGAAGTGACATTCCATCTGTTCTACAAAGTAAAAGTCTTCACTCCTCTATGGCAGCAAGGAAAACAGATCCCCACAATATAAGCGTGACCTCATTTCGCACCGCGCTCATCCTCTACCTGGATGTCTCAGCAAACTCCCCAATGAGCACATTTGCTTTTGTGTCCTGCCGCCGCAAGCCTGGCACCGTAGTCTGCTTGGCCCATATTTTCAGGTCACTAAATGCAGGAAGAAAATGTGCAAAAGTTCCACATCGTGATGATTCTAATCATGGAGAAATAAACGTTTTGCTATTGAGCATGCATTTAGTATTTGCTGCTGATTTTGCACTATCACATCCCGGCTATGTTTTAATTTGCCTTTTCTCTTAAAAAGTGCCACCAAGAAAGCAAAAGGGCACTTGATTTGAGAATTGCAAGTCAAAAGATAAACAGGACGTGGGCATTCAAGTGTTAATATTTGTGTGAGTCGATTCACTTAAACCAGCTAGAAGTACTCAGCCTTCCAATCTGAAGCCACTCCTGCAAACAGTATCCTCTCTTATGGGGGCAGCTGTGCGCCCCCCGGAACACCTGGTTAAGAACATGTTCACTTTCATGTGTGCTCTGGGATGCCTTTCCTCCAAATAAAAATAGAAACTAGTTTGCAGCACCACACGAGCTCTAGTGCATCATACCAGCCTATCGCCGCCTTCCTTTGATATCTTATCTATTCCATTAACTCAATAAAACGGGAAGCCAAGCCGGGACGAGCTGCAGGAGGGCTCCTCTTGGAAGACTCACACAGGACCTGAAAGCTGGGGTTTTAACTTATCAAATAAAAGCCCATTAAATGGAAGCTAATACTTCATTTTTTGTCCCCTTTATTAAAGATCATAAGTACTGCAACTCGGGAGAAGAGAAAATAAAATAAATATATGGAAGAGTACAGGTAGAGGCAATAAAGAGTGTAGCTTATCTATTTGCTCAGGATTTAGGAAGCACTTGAAGGCAAAACTCACAGACAAGCATTTTAAAAATCCATAACAAAGGCTCCTGCTCAAAGCAAGGACAGTGGGTCTTTCTAGTACAGAGCAGTAATCCTGCTTGGTTTCTTAGTAAAATAGAAACAGCTTAACGTGGGTAAAGCCAGGGGGTGCCAGCTACCATCTCTGCCACTTATACTTCTATATCATTTGGAAATTTAGAGACAGAAATACGTTGATGAATTCCCTCCGCTCCTCTTTTACTAACCAAAGAAAAACAATACCAGGACGAACTCTAACTCCAACAAGCAAACTAAAGGAAAGTGTTCCACCTAGAGACTGTTTTCATGAAGCAAAGTGGATGAGCGCTTAGCCATAACATGAATGTTGTGTCAGCCCACCCTTGCAAGTTTGCAGTTAAAAGAAAAAAAAAAGAAAGAAGAAGAATGAAGCAAAAGGTATTGCCCCTGGTGTAATTAACAATGTTAATCTTCTTTTTCCTCTCTATGGTGATAAAGGAGTCATTTTTATATTTAATTAACGCAGAAGATCATTTTGGAAGCTGGCTAATGAGCCTCTGATCACATTACCATGAAAATGTGCATTAACATTGCAACTGAGGAGGCTGCTTCATGTGTAGCAAATCCACTTTGTAATTAGCCCACTGTGAAGTGAGGGAGCCAGTAGGCAATGGGTATGTGGGTACTGCGGACCCCCAACATCCCAAACACAGTCTTTCATCACCAGTATTGTCTAGAAACCAAAGGAAGAGTGTGTGCCCTATATGAGCGTGCTGAAAGAAGAAAGCAATAAACTTTATTTTGCCAGACAAAATATTGGCGCTTGAACCTTCACACCTCCCACCCTAAAGGAGAACCTGCTCAGATAAAATAGAAAATTAATAGAATTCCTTTAAAACTATGAAAGCTGAGCAAATAGTTTTCTTATTTTTATTCTGCAATTCCCTCAGATAAATAGCAAGGAGACACCTGAATTAACACACTTTCCCTATCTATAACAAGCTCTTGAAATCAATTTTTAGTACTAAAGCATATTCCTTTATCTTTTTATTAAAGCAAACATAAGTCATTTTTTTCTTAAGTAGTACAAAAATACCAGGTCTTCCTCTTAAACCAAAGCAAACATTTCTAATTAATCAAATAATTTCCTCTGGCTAACAAGATTTGGCAAGAAACTTTTCCTGTCTATTCAAAATAACTGAGATCACAGACCTATTAAATCCTACTATCTGTGCAGACAACGATACAATTGATTTTTAAACGTCCAAATTATTCCAAAAGGAAAGAGGTATCTCAGAATATCACAGGCGTGGATCTCAACGCCATTCCTCCGAGTTGAGTGACATCTTGGCAGCAGATATACAAAATGTTAAAAAGAATCCCACAGGAAGTCATCTGCAGGGGGAGTGGCAAGGAAACGGAGAATTGCCACCCAAACCCAAAATATAACGCCCCAAACCGGCAAGTCTGCCCTCAGTTCTGCAAGGTACTGAAAGAAAAACAAACTAAAGCTGGCCGGAATTCATTCACCATCTTTCAGACAACACAAAGCCTGACTGTTCAGTTGCTGGTAACAGACCTGCACTCACCTGGGAAACTTCATATAGCAGTTTGTAGTGTTCCTCTCTTTTCTGAAAAGTGCACAAATTGCAGCCCATTCTAAGAAGCAGAGAGAGAGAGCAAATCTTCTAATTTCCCCAGAACTGAAAGGCAAGTGAACTGAAAGGGAATCACCCTCCAGACTTGACTACTGTTATTCATCAGTCACTCCAGTCCAGAAACACAGACAAGCCGCTGTTAGCCGGAAGCATAAGCCGGGGTGGCGCGTAGCAGCATGCTCTCCTTCGCCTCCTCTAAGTGTCTTGCACTCACGGATACACACACAGAGTTTCCAGTCAGTTCATGGCAACACTCCCCCTGTCTCTGCATCAGTGCACATGACTACACAGATTCCAGCTCATGAATATTAATAGTGCCTCATTGATTATTTATGACAGAACATGTTAGCAGGGAGGGGTGTCATAGCTGCTTCTGATGACAGATGAATATTCACTAATTAAGAAGCAAATGTAGTGTGGTTAAACAAAATTCACTGTGTCAATACCATCTCTGTTTATTAAGGATAGAGGGGTTGTGCACAGGGCATTTCAAAAAAGAGCACACACCTAATTTCCCCACTGATGTACATTCTTAACATGGGGATAGGAAATTCACAAACAGAAATGTACTTAGTTCACATCTCTGTGTTTTGTAACAATGAGAAGAAATGATTTCAGCCTTACTGCGTATTATTTATAATTATAAAATAAGCCCAGAAGCAAAGAAAAATTTTGAGGTAATATGAGAAGGAAACTCAAGGTGGGGGGGTATCACTTAGTCTTAATTTTGATCCTACAAGAATAATTGAATAGTTCATTTGTAAAGAGATTACTTAGTAAAGAAAAAATACAGCAGGTTTCCTTAGTCCAAATAAAGTATGATTAGATACTTGTACAGATAATAAATATTTTAATTAGAAAATAAGGGCATACCTACTGGTTATAAATTTGCAGTACTGTAATGCATGTAGATCTCTATTTAAAAATTAGATAAATACAGTGCCTTTTCTCAGAAAAATTTCAAATGCATATAGTATTTATGCTAATTTTATTAAAGTCATATATAATATTTCAGAAAGCTGACACTGGCACTATTTAAATTCTAATGTAATGCACAATGACTCTATTTATGATTCTATATTTAGGGTTCATAATGTATAAAGGTGAACACAGACTTAAAAATTAAGCTTAGATATTTGGATAATAGAAGTGAGGCTTTTAACTCCACACCCTGGTAAACACTTACACTGTATTGCAAGCTGGCAGTTTTCCCCTTAAAGATATACTGCAAACACTCAGAGCAGATAATAAAAAGAAAATTTCTTTTGTTCTCATACTGACTTATCCACAACCTCTGCTAATTAAGAAGTATGTCCTTGTTCCAGCATATCTCTAAACTGGACAGGATAGCAGGTGGGTTTGAAAGCAAAAATAATTACTTGGAAACTGATGACTCTGGTTAGGAATTACATTGGATCGTGGAGATTTTTAATTGCTCCTTATTTATGTATGGCTACTTTTGGGGTCCAATTTCCTAAAAGTGCTTTGTCAAATGTTTAGAATCGATAATGGGAGATGATTCTAATGAGTACTAATTGTTAACAAATTGGCTTTGCAACTAGCAACACCTTAACACCAGCAAGTAGCAAGGAGATGAGCAATCATCTGGTGCTTATCAGTCATTTCCCTGGGGAGGCAATAATCCGATTTTCTGGGCCTAATTTCACCTAACAGCCTGGAGGAAAGCCAAGCTGAGGGCCCCACATGAAAGTGGCACTGTAATTGGGAACACTGTGTGTGTGCAAAGTTCATCAGGGCTTCCTGCAAATTAGAAACCACTTGTAGGAGATATTAATTAAGACTTGATTCCTTTATGCAAAAAAAAAAAAGTATCCAAGGAAGTAATTGAAGAGAGCCATCTGAAGATCAGTGGTAGACATAAACAGGGGCCAGTCCCCTGAGTGCAGCTGTGAAACATATATTTTTGATGCTTGTTGAAGTTTTAGTTTTCTTTGAGTCCCTCTATCCCTTTTCATATTGTTGCGCTAGAGTTCACATTGTCCAAGCAAACACCCAACTGTTTCTTCGGAAGGTCCTATTCTGCTGAGTTGTGGACAAATTATTGTATTTGAAGTGTTTAGATTCTGCACTTTGAAAGTCGAATTTAGGAATCAGGGCGCAGTAAGGCAAGGATGGTTCACTCATCTATCAAGAGAAGGATTTACCCCCTCCACTGATACGACTTCTACCTGTGGTAGGTTTGGAAAGCCAAGCACAAAACAATTATTGAAACAATTACCTGTTGAATTTATCTTTTCATAATGATTCATAGGTGGTTTTCAGTAAAAACCACATTTTCAAAAATATTAATCGTCAAAAAGTAAAGAATGAATGTCTGCTAAGTAAGCAATTTCACAGTGAGTTAGTTTACTTAGCAGTTCTTCTTGGCCGTTTTCTTTGTTACCTCTTTCTTGGTTTTAGTCTCTGTAAGTAAGCATAACTTCTTGGATGTCTTGTCAAATGCTGCTCTTAGCCCTCCTACCCTGGAAAAATTCTGCTCTGCTCCCAGGATGCTCAGCTCAAAGAATTAAAGGGTAATTTAACAAAGAACACCCCTAATGTCAGAGCCCTCTGAACCTCCTAAAATACATTGGGTTTGCCAATGAGTAAGCTGCTAAATCTCATATTAGAATGCTGTTTGAAGCTGGAAATACAATAAGAAGGAAAAAAACATTTCTTTAAATAACATTATATAAATACAAACAGATAAGGAACCACTTATCTCGTAAAATTGGATAAAAAATAAGCAAGTGATGAATGGCTACCTGCTTAAACGTCTTTAGAAAAGAGCATATGTGAGAATGGGTGCTGACTGTGCATTAGAAGATATAGTTATTTAATTGACTTTAATATGTATGAGTTTACTTCGCACATATTCATTGGCATTCAAAATAGGACACATTTTCGAAAAGCATTCAAGAATTTTCATGCTTTTGCTACATAAATTGTACCACTGAGTAGCTAAAGAATAGGACAGAGGTAAATTCTCTATAGAATTAGTCTGGCTAATAAATAAAAAGAGGAGGATAAACTATGCCATGCTCAAAATTCTTAATTAATGAATCTGGGTACTGTGAATTAGGGCCTACAAACGTAACACACTAAAACACATGTAAGAGATAAGTGTATGCTATATGCCACTGATAAGAGAAAATAACATCATTTTTGAAATAACTCAGCAGTAAACAACAGTGAATGAAGTGGTGGGAGGAATGGTACAGTGGTTAAAGTACTTGCCTAACAAGTGCAAGGCCCTGAGTTTGATTCCCCAGCACCACATAAAGCTAGGTGTGGTGGCACAAACTTCTAATCCCAGCACTCAGGAGGCTGAGACAGCAGGATTGCCATGAGTCCAAGGCCAGCCTGGTCTTCATAGTGAGTTCAGGACCAGCCTGGGCTATAGAGTGAGACCCTATCTAAAAACAAACAAGCAAACAAAGAAATAAAAAAAAAAAAAACAGTGAGTGCAGAGGACAGAGGAGCACATTGAACCACACCACGAAGAAGCCATCACACAGTCAGTCAAACGCAGACTGCAGGCAACGCTAGATAGATGCGCGAGAGAGGAGGGGCGAAGGGGAAGGGCAGAAGGAGGACAAGAGGAAGGCGGAGGAAGCCTACAGCTCCAACGAAGCCGCTTTATTTTTAGGCATCCCCATCAACTGCCTGATAAAATTCTAAGCAAAATAAAGAAGACATTGCCAAAAAAGACAAATAACTACATTAAAAATAATTACTCTGGAGGTGGAGGACGGAGAAGGAGGTCAGTGATTGGGCAGGACACCATGCTGACAAAGTTTTGACTTCTAATCTGGGTCGGTTTCCCTAGGTAGTCACAGAGTTGATCAAACTGACCCTTGTTGGGTGCCTTTCCCATGCGTCCTCCATATTAAGCACTAAGACTAATTAAAAACTGATTTACATAAGAGATCGTGTCCAAGTCTCATCCCCACAGGCCGAGGAGCACAGCAGCTCGCCCATGTTCAGTTTCACTTCTCACGGTGTTTACTTCCGTTTCCGTTACCTTGGATCAGTGGTAGTCTAAAAATATTAAATGGAAAACTCCAGACATAACCAATGAGTTTAAACTTCACACCTTTCTGAAGAGAGTAATGAAATCTGCGGTCTCACGTCAGCCCACCAATTCCACCGGGGACGTGAAACCTCTCATTTTCCGCCATATCCTCATGGCCGCCGATCAACTAGGAGCTGGCTGGTTATCGGGTCAACTGTGGTGGGGTAGCCACGTTTGGATTCAATCAACTTTTATTTTATTTAACAAAGGCCCCAAGTCCCGAGAATAGTGATATTGGCAATTTGAATATGCCAAAGAGATGCTGTGAAGTACTTTAGGAGGAAAGCGTGAAAGTACAGTAAGATGTTTTCAGAAGGTGAAAACAAACAGGCACAACCTTTATGACAGTATAAATTATTATACCGGGTCTCTTTGTACTAGTTGTTGCTACTAATGTTTTACTGTGCCCAGTAGGAAATATCATCCTAAGTGTATATACCTAGGAAAAGCATTTTCTGTAGCAGCAATCCTGGAAATACTTTTTTTTTAACCTTTTGCTTTTCAGTAAAATTAATGTATTCCCCCCAAATTATTCTTTTTATTAGTATCCAAAATAAGCTGGAAAAGAAACCTCTGCTTAAGAAATATTATACCCTGGGGAAAGAGCTCAGTGGTACAGCTGTCACTTAGCACTCGGGTGGCTCTAGGTTCAATCTCCAGCTCTGGAAAGAAGGTAGAAAAGAAATAATATCCTTTCTCCTAATTGACTTTAGTTGTGCTGCTGAGGCTGCCTCAACTTCCTGCCTTGATTCTGTTGTTTACTTTTCATGGTCCTCTTGGCTTTGGGGAGAGCCAGAACCTGCATAGTGCTGTCTACGCTAAACAAAGCAGCTGAACACGCAGTAACGCTTTTAGGAGCTTGCCTTGCTGTCGGATGGCTCTTGGCAGCAGCACTAATCACAGCAAGTAAAGATGCTTAGATGCAGCTGGGCCTGGTGGGCCAGACCTGAGATCCCAGCTCTCTGGGACACTCAGGATGGAGAACCCAAGTGTGAGCCCAGCTTGGTCAATTTGGCAACTTAATGAGGCACTATGCAGCTCAGTATAAGGCTTGGTTCAGAGTCAGTATTGGGGGGAAAAGACAGACCTAAGGAGAACTTCCAGAAGGGCTTCAGATGGTGCCAAGGATGATGAGAGAAGTGTGTCAGGTGCGAGGGGGCACTCTGAGGGAGACCCAGGCGCTGTGTCTGTCACTGTTGTGACTGTTGTAGTTTAGCCATTCACTGAATTTTTCAAATACTCCCTGTATGGCATGTGGGCACTGAGCTGGAAAACCAGGCCCCCACTAGGGGCCTTGGAACACACCTCTGTGGATAAAGAGTGGTAAGGACGTATCTGAGTCTCTCCAAAGGGGTGGGCAGCAAAACCCGAATAGGACAATTCGCAGTCACCAATTCCTGTGACTCCGTGACCACAGCTGTCAGCAAGTAGACAATGACTTTCTCTGCCGCTGGCAGTAACCTTGTCCTTCTTTATCCTGTGCTGATATGGAATCCAGAAGGTATAATGACACTCTGTTGCCTGCCCTCCGTCTTTGCCAGCATCACATGCAGACCCCTTATACCTCAATCCCTTCCAGTCCCAACCCTGCAATCACCACAGGGCTATGCAGTCACTTTTTAGTATTAATAGCCACACAGCTGCCTCATGTTTTCCAAAGTTTGCATCTCATTATATTCAATCATAGAGATGAAGAACCTGAGGCCTGGAGAGACTGTCTCCCTCCAGGTCAACCTGGGTAAAGAGATCGGAACGCAGTTCTCCAATTACACATCCTGTGGGTGAATCCCCAAGCTGTTTGTTGAGACATCGGCCTTCCAGAGGAAGCAGAGCTCGGTGGGTAGGTTTTCTCCTGATGACTGAGGAAATCCAGGAGAGCACTTGAAAGGGCAGGAATCAAGAAGAAGGACAAAAACAAAAGAGTAACTTAAAAATCACCTAACCTAAAAGTTGTTTGTAGTTAAAAATGTAAGCTTAATTTATCACCAGGACAGAGTGGCATAGGCCTGTCTCCTCAGCACTCTGGGAGACTGAGGCAGGAGGATCAAAGTTTGAGTCCAGCCAGGGCAACTGAGTGAGACCCTTTCTCAAGATCAAAAACAAAAATGGACTGGGTCAGTAGCTCAATGTGAAGGCCCTGGGCTCAATCTCTAGTACCACAAAAAGCGAACTTTATTAAAATACTGAAACTTTTATATATCACAACTGAATACTTTCAGTTAGGTAAAACCTCACAATGACGAATAATTTGGGTGGCTGTGTACCTGGGTGTGCACTAGGATGACTAATTTGTCCAAGTGTGACTGGGCACTGTTGGCCAATCCTAGGGCTTAAAAAGTTTCAGGTCCTGGGAATCCTTGGCGCTGGGCAAACTGGAAACCCAAATCCACTCTTTTCTCTTTGGGATTTAGTACAGCTAAGCTGCCATGTGCAGGCCCGTGTCACCCCACCTTAGCCACAGATGTTATCACATTCGACTTAATTTTTGGAAATTTCACAAAACATCCTACAGGCACTCTGTGGTCCAGTTTACACACTCTTGTCTCCCCACTCTCAGCCAGTAGCAATCTCTTCAACACCTGAAATCTCAGGGCCCTTCATTCATACTCATACGGAGACACATGACACTTCTATTCACGCTTCACTGTGCTTTCTCCTTGGATGATAAGACATATGTGGGAAGCAATAACACGCAATTGATCTTTAAGCTCCTTAAACTGTGGCATGGAAACTGTCACATTCCAGGCCTTCAATTAGTGCATACTTAATAAATAATTGTAATTGGGAGAGGGTAGTTCGTGAAAATCTGGTAAACTGACATAAATGCATGTTTGTGTTTCTGTGCCTAATTGTAGGGTGACCCTCTTCCCCATTAGGGCAATTTCAAGAATGTTGAGGGGGAGGACCAAAGAGCCATAAGCAAAAAATATATTTAATTTGTTTGATTCTGTAAACACAAATGTGAGAGTATAAAGCCACCGCTGTGGTAGGTATACAGATAAGGCACGATTGCAGTTTTCTGTGCCTATATGAGCACACTGTCTGGTGTTTATAGTTATGTTCTGCTTCCCATCGTGGTCACTTCATTGATCTGTTCTACAAACATGCACATGGTTCGTGTTCTACGTCTGATAATATGCAAATATCAAGTATTGTTGGAATTCTATGTTATCACCATTTCATTTCCAAGTCATGTTTGAAGTGAATATGTCAGATATTACCTCATATTGATAAAGAAATCATTAGATATTGAAATTCCTAATTTCAGAGGATGCGAGAGCCTCTACCTTTTGAGATAATCCAACAATGTGGGATGTTAACTTATATTGCAAACTCAGAATGATGCTCTTCTGACAGTTCCTGAGGATCATGGGCTCCACAAAAGTGTGTGCGCACTCTGCGCATGGTCTCTCCAGGTGGCCAGCTGCTGTATGGAGTCAGCACGCTCCTGCACTAGGCTGCAGTGAAGAGCCAGCGAGCAGAGTGTCAAGGAAGCAGATGAGAGGCCACCCTGTAGTCTCTATTCCCTGCACAGCCTCATGCATGGGCACACCCCGAGATGAGAGCAACTTTGCTGGCCTACTGAGAGGCAAAATTAGTTAGTAGACCTGTGAGCAGATTTGTTGATGGTGACGTATCTTCCTCCGAGGCAGTGTGCTACTGAAGCATGGGATCTGGAATCAATGTGTCCTGGCTGGGTTTTTGTTTCTTTAGTTTCTATGTCATGGACAGAATTTGATTATTATCACTATTATTTTATTATTATTGGTTTCTCACCTGTAAAGCCAGGATACTTTTAGCATCTATCACAAAGATACTGCAATTAATCAAGCTTCTGTTGTGATGTGGTAAGTCCACCTGTCCCACAGGACTTGCCCAATACCTACAAGCCACTAGTGATCACCGGAGCAAGTAGAATTGTGATGATAATTCTCTTCATTTTAGATTCCCAATACATCTATTTCTACCATATTTGTCATAATAAATCCTTTACGTGATTTTAAATTTATTCCACTAAATTATTTTAGTCATTCTCCTATCTACCTTGCTGACTGTTGCACACTGCCATTCGACAGCTTCTAAAAGGCTACTTGTTTATAAGCTCTTGGGGTAACAGGATGAGTGGCACAGAAAGGGCTCCCCCACACACAAAGATGTCCCTTTTCTGTGTAAAGAATGCAGTGTCATACATTCACAGTGTTAGCTCTGACGCTCTGTTTCCTTTAGCATAACATATATAAGCAACGCGAACATAAGTGTGCTAACAACCAACGAGAAGATGCAGTCAGGCAGCCTGCTAGCATTTCTTTGAGGAATGTTAGCAACTACTAATCTAACTCCGTGCACTACTCTTCCTTGAATTGATCATCTTGAGGCTAAAGGGGTGTGTTTTATTAATGTCTCACTATTCAGCTACTTCATAGGTAGGACGCAGAGTTCACCCAGACTGCTACCATCACATGGTTTAGTTCTGCAAAAGTGTCTAGTACAAGCTCAATAGATACTTTTATTCAACCAGTATTTGTACTTTTTTGTTTTCTCTTCTTTTTTTCTTCTCTCTCTCTCTCTCTCTCTCTCTCTCTCTCTTTTGAGACAGGGTCTCACTCAATACCCCAGGCTGGTCTTTAACTCAGTGGTGTAGCCCAGGCTGGCCTTGGATTCAGGGCAGTCCGCCTGCCTCAGCCTCCCTAGTGGTAGGATTACAGGTGTGCACCACCATGCCTAGCTTTACGTGGTGCTGAGGAATTGAACTTGCAAGGCAAGCACTTAAACCATTGTGCCATTCCTCCATTATTTGTACTTAGAAGCATGATAATAATTCCTGGACATTGTAAAATGAAAGTTAATATTTATTTAGTACTTTCATAGACTATTGTTCTACTCCTATATGCTACTAATTTCACTTAACTCTCATGGGGTTATTAATCACTATCGCTAGTATCATATCACATTCTGAGCTGTATGTTACTAATATCTCCTCTTGAGATGGGCAACGAGTGAGTCACAGGAGTAAGTGGAGTGCCAGAACTGAAACGCCAGCAGTTTGCCTGTCCTATTTAGCTCACACTTTGCACTGCCTGCTCCTCAGTGGTGGTGAGCATTGTGACGCATTTCTAAATGGCTAGGAGAAAACATAGCAGGGATGTTAGCAGAGCTGACGCAAGAATTTCCCAAGGGCTGAAGTGAAGTCTAAAATTTACTCCCATGTTCCATGTTGTGTCCACAAGCATGACTGCATAAAATTGATTGAATAAAACCTCCTAAGAAATTTCACAGTTTCACTCCATTCCAATGATGACGGGTCATTGTGGCATTCAATATCTACCCAAATTGCAGTCTTTTCTTCTTAGCAATCTTTATGTTGGGTTGATAGGCACGGATATAGGGTAGTCATAGCTCTGCATCAAGGAATAATCAAGTGATATAGACTGGTACATTTAGAGGTTTTGAGGAAGGTGAAGGAGGAAATTTGCTGATGACTTTCAAGTTTGAATCTCCGGACCTAATTTCTGTCTTAAGGTTCTGAAGTGCCCATCCATTAACTACTGACATTTCCGCCAGGGCTGCCCTTAGCACATTAAATTCAATTTATTAAATCTTAGCTTTTAATTCTCTTCTCCATAACTCTGCTCCACATCAAAGAGTAGTCTATCCCCATGTGCTGAAGACTGCGGTTTGACCATCTGCCTTGGATGTTTACATCCAATGATAATGCACTGTCAACTGGAACTGCTCCTTTGCTTTCTTCTATCCAGATCCTTCCGAGTCTTCGATCCACTCTCCTGGGTAAGGGCTGCCATCTTTTCTGCAGCTGAGTCATGCGTTCACTCATGAGCATCTGGAGTTATCACGAGTATAAGGAGCCCCAAATCATGGCTTTTACTTTTTTGCCTACAAGCACACATCTATAAATTCTTAACTTCCAGTCCGCTGACTCCCAATCTCAATTGCATTCTCCTTTCCTCTCCTTCTTCCTCTCTCTTTTCCTCTCTCTTTCTGTCTTCTGCCACCCTTTTCATGTACTCCTTTCTTTTTTATTTTCTCCCTTTTTAAAACTTAGGATGTATTTCTTTTTGTTTTTGACTTAATAGATCTACATGCTTCTCTTTTGTCTGGTCTTTCTAACTGAAACACGGTCATTCATCCTTGAATTCTGCTTACTTATTCGATCATTATAACAATCTTCATTATTACAAAGGGTCCCAGATATCATAGTGTAAATTTTCTAGTGATAAGAGGAAACAATAAGTAACCAAGTAAATGATCGTTATGTAAAATATTCAGACAATAGGAATTGTGCAGGGAATTGACACAGAGTGGTATAGATAGAATCACCCTTTTTGGATATTCTAAATTCTAGAATGTATTTTCCTGTCTGCTTCTTCCTCTATCAGCATATGTATATGCCTGCATATGTATATGTATGTGTGTGTGTGTGTGTGTGTGTGTATGAATGACCAGGTAAGTAGAAACTCAGAAGATACTGGATAGCAAGAAATGAGAGAAGCTGTTTTGGGTGTTCACAGCCTGGAAGTTTCTCTTCCTGGGGGACCAGGTAGGCAATCAGTAATCTACTAAGGTCCTGGCATGTTTTCGCCTGCTCTATCCCAGTACTACTCTTTTCCCATCACGAAAATGATCCTCACATGACTGTTTAAAATATTAGCACTACAAATAAGCATGCTAATATTGCTTTAATTTCTGCAAAAATAAAGGTCTAATTGTGTACAAATTCTGGCCAAGGAACCATTGCACCCAGAATGAAGAATCCTTGGGTGTTTTTGGACCCCTAACTCACCTGAGAACATCTTTGACCCTTACTCTAGAAAACTTGCCAAATGGATGTGAAGAGGCATTTGCGGGGCCTTTGTTCCTCTCTCTGAAATAGGGATATTTAAAGTACCGCCTCCACATCATGACAATGCTTGCTATGAAAACTTACATGATTATCAAGATCACTGGGTTATTATTCATCTGAAAAGGAAAATATCATTTATGAAGCACCTACTATATTTAAAGTGTTTTATGTCTCACAAAAATCCTATGACATACTTGTGATCATTTTCACACAAAAGAAAACTGAGGTTCAGAATACTATGTGATCTAATCAAAGTCATGCTGTTGTTTACATGGCGAAATTGGGACTTAAGTCAAATGGACTCGATTCCCAGACTCTGCCTATTGATAGATGGCTTCCCTCAGGAGGTAAGACATCAGAGCCCACTTCCTTTAGCATAGGGGCTTTAGTCCTGTGTGCTGTGGAGGAAGGATTTGTGGTCGGCATAGTCTTGAATGACAGTCAAAGCCTCCTTGTGTAGTTTACTGAACTTGTCCTATCCATGGGCTGTGCAGACAACCACATTCTTCCTTTTTCCTTTTTTTCTTTTTTCTCTTTTTAACCCCAGTACTTGGGTTGAACCCAGGGCTTTTATGCTGAGGTACATCCAAGGGTGCTTGATGTTCACCTGTTTTTTCTCCTAGGCAGGGTCTTGATATGCAGCCCAAGTTGGCCTTGAATAAGCTTGGTAAGCTGGCCATGATCCTCCTGCCTCAGCCTCCCAAGTGCTGGGATTACAGGTATGTATACTGTGGCAAATCAGATGAGCAGATTCTTACTAGACCTTTGGGTCATCCAGAATTTAGCATTCAGATCAACATTAACAATCTACTCTTCGTTTGTGGGACAGGGATTGGCCCAAGTTCCAGGTGTTGGGGACAAGCAAAGAGGATTAGGTGACTGGTCTTCAGGTGTGCGGATCCATCATGAATGTGGTTAGTCCGTTCCTGCTGGATTTAGCTATCAGGCTTGAAGTCCACTTCAGATGGGTTGAAAACAAATGTTAACAGTTCCTGCCTGAAGCCAGCCTTTCTCCGGGCACACCTTCCTTGACTGCTGTTCTCATGCCATCTACTTCATGAATTCAAACATTACAAGTGTTGGATTATCACTAAGCACTGCTGCCTGGGAAGCTTACTTCAATAGTAACCAACTAAGCTCCAGACAGATTGAACTTCATGTCTGGAGCTACTGGAAATAAATAGAATCATATTTTAGAAGAACAAAAGGATTTAGACTTTCTTTTGATAAATTATGGTGCATTATGGGAAATCCTCTCATTAATACAGAATCTGTTGTCTTTTGATAGGCTTCAGCATGTTACAGATGACAGTAAAAATCCACAAATGCTTTGACTGAATTACATCAACAACACGGTATTTGTTAAAATCCTGATGCATGCTTTCTAGTTGTTTGTTCAAGTCAAATGAAAAGTAACCCTCTGACCTAAATGTGAAGATGAGGAGAACTTTTTCTACTTTATTTTAAAACATGGGATACAATAATTCTCTGACTGGTGACTTTTTCCAGAGATGATTGAAAAAAAAACATAGTTATGATTAAAAATTCTTCCTGCATTCGTATGAAAATTCTGTAGAACAAGAATACTACCTGAAATGTAATGGATTTATTTGTTAAAAACAAACAAAAACCAAAAAATCCAGTTGTTCGTGGATCAGTGGGTTCCTCCAGCTCCCTCACCCCTGACCAATACATTTGTATTCTCTTTGTCCCATTGTGAGGTCGGGTTAAGCTTTTATCCTACGCCTTCATTCCTCTTTTACCTCCCAACAATATGTGAAGACCAGCTCTTAGATTACCTTCTCACCAGCTTTGTTTTCCTTTCATGTTACAAAAGCTGACTTAACTTTCATGCCTTGATTTTAAGTTTCATTTTGTTTTTATGTATGCTTCGTTTTGTTTTGGATTAACTAAATATATTAAGTATTAAAAAGAAAGCAATGCAGCTAGGCCCAGTGGTCCAGGCCTGTAATTTCAGCAGTCTAGGAGGCTGAGGCAGGAAGATTATAAATTTGAGCCCAGCTTGCCAACATAACGAGACTATGCCTCAAAACCAAAAATAGAAAAAAAAATTGGGCTGAAGATATAGCACAGTATGAAGGCCCCGAACTTAATCCTCATTACCCCCCTCTCAAAAAAGGGAAAATTAAAATAAATTATTTAGATATAAAGCAATGTAATTATTTATACAATGGGTTTTAAGATTTATTTAAAATATATAGATCATTCTCTTCTTTTTTATTGACCGGTAAGCCTATAACTGCAAATGTTGTTCAATCATATCAGCATAGCTTTAATCCACACAATATTCCACACAAGTGGCAGTGCATACTTGATATATTAACTGACCAATGCTTTTTTCTTAGCTCCTGAAGACTGTATTTACCAGTCTGTTCATGTTCAGTTGGGGTGAGAAGGCAAATTCTGATCAGCAGAGGACAGGCACTGGTGCTGGCCAAGCCTCTGGCTTCTAAAATCTCTTCCCAACCCCTCTCTCCACCTGTGATTGCTAGGAAGAGGTCCTGAGGCAAGACAGCCTTATGGTAGGTAGAAATTACCAAGATCTCTGACTCTGCTGGGAGGAAGGTCACTAAGAAGATCTTTTTGTCCTTGGTACAGCTCTTACGCAGATAGAAGTGCGCCTTTACTTCACTAAACCGCTACAGATTTGAGGAGTACTCCATGGTAACACAGCATATCTAAGACTCAGTGACAACATTTCTGAGTTCATTTTGCTTACACAAATAGTCAGAGTGAAAACACTCAAGTCATCATGACTCAGTAATAGGTCATCATGACTTCTACAGAGCTCTGCAGTAATCTTCTCTAAAGAGATATGTAACTTTACCTAGCAGAGTTGAATAAATATTCAGAAATATCTGTATGACAATGCCTGATTTTCCATATATGCCTTTGAGACTTCCATTAGATCATTTGTTTAAACAAGTGATAGGTGAGAGAGAGAGAGAAAATAAATCCAATATAAGGACTATTTTATATAAACTAACTAATTAAGCATATTCGATTAGGTAATTCATAAGATGAGAGCAATCAGAGAGAGCCAGCAATCCCTTGGAACAAAAGCCTTGCCCACTTCAGAAACAGGGGCTCGCAGAAGAGCTTTGTGTCTTAACTGGGTTATGAGACAGCAAACACAAAAGCATAAATAAGTTAAATTGACTGCTAATCAAGCCATAAATAAATAATTTATCTAAAGGAGAATAAGGCCTGCAGTCACAGAACCCAGTCACAGAACAGACAGCATTTTAGTGGTTTAAGAACACACATTTCCAGACCATGAGGAACTTCTCAAGACACAGCAATAGAGCAAAACAGCATCAAAATGAAAACCATGGGCTTAAATTCCAGCCACACAATTTGAGCAACAAAATCACACTTTCCTTTCGAGGTGAGCTGGAGTTAACAGCTTTTGCCTCTTGACATTACTGATAGAATAGATTACCTGACGTTTTTGTCCCTCAGACCAACCATCTTTTCCTACCCTGGGTCCCAAGGGTCTCATCAATTTCAAAATTATCTGGTTATAACTGCTAGCTTGGTCAAAATCTCAAAAGCTGATGATGTTAAATTAATGCCAAATTTTTAACCACAGGGTTTGGGCACAGTCCAGTTGTAAGGTCAAATGAAAATTTCTGTTTAGGGGAGAAAGTTGGGAACATGGAATTAATATTATTAGAAATTGGGTAAAATATCATAGCAGGATGCTAAGAATATGGTGTTATGTACAAGAAGTTAAAGATATGGTATTACATTAGATTAGGCAACATTTTAGGAAAAACATCCTAGTGCAATGATATTTAACATTTTGTTGAATTTTTAATTACTACTGAACAGTAGATAAGACAAACCCACCATCCCTGCTTTTTAATCAACACAAAATTGTTGAACAAAGAAAATTAGGAGAGAAAAACTTAGTAAACCCAGAATCGGTACACTACACATAAACGGAAGAAAGATAACAGAGTGCAAGAATGTGGCCAAAAATTTCCCAGCTGTCTTGGTTAAACATCATGTTGACAAAAGAAATGTTCATTGTATTTATATGCCCACACTCATAAAGAATGCTAAATATGGTTTATGTGCCTGCATAGCTTTACCACACTAGCGTGATTTCTAATAAAGTTTATTAGTAGAAATTTATTATACTAATGCTAACCAACAAAAATTCATGGGAATGTCGGATTATCTGATTGGTACCTGTGACTCCAGCTTGCTTGATTGAGTCTATAGTTTATAATTTCTATTATGTAATGACATGTACACACTACTCACGTCTAATGTTCATTAGCAGTATAAAACCAAGGTATATTATCACAATGACTTTTCTTTCTTACTTTAATGATAAGCTCATTTCACTACTCCATAGGTAGAGCGTACAAAATGGTGCACGGATCAGAGAGAACAAAACTGCAAATAGGAGAAAAACTGATAATTCTGTCAGTCCCAAGAAATACCAAGGTAATGAGCCAAGGAGATTCTAATTAAAAACAATCAGTTAAATTCATTTATTCATTCAACAAGTATTTATTGATACACATGGGTATTCTGCTAATCTTAAATAATTAAATAAATAAATCATTAAAATAGAATTCTTGGTAGAAATACAGAATACTACTAAACATGGGGGGATATGAGCTGGTCGAGGGACCAATTTCACCTATCGTTTACTTATAAATATGTTTTATATATATATATATATATATATATATATATATTTATCATCTATAATTTTTTACTATTTCACAGAAAAATACCCTAAGAAGGGTATGTTTAGCAGGCAGATATGGAGGAATTAATGAAGAAATACTGTTTGTGGAAGGAATAGTGAAGAAAAAGAAAAATTAAGAAAGTGTGGGAATGTTAAGGGAATGACTTGAGATTTATCCTTGGGGAGTGTGAAACATGGGACCCTTCAAGAGACACAACCTTCCCTAGGAGGTAAAGGGTCTTGAGGTCTGTATGTGTTCTCTCTGCACCAGGTAATTATGGGCTACTGAAGCTTCCTGTATAAAGGGGTATCAACATTTTGGTTGTTCAAATTTCTCAGTTTTTAACTGAAGAAATAAATAGGAATGTCATAGGAGTATTAATAATTAAGAGCAACAATGAACACTCCAAAATCATGTGTGTGTCATTTTGAACAAAGGAATTAGGAAGAAGTATGTGGAATTATGCAAATTCTAAGAAAGTAAAGAAAGAGGTCTTGCCAAGGGCAAGAGACAAAGAACTCAATGCGAGTGCTTCTGTCACCCTGATGTATAGGTGGCAGGCTGTGATACTAGCAGAAAAAAGAGAGTAGCAAGAATCTGGTACGGAGGGGGTACGCCAACAGGTTGGAGCAGGGTATTTTGAGACTGGGGTTCTTCTCAGAGCAAGGATGCCCTCAGGGAGTTGAATTTTCGAGGAGAGAGGTCAAAGGAAATAAAGTGTACATGAAGATCACCAGTGCTTCCTTGAAACTGAGGTAGTGTCTTGAGTAGTCAAAGAAAAACTACATGTATCTTGACATACAGCTCAAGAACCAAGCCCTCGGAAACTCCAAGGTAAAGAAATAGGAAGGTGAAGGGCCGGGAGAAGAAACACAGTGCCCAGGAGGAGTGAATCCACAGAAATAGTTTCAGAAATGAAGAGCTTGTCAGCAAGGCGAAGGGCGGCTGAGACATCCGGCTGGCAGCAGCGTGGGGAGCGGGGGCTTTATTGACTGGAACACATCAGTTAAGCAAGGCCTGGGCCACACAGCTAAACAAAGGACGGGCCAGTGCTGAAGGGGAGACGAGATGAAAGCTGTAGTGGGAAGAAGATGTTGAAACGATTTTGTAAGATGGCAGGAGCAAGGAAGGGTTTGTTTGTTTGCTTGTTTTACAATAAATGAATCCAGGTAAGGAGAGACTCAAGACGCTGAAGAGGGACACTGAATTAATCTAGAGGAGGTGAGGCTGAATGGGACGACAGGAAAGTCTCGACAACAGGCATTGGCAGAGGAGGGACTTTTTTTTCTTCGACAGAAGTCAGTGATAAGAAGTGGCCAATTTGAACTGTGGGAAGGGGAGGAATTTTTTTTTTTTTTTGAGTTCACATCAGGTTTCTGCAATCACTAATGCAAGAAGTGGTAACGCTGGGAAGCTCGAAATTACTTTAAAAATCAAACTCAACACATAATTATGTAAGGTACTACCAAGCTGAAGAAAAGCAAATTGGCCCAGGGACATGAAAATTACTTTTGCTAAAAGCAGTAACTTGCTTTGCGTTTGTCATAATAAAATGTACAGCATGGGAGGCAAGGTTGCCCATGCCTGCCTCTAATCCCAGCACTCTGGGAGGCTGAAGCAGGACAACTGCGGGTAGGAGTCCCTCCTGGGCAACATAACAATTTCATGAGGCCCTGTGTCATAATAAAAAATAAAGTAGAAAGTGGGTCCGGGCAATGCGTGGGTCGATACTGCAGATACACAGCACGACACACCAAAACCTAGCCAACATATGCAAAACAATTGAGGTTCCAGCAATGAAATAATGACCCAGCGGACATAAAAGAAGCACCGTACATTACCACGATGGACCCTGCATGTTCTGGATGTCTCCCTGACATCTGGCAAGTTTGATTTAAAATTACAATTTGAACAGATATAAACCCTTCCTTCTTGACAGTCATTAACCGCGAGCCATAAAAGTGCCATTAATTCTGCAGTAGTCAGCAAAACGCTTTGTAATGATCTAACGCTAATGTACCCTACTCCTATAAAACTCTCACGGCAGCAAAGGTTTACCCTGTAATACTAGCTGCGTTTTCAGAAGCTTAAAATCCCTGCCAATGCACCTGCTTTCCAGAAGATCATTAGGTAAAAATCCCAAGGTGGCAAGTTCAACCTGGCTTCAGTTACCTCACCGTCTGCTAGAGAAGAAAATTAATGTTGTTCCGTGAGTCCCTCTCCGAGGACTGGCGAGTGTATCGCCGCTGGGCCAGCTGTTGGAGGGCTACGGAGGTCTGTTCTAAGCTGACCCAGCTCATGGGCTGTGTGGATCCGAAGTCCCAACATAGCACACTAACAACACCAGCGCAGCCTGTACCAGCTGTTACGCTATTGTACCGGTACTTAACAGGATTATAGCGAGCACATGAAACCCTAAATTGGCTGTGACTACCTTTGCTGTCCGCCCACAGTTTTATGGGAACTCTTTTCGTAAAAAAATAAAATAAAATAATAAAAAGCATAAAAAAGCATAAAGCCGACTACCAGATGTGAAACAGGGATCCCAGATAAGGAGGCAGGGAAGAGGGAGATTCCTGATGCAGGGTTATCACAGAAGCTCATTGATTAAAGGGTTTCTTTTATTCTCATTTCCTATGGAAAATAATACAAATTAGCATAGGAAAAGCCTGCTTTATCTCCGAATGGAGTTACATAGCCTTAATCTGAAATCTGGTTTTCTTCTTTTGGCTACAAGAAGCCAAGCAGGACATCCCATCAAATTGCAAGGGGAGATTTGTTCCATCTGACTGGTTCTCAGGCTGTGGGTTTTTAGCTCGATGCTGATCTGAGGCAGCAGCCCCCACCCCCACTGACACCTACACCCTAGGCTACTCACCCTACTCTTCTCCCTCTTCCCTTAGCTGCCGCTGCATCTGCTCAGAGAAAACAGCAATAGATCAACACTTCCTTCATATATCAGAGCCGTCCTCCAAAGAGGACCTTGGTGAAACGGCTGTGTTTTACATAACAGCCAACTCCGAAATTTCATGGTAGAAATGTAGCCAAAGGCAAAATGCAGTGAATTTCGTAGAATCTTCAGTTTAAGTATTAAAAATAGGACAAAGTCATGACTGTTTATGGAGAAACAGCTTGCTTTTTGGATTTGTATGAAGCAACATCACCAATCTTTTAAAAGTCACAGATTAAAAAACAAACTAGGAATAAAATTCCTTAGGGGCATTTTTTAAAGTTGATATTGATATGGAATAGCTGCAATTACTTCCCAAGCTGGAATGCCTTTTAGTGTTTGAAAACGCACTTCACAGTGTCTTTTTTTCAGTTCTTTTTTCCAGATAATGTGCCAGCAGAAATGATATCAATGATTCATTAGGGATGACACACTACTTTCAATTAATGTTCCATAGAATGAAAGCAATGCGTCTAAGTTTTTCAATTTAGATTTTAAGGCATGTTTCTATTAAAAAATAGTGAATAGATGCGATCTCAGTGTACTTTGGTTGTTTGTCATTGTCAGTTATAAATTCAAATAAATGATAATCTGCTGCAGAAGGATGCTCATAAAGTCAGGGAACAAGCTGCCCTATTAGAACTGCCGAGATCCTACTTTGCATCCAATGTTCAACATTTTTATAAAAGTGTATTAAACTGTAACTGCATGACTGTTTAGCGCATCTATATGATACAGACTGCTTAATATTTGTTTCTAGGATGAGACACCGGAAAACTGATGAATCAGGGTTGCATTACGTGACTGTTGAGGAAGTTAAGATGCTGAGCACAGTTGGTCATATCACATATATATATGAAAGTGTAGTAAAGGCGTCAAGCCCATCCAATATACTCCAGCCTCCTCACTTTCTCTCCTTTTGCTCACCCAACAGCCACTGGATGGTCTCGCCATTCTGTGACATTGGCACGAATCTTCCTCTATGTGTACTTTGGAACACGTTAGTTTCTTTACATTGAATACCGTCACACCATCTGTGAGCTTTCTCTTCTTTCTATAGTGGAATTTATCACCAATAAAGAAGTTCTGACGCTGTCTCCTCAGCTGTCTGCTAGATTGTGACATCTTAGAGGACAAGTACTGTCATTGTATTTTTTGCATCTTGATAACTACCTGGTGTACAACAGACGCTCTGTTATACTACTAGATGACTAAAGGAAATGTGGGAAGCTAAACCAGTGGCTAAATTAAGAAAGAACATCAGACATGATTCTTAAGCTGTTGGTGCTGTCACTAGGTCTTCTTGAAAGTGACCAAATTGCTATTTCGTGCTTGTTGGCAGTGGCACTTGCCAAATCTCTTTTGGCCAAAGGTGG
The DNA here is from genome assembly GCA_004027205.1 of Ctenodactylus gundi. Lineage (NCBI taxonomy): Eukaryota > Metazoa > Chordata > Mammalia > Rodentia > Ctenodactylidae > Ctenodactylus > Ctenodactylus gundi. The sequence goes on along the minus strand of PVKB01000753.1, from coordinate 129,030 downwards.
CATTATCTATGAAACGGTCATAATCTTATATCAGCTTCGGAAGTGTGAAGTAAACAAATAATATTTCAGGTGTATATAAATTATAAGAGTTGCTTTACATTTTGAAAAATATTAAAATACTAAAAACCACACTTCTTGGATAATTGAATTGGTAAGGACAATTTCCTTTCCGAGTGGGAATATCTAGAAATCAAACCTGGTCAGATTGTGGCCCTCATTTCAGTGCTCCATCTCTGAAAAAGAAGAGTAGAGTTAAACAGTTTCTTCACTCAATAGCCGAAGAAGGCTACCTGAGAAAGGCTAATCTTAGTTGCTTTAAAAGCACATTCTTTCGATACTTCTACCATCACTAAATTGAGATATTAAGACATCTGATACTCTTAAGAGTGTAATGACAGAACTTCAGGAAAAATTTATATGTTTATATTGAGCATTGGTACTCAGTTATAGCTTTTTGCTGCATATATAAGAATGGAAGTGGGTAGGTAGATTGTACCTTGCTGCATATAGAGTGATAAACGTGGGCCAGGGATAGAGTTCAACGGTAGAAAGAGCATGTGTTTAAGTACTGGGTTCCATTCCCAGTACTACAAATAAAATAAAATAAAATAAAATAAGCCTCATCCTACATACATCTGAGGACCAAATTGTATAAAACTAAAACATCTATCCAGGAGGAAAACAAAAATAAGAGAAATAACAATTCCTTGTGGCCACTTTCTGTGGTTAAATCTGTCCAAATTTCTAGCAGTACAGAAAAATACATATTGAGTAAAGTAAACTAGGTGGTTTTAACCAGACTGTCTCCTCTTTTTTTTTCCTTTCCTTTTCTTTGTCATTAGGAAGACAACAGTTCTCTCTATAATAGAAGAAAAATGAAATCTGTTAGATAAAAAATGCAGTTACCAGGATATAAATAAATAGTAGGTGCTTAATTCTATAGAGAAAGAAGGAACTAGTATGAACATAAATTTTGTACATTTTTTGATCATATTTTGGTTCAAATCCTCTTCTGCTATTTATATTTAAATTCCCAAACTAATGGTTCCATGTTACAAAAAAAAAAAAAAGCATTTGTCAGTCCCAGAAGCAATGTTTGGGTGTCCACCAATCACAGAAGTGTAGAGTTAGAGAAGAACACTGAAATATAGCTTTGCTTCTGTCTGGTGTGTGCTCACCAGACAGTCTGTTCCATTCTGTTTAAAATTTAAAATGAATTTAAAGTGTGTGCACATTATACTTGCAAACATGAAAATAAGACAAAACTTAGAGTAATTCTATTTCAGGAGTCAAGATCTTGGCTATCTAACTAAATAAGCAGATAGTAAAATGTGACATATTTGGCACATTCCTCGCATGATAAATTACCCTTTGTAAAACTGAAAGACATACTGTAACTCAGTGTTAAGGTTGCTATGGCAAAGCGTGCCTTCTGGACACAATTCCTTGTTTCCAAATAATTATGTTTTATCTACTGTAAGGCAACCAATTTCTTCCTTTAAATATAGAGGACAAATATTGATATACTTAACTACAATGCTTTCCCCAAGTTTAAGCTTCACCCACAATGTTGGGTCTCTTACAACAAAGGCTGTTAGCTTTAGAAAATTTAGTGGCACCACTATTTTCCTATACATATGTCAAGATAATTTATTTGTTCAACTTTTATATAAATATTGGAGTAATATGGTACATTCTAGGAGAAAAAAGTAAAGTTCCAAGCTAAAAACTGAAAAATAATTATATATATATATATATATATATATATATATATATATACACACACACACACACATATATATATATATATATATATATATATATATACATAAATTTTAATTTTGAGAAAGAATTTTTAGAAGTCACTAAGTAGTGTGTGTGTGTGTGTGTGTGTATACACATATACATATATATATATATATATGTGTATACACACACACACACTACTCAGTGATTTCTAAAAATTCTTTCTCAAAATTAAAATTTTAAGATGGGCTGAGGATGTAGCTTACTGTGAAGGCCCTGTGCTCAATTTCCAGAATTAAAAAAAAAATAATGCAAAGGCCCACTTACTTTTCCTCCTAAATGTCTCTCAGTTTTACCCACATTTATACTTTTAATTAAACCCAACTCTGTTGAAATTATTGTCACCTATTATATGTTCTGCTGCTCAGACACTGTGCTCAGCAGTTGTCTAGCCTCATTTACACAGGAGATATATCTTAACATATAATTTAGAGACCAGGTAAAATGCTGCACTGCTAGAATGCCAGCTACCCAGAAGGCTGAGGCACGAGGAATTTAATGAGATTCTATCTCAAAATAAAAAAACAAAAAAGATGCAGATGTAGCTTAGACTGTTTTCTTAGCATATAAAAAAGTTGTGGATTCAATACTTAGTCTTGGAAAAAGGATACAAATCGTACCCTATACCTACTGTGTGAAATTCTTGGTGTCCTAAGGATAAGTACCTAACCCTATACTGATTGCAAGGTATGGTCTCATTAGAACTGCACTTCTGCACTCTGAGCTCATCCTTAAGTCGTTAGTTTTCACCTTATGTCTTCAAATGGGTTCTGTCTTAAACTGGTCACCCTAAGGCTTTGCCTGTGCTGATGTCATGAATGCCTACTTACTCTGCAATGTCACTTCTTCTAGGACCCCTTTCCCTGTTACTCAAAATGAAAATGTTTTCTGGGCATCTTTCTAAATCTCTACATTTTGTTACGTACCAGTTTCAAATACTTTTGGAAAACTAATGCTCATCCTTCTCAGCAAGTAAGCTTGTCTAAAAGTTTTAAGTTATAGATATTACTGATAATCTGCAACAATAATCATTTAGCTTCTTCGCTTACCTTCCAAAATCCATCATTTTTATCACAATTTTGCTTAAATCATTATTCCCATTGTATCACACACACATAATGACTCCCAGCTGAGTCATTCTGTGTACTCTGATTACTTTTCCCTTCTCATACGCTGTTTTGGCTTCCCTTGGGTTTTGGACATTTCCTTACCTCGCTCTTTGTTTACCAAGTACATACTTACATATGCATCCAGGTTTATAAGAGAGACTGCTAGCTGCTGGGTAATATTATGTATGTTTTATGACAGTCCTCCAGTTTTAACTGAGCACATGATTAATTATAAGGAAGCCTCAATTTCTCCGGTGTGGCCTAGTTTCCATCCAATGAGTTGTAGGTGAAATGTCACAAGGCGGCTTGCAGACACCTTCCCTGATCGCTGTTCGAAATCATACTCTTTGTTCAGTTTTCATCATTTTTGTTTCCTCACTACTATCTTTCCAATAAGAACAAATGGACATGACTAGATGAGAAGGAGTCATTTGGTCCACAAAGTGACTTTGAGCACGAGGCCAGATATTCCCGTACATGTGGCCCAGCAAGATCTGTGATTACTACATTACAGATGTTGTCAGGGAAAAAATCTCTAGGAATTGTCAGATTCTCAGTGAGAGGATCTTCACTTTCAATATATCAAAGTTTAGAAAGCACATTGTCCTTGTTTTGTAACAGAAGAGACTGCTCCAGTCAGATAACTTGTTACTTAAGATCATACAGAAATATATAACATCTAGCCATCGGGCTAACCCTGAGATCTCAGGCTCTTAGCTCTCAGTTTGATTTCTAACCTTTCTTTTCAACTTCTTTATGTCTTCTTAACAAGAAGAGTGCTTCTCAGCTATATCTACCTGGGATAAAAGGTTGCTGATCACATTAAGAACTGAAATTAATAGGGGCAGACAGGGAAACGTCAGGGATACAGCTGCTTCACTTTGTTTACTATAGGGCCTGGTAAAGAATTAACTAGGTGTAAATGAAATGCCTTTTGATGTTTTCTCCTTGATATAGCATTCTTGCTTCAATTAAACAGTATCCCAAAAAAGCAATAACCCACTGGGATAAAACAAGCCAGAATTTGCTTATCTTCTAAGTTGTTTAGAATACTAGAAAGTCAAACCCAAGATGTCTGTGCTTTTGTTGATGAGTTCTCAATAAACACAGAGTCATCGTATCAATTGATTTCGTCTTTTGCTTGGTGAGGAAAGTCAGTGTAATCAATGTTATTTCTTATTGAGTGCTACACTTTTTTTTTAATGATCTAGTCCATGACTAAAAATAGAGAAACACCAGGGGAGATAGTGTGTCTCCTTGGTGGCACACAGGGACAGCCATCTTTCTAGTTCACCTTTCCTCTTGTTTTCTCCCCGCACACTCCTTCTCCGCCCCCCCCTCCCCCCGCCCCTACTGGAGATTGAATCCAAGGCATTTACTCTGATCTCTATCATTATTCTCTTATCAGTTAAAACAAGGTCGGTCTGCTAAGCTAGGCTAGGTTGCTCTGGCAGGGCTCCAAATGGAGATCCTCCTGCCACAACCTTCCCACGGGTTGGGATCCCAGGCTGCACATCGAGCAGGCTCTTTCTTTTTTAAATGGAAAGAGGATGGAAGTGAGCTAGAAATGAAGACTAGAACTACAAATAAAAGAACTGTACTGACAGCTGGGGGTAACACTGCTTTTATTTGTTCTTAACACTTGTAGGCATTAAGCTATGACCCAATTCCCAATTGATGGGCCTAATTCTTCCATGGGTGGCTTCTACTGGTTCAGATAGCAACAAGTCCTTTCTCAAGTCCTTTCATGTTGACAACAGCCCATTCATTTTTAAAGATGAGGAAATGAGGCCCAATCAGTTTCAACAGTCAGTCATTAAGCCAGACAATACTCCAAATTAAAGCAGCCTCTCTTTACATCTCTTTGCAGCCTCCTTCCTCTTTCAGAAGATATGGAAGAGAAATGCCTCTCCTCATTCTAAATGTTAAGGAAACCACTGTCTTGCTTGCACTACGACTGTGATGTAATATTTCAGCATTTCACTTGAGGCTGTATCAGAACAATATCAGAAGACTCAACAATAAAATGATACAGCAACAGATATTCCAATCAAAGTATGGCTGTGGTAAAGAATTCTAAGCAGTGGCTTGACTTAAATGATGAATTATCCTGCAAAAGTTTGGAGTATCCATCTTTATCTTTCTAATTCTTACTATTGTATGTGTATTTGCCAGCAGACCAGTGTTGCAGGAAACAATACTTTTGCCTCAAAGAGAGTAAGGCATAGTTTATTCTGAAGCCAAATGTGAGTGACCAAGACCCGGGAACATGAATTTAGGTTTCCTCGAACAGCATGTCCCAACAGTGGCAGTTGTATGCAGTACGTGTAGTGAGAAAACAGAAAAGTCATAAATCAAAGCACTTTTTAAAAACACTGGTGGAAGCATGAGGTAGACAGGTCACCCTGAAGTGGGCAAACTCTGCCATAGGTCTCGTATGTTATCAGAGGATATTCTTACCTTCAGGATTGGTGGACAGCTGGAGGTTCTACTTTACATTTTAAAAGGGTTATTTAGTGATTACAGGAATCTTATATAGCAAAGGAATTATTACAGGGTATTGAGTTAGGTATAGAAGAGGACAACAGAGGTGACCATGAAAAAGGGCCAAGACAGCTCCTGATAATCTGGGTATTGCCATCAGTAAATCTGATTAGCTAATCACAGAATGAGACTATGGGTAGGGAGCCTCTCTTCTCAGGAAAATATCATCAAGGGTTTTTAGGAAGTGTTTATGTATCTGATTTTTAAATAAATAACACTAAAGAAGACAAGACATGACCATATCCAATAAAACATGAATAAAGAATGGTTGAAATTATTCTGCATAAATCATACGTATTATTGTTACATTTCAAAGTGTTTAATTTTCTCTAACAGATAAAAAGTTAAGATGAAAGTTCACAAGCTGTTATGTGTTGGATTGTGCGCTTTCTATATACACTGAGGTCCCACGCCACAGAACATGACCTTGTTTAGAAATAGGGTCATTGCAATGTCATTGGTCAAGCTGATATCTTTGGGATAGAGGTAGGGTGGGCTACTAATCCAACATGGCTGGTACCTTTATAAGAAAAGAGCCACATGAAGCATGGAAACAGGGATCACGCCAGGCACAGACAGACTGTAGGTCAGAGCTAAGCCTCTACAAGCTAAGAAATAAACCCCAGGGGGGACCAGACGCTAAAAGAAGTGAGAAGCACTCTCTCCTAAGGGTTAAGGGAGAGCACACCCAGCTGGCACGTGGACTTTCTGCTGTTGACCTTAATACTGCCCACCTTCAAAACTGCACGGTGATAAATTTCGATTGTGTCAGCCAGCCACCAAACACAGACCTATCAGATTAGTGTACATGGTACTCCTATTTTTTTCTGAATTTATTGAGAACATCAGAAATACTTTTTGTAACATTTGAAACTTATTGAGAATATGGTGAAACTTTTCTCATGTTGGTATTTATGAGTCTACATTTATAAAGTGATAAATAATACAAATAAATAAAAAAATCACGAGCAAATGAAAAAGGTCAGAGACAACCTATCAGTGAGCTTCCACAGCCAAAGAAATAAATGCATCTGAGCATGAGATGTAAAATCTTTGTCCTCACTGCTTTGATAACCTTCGATGAGTCTCTGGGCTTACTTATCACTTCCCCGATGGCACAGGATGTACTTGAAGATTAAAACCTTGTCTTCTTGTCACTTTTGTACCTAGCAGAATGCCTGAGGACTTGCGAAAGAGTCAGTAAGTATACACACGGAAGGAATGATTACAGGAATAGTAGAATAGCATGAAATACTTTCTAAGAATCATCTAAAACTGAAAAGCATTTCAAATTTGTTTCCTACAACAAAATTATGATAAATTTCCTTTTTAAAGGCTAACAATAAACTTAAAAACGTTCTGTTATCTTTGACTTTGATCATACTTCTTATCACTGTTATCACCCTGTGTTTTAGAACTAAAACAATTTATGCCTAAACTGACTCTTTAATAGTAATTGTTTTGCCTTGGAAACCACTGGGATTCCAGCTATGCCTCCTAGTAGTCTGAAATATTTGCAAAAAATTTAAAGGGAGGACTAACAGAAATGCTTATTTTTCAATCTAGCAAGTATTAATAATAGAACCAAATACCCTTAGGTTCCAAAGTAATGAAAAGGAAAAAAAAAGTAGGAGAGAAAGGGGAAAAGACTTAGGAAGGGGACAGAAAAAGTTGCTTGCCCAGGTCTTTGCAAAGTATACAGGTCTTACTGGGAAAAGGTATAAAATTCTGACTTTACAAATCTTTAGTAGCATTCAGGTTTCAGGTTAAGAGAGGCCATATAATCTTTCTGCACTGCATACTTACATCTAGCCTCTCTTTTGAGTGAAGTACTCTTTCCATGGCTAAGACACTATTTCCACTTAGAAGACGATCCCAGATGTTGAAAAGAAGATGTTTTACTCAGCTCTGGCACTTCCCCTTTGACCAAACTTGGGCTCTGTAAAGCTACAGAAAGACAGCCTTGCAGTGCATACTTAACCAAGGGCGGCTTTAAATAAGAACCTGTTGTGCTAGGGGAAAGCAATTCATAAACATCTTTATCTTTGCATGGTAAACTGCTCCTAAATTGAAAACAATAAGCTTTTCGTAATGTAGGAATCAGTATCTCTTAAATGTTTCCTCGAAGGCAAAATATCCTTTCTTCGCAGAATACAAAAGGCTTAATTTTTCTCCTGCATTCCCATTTGGGTTCTCAGTTCATCATGCTCTCTTATTTATAATACTCATCCACGGAAATTATTCCTAACATTTTTTCCAGTTTATAAACAGTGTCAAAGTAATTAGTAAGTGTATATTTCTCTACCCTGCTAACTTATTATCAGACCTCACACTCTAAAACCTAATTGTATGTAAAGTCAATGGGCTGCATGTTTAAGAATTTTAATTACTTTTCCTATGATCACTTTATATTCCGTACATAACATCAGGTAACACCGCTTCTACAATGATAAGCAGTTTAATTAGAAGGCTCAGATAAGGAAAATATCTTTTCTGTTACCAAATTTGTTCATGCCAGTCTCGTGATAACTTGGATTTGTCTTTGTCCAGAATTTTAAAATGTGAAATGTTAGTACTGGGTGAGCCTTACCTCCTAAATACCTAGCAAATGCCTTATTAATACGCCGTGTGGGTTTTCTCTCTTTTGTACGTGTAAACACTACGGTTGTAATTAGATTGCAAAAGTGAACCTGCCTTTAATCGTTGTGCCAGTCCAAACAAACAAGTTCTTTCTCACAGTCGTACCGGGACAGAAGAATCCTAACAAACAGACGCAAATGTAAGCTCTGGGCTGCCAATGGCAAGCCTGCCCTTTCCACAAACTGTCTCAGAGGATAGCCATTGATTTCCTAGTTATTATGAACATGAAATTATTGAATGACAGATGATAGAGTGTTAGGTCCTACAAGTATTTTCCCAAATGGGTTATCTAGCCAGGGTTGCCATGGTAACTATGCTGTTTGACAGACCTTCCCACAAAGAACCCTTTGCTCAGAATTCAGCATCAAATAGCTCTCTGCCTACTATAGGCTCATGTTAAATCACAGAACTTAGAAGCTTTCTTATAAAGAAAAGGAGAGTTTTCTTCCTGTGAGAGTCTACTCTGTTACCTTAAATACTAACCTAAAAATGACATTGAGATATTTTAGGCCAGTGTTTTCCCCCAAGTGAAAGTGGACCACATGAAGAGCTGGACCTTGTACTATTAACAAAGGCACTGTTAATTCTTAGAAGATAAATTAGTGGAACTGAAGTACAGGCTCCTGGGGGATTAGAAGTTCTGCATCACAAGACACAACTCATTAGGAGGAATGAGGCTCACAAATCAGGCATTTCTCGAGCACCTAAAGGTTGTAACATTTTCTTATCAATGTAATAGATTGTGAAGATGTTCCAGACACTGCATTTTTTCTTTTGTTAGTGTGTTAACATAAAATATGTGTAAAATAAAACAACATCTTCAAATTAATAGTCTTTCTACTTTTTTTGGAAATAATTTTTCTAGGTGATAGGTCCCTTCCTAACTTCTGAGTTCGCACTAATTAGACTGAAATGGCAGAGTTATTAGCTGGTATTGTTCATTGAAGTAAAATTCTTATTTCAAATAAAAAATAGAGAAAATTTCAATAACTTGTTCAAAATGAAATCATCACCCTGATACCCACAGTAGGCTTTTATTTTTCTTCTTTTTTATTTTCAACTAACTACACCATTTTTTAATCTTTTCTACTAAATATAGACATGTATTGCTTAATGATGAGAATACCTTCTGAGAAGTGTGTCACTTGGAAATAATTGTAAGGGCATCGTAGACTGTACTGCCACAAACGGAAGACAGCTATGATGTCCAATCCAATCTTATGAGACCAGTGTAGTACCTGGAGCTTGTCACTGAACTGTTTAATATCTAATATTGATCCTTTTCTACTTTTGGTGCTAGAGATTGACCTCATGCTTGGTATGTACAAGTTCTAATCCTGCCCTATAGCCGCAGACTGCTGTAACTTTGCTTTTAAGGAGCTTTCTGAAAATCGAAGAGTTTACTTTCATTTGTTAAACTTACTTAGTATTGGTAGTTTAGTCTTTTGCAGAAAAAATTATTACTTAAAGGTAAAAGACATTAAATGCATGTTTGTTTCATTTAAAGCTTTATAGAAGAAATTGCATAGGAATTGAGAGGGAAACTCACATTTCTTTTTATCCATAGAGTCTATGTTCAAGTTCCTATTCAAACTCTATAGTGATGAAATATTTAATCCTAGTTTGATGACATGTTCTATTAACTTAAGGGGGGATCCAAACAAATGTAATTTTAATTAATCACAAATATATATGACATTTAAAAGTTTTCCTTATGTAGAGAAGGAGAATATATCAAATACCCGATTGAGCATTGATAGCATGCTGCACAACTTCAGACATTTTAGACGAACTGATTTTGACCAAATTTTACTACTAGGATCATTCTATGTTGAAGAAAAACTTTAAAATGTGGAGGTTTAAATAAGCCATAAGTTAAGCAAATACTTTGTATTTCAAAAGAACATAACCTGAATCACTAAAATATCCCTTTTACCCTTTTCTATGTTGGTAATCAACAAATCTTTACTTCTGTAGGCTTCTACTGAGAGCTCTTGACCTCGTAACCTCAACAGCCAACAATCTTCTTGACATTTCTGTTGGCATCTCTGCTGTGATGACCAAATTTAGCCTGCTTAATCTTGAACTCAGTGAATTCAATGAATTTCTTCTTCTTTGTACTTCACTACTTTCTCAAACCAAATGTTGCTTTCTGTATTTAAAAACTGGCAGTATCAGTTACCCATGATAGAAACACAAGTGTCACTTCGCTTATCTCATGCTGCTTCATTCCCTTCAGTCCACCCAATGAGCAAGTGTTATCTATCTTGTCTAATTAAATTCTCTTAAGTTTCCCAACTTTAAACATTTCTATGTCTAGGATCCTGCCACTGTTATTTTTTCCTAAACAATAACAATAGACAAAATGTTCTTGCATTCAGTCCCATTGTCTTATGTGATATGTGTAAGGCAGCCAAATTAATCTGTACAAAACATAAATCTGGTCAGGTTACTTCCTAGCTTTATGCCTTTGCATTGATGATACAGTCTAATCAAGGCCCTGCATGGTCCAAAGACGACCATCAAACCTTCTACTCTTATTTTTGACAATGGCAGATGTATTTTCTTGAAGCTTTAGCTAAATTGAGGAATTTTTCAATCTCTTTTCAGCTTATGCCTTCTTTTGTCTCCATTCTTTTCACACATCATTGTCTCTGTGGTATGGAACATTTTAAAGTACTGATGCCAAGATTCTGCATATGACATCTCTAATGCCTATTTGTGAACTAACTTGGAGATTCTCCACCTTTTTGTTCAAATAAGAAATGATGAAACAGACCTTGAAAAAACGTTTTAAAGAGTAAATGCTTGGAATTTGCTTTTCTTGTGCTTAAACTTGAGGCCGTGGATGCCAGAGGAGGACATTTCAGAAAATGGACAGTGAGTCACGAACAAGTGGATTCAAGAGAGGCAGGGAAGCCCATGAAAGAAAGCTAACCCCACGACGACCTACCACCTTACATGAGGACCTTTGCCACACGGACTCGCTCGACCTGCCAACTGAAAACAGGTCATAATGGGGATTTCCCCATAGGTGACAGGGAGGTAGAAGACACAGATGAGCAGATTGTTTCTGGTGCTTTATGCCAAAGGAAGCACAGAGACTAGTCTCGAGAATGTGCATTGGGATCTTCAGATTGAGAATGGATGTTAAACAGGTCGATCAAAGTAAAAATTGATGCAACAAAATGGTACCTTAATCTATGGGTTTGCGTACGGTGTTTGCACCTGCAAACTACATATATTGGTTTTCTTTTCATACCATCTCTCATTCGGCCTTCTTTAATAGGTCCCAAAGTTCATGGTACATTTGGGCAACTTGGAGAACTTTTGGACTTTGTTCTCATTCTTCTTTTTCTTAAAATGTGTCTTGTTTCGGAGAAGCTAAGAAAATACAAAAGTAAGGGAAATAGTACAAAGAGGTCCATGTGCTTAGCACTCATCTACAGCAATGAAATGCCTTGGGAAAAAATTATTAAAACTACAGTCAATTAAAAGTCAATGATATCCGGGGCTCACGGTTTTAGAGTTGTTGAGATAGGACACAGGTACTTGTTATAAAGTCCATTGTAAGGGCTGGTAGCAGGTTTGGCAATGATTATACTGGTCAAGTGAAATCATTTCTTCCAGTAGTAAGCCTCCAGGGAACTTGTTCTGGATCTCCCAGGACAGGGCTTTGGAATTGCTCCAGCTTTCCCACTGGCGCTAGCCCGTTTGTATCCCTGCATCCAAGGTTAGCCCCTTAATATGCACAACTTGCTGCAGCAGCCCCAGCTCTTCATTTCTTGAGTGCATATTTCATTTGGCATAGCATTTGTAATGACTCTTCAAACTGCATTTTATGTGTTTGACGTGGAAAAGTAAATGACGAAAATGTTAAAGTGAGTGAATTACATGCCAGCAGTGAGTAAAATTTACCTAACATTTTAGGGGACTTTTGTAAATGCTCTACTACAATCAGAAAATCAACTTCATGATAGATCTGATTTGTACATTAAGCCAAGATTTTCAGTGTGGGCTGTCAATATATTCTTAAGTAAATTCAATGATTCTTATCATCCTAACCAGGACTACTAATAACATTATATTTGTATATATTTATCTACTAAGTATATCAAAAGGGTAACCTGCCTCACATTGAAATTATTAAAATTTTAAAGTGTGAGCTATATATTTTTAAATGATTTTCACCCTTGGAGATAGGATCTTATATGAATCATCTGGATATCTTTTCAAACAAAATATTCCTTCCTGCCTGCCTCATGTTTTTGATGGAAATTTCCCGCAACCAGCGAGTATTTAGGGAAGCAAAAGATGGCCCAAAATGCATTCATCTAATTCTGCTGTTAACTCACAGTCTTACCAGCTCACCATAGTTGTTTACAAATTGTTTATGGTTAGAGTTAGACATATGATTAGATGTGTGATTTGGACTATTCAATGAGATCTAAGTCATGAAGGAGAAGACAAAAATAAAACAAAAATAAGACTTAGAAAAAACTAGTCAACCAAAAAAGAAATGCCTATTTATCTAAACTTTAATTCTGAAGGTCACCAGCTCTTTGGTTAAGAACTAAGTAGAGAAATACAAGTTTGTGTCACATGGTTGGATGGTAACAGGCTGCTGGTCACAATCAAGCTGAGTTCAATTCAAATAAATGAGCAGAAGAGAGACACTCCATCAATTATGAATTCCTTTAAAGTTTATCATGGATTCTCTTTTTAGACTTTTAGATAAACAATAGTCAGGCATCTGATTTGGATTATTCAATGAAATCTAAGTCACGAAAGATGTTACATTCCCTACATCTGGTATCAAAACAATATTACTTTGCAATTTTACTCGTGATACACATAAAACACTTTACTGAGTACTATGTGGGCAGACATAGATAAGATTTAAGATATGATCCCGATCTCAAGGCCTTAATTTGTATCAGTTTTCTTATATACAATGTAGAAACTTATTCTTTAATCTCCAATCATGTTAAGTAAAGTCATTGGTGATTCGACTTTTAAGAGATTATCAATAAATACCTTTTTTTTTTTTTTTGGCTTCACCCAGAGATGATAGGAGTAGCAAGAAATTAGGATCATGGCACAGGACACCTATCACCATCACAAGACAGGAGACACAAGGTTGGGATGGGGTTTTTACAGAGATGAGACTGAGGGAGAGGCCTTTAGATGAAGGCACAGACAGTGCAAGGGTCTTCAAGAATTTAAGACGACAATTTTGGGCTGTTGGAATAATTTTGGAAGTGTAGCAGACTGCATTTAAAGGAAAGCCCGGGGACAGATTGCAAACTCTTTTTGTGACATTCTTTGACTTTTGACTTCACCTTGAGGGTAATGTAATTGGGTTTATGCTGGAAAGAAAATACTATGGCAATAATGGTGAGGTTGGTGTAAGTAACCTAGAAATAAATTGTCATAGCGAGAAAGGTTAAATATGGAAACAGTCTGAACAAAAGTGGTATGCAGAAATGACAGAGGGGATGGCTTCAAGAAGCCTTTTGAAGACAGCATCTGCCTCAGCAAAGAAGGATAGGTCAAGGGAAGAAGAAACTGAGAAAAATTCTGAGGCTTCTGACCAGATAAACTAATGGCTGATGACCAAAAGAGAAGAGAGTGGAACGGTCTTCTTTTCAGTACTGTAACAAATTACCCATCAGGCTACTCTGTAAAGGCAAGGGGCTTATTCGTGCTCATGACTGTGGAGTCAGAGGATCCAAACAGCAAGGCCCAGGTCCTGCATAGGCCTTCTCCGGCTGTATCTCGGCACAGTGGGGAGCACATGTAGTATCTCTGGTCAGGTGACCTTCCTCAGATAGAAACTTGAAGCCAACAGGCTTCAAACATGGGGCTCCACCCTAATGACTTAACTTAAAGACTTTCTAAAGACTCCATCCCTAAATGTCATAGAAAATGAAATTTTGCCTTCCTAATACCACCAATATTAAGATTCTGGTGGGTTAATCTCCTATACAAGATAGGTAGAGGTACAATTGGGAGTAGGGGGAGACCAGTCACATCCAAATCATGACAAAAACCATTTTATAAATTAACATTATTGAATTTAGTACTTGGCACAATACAAGCTCAAATCTAAATGAATACCGAAACATGCTTATTACAGATGTTGGAAAAGTTATGTTACTATCAAGAGCTACTGAGGAGAAACTTTCTGTTTCAAATAGTTTTCCCAGTTCTCAACACAAATTCATTAAATATTTCCTCAATGGGAGAAATGATCTATTTACGGTGATGATAGAAAAGCAATATATTAAATTGATGACAGTCTCTGCCTTCATGGATATTTTTAATTTACCTAGAAAAAACAATGAAGGAATTATATGGATAAAACTTTAACACTTACACAGAAAACTTGAAATATCAGTAAATGGATTCTTGTTATACATAAAGCACATCATGAATAGCACTTCTTTGAAAGATAAGCATGTAAGTCATGAGGAACAATTTTTTAAATGCTTAGATCCTAAATAAATGAAAATGTCAACCTCATCCTACAATCCAGCACTTCAGGAATACAACAAAAGAGATGAACAAGAGTTAAAATAGAGATCAGTCTCAAAAATGCAAAGGACACAGAGCAGGTAAGTCTGAAAAGGTCTACTTTGGGACAAGTCAGCTACATTTCTCCAGAATTAATTTAGCATCTTGAACATTTTTTCTAAAAAGACGTTTTTGCATTACTTGGAAGGCAGCATCTGCTCCTGTGAGCATCTTCGCCAGCTAGGGCTTAGTGCAACGATTTTCCAGAGAGGGCTAGGTTAGATTCTACTGTAAGAAAGGGCAATACGACTCTCTGGGGCAGGTTTTTGGAGTCATCATCCTCTGCCTACAGCCTCTCCCTCCCTTCCTCAGCCTCCCTCTAGCTAAAAGCTGTAAACATTTTAGGGCTATGTGACAGTCCCAGAACAAAGCATAACATATGTAGTATATTTTCCTACAGGAAGAAAAAACATTCCCCCAAACCCAGGCGGCCCTAATTTCTGAAGTCTGCCTTCTGCCCAAAATGTACCCCTGATGGTACCACAGACATGTTGTGGATCACTTACTGCAAATTATTCAGATTCAGATGAATCTGAAACCCCATCAGAAGCGTATTAGTGGACTATTTCACATGGAGACCAATTACATATTTTCTATATCATTCCCTGACTACCCACTAAAATTTTGCTGATATTAGCCTATCCAAAATGCCTTTCTGGCACTTAAGTACCAACCAATAGATCCTATTATAGAATTCATCCACAGTTTCTGTCAGATTTAAGTTAAATACACAACAGGGAGACAAAAATAAAGCTGATAGAAAACTGCAGATTCAGTAGCTAGAGAAACAAAGAGAATGTAGCTGTGCCTGGCTCTCATCTCATTGCAAGCAGAACTTAAGGTAGCTGACACCTGCTCCTGACTGAAGGCCACTCCAAGTTCCATTTAGAAAAGCTGCAGAATAGCCCGAGTCTACGTATGAAACTGGAGCAAAGGCCCTAGACATTCCCTCCCGCTTTCCCCCGCCCCACTGCCTTGTTTTTGCTGTGCCTTCTGCTGGTCCCAAGGAACCTTCATGATCAGCCGAGAGTAGGCACGTCTACCTGGTACGTGCCGCTGAATTTTATCCTAACACTGAAAGGCTTGTGGGACGATTAAGAAAGGAACACAAAGGAAAATTATTACTTTTTCCTCTTGTACTAATAATAATATCCTATATCACTATAGGCTGGAATAATTTTAAAACTCTAGATCTGTAAAAACTTGAGTGTGCAGCACTGAAGAAAAGAGAAGAAAACATGATCCAATTGAAAGCAGGCAGAGAAAGTAAAATATAAAGGGATGGGATCTATCATCTGAATTTCAATATTCTTTTTTCATTTTTCTGTGTTCATACCTGCTTGTGTATACAGGCTATATCTGTTAAAGACCATTACACTCAAATGACTATAGGTTGTTTTCTTCTTTTGTATACCTTGCCTGCTGTTACTCTGAAAGCCAACATACATTATTTGTATACTAAAGAACAACAAATTTCCATAGATCAAAATATGAAAATACAAAATAGTATTTCTGAGTTGCATACTTACGCACTACATATGGTAAATACTTTATTAGTAGGATTCCCTGATTTTCTTCTTTTTTAAAGATTCAATGACTCAAAACTCTAAGATAATATAAATAAGCAGAAGTATGAAGAGATGACTTTTCAAGTGCTTATTTTACAGCTGAAATGTTTTATTCATAAATCTGTGCAGATGAGATAAAAATGGTGTCTGCAAACTTAATGTAATGAAATCACCTTAGAGTTAAAGGAAAAATTTCAAATTAATTAAGCCATTACGTATGCACCCAAAAGTACTGAGTACTTACGATACATCAGGCATTGTTGTAAATTCTGGGGTAAATTCATTTATAATGTTTTATACCAATATGGAAAAAATAGGAAGAAAAGCTGTGTCTTTGAATTTGTATTTCTCTAGGAGACTGAATAGACAATGACTCTGATATAAGTTAAAATGGCATAACATTATTTAACAAAAGCATTTTAAAAATCTAAGTTGAAGTTATATCACAAATAACATTTATAGTTCTTGACTCAAATCTAAAGGCTAAAATCTTCAGCATGAATGTTTAGGCTATGAAGGGATCTGTTTATCCCTTTAAGGGAATTCTTAAATGGTCTATTATTTTTCTAGAAAAGGAGAAACAGACTAAGTCCTCACCTTTCTCCTTCACTTCCTCTCCAAATTTGAACTTTTTTGTTCAACATCTGGCTTCATCCACGCTTTGACCCACTTTCCCATCCTTTCCTGAAGTTCGCAACAGATCTCACAGCTTGCTGGCCACCTTCGCTTATTAAAAGTTCTATATAACTTAACCTACAATTGTAGTCACAGAACTGCTTTTCACTGGCTTTTCCAGTATCAGCCAGATGTGTAAGGGAGATTGAACCAAGAGAAAATGGGCTTTGCCAAATAGCCAATACATACACAAAAAAGTGGTCAGCATCAAAACAAAACTGAAATTCCATCTTACTCGAGTAAGAATGGCTATTAGCAAGACATCAGAAAACAACAAATGCTTCTGAGACTGTATGGAAAAAAAAGGATCTCTCTGCATGGTTTGGTGGGACTGTAAACTGGTACAACCACTATGAAAATGAGTACGAAGATTTCGCAAAAATCTGATAATAGATATTTCACTTGACTCAACTATACTTATTCTAGGTATCTTTCCAAAAGAGTTAAAGGCATCATATAATAGTGATTATGCACTTATGTGCATAGCAGCCCAACTCAGAAAAGTGATCCATTTCAATGAATCAAACACAAAAGTTAAAATATTGCATGATATTTTCAATATGAAGCATTTAAAGTATAAATAAAATGAAAGCAAACTATGAATGATGGTAGGTAGCAGAGAGATGGATTTCACCAGGGAGGGAAAGGGGATACAGAAGGTGGTGAGAAAGTGGATACATGACGAAGATACAATTTGTTCATACACTAATTGCTAACTCTAATGCAATCATTATATGTCACAAACACTAACAAATATAATTTGGAGAAAAAAATGTATTGTCGTATTGCAAAAGGCTAATAATGGTAACAACAAGCGCAATGTAAAGAACACATCCTACGGACTAAGAACTCTGCCTGAAGGATCGTATGTTTCTTCCTTCATTCTTCACAGCGTCTCAGAGGCTCTGAGGCCGAAGGTCAGTGACAGCAACATCTGAACTGGAGTTTTGGGGACTCAAGCCTTTTTCCTCATGTTCTCTCTCTTCTTTAGGCTGCAACTTTGTGTATGTTTGACCATATGGCAGGGTCCTAAAGGGCAGAATAACTTGTATTTGTGTAAAAATGAAGTTAAAAAGGATATAGCAATGTCTTGTAAAATAAATACCACCTTCTAACAACACTGTAAGCTCTATGAAGGGCCTAAAGACCAATATATTACAGCATAATCTTAAATGCCCTCCAGCTAGAATGTTCTTATTTTTTAAGAGCATGGATAACCACAAAAGCAAAATACATGTTTTTTCAAGTTTTTTTGGAGCTTTTTCAAATTTTAATCTATTAAAAATATTGAATTCTAAAAACAATTAAATATTGCATTTTTCCCCCTCTGACTTGTGTTGTCAATCCTATTAGACTCAACTCTAATCAGGATAAAAAGGTAGTTATTTGATCTGCCAAATGGAAACAATTTAGAACATGTTAATAAGTGTTGGCTTATTACCTACTGGCCATTTTAATTCAGGTTGCTTTAATAGAAGAAACCAATTTCAAAAAGTTTGCTTTTTTGCCAATTATTTATGATCATGGGCAAAGCGTGCACCCCTTGTTGGGCTCAGTTTTGGATTAACTACAGGATGGAAGAGCACAGAAAACAAAGCGAGACACCCCTGAGAAATGACATCTGTGCAGTGAGTAGACAGGGTCTTGTCCTGTAGCCCAGGCTGGTCCTGTAGCCCAGGCTGGCCTCAAATTGCCCAACATGACTTTAAAACAGAGAAAGTTACTATTTTTAATAACTCTGCATGATGAATTCTATAAAGTGGGAAGAGTGCTCAATGAAGGAATCAAAGAAAGCATGTGGAGGATTTAGTGGAATGAAAAATCTTTTCACTCTGGAGACATTGGTATAAGAGAGAACACTACTGCAGTGTTACCATTCTAAACATGATGCCAGGGACATAGGCAGTGCTCACTAAAACTTCCTAAATGAATGATTAAATTCTGAATAAATACACATAGCATATGTAGGTAGAGTGGGTAGTGGCTAAGATCATGACCCTGCCTCTTGTCTCAAATTTAACTCTCAACTTTGTTAATGAAGTGTATTCTACACTGTCTGGGCTACCTCACTCTTGTGGGATGGCATTAAATCCGTGGCAGTCAATAGAACAAACATGTCCTCAGGCAGCCATTTTCCACTGTACATGAGGTTGTATTAGGGACCTTGCTGACAGAAATAGCTGGTGAAGGATGGGCTTCCCACGCTCCTAGACCTTGTTCCTGTGCATCTTCAATCCCACAACTATCTCTGATGGATTTGGCAGGTGATCGTCATCCTCAGTCTAAGTCACTCCTAGGATATTTAGAATTCAGATAAAGGGAAGGCATTCTGGAACAAATAATTTTGTGACCAAAGTCTAGTTGGGGGAACACGCATATGATAAGTCGGGAAAGTGAAACCTCCCCTGAGATGCTTCTCAAATATGTATTTGCAAATTATTGGCACTCTTAATCATCAAAGTTGATATCATATAACCAGCTTCTTATGTAAAATATCAAAATATATCTTACTACAAAATATAAGGTACCACAGTCATTGTGTGAGAAAGGCTCAGGTATTTTTACAGTAACATGTTTTGCCTGTGCATCTGTGTTTACTGAGTCACAGGGAATAAACTCTTCACTCTCCGGGACATGATCGACACAGTCTGAAAGCCACTGTCATGGGGGAATACCCACCACACCCCTGGGGGATGTCCCATCATAGGAACCAAGGCCTTCTTGTTACTTGTCCCTCAGAGAAAACCTTCAGGTCACAGTCAACTTCTAATGCATCCTCAAGTGCTGAAGTCACAGGAATTCTATTATCAGTTTATTTCATGTGACCAATTCCATTATCTACAAAATTATGTTTTTCCATTTTAGTTAATGTATCATCTTACACTAGGTAGCACAAAGCTGTCTTGTAACTTTCTTGCTTTTTTTGATTTTATATATTCACCTTAAAGCTCTCTGCTACTAAACAGGTATAATATGATTTGAAACAGACCCCTCCGGGGGGTCCTCATCTTTGTCACTTATTAGCTTTTGGCCATGACAATTATTCAATTAGAACTGACTTGCCAATCTTGTACCCCTTTGCTAAAGTCGGCCTCCTCACACCAGACACAAAGCCATGCAGTTAGTAAAGATTTTTGGACGAACCTGAGGCTAAAAAGAAGAATAAATCTTACAGTGTTCAAACATATCCATCGGGGAAGGGGAGGTGCACATTTCAAAGGCTCCACCATCTCCTCCCACGTTATGACGCTCGAAAAATTAGTATGAACGAGGTGGGCCCATTTTTTAAAAAATGCTTGGCAGGTAAGTTGTTTCAAAATATTCCAGAGGCCACTGCACTTGTTCCTTGACATGTGCTTCTGCAAGTAAGGTGGCTCAAGATCTCACCAACTACCATGCCGATGTTCTTCTGACTTCAAATTGCAGGTGACCAGAAAGTCCAGGTCCCATGATGGGCATACAGCGAGCCTGGAGAGAGCAGGACTTGTTAAGATTGTCAGGTACCATTCACAAATTTATGCCGGTAGAGTTGTTCCCCCTGGAAGGGAACCAAATAACTCATGCTTTTTGAAAATTGCTTATGACAGCTTTTCAGTCTGCTTGAGGCTAGCTCTCTGAGGTGATTTGTATTTTCACATACTGCTCATACATTAAAAAATTTACACCTGTCAGGTATTGACAGAGTGCCTCCATCCCTAACCTTTTTCAAGGGGGGATGCTTTGCTTCCAGTCATTATCCAAATAAGTTTCTATCAAGAGTGAGGGGGATATAACAGGTGGAGGCATGAGAAATATGAAGAATCGAGGCAAGGAATTTTAATAAGAAGCAGTCTTTGGTCTTCTGGAAGGGACGGAAGTCGGAATATTCCTACAGCACTTGAAACTGCTCATCCATCCGTGGGCTAACAGCGGGAAGGGATCGTAATTCCTGCGCTAGTGTAGGACTTGCAAAGTTTGTTTTACTGCTCATGATGGAATCATAATTTCCTCCTTGCGTCTGTGGCTTATGCCTGGAATGAGGAAAAATAACTCTGTCCCTGTTATTGTTGCTCTTTGTTTTTAAAAATAAATGACAATAAATACTGCCAAGATGTTTGTGTTAATTATTTGCTTTCACTGGCTTCTGAAACTGCACCGCAGAGGCTGGTAGAGGCTCACCCCCTGCAGGGCAGAGTCACAACGTTACTATCAGACAATGTACTGAAATTTAAAAGTGTATCAATATGTCAGATGCCTACAGAATTACAACACATTAGCTCAATTAGTAGATTATATATATATATATTCTGAGCCTCAAGGATCATGGGTTTGAAAATATCAAAACAGTTCTGTGTGTGTGTGTGTGTGTGTGTGTGTGTGTGTGTGTGTGCGCGCGATTTGATTGATTTTCCCTGAAGTTCTTCACAAGCACGAGGCTACTGGTCAAAACTGTCCTTTCTGAAGAGAGGAAAGGGCATAAAATTTTGAAGAAATACCCTCCAACTGATTTCTATCACTTGGAAGGACAGAGGGGTTGCCCGGGGGTAACACAATTAAACAAGGACAACCGAGCAGCCCAATTTGGGGAGTCAGGTGGCCCTGGGAAGGCATCAATGCAAATATCTCAGTCTGCATTTAATGAAGAAAGAATATTCATTTGAACATAAAAAAGGGTTTATAATACTCATTGTGGTTATAAATAACAATACAGCAACTCTTCAGGGTAGTAATACTTAATTATCCCTGCTTTTAAAGTCTAATAAATGGCTAAATTATCATGGTGAAAAATATACAATTTGTCACTCGTGCAAATAACGTTATTAAAGTTATCACTGCCCTCAACTATAAAAAGGGTTTTAATCCGAAGCATCTAATCAAGATTTGCAATGCTTTCTTTATAAATTACATACCAAATTTTGAGTTATTGACTTAGACATTATTTTATGTCATTGTAAGAATAGCCTGCCCTATTTTTTTTTTTTTACATTATTTCACATAGATGGTACTAAAACATCACAGTGCATAAGTCTGGGGTATGTGTGCTGCCAGTATCATCGGCAGCATGGTGATTCTATCCGGTTTTGTAGGAAGTGGTGAAATCCAGAACTCTCAAGTGTCAATGTCTAATTGCACCTCCAGGTGAGGCTTGCTGCCACTTGGCCTCTGCATGGTCAACAAAAATGGCAACACAAAAAAGAGAGCTTAATTGTTAAGAACAATTACTTGGCCAAGAAGAGTATGGCAAGCCTACAAACCCAGCACTTTGGAAGGCTGAAGCAAGAGGATCATAGATTTGAACTTAGACCAGGCAACTTAGTAACTTAGTGAGACTCTGGCTTAAAACAAAAACAAAACAAAACAAAAAAATGGGCTGGAGGAATAGCTCAGTGTGAAGGGTCTGGGTTGAATCCCCAGTATTACAAACATTAAAATTATAGGTCATAGCACAAATAGGGGGTTAATATGTGGGGATCTGGCTTGATATTGTAGAAATAGTAAAATACCTCACTGGGCACTCAAATCACCCTACCTCTAAAATCCCATCTACACTGCTATGAGCTGAGTGGATGGTATCAAACAATCTCTAAGCCACGGGATAACTAAGAATGACTAATTTAAATCAAGACATAAGCATGCTAAGTAGATGTGACCAAAGCAAGGGGAAGTGGATTTAACCCCTTCTTATCCTCATGACGAAGCTACTATCTAAACTACCATTTATAACTTCTGTATTAGAGCAAAAGTGTGGATGTTCTTACCTATGCAGAGTAATCATTGTTCCAAATTAGGGCTTCAATTGGTTTCACTCAAAGGCCTAAAGAGTGCCTAAAAGATTTCAGTAGTAAAACAAGATTTCTTTTGCCTTCAAAATATCACTTTAAACTTACTGGTTGTAATCAGGCATTGCTCCACTTAGGGATGCACTGATTCCCTCATTTATAGTTTACTTATATCCTAACATAGACTCGTTAGATAGAGAAGACTTGGAACTGAGAATTTCTCAGTCCAAAGCCTCAACATGAACAAACATTTATTTTTCCTCTCAGTTTTCAAATAACCTCAAGTATCTCAGAGATATTTGCCCATCCAACCATTGCCATCTACAGCTACAACCCACGGGATTATCTTGCCTTTATGAGTGTCATCATGCCACTGACAAACCATGTATGAGGCCAACAGGTCGCTGATAATGGCCGGTTATCATACTCTGAGTGAACATAAAAGAAAAATAATGCACTAGTCTTGCTTTTAAATTTTTAAAACAACTCTCAAAATATGAGGAATATGTAGAAGACACCTAATATTGAAGGAAATTGACAATATTATCACGAACTTAGTGAATGAAGCTCCATCTTTTTCAATACTCAAGTGGTAGCTATTGTTGACTCTTTTTTTTTTTAATTTGTGAATGCCAAGTGCCTCTGTTGGCCGACTATATCCAGGATCTGAACAAGTCTCAGCATTCCCCTCGCTTACAGGTGTTAATTTCTCACCTAAACTATTGCTACAGTTTCTTAAGGACTTTCCTCCTTCCCCTTTTGCTTCCTTTATAGTTCACTCTCAAAAGAGCAACAAAAGATAAAAAGCAGAGCAGGTATCATCACAGCCTTACTCTAAATCTTATGGCTTCATTTTGATTATAGTAAATGCCAAGATCTTGACAATGACCTACCAAGCTGGTCAAAATTTGGTCCTGTAACTTCTCTTATCTCATTTCCCATGGCATTTTGTCTCTCTGCTCTAGAACATTGATCTTTAAATACCCAATATCAAGCCCAATTCCATTTATATTGGCTGCTTTCTCTGCCCAGAATATCCTCCCCATCCTGCCTCACAAATGCAGGGCTGTGCCACCTTCTTTTTCATTTCTTGGTCAAACATCATTTCTTTTTTAACTTGAGCTCCTTTTTTACATGTGTACTTCCTATTTCCTCATGCTTGCTTTGTTTCTCATCAAGGAATTTATCGTTTTCAGCCATAGAATATTACCAACTTACACATTTTTTTCTTGGTCTGCGTACCCTTGCTAGACTATGCTTTTGGTTTTTGTAAATGTGATGGGCCCAATGTTATAAATCGTCTTCGGCATTGACAGGTACTAAGTATTTGTGGAATACATGAGTGGACAGATGAGCCACAGAGGATGTACCACACTGCTCTCTAATGCAGCCAGGTGTATGTTGTCTGTCTGCCATAGCAACGCGGGGGTCTTCTCTTCACGGGCACCGTCTAAGGGCAAGGCAGGGTGTTAGATGCTGGATATATATCTCCTTAATCTTCAAGCCTCTTGGAGTGTTGTTATTACTTCTAGCATTGGTATTTCCTTTTTCCCAGGTGAAATTGAGCTTAACTCGAGATACACAGGTGATTTAGCCTTAGATACATGATTCCATTCCAGACCTGGTGATTTTTGCAGAGCCTGTCCTCTTTGCTTCATAATGTACAACTTTGTAAGTGCTAAGCGAAGGGCTGCCCAAGCCACGAAATAAGAGTCATCAGTTACAATACAGCCACACTAGGTAGAATGACCCATGCCAGTAGCAGACAACTGACGTGCCCCTCAAGAATCATTCTACACAATTAGAAATTAACTGATTTTTACAAGCATATGTTTGTTAGCCATAATAATGGCATCCATCTTGTAGAACAGGTACCTACACATACATTATGGTCATTTTAAATTCCGGTCACAGTAATTAGTATTGTGTTTCCCATGATTTCCTGTGGTTACTAATCATTGTGCAGGTGGAACATGCAATGGTCAGCAAGTCTTTCTACAACCTGGGAGGAATATCTTTCCTCAATATCTTCAGAGTGAAACTGATGTAGATAACTTAAACATCTGATTTTTTCTTTAGCACAAAGAACTATTTATTAAAAGATCCTTCTGGGAGGCTCACGCATGACTAGAGGTAGTGTACTTCTTTCCACAAAAAGACTTTCCCACATTTCCCTAGTCCTCACTAGAAGTATAAACTAACATAGTATGATTTTCTGTGGGATGAGTCAGTAGATGTTTAAAGTTAGGTCATCATAAATCAGCCCCAAGGATCAAAATTTATGAGAAGACAGTTATTTATAATACAGTTCAGTAAATATTATAATATAAGCATGTACAAAGTAATAGATAATACTGACCACAAAGTTGGCTAATCCATATGAGAGAAAAGCCTCACCAAGGAGGAATTACTTAAACTGGCCCCACAAAAGGAGAATGTACTTGTGCTTCAAAGAGTTTTGGAATATGAATGTGCTAATCACAAAAAAATCAGTACAGCTTGATGCTGAAAAATACATTCTGAAGTCTTCAGTATTTGAAGCTGACTTTTCCACCATAAATATACAAAAGAATTTATTTCTGTCTACAGACTACTTGAACAAGCTTTCCGTATCACAGTGCAGTGCATTGTTAAAATTTCTGCCTTTTTTCTCCTAAACTCTCTCCAAAGAACAGCTTTGCTGGAGTCATTGCCATGGCAGAAGGGAGGCAAAATTCTGGAGCATCTACATGGCAAACACTGAAGAAATTCTGCTTCAATTTTCCAAATTATATGCCAAGAGCCCTTATTTAGTGCTCTGAAGAGCAAAATAGTACAGAAGGTCCTGCTTCGTCACCTCACACAGCTGAGGCCCTGCAGGCACAGCCGTGTGCTGAACAGTCACATTCGAGCCTCATGCATTAGAAAAATCTTAACATCATTAAAGTGAAATTCATTTATGTTGCATGAAAATAAATACATTGTATTCATTACTGCTTTTCTGGTGATGAGAAGATATATGGAGAGGTTATGAATCATTTTGCTTCTTTTTATCTGTAAAAGGCAACCAACAAAATGGGATGATCTTTGCTCATTGTTGGTGGAAGTACATTGTTAGTTAATGTATGGAGTAACTTTTATTCCCATTAGTATCAAGAGTGTACTTTTAAGAAAAGCCTTTTCTTGACATACTCTGTGGACTACAGCTGTGATAGAGGTATGGATTAAAGGAACAGTTGCAAAAAACCACACTCACAAAAAGATGAGTACGTTTATATCTTCTGTCTTTTGACCCACCTCCATTAAGCTGCTGAATAATGAGAGCAAAAAAAGTGTGCTCTGTGTGCATCAGAGATAGTGCAAGTATTTCACACGCAGCCGTGCCAGGCGACTTTATCCAGGGTTCTCTTTCTGTACGTAAGCTAGACCACAAATGTAAGGTAGTTACTCAAATGACTCAAGATTGTGGCCAGAAGATGTGATGAAATCCAATAAATAACAATAATTGAGTTAAGGAAAGCTCCTTCACTCCAAAGAAGCTAAACGAAGATCTAGTTCTCGAATTTGCAATTTCTTACCTACTTTGTTCTCATGACTTAGCTATAGCCAGTGGCTGCACACTAGCATATACTAAAACAAAAATCTGTTAAATTTTAATCACATAAAAAAGGGCATTAGGCAATGGCAGTGCTCAACCCTGAGACCCACGTGTGGCCCCACTCACCGTGGAGTACACTTGAGGCCTCATCTGACCACAAAGCCCAGCTTGTGGCTCCAGCCAAACGTGGAGCCCCGTCATGGCAGTGCTGTATGTGGGTACCAAGCTACTGTCTTGGCTGAACACGGAACACGAGCAGAAGTCCAACCTGGCTTTGAAGTCCAGGTAGCAGATCCACCCAATTGAGGAGCCCGTTCAGTCATCCCCCAACCTCAGAACACGAGTAGTGGCCCGGGCCAACAGTAGGCCTGCCCAAATCCCCTTTGTCTGTGTGTACTGCTGGCTGCCTACACAGAACTCCAATCTGGGCCGACTGGGAAAGGCCTACTCATGCTTCCGGGTCTTTTTCTGTTTCAACAAACCTGTAAAAGTTGAAAGAGATGGTCACTTCCTCAAGTGCACAGTACCAATGCAGGTTATAGGGCTTGTAAAAGTTCAGGGACACGTGCCATCACCCAGAAAACTGATAATGCTCAATAATTGACTGCAGAGATAGGGAAATCTGTGAGCTGACTGGCCAAGAATCCAGGAAAGATTATCTTGTAAACCGCAAGAAAACTTGCAAATGAAACACTATTAGAAAAATAATAAATACAATTAGAAGTTTCCCAAGTGACAGAAAAAAAAATTAAAGACCTGGAAGAAATCTTAAAGTGAAAAAAACTGCAGCAAAGAAATGCAACAGGAAGCTAAAAATACGGTAAAGAACTAATGAGCTCAAAGATAGCTTTGAAATTATCCAAAAAAGGGGAAAAGGGTTAAAAAAGAAAAAGAAAGCAGCAAATGCTCATGATGTATGAAGTTGTCATCAAGAAAAGCAATATATTCATTATAGAGATCAAAGAATAAGAGGAAAGAAAGCAGAAATCCTATTAAAAAAAGGACCAAAAATCCTCAAATTTGGGAAGAGAAGCTGATGTCTAGATTCACAGAACCCAACATCCCCAAATAAACAGAACTCTTACAGGTGTGTCAAAACCAAGGAACATCATTGTTTCTTGAAAATATTTTAAAAGGAAGTTTTAATATTTATGTACAGCACATTATAATACATATAATAAGATGATTGAGACACATTAGTAGAAGTCAGAAACAAAGAGAATTATGATAACAGCAAGAGAAAAGGAATTCATCAGATGTAAAAAGGTACTTCTATCCTTTAAGACTATTAAAATTCTCATCAGAAAACTAGAAGGCCTGGAGATAGATATGAATAGAAATACCGTGGTAGAAAATCTTAAGCTAGACAATGGCTGATGTACACAGAAAATTGCTAAGAAAATGGTGGCTTAGTAGTGAACCATAGGGGAGATGGGTGGGTAGTCATGTATGAAACATTTCACTCAACAGTAGCAAAACAGCCTGGGCACATTAGGCCAAAAACCAACCCTGAAGTAATTTAAGAAGAATGAAGTCACATTCAGCATCCTTTATGACCAAAGTGTCACGAACTGTCACATCAGCAGGAGGAAATTCAGAATATTCACAAACGAGTACAAGTTAAGCAATGTTCTCTTGAAACATAAATGGGTCAAAAAACAGATCAAAAGGGAGGAAAAATATCTTGAAAGAAAATGGGCAAAAATAACTAAAACACAGCAACTGGGGTTTTAAGAAATTGTATTTTTATTTTTCATTTCATTATTTTGGGAAACACGGTCTTTCTCTGTACTCCAATCTGGTCCTGAACCTACTATGCATCCCAGGCAAGCCTAGAACTCGTGCAATCTTCCTGGCTCAGCCTCCAGAGTGCTGCTATGAAAAGTGTGAGCCACCATGTGCAGCTATTAGGTGATCCTGGAGGAGGAACTGGAGGCCTTGCACTCCCTAGGCAGGTGCTCTAATCACTGAGTTACAGCCCCAGTCAATTTTAAGTAAATTTTAAAGTTATAAATGCTGACATCTTAAAAGAATCCCATTTTTTAAAAAAAAATAACTTTACACTGTTAGGAACTAGAAAAACACCAAATGTAATAAATATGGTTTGTTATTTATGAAATGAATCAAAGAAAATAGAACAACAATAACAAAAGTTCAAGAAGATGGGTCCCCTGGTGCAGAGCTATAGTCCCAGCATTTTAAAAGGCAGAAGCAGGAGGATTGCAAATCTGAGCCCAGCCTGGGGAACTTGGTGAGACACTGATTCAAAATTACACAAAAAGAAAAAAGAATTGGGGGGAGGTGGTAGCTCAGTGCAAAGGCCGTGTGGCTCAGTCCCTGATACCATTAAAATGTTCAAGAAAATTAAAAACTTATAAAGAAACACAATTGACACATGTTTAACCTTATCAGTATGCCAAGAAAGAAGGAGGAAAGACTCAAAATTATAGGTGAAGAGACGTGCCGTTTGATACCAGAAAGAAACAAAGGATCCTTAGAAACTACTGTGAACAGTTTTGTGTCAAAAAAAAACTTGATTATCTTGAAGACCTGGGTAAATTCCTAGAAGCACACAAACCAGCAATACTGAATCAAGAAAATGCAGAAAATCTCACCAGACAGCTACTGAGAAAAAACAATGGTTTGGTCATCATAAGATAAAAAAGTCCACATTAGATGATTTTACTAGCCAATTTCATCAAACACTTAAAAAGCAAGGCTATATGTTTTTCTTCCCTACTTTTGGTTAGATTAGCCGGACGTTTATCAACCAGCTCTTTGATTCATTGATTTTTTTTGTTTGAATTTCATGATTTCTTCTCTGAAATTTGTTTTGGGATTGCTCTGTTCCTTTGATGTGTGTAACTATGGCTATGGATTTCCTCTTAACTGCTTTCATTGTATTCCATTGATTCTGATATGATGTCTTTCTTCATCATTCAACTCCAGGAAGATTTTTATTTCTTCCCTGAGTTCTTCTTTGACCCAATGTTTGTTCAGTAGTAGGTTAATTATTCTCCATGTATTTTGTCTACTCTTTGCTGTTTCTTTTACTGTTGATTTCCACTTTTATCCCACTATGATCTGAGAGTAGGTGAGGAATTATTTCTATTCCTTTGTACTTGTTTAAGCATGTCTTGTGGCCTTTAATATTGACTATTTTAGAAAATGTTTCATGCACTTCTAAGAAAAAAGTGTATTCTGTGGATGATATGTGGAACACTCTGTACATATCCATTAAGTTCAAGTTTTCCTGAGTGTTGTTTAAGTGTTTTATTTCCTTGTGATGTTTTCTGTCTTGTTGTCCTATCTTTCTGTGACAGTGGACTGTATTGGGACCTACATGGTCTTTCAAGTCCAATAATTTTGTTTTATGTAATTGGTTGCCCCAGAATAGGGATTATATCTATATCTATCTATCTATCTATCTATCTATCTATCTATAGATAGATAGAGATAGAGATAGAGATAGAGATAATTGTGATTTCTTCCTGTAGTGCCATTTTCTTAACCAGCTTGCTCATCTTTGCCACTCCTGATCTGTTTTGGTCTGAAGTCTACCATGTCTGAGAAGAGTGGCGATCCCTGCTTGTTTCCTGGGTCCAGTTTCACGACTCCGTGAATTTCATTCTTTTATTTTCAGTCTATGTGTTTCCTAATGGGTAAAGTGTGTATCTTGTAAGCAGCAAATTGTCAGTTTTTGTTTTATGATTCAGTCAGCCAGTCTGTGCCTTTAGATAGGTGAGTTGAAACCATTGACATTCAGTGTAATTACTGTGGTATATTTGATATATCCTGTCATTATTATGATGCTTCAGTGCTAACTGCTTGACAGATTCCCTTATCCTTTCATTCTGCTCAATTCAATTGGAAATGAAAAGGGTGAAATTACAATGGATAATTGTAAGAAACTATTCTGAACACTTATATTCCAAAAAAATTAGAGAATTAGAAGAAATACATGACTTTTTATACTCATACACAAACACCAAAATTGAATCATGAAGACATAGAAATCTTGAATAGATGCATAACATGCAAAGAAATTGAGGCAGTAATGAATTCTCAACCCACAAAGAAAAGTTCAGGACTGGATGGATTCACAGTGGAATGTTTTCATTACTTTAGAAAGGAGTTGACTCCAATATTTCTCAAATTTTCCATGAAATTTAAACAGAAAGAACACCAAACTCATTTTGGAGGTTAACGTCATCCTATTACCGAAACCAGACAAGGACTGATCAGGAAAGAAACCAGGAGACAAATCTCCTTAACAAATATCAATGTACGTCATAATTTTCAATGAGAGTCTGGCAAATAAAATCCAACAAATAATCAGAAAGACCATATGCCACGATCAAGTGAGCTTTGTTCCTGGTATGCAAGGTTGGTTTAACATACGTAAGTCAATTAATGTGATATAACACATCAACAAATGTAAGAACAAAAACCACATGATCATTTCAATTGATGCAGTGAGGGCATTTGATAAACTCCAACATCTATTCATGATAAAAACGCCAAGGAAAAGAGGTATAGATAGAAGCCATATATGCCAAACATACTGCAAATATCATAGTAAGTGTGGAGAAATTGAAAGCGTTTCCCCTTAAATCAGGAACACAACAAGGCTGTCTACTTTTGCCACACTCATTTGACACTGTCCTCAAAATCCTTGCCAGCAATATGCGAGGCAGTGAAATAAAGGGGATATGTCCTGGAAAGGAGGAAGGCAGATTGTCCTGATTTGCAGGTGATATGATTATCTACATAGTAAATGTCTGACTTCTATGTATTTCAAATACCTAGAGTATATTCTGAATCAATGAATGGCGTTATAGTTTATATTTTCTCCTTATGTAAATGTGATATAGACAAATCCTAAAATTAGATTTAAAATAAATAATAAACCAGCTTTATGCTCTTTAGCAGGTACACATAAAAATACTGAGTGTCATTCAGAAAAAGGCTATAACAAGCAAAGTGTTGGTCAAATCAAACTAAGAAAAGATTTGATATAATGAGTGCAAGCAAAGCAGACTTTGAAGCAGAAATTTATTCAAAACACAATACTTTTATGTATAAGTAAAAAGAAAAATGTAAAAAACAGATGTAGCATACTCACCAGATATGTTCGTAACTACACATATCATGAGGAATGAAGGAAAAAAGTGTTAAAAGGAGAAGTTGGAAAACATATAATCACCTTATGGACTTCATCATACATTCTAAGAAACAGAACAGGGTTACCACCCGGATGTTCCATAGCAGAGGTCCTCATTTAGCAAATGTGATGCGCCACGTGGCATATAACCGAGGACACACGTGTGCCTACACAGCTAATGTGCACATACGTATATGGCAGGTCCACATCCACATTCCCTTGTCCATGGAAGATAAAAAAACATTCCTCAAATTATAGAAACATTTAAAAAATCTACCAAAAATCAAAATTGATTACAAGCACACTATATGCTTAAAAATAACCAGGAACCATTACAAAACAGTATAACACAAACCACATATTACAAATGTAATAAATTTGAAGGATGAGAGATAATTCACTTAGGAGAGAAAAATATACTTAAAAAAACTCATGATGGAGAAATAATTTTAAGCAAAACCAGAAAGATTTCCACGGCAGTGCACAGACAACGCTCCACGGAATAGCTTCTAGAATACAACAGAAGAAGGGAATGAAAGGTAATCTGTGGTGTTCGAGGATGTGTTCAAGTCATAAATTAAGGGAAAGGGCAGCTTACAAAAAACAGAACAGAAATTCCTGTAATAGGAAACAAAAGGTGATTGAACATGTTCAATGAAAATATGAAAAAATAGCAAAATATAGAAACTGTTGGTAAGACTGGACTAGAAAATGAGGCAGGAAGAGCCCCTGTTGGAATCCAGCCTGGGCAACTTTGCAACTTTTCAAAATACAAAATAAAACAAGCTAGAAATGTAGCTCAGTCTGAAAACCTTGGGTGCAATTCTCACTAATGCAGAACAAATCAGAACAAAACAGCAAAATGCACAGCACCTTTGTGTACACGCACACACACACACACACACACACACACACACACACACACACACACACTCATGCTCCAAAAATAGAACAAAACAAAAAATGAATACAATTTAACTAGAAAAGGAAGGCGGGGAGATTCCTATTTGCGGTGACACGACAGATAGCTTACAAACACCAGGTCAGCGTAGCCTTTGGAAAATACTGGGCATGTTCTTGTCAAAATGGAAATATTATTACCTAGATGGAATTAACAGAAAACAGAAATTTTAATGATCATTGAAAAAGTTGAATTATTAGAAAAAAATTAGTGTTCAATCATCACTAGGACTAGGCAGGTTTTTGTTTAGTTTGGTTTTTGTTCAGGTTTTTTGTTTGTTTGTGTTTTTCCAAGGCTCAAGACCAGGGCCTTCACACAGAACTAAATCACTGGCCCTTTTTTCTTAGTTTTGATTTTAAGATAGGATGTTATCAAGTTGCTGAGTTGCTCAGGCTGGACGAAAATCAGAGCAATCCCTGTGCCTCAGCATCCCAGAGTGCTGGGATTCAAGCTACTTTCCAGTGACATTTTATTAACAAAACTTGACAATTGCGTTTTTTTAGGTAGTTTCTTGCTCCATAGTCCAGGCTGGTCTCAAACTCACTACGTAGTCCAGGTTGGCCCTGAACTCAGAGCAATCCTCTTGCCTCAGCTTTCTAAGGGCTGAGATTACAGACATGCACTACCCCACCTGGTTTATATGGTGCTGGGGAACTGAACCCAGGTCTTGTGGTTGCTAGGCAATTGCACTAACCATAAATCTTTACCCCCAGCCCTATAATTCTTTTCTAAAAAATTGATATGGAATAAAACAAAACAGTCCAATACAACTTGAAGCTAAATGTAATCATAAATAAACATAAAAAATATAGATGATAAATGTGTAGGGTTTACTCCAGCAATGGAAAATTGGTTTAAGTTTGCATGATGTTTTAGCATAGTGTGTCTGTTGGTACATTAATATTATAAAACTGTATGGGAATTTCAATAGGTAACACAAAATATTGTAGACAAAACTAAACATGTACCTCAAAAATCTTTTTCAGAGGATGAAAGTCTAACTTCCTCAACTGCAAGAATATGTAGCATATATCACATATTTTAGAATCAAAATGTTGAGAGCTGAGAATTTTAAAGTCTGCAATTAGACAAAATTTGCCATTACATTTATTTAATTTCCATTCAGAATGGTACTAGAAACTTGAGGCTATTAAAAATAAATGGACAGCCTGAGAAAGTTGTTGCCATCATATCTCCTGTCTCAAAATAAAATTAAAGAGCTGTGGGTGGAGCTTCATGCTCCCTAAGTTCAATCTTGGTCTCCCCCTCCTCCAACACACACAAAAGAACAAGCAAAAAGATATGAAGGCATAATGATTGAAAAGGAAAAAATTTTAAGCAATTTAGTTGTAGAAATGGATGACAAATTTAAGAGAATCTAAAAACTAAGTTAAGATTTGAACCAATTCATTGCATATAAAATTCATTAGATAAAACTGTATTCTGCCCAGAATTTAAACTCTGGCTTCTGTTTGTGCAAGCTTCTTTCAAACTCATGACCTTGGACAGGTAACAAACTCTGTGAACAAGAATTCTTTACCTGAAATTCTAGGGTGACACTAGTACCACAGAGTTTTAAATATCCACTGAGATACTGTTCATAGCATCTGGAAATACTAATTTTCCCTTACTTACCAAGTTCATTTAATAATTCATAATTAAGTTACAGTTACTGGTGACACAATTTCTTCTATGGCAATAGCTGGGTTTATCACCCCAAAATTACCTTTATAGAAAGCTTTCTAGTAATATAAAATGAATACATTTCAGGCAACACTTTTTAGCATGAGAAGCTGAAACTGCTAAGTGGTTAACTGATTTTTATTTAAAGTGTAAATGGGATAACCTTAGAGATTGGTTCAATCTTATGTATACTTCTCCCAGCTATCTAAATGTAAAAGAGTAGGCATCCACCATCCCAGGAGGCAACCCTCCCAAAACAGTGTAGCTAGAGCTTTAAATTCCTGTTCAGAGAAGCCCCTCACCCCCCATTTAGGAAGCTATTCCTTGGGGAGAAGATGAGAAGATTTGTAGAGGAGACTTGGATAAAACAAATTAAGACCTCAACATCCTTTCTAAAGGGTCATTATTATTAGATTTATTTGCTTTAAAACATTACCTACTAAAATCTTCAAGAAAGAAAGATGTCAAAGGCCTCCAAAAGGAAATATATGGTTTAGCAAGTGGGGCTCTGTACTCAACCTCATGATTGTTTTGCAGTGAGTTACTTGAGAACTAATAGTAATATCCAACAAAGAGAGAGAGAGAGAGAGAGAGAGAGAGACATCACAAATCTTCATTCTCACACACAATTCCACAACTCAGTTAAGAGGGTCCTCTCATGACTTTCTCATGCAGGATGAATGGAAGCTTTCCTAGTCAGTCTTTGGCACTGTTGGTGGGCTTGGTAAAAAAAACGTTCGCTATAGCAAAGTCGAGTGGAAAATTCCAGAAACAATAAATGGAATGGGGTTATTTCCTCTAGAGAAGCCATTCTGCTCTGCACAAGGATCTTGATGACCAAGAACGCAATCACAGTTGTGGTTGAAGCCATTTTCCATGGTGACATGGTAGTGTAGCCAAGGAAAGGCAGGCCAATGCCGAGAAGCCAGCTAATTTCTCAGTACTCTCTCCTGACTTTGATTTTAAAAGAAGACTGGGCTTTGAACCATGTTGCTTCACAGAGGAGACTTTTGTGTTTATTAGGTCATGATGTAACTCAAATAGTTTCAGTTTTAGGAAAAGAGAAAACTTCATCACCCAACTCTATGATACACAGAAGTTTCTTATGCTAGTAGATCCAAAACCAGATTGTCAAACAAAATGTCAAAGATAGAAAAAAACGTTTGATGAAACATCTCAAGGAATCTCTTGAGCTGTTGATGAGGTTCCCAAGGGTTTGTTGCTCTGATTTTAAGTGACTGAAGTTTTGATTTTTCATGACTTAATTTAATAGGTTTCGTAAGTTCCCTGAGGTCATACCTCAGTGATTGGAGCCTAGGAAGCATGAGGCCCTGGGATTGAATACCTCATCACCACATAATAGCTGGGTGCAGGTGGTACATGCCTGTAATCCCAGCACTTGGGAGGCTGAGGCAGGAGGACTGCTATGGATTCTAAGGCAGTATGGGCTACATGGTGAGTTCAGGACAGGCTGGATTACACAGCATGACACTGTTTCAAAATTTTTTTTAAAGTTCCTCAAATTCTGTTCAAAGTTGGCAAAATATATATTACAAATAGAAAAACAATTTCAATATTTCTATAGCTACGTACCTACAAGGAGCACAGAAATTACTCTTATGGTATTTTATGTAACTTATAACAAGTTTTTGCTTTTTTAAAAAAGAGTTCATGAAAGATAAATAGAAGAGTTGTTCTCACAATAAGGTAGGTGTCTAAGGAGACTTTTCTAGGAAACGCATTTTTACAAATAAATTCAAGATTGAAATGGAAAGCAATGGAGAATGTGATTTATTCTTACTTGAGATTCACATCAGGGCAGGTACCTGAGGGTGTCTCAGACAAAGTTGTACTTCGGGTGATTTGTGAGTGTGTGCTTCTGTTTCCTGTACATTCACTGATCTGAACTCGCATGCCCTCTAGTTAGGGAATTCCAGGCTCCGACAGTTCCCTGTAGCCTCAGTCACATTTCCCAGCACCCTTCACGCTCCACTTTACCCAACCCTGACCCTCGTGCCCTGTGACCCATTCAGGTACATTTCACATAGGTCAGACTTCTAGTGCAATTCACAAAGACACAGTCAATCAAGAAGCAATCACAGGTTCCTAATCTCACAAAAGAGCCATCCTATTAAAATAACAATAATATGATGAAAATGTGTAGTCAATATCCAGGTAAAACCACAAAAGCTGAGAGTATCTATTGCCTTATGCAGATTTTTAGAATGTACCTTTATCTTTTCTTCTCTTGCGAACCCATTAATACCCATCTTATTGCTAAAGTCTCCTAAAGAAACAAGTTACCTCCAAAAGGAAACATTATGTATATTCCATTAAACACAGTAAAACTCAAAATTTCACATAAAAATAGGCTATCCAATTACATACTAAATGTGTCATTTGCTCATTGTCCAGTACACAATATATTTACAGGAAAATTATCAAGAACTTCTCAGCTGTATCAGATCTCAACCTTATATTTAGATGCAGTCATATATTACTGCTGATAATGTGATGTCAGTGAATAGATTGGAATTTTTCACTGTCCTTTATCAAGATAAATTGTTCTGTCAATAGCAAATGGCTGGCAAGTATTAACACTCTGCACACTATATGACTTTTCATTCCCTGCAAAAATTGTATTTAATGCTTTTGCACAAAATCTATGGCTGTGACTATCCTTATTACCTACTTAACTACCTTTTAAAAGGAGGATTTATTTCTTCAAATTAGGACCTGGGTAACAAGATGGTATCATGCATCATAAACTTTAAGTCAATACAAGGCAGGACACTTGCGGTTCGAATGGGAAAACACCTCACTCCCATCCTCTGGTCATCCAACAGCATTAGCGATCTGTGGTGGGAGCAGCTGCTCAGAGCAGAACTTTATCTTGGCCTCAGTCCATCTCCACCGCCATGTGTCCCACAGTAGCAATTTGCTCATTGGCCTATTACTTTCAATAGGTATTCCAGTAATTGGCTATTTCACACTTGTAAGGCTTGAACTGGCAGAGAGCAAAGGCCAGGCAACCAGCCTGTCAGGTCTAGCAGGCCGGTCGTTCATCAATTATAA
Organism: Ctenodactylus gundi; assembly: GCA_004027205.1. Lineage (NCBI taxonomy): Eukaryota > Metazoa > Chordata > Mammalia > Rodentia > Ctenodactylidae > Ctenodactylus > Ctenodactylus gundi. The sequence continues at coordinate 91,893 of PVKB01000753.1, read as the reverse complement.
TCAGCTTTTACAAGAGGGAGTGAATCCTCCAAAACCTGTTTGCTCTCATCAGCTTTGTTACCAGTGTAATTTGACCCCAAACTGAGCTGAGTCCTTATCTGAAGAATGTAAAAGTTGTCCTATGGGGACAAGCATGTTTGTTTATTCAGAACCCTGGAGAGTCTACTTCGGACTCAAAAGAGAGAGGAAGGGAAAATATTGATAATCTTCAGGACTTTGGGGCCTTTTTTTTTTCTTATCCACATGCTGTCCATCACACAGACAACATGCTTCCCTTTGCCAAACAGCAAACAGCCAAAGGGCCTTAAAATAATTTATTTCATAAGAACGGATTATACAAGAGTGTCGCATCGGATTAGAATGAATAGTTTTGAGGTGAGGTCCACTCTGGCCAGGGAGGTTGGGAGTCTTTTACAATCATGTGGATTGTTTTAGAAATATCTATTTATGTGTGTGTGTGTGTGTGTGTGTGTGTGTGTGTCTGTGTGTCTGTGTGTCTGTGTGTGTCTGTGTGTCTTAAGTTACCCATTGCAAAAGCTGAAAGGATACATGTGCTCAAGTCAGGGACAATTCATGCCTTAATTTAACACAGTTAATGAAAAACTTTGCTAAAAACTGTGTCCATAAAAACAAATCAGCATGGACATTGCTATATTTAAAGAAGGGTACTGTTTCCTTTCCTCAGTCACCTCCAATATTTTCTTTCATTTTCCAGATCGCTAGGCTCTAAAGGAGCAGAAATATCTGACATGAACCTCAGTTCTCAAGCAAAATGTAGAAAACTAAGAAAGACAACATGGAAGACTATAAAACTTCTGATCATGTTTAATTGTCCCAGTATGTGGGCCGCTGCTAATGTATGTATCTCACCCTAGAGGTCAAGAAAAATTCCAAGTGTGTAATTTAGAGACAGGGATCTATCCAGAAAATTCTTCCTAAAATTTAGGGTTCCTGCTTTTCTCCCCAAAAGAACAAGTCAATGCCCACTTGGAATCCATGTTTACCAAATGTCTCATGGAAACGACCCCTCTGTATCATGACATCTGCTGCTTTGCCTGCACTAGCACCTGCAGTGCCTGAGCCACCAGCCTGTGCTCTCTCTTCCCAAAGGCCCACTTGGTCTGTTGACCAGCTGGTGACAAGGTAATCTGTCATCCAGCAACTGCCCTGAGCACAAATAAAACACACAGCGGAAACTTCAACCAATTTACTAGAGATTTTCACAAAATGCCGACTTTAAAAATGTAAAGGATAGGTGATTTAGAAAGCTGCTAGAGATGCTGAAAAAATCAATTCTAAATTTTGAAAAGACACGAGGGAGGCTCTTAATAAATCTGCCTTCAGAGTTATGCACTCTTACCAGCTGCATAAATGAAGTGACACCGACGCATATCTAATTGTAATACATCACAAGATAATCTGTCAAGCCCCAAGTGCTTGGGCCCTGTCACCCCACATCTATTATTTATCCACCACACTCATTGCCAGTGAAATCCCTGTGAAGTACGGAGTGCGGCATTGAAAGCTGAGGCTCTGCCCCTCAGCAGAAACTTCCAGAAAGCATGTTGAAAAATAATCATTAAACACTGCTTAAGTAGTTTCTTGGGAGGAAGAAAGAAGACCTAAAAAGCGCCAGAATCATCCTGACAAAAGGAGGACACAGCTCACCAATCCACTGGATGTTCTGTGTCACCAAAACCCGCACAGGCGGAGCTGCAAGGCCCCATGCATCTTCCCCTGGTTACACAGCGACCCAGTCTCCACCATCTTCTTCCTTGGAGTGGTAGAAACTGGAAAAGCCCCAAAGTCCAACCCTGAGCTCAGAGCATTTTCAGTGGTAGGCAAATAGAGAGGGCCCAGTACAATCTCGATTTTTTTTTTAGTTCTTAAATTTTTCCTCACTATTTTTATTAATATACAAATGTAATACATAATATTTACAATGAGTTTGGGTGTTTCGTACATCCATGTATCACATCGACTTCACAATTCCTTCCCATCTTCTACCCTCCCACCCCCTCCCTGTCCCTTCCCCCGGCTCCGGCTATCACTTCATATGGTTCCAAAGAATGTCTGTGTTCTGGGTTTTCCAAGTCAGAGAAACCATACAGTGTTTAGCATATTAATCTTCCATGCCTAAGTCATTTCATGCAAGTCACCACTCTACCCCAGCTTCCTATTCCTCTAATGGGTTTGCAGTAGTTAAATCTTGGTATCTCCTCTCTGAATCCAACCAATTCCTTCATTGGGATATTCACCAAAATTTTGTAGCAATGTGATATAGTTTTAACTTTGTTTTGTTGTAGCAATTCACTTATTAGGTCACTAATGAAAGTTTATCCTAAGGAAACTGACTGACGTAAAGACAACCTTATGAATGTACAAATATGCACCTTCCAATATTCAGCTAAGGCAATTGAATTTTATGTATTTATTTTTTTTCTTTCCCAAATTAACTAGTCTTTTGAACTACATGCTTATAGTTATTTTCTAATATGAACTGGTGGGTAAGGCCAGGTTTAACAATAACAACAAAGATATAGGAAAATATGGGAAAAAAAATCTCGATTTTTTCCCCCTTTCTCCTTTGCATTGCTAAATCCTGGAAGCTCTTAGCACGAGGAGTGGCTCACATTCACTGACATTCTGGGTGTCAAAAGCCTACACTGGCAGGCATCATCATCCCTCATTTTCTGCTGATCTGCCTGCCAGCACACATGGCTCTGCTCCACAGGTCTTTGCTGGAGACAGGGACCCCTAAACATGCCTACAATCAGGATGGCATAGAGGGGGCTTCGTTTGCTTGTTTTCTTTTTCCCCCATTTTATTGATATGTATAAGAGCAAAATTTAAGGTTTACAATGAAGTTGAGCATTTTGTGCACCTATTTATCGTGTCAAGGTGACAAAAACTTTCCCACTCTCCTTTTGTCCCTCCCCCTGCCCTCCTCTCTCTCCCTCTCCACTCTGCTCCCCTGGTTCACTTTGTTTTTCGTTTTAAGTTCTATGAGATAGTTGTGATCTGGGTTTCTCATATCAGGGAGACCGTTCGATGTTTCACCTTCTGCTTCTGACTCACTTCACTAAGCATGATGTTCTCAAGTTTCTTCCGTTTGCCTGAAAAAGCTTCCACGCTGTTGGACTTTATAGATGCATAGTACTCCATTGTGTATAAATACCACAGTTTGTGTATCCACTGGTCTGTTGATGGGTATTTTGGTGACTTCCATATTTTAGCTATTGTTAGTTGTGCTGATATGAACATGGGTATACATGTACCTCTGTTATGCGTTGCTTTGACCTCTTTTGGATATATTCCCAGGAGGGGTGTCGCTGGATCAAAGAGGATATTTATTTCCAGTCTTTTGAGAGTTCTCCACACTTCTTTCCAGAGTGGTTGCACGAATTTACATTCCCACCAGCAGTGCAGGAGGGTTCCTTTCTCCCCACAGCCTGGCCAGCACTGGTTACTATTTAACTTGTTGATGTAGGCCATTCTCTCTGTTCTGCACAGCAAAGGAAACTACCAACATTGTAAAAAGAGAACCAACAGTCAGGGAAATATTCACCACCAACATCTCAGATAGGAAGCTCATAACTAGAATACACAGGGAGCTGAAGAAAAGTAAGCCTACCAAAATAAAGGATCCTATTAAAAAGTGGGCAAATGAAAAGAAGAGACAGTTCACTCATGAAGAAGTTCAAATGGCCAATAGATACATGAAAAGATGTTCAACATCTCTAGCCATAAGAGAAATGCAAATCAAAACAACGTTTTTTTAAAGGAACCATAGTCATATTTTGTTATAAACAGATTTTTTCAAACATGCTCTTCAATGATGCAAATAAAAACACGTGTTCAAACCATTTTAATGGTTAAGGCAGTTACTCTGCTGTAGTCATGAGGGGGTGATCAGAACAAAAAGCTGCTTCAGGCATTTAGGAAGAGAAAATTAAGGTTCCTGTAAATTAAGGGGCTGCCTTCTTCTCCCAGTCCAATTACCGGCTTTATTATTTGTCAATAAAATACCAAATAAAAGACAAGTCTCAAGATAAGGCAGCTATTGCCATTTGGACCCTGGGATACTTCAAGATCTCAAACTGTGGTGTGGAAGTTGCTGATAATGCCTTCCTATCACTAGCAGGAGCCCTAAGGCCCACATCTAACACACACTCCTCTGGAAAAGAAACTCATAACAAAGGAATTAGACATACATCGGCGACAAGGCAAGACTAAGCAAGTTGCTGTTTTATGACCTTGTAACATTTGAACTGCAGTTTTGGGATAGTCTTTGTGATTAATAAATGTCACAATTAGTCTAGGACTATGAGGGCTGGAAGCAATGCAGCTCTGAACGCCACTCGCCTGTTTGCCACAGCCTCGTGTGATTTTCCCAGAGGCCCTCTTGCTCTCTGGCAGCTGCTCCCCGTCACTTCCCTGGGCTGAAGGGCGCGGATGACAGGCCTTCACCACGGAAACCTATGCATCTCCTTGACAATGTGCAAGGAGATCCCACCATGTGGAAAAGACGAGTTCGCCTCCTCCTTTTGATGATGCATGCTGAATCAAGGGGGTCATTAGGTTACTCTGAGAAAGAACGGATTTGCTTTAAGATTTTTTTCTTCCTCTAAAAAATAGCCTCTAGCTCATACATTTTGAAGAGAACAGAAATAAGAGCCTACAATCAAGCCGTTCTCATTGGGTGTATGGTTCTGGCACTTGAGGTGTTTCTAAACATTAAATAAATAAAAAAAAAAAAATCAAAAGCTAGCTTCAGTCTTTGGAACCCGGATTGTCTTCTTGAACAGAGATACAAACAACTGTTCCCAAACAGAGAAAAGTAAAAACAAATTTGGGGGCAAAATAAAATAATTATAAGTCAATCCTCATTTCGCAAGGGTCAGGAGTCTTGTTTCTACTTGATTGTGGAAACACAATTCGAGAGCATGATGTGACATGAAAATGAAGCTTCTTCTGATTGAATTTCAAGGACTCTTCTGTTTAACTAGCTTCAAGAGTCCTTTTTTGATCATAATAAAATTATTTGCCATATGGTTCAGTTGCTTGTGAGCTCTCCTCTCAATGAGAGGATTATGCATGAGATAAAATACCTACCGTAGCTGCAGCCAAGCACACAGCTGGCTCTGATAATGCCAACAAATGGCTTCATCCATCTCAATGTCACGTAGGAGCTGATGCGACGCGAGTCAGCTCTGAGTACAATTAAAATCTACATCATCCGTGAGGAAGGTGATGGAGGTTCTGACATCAGAGCTGCGCCAGATTCATCCTCTTTCCACAGGAACAGAAGAAACGTGTTGCCCCTTTCACCCTGTCACACTAATGATGCCCCAGGCTCATCCCTTCCTGTGCACATTAAAGGTACTAAATCAAGGGCCTCCTGTTTAAAAGCTTCTCCTTTATCTGACATTCACTAGCAAGACTTACAGTTTCTAAACTCCAGTTGTGTGCTCCTAGTTTCTTTTTCTCTTTTTCCCGATGAGATAATGCCATTTAAGTTCACCAGTGAAATATAAAAAGTTTATGATCCGTGCGGGCTGAAATTGGGGCAATATGCAGGAATTCCCTTGTTTTAGTTACACGATGTTCAGCCACAATAATAAAATCAGATTGGAACACCCATTTGTTCCAGAAAGCCAAACTTCATTACTAAAACATCCATAACTCATAATAAGCAAGCTCAATACCAACTCAGGGACAAGCTTCCTTTTCTGTGTATTTTAAGTAAAAACAAAAAAATAAAGTTGGTACAGGAATTTGTTCCCATTATATGCTGGAAAAAAACTTTTCAAATATATTTCATTGGCATTTTGAATGATTTTTTCTTACAACTAAATGGAACAAAACTTAAACTTCAGAAGGAAATAGAAATTAAATCTGCGATTCATTATTTATATATTTTTGATATATAGCTTTTCCTCTATTGAGTGGTGCTTCTTAGAAGATAAAATTAAAAATTAAAAACCAGCATGCCGATCTGTACAATAACATGTGCATATTCCAATAGCACAAAGTACCCATACCAAATAAGATAAACTATGGTTTAAAGTCAATGGAAAATCTGATCTGTGTATAACACTTTGAAAATATATATAAATGTGTGTTTGTGTATGTATAGATTATACATGCATGTATATAAATGCATGCATCTGCATAGGTAAACATGTAAACTTATATTCATATATCTATGCATATACAAGAAAATATGTACACACATACATGTATGTCTAATATGTACAAATGCACATTATATGAATACTTATTCATACATATATACACACACATATACCGGTATATACAAACATGCACATACATACATATATTATTCTTTGAAACTACATATAGGTTGTTTGGTTGTTTTAATTAGTTAATCCTGCAGCTAGGCAGAACACTTTGTAACATAGGCGGTTACTGGTAATGAACATTAGCTATTTCAGATGCTGAGGTTTACATGTTTTGTCATTCATGATGTATAGTACAGACAAGGGCGATTTTTAGTCATGTCTATCTCAAATACTTTACTAATGCTTCAGTAATGTCTTTTGTCACTTTGTTTTTGACAAAATATAAAAAGCAAGTTGAATGTTCATAATTTTTCACCAAAGAAGCCATAGTACTTTCTGTGTAGCGTTTCAGGTCAAATTTGATAAAACCTAAGGTGGAGGCTTTCAATTACATGCTAGAATTGTGCAGGAATTTGTCTGCAAATTTGCCTTACCCCCTCCCCCCCGTGTTTATGAGTATGTATACATAATATACAATGGTTACATTGATCTGGAGTATTTTGTGCACATAGACAATGTGTCAATATTATAATTCCTTCCTTCCCACTTTTTAGTCTTCCTATTCCTTCCCTCATCCCCCCGACTTCCACTATTACATCCACTTATTTCTATAAAATGTCTATATTCTGGATTTCTCATATTAGAGAAATCATGTGATTTTTAACCTTCTGAGTTTGACTCATTTCACTAGACATGATGTTCTTAAACTATGTCCATTTACTTACAAAAGTCTCAAATCTACCTGTCTTTGTGTAACAATAGTATTCTATTGTATACATATACCACATTTTGTATTCATTGGTCTGTTGATAAGTATTTCAGCCTCTTCCATAAATTGACTACGATATCATCTTACCCTGGTGAGAATGGTGCATATCAAGAACTTGAACAGCAATCGATGCTGGTAATATTCAGGGGGAAAAGGAACCCTTTACATTGTTGGTGGGACTGTAAACTGATACAACCATTGCTGGAAGCAGTATGGAGTTTCCTCAAAATGCTGAACATAAATATTCCATTTTATCCAGTGATACTTCTCCTGGCTATCTTTCCAAGAGTTGAAAGCAATATATAAGAGAGATACATGTATATGCATGTTTATAGCAGCACAACTAACAGTAGCCTAACTGTGGTACTTTCCCAAGGAGGGACACCTGTGACATGCTACTAGTACTTTGAAACAGCATGTCTGAGGTGGGGCCTAATCTTCTCAATTAAGAGCCCAAAGGATAGTTAGTACACCAATGAGATGGAGACTTGTGCACAAGCACTGTCTAAAAATCATTTTAAATATATGATTTATAATCCACCTGATATCTGCAACTTCCCTGGCATACTGACATATGAGAGCTCTGGCAACACTAACGTAATTCTCCCATTCAGCTAGATGTAAGTTGCTGAGTACACAACCGGTTGTGATTCTGAGGCTGTGCTTTTGGCCTGCCTTCACACCTGCCTTTCCAACATCAATTCCTACCAAAAGAACAGGTTTCTCTGATTCATTACCAGAAATCACTCAATAATGAATTTTCCCTACAAAACAATGAGATATTAGATGAACGTTTTTCTGAACAAAATGCCACTTGTTACTCATTTTTCCCCTCAGTTGTTCAAAGATAAAATCGACTCAGTGAAGGTGTCTGAGCCAACTCTCCACCAGATGAAATCGGTTCTAAAAGGTCATAATAGAATTAGTAAAGGCAGATGGGAAATGCGCCAGTAACAGCTGGTGGCCCCCCAAAGTGTGCACACTGGTATAATTATGTCATCAGACATTGGTCTTTCATCTCTCTTCTCTCTCAACATGCATTCTTTAATTCCCAGAGAAACAATTGTCTTGTGGCTGAAATTCAATAATATACAATACAGATTGATGTTTGGGAAGACACCATTGGGTTCAGAGCCAACATAGAATTCTTTTAGCCAATACAGGTTATCACTGAATAAAAACGAATAGAAACTACAGACCATCAGTGTAGATTCTAAAACCAGTCACTTCCTAATATTGTTATTAAATGTGCAGGTTTTGTGTCATTTCCTCTTACAAATATTGAAGGATAAGCAATATAAATTACCTGTACATCTAAAGTGGAGAAAAAATAATTTTAACTTCCTTTTGTTTTCTGACATTCAATCCAACTGACACCATTTCAAATTTTAAAACATAGTCTAAAAATATTCCTATGATTCTGCAACTGGATTCAGTTTTTCCCACCATTGTCATTAATATATATGTAATACATAGTATTTACAATGAATTTGGGTATTTCGTGCACATATGTATCGTATCAACTTTACAATCCCTTCCCATTTTTGACCCTCCCGCCCCCTCCCTATCCCTTCCCCTAACTCCGGCTGTCACGTCATGTGGTTCTATAGAATGTCTGTGGTCTGGGTTTTCCAAGTCAGAGAAACTATACAGTACTTAACATATTAATCTTCTGCACCTAAATCATTTCGCCTAAGTCACCACTGCACTAATATATGGATGGATTCAGTTTAAGGTGGCCAGAAAATGGCGTTTCAAGGACTTTTAATATTTAAATCGCAGGTATGCTTGAAATGCATTTATTCAAACACCTCATTCTCACGTAGATAGTTGAATCCACAATTGTATCAGTTATTGACCAGAAGAACTGAAGGGAAATTTTTTAGTCAATTAAATTCTTACAATGAAATGTAAACATAAAAAAACTATTTTTTCACATGTAATTTTTTCTTTCACATTTATACTTTCAAAAGTCTCTGGAGGCCATAGCCTCTTCATCAAAGCACAGTGGAGTGGCTGTCATCGTACTGAATAAACGGGCTGCATGTAACGCAGGCATTCATCTGGTAAGCATCAGGAGACTGCTTCTCTTGGTTAATGTTTTCATCCCTCTTGGGTAACTATAGATGAAGAAAAATTTTAATTCTCTGAACAAGTTCCAGACATCTTGAAGGCACTAATACTTTTTGATCACCTTCTTCTACTCCCATTTTTCATTTTGCGACACCCAGCTGTCTGCTTAGAAGACTACAAAGATTCTGTTTAATACAGTATCAATGTTCTTGGGTTACCATTGGCAGATTTGAAAAGGTTGCTGTAAACTGAATGCATATATGCAAATGTTTTGTTATTAAATGGAAACTTTCCAAGAACTCAAATGATCCATGTGAAATTTTAATTATAACTTAACAGCTGCTTGAGCTAATTGAAGGATATCAGAAAGGTGATTTCCTTCTCATTGTAATTAAAGAGTTAAGCCTAATTTGCTGTTGTCAGAACAAGACTAAACACAAATCTAGTCCACCTAATTATGTTAAAAAATAAACAGATAACTGCTAAAAAAAAAAAGGGTAGGTCGCATCTTGGACAAAGAGAACAGGTTCTCAGTGTAGTTTCCCCATGCCACTCCTGTTGGGATTTGAACAATAGTCTTCAAGGAAAGCAGCAACTGTTCTCCATTTCAGCTGCGAAGGCTGCACATTTCATCTTGAAACATCATCTGTCCATTCCCTCTTGTAGCTCATTTTATTCTCTGAAGTCTAATTCCAATTTCTCAGTCCTTTCCCCAAGGACCCTCAGTGATCTCTCCACTTAAGAGGTAAGAAAGCTGGTTGGGCCTGATGGTCTGTAATCTCTACACTCTGATAGGCTGAGGCAAAAGGACCATGAGTTCAAGCCCAACCTGAGAACATGAGCAATTTAGTAACTTTGCAAGAGCCTGTCTCAAAATAAAGGGGGAGGGAGGCTGAGGATATAGCTCAGTGTGGGCTTGCTTGGTCCTCAGACCAGAGAGAGAGAGAGAGAGAGAGAGAGAGAGAACAGAAAGAAAGCAGAAATTACACACACACACACACACACACACACACACACACACACACAATTAGCCAGTGCTTTCTCACACCACTCTGAGCACTTTGACAGAATTTACTTTGTTTCATTACAATACAGCAACGGCCGAAGAGTTCTTGGAAGTCTGTGGTTATTTTTGCAGTGCTTTAGTATCACACATTCCTTATTCCAGAAGATCTGGAAAGTTGCACTTTTGAATTTTTTTACAATAATGTAATAGAAGAACAGCCTTTATGAGCAGTGTCACCCTTTAATTTTTCATTGAATTAGATAAAACTCTTACTCAGTTGTTAAAGAATTTTAGATAAAAAGTAGAGAGTTACTTCCTTCTGCTCTTCAATCATTTTCTTTTGACTTGCCTATTGCCTAAGTATAGCCAGTATCTCTTTGTCTCCCCCACATGCACTTCCTACGGCGTCTGTTTAAAAATAATCTCTGATTCTTTCTCTATAGGTATTTGCTTCCTTCTTTAAGATGTAAACCCACATTGTGGATGAAGAAAGGCTAACATAGTTATTGTGAAAATTAGCCACTGTCCTTATGAGTCCACATATTAGTCTTCAGGCTTCTTCATGAAAGCAATAGCTCATTTGGGTAGAAAATTACGTGACATACGCACCTTATTATTATCAAATTTGTATATCCTTTTGCAAATCTATGCCAGTTCTAGGCTCCTACTGCCTGACCATACATGTATTACATCAATTTTAACTGAACCTGACTACTAGTTTGCAGGAGCCCCTGCAAACCAGTTCCTTTATTCATATGACCTACTTCTATGTTATCTTTCTGGCTGTTTTCGTCATCTGTTCACTACTATAACAAAATTCCTGAGATAATCAACTTACAAAGAGAAAAGGTTTATTAAAGGTCATCATTTTGGAGGTACCACTAAAGATTGGGCACCCTTACTGCCTTGGGCTTCTGACAGGCATGTAAGGTAGCAACATTGGTGAATGCGTACAAGAACAAACTGCTCACCTCAGGACCAGGAAGCAGAAGAGGAAGAACTAAGGGGATCTCACGGTAAAGACCTCCCATGAGATCCCACTTCCCACAGGACCACGTCACCTCCCCATAGTCTTACAGTGGGGACACAGCCTTTAACTCATGACCTTTGAAGGACATTTAACTACCAGATTGTATTATTAGCTGTAGTTTGTCTTTCAAATTACTCATAAAAGCAGTATTAATCTTCTCAGTGCCCCACTTAGGTAAAGTCACCCTACCATTCATAACCCTTTAATACAGTGATGGTCTCTATAAAGTTCTAACTGCTAAGGGAACAGGAAAATTCTCATCAGCTCATCCTATGTTGCCCACAGAACTATTGAGAAGGTAGAGAACTTGGCTCAGAAAATGGACATGAAAGAAGGGTGTGGCAGTCTGAGCCAAATGCCAACCACACCTCTGAGCCATGCTGCCTCTACCCCTGCCCACCAGAGGCCACACTCACCGTGCCCCTAGCAGCAACGTGGAGGCTCGAGGCCAGGTGCACCGCCACGACTCCATGGGGGTGGGGGGGGGTGGTTCCACTGCCTCCACTACCAGAACCAATGCCTCTGTGCAAAGGCAAATGGGGCTGCTCTGGAGCCCCAGATAAGTCTCCTCCTCCCTAGCTGGACATGTGTCGGAGCCTAATTGTTTGTTGTAAAGAGCTTAGGAAAGCAAGCAATCATCTGGACTGAGAGAAGTAAGGTCTGTCTTTACCAATACTCATATCAGGGTGAATCTGTCAGATATCAGAAGACAATTCAGGTGACCTGAAGGACACCAAAAAAAGAGGGTAAGAAGTGACCAACTGAGTGGGAGAGAGAATGCAAAAGAGTTTTATGATTAAATAATTCCCTAATGAAGTCATTGATCCAATAAATGAGCATGCACTTAGCTACCTAAAACCCATCTTATTCTGCTCACTACAAATCACTATATAAAAACTTAGGAATATAAAAATATTAGGAATACCACCAGAAATAGTAGCAGCAAGTTCATAAATATGCCTTCTGCTGCCCCTGAAATGACTTTCTCTTCTTACATCTACCCCAAATTCAGTTTTTCTTAATTTCTTCTCATCCAAAGAGTTACATCAGAGCACTCTAGCTCAACCTTATCCATCTTTCTCCTAAGTTGCTGTTGAATGCAATCTGCATCAGCCAGCATGGCGTTTCTCATAGTGAATACGGTGTCGCAGTTAGCTGACCTCTCCTGTGTCGGTCTCTGTCTTCGCTCTGCAGTTTTCTTGACAATAAAGACAGTAATGCTGTAATTCTTTGTATCAAGTGTAGCACGTACCATCCTGCTTCTTTGGGAAGGGCAAGTACATTGAGAAATGCCATTGATCGCCTTTCAGCTCATGAGGTAAGTTCTAATTTAAATACCAAATGGTCTATCTTCCCCAATACTTCATTTATATGAAGTATTTCCTTTTCCCATAGAAGAAAAGGGCAGAAAAATTGAACAAATTAGCTGAGTTGTGTTAGAGAAGGCATGATCATAATTTTTGGCTTGTAGAGTCGTTTTGTTTTCATACAATTTTGTTTCACTTCAAAGCGTGTAACAAAAGTCCTGAAAGATACAGTGAAAGAATTGACAATAGTAAGTTCACCAGAGGGAGAACTGCCATGATGAATGGCGAGAACTCAAGGTCTCTTATCCTGAGTAGAATAAGAGCTGTCAGTCACCCAAATAAATCACCCACCGCTCCCTTGCCGCAGGCTCACACTGTTGGCTTCTGACATGCAGACGTCCATCCCTTCTAAATCAACAAAAGCACTTCGTTGACAGTCGGCCCGGCCGCCGGGTGACACTCCTCTCTCTCCTTCCCCTTGCAGTGCCACGCGCGGATAGCCCATGCCACTGTCTTTGTCCTCACACTCACACAAGCTGCACAAACGTGCCATTTAGCATGCTCACCCGGTCGCTCTGTGCTTACCAGGTAACTTTTATTCGCCAAATTCAGTGCTCTGTCTTCAAAGCTTCTCCTATAACATCCCCAAGCGTATCTGACAGAAACGTCCTCTCCCACTCCTGCCCCACCGCACTTAATCTTAGAACTCGACTTGTCTTAAACTTTCACAGCGTTCATGTTCTCGCATATTCTCTCTAGCTTTATTTCCTCATCTGTATCTTCCGACATTTTTAGCCTTTTTTTCCACCTCAGCGCCTCTGTTCAAGTCAGGGCGTCTTTCCTCGTGTTGTCCTCCGCCTTCTTCTCTCACCTTCCGGTTCATTTCTATGTCGGAATCCTCCCATCCCTTTGGGATTCTTTACAGAAGATGTCTTAGTTATAAAACTTACTGCCACTTACGGTGGCCCATCCTCCCTGTTTTGTTTAGTTTCAATGAGACTGATCACAATCTTCCTCTGAAATTTCTCCTATCATATCACATTTAATCAAGATCGATTATCATCTCCAGGGTAATGACTAAATTCAGAGTTCTCTGTAGAATCCATCACATTTTTAACTGACTTCAGTTAAAAGTTTAGCTTTTCTGAGATATAGAATTTTGTTCACGACTCAACTCTATTTTGCATCAATTTCCACTTCACTTTGTTTGAATTAGACTTTTAGTATCAAATATTGAAGTCTGCCTAAAATCAGGATGATGATACAATGCTTCCTTGTCAAATGGTGGTAGGATAGACACCCAATGGGGTGAGAGTGGGAAGGTGTTGACAGCTCACACCTGGAGTAGGAGGTGACAGGGAAATGGCTTCTGGTTCAGAAAAACTAAATCTACTTTCATGTTGCTGTCAATTTTCTAGTTCCCAGTTCATAAAGTAGATGCAATAACCACATACATAATATGAATAGAGGACATATTCATCATATCATACTCTTGAAAATGTGTTTGTTCCAGTCATTATTTTTATCATTATTTGTATCTTTCTAACAATTGTCAAATTTTAAATAAGGCATAAATTATGAGGTTATTTTGAATTATTGAAAGTATTTTCTAAACCATTTTGAAGATTTTAAGGACTTTAATCCAATTTTTTTTTTCAGTAGACATTCATCAAGATCACCTACAAAAACAGTCTCCCACCCCTGCAGTGCTGGCTTGTCTAAACACCAAAGCCACAGTATTTGCAGTTTGATTAACAATGGACTTCAGAATTGCTTCAGTTGCCATAGTATTAGGAGTTAGTAGAATTTTGTATTGTGGAAGAGCATCAGATGGTCTTATAGCACATTGGGGTTACTTGATAGCAGGAAATAGATCTTACTTACTTTTACAACAACAGCATTGAACACAGTTCTTGTCGCACAAGAGAAGTTCAGAAAAATCTTTATAGAATGAAGAAATGACTCCCTAGACTGATAGAAGATTTAATTACAGAAAACAAACAAAATCTCTTCAAATCTCATCTGCAACATTCCGCTACAGATAAGATAAATTTCTTGGCACAGTCTTTGCTTGATTTGCCAACAAAATTCTTTCTGTGTTGCTTTGGTACCATTTTCTTAAATTATGTGGAGTCATTTGCGATTCTCTCTATATTACATGATGCATAAGTTCTTTGTCTAGAATTTTCTCTGCAAACACATATTCAGCGTTCAATAACCAGCTCAAAGACATCACCTGAAGGAGGCTTCTTGACTCCTCCAGAAAAAAAGACCAATGCATTCTTGTTACTGCTTTCTAACACCTTGTGCATGCCTCTGTTTTAAACTCTTCATTGTAATGATGTATTTACATTCTGCCCTTAAGCAAGAAAACATCTTATTCATTAATGTATTACAAGGTTCTCCCGTGGTGCTGAGCACATATGAGACTGTCAATAAATGTTAAATTTAGGATTTGTTAATGTTTATGAAATAGGACATATGGATCATTTGAGGAGGCAGCAATGCAAGAACCAATCTAGAGAGTTTGTCAGATTGAGTTTGATAAATTAATGTTTATTTTATCCAAGTCCTCTCTTTTTCAATGAAGTTATGAAAAGATGGACTAAAACACAAACACATATGATAGAACAGGCACCTCTTATAATCTTGAGTCTGCCAGTAAAATCAGAATAACATGGTAACACCTTAGAACAGCAAATTCAGTATTCTTGTTCATCCAATTTCTTGATTTAATTTAGCATATATAAAGTATCTCATTTGGCTAACTTATGGTGGAAAATCATAGTCTTATCTCAAAGAGCATTCTGAAACTATGCACTGAAAAGTAATTAATCTACAATGGATCTCAAACTTGTTCACAGAAAACCGTGTATACTCTTAAAATGTGTTAAAGACTTTAAAGAGCTTCCTACTAACAGTAAATGATCTATACCGTATAAGAAATGAAAATCAAGAATTATTTTACTAAAGTAATTCATACATTTTACATATTAATACAAATACTTTAATAAAAACTGTTTTCAACTATTGAGTAGAATAGCATATTTAACTACAAAATTTTATACAAAAAATTTGAGCTCACATATTTATTTTATTTATTTTATTTTGAGACAGGGTCTCACTCTGTACCCCGGGCTGGTCCTGAACTCACTATGGAGCCCAAGCAGGCTTAGGACTCACAGCAATTCTCCTGCCTCAGCCTCCCGAGTGCTGGGATTACAAGTGCGTGCCACCACGCCCAGCTTATGTGGTGTTGGGGAATCAAACTCAGGTACTAAGCACTTGACACAGCACTTACTACCGCTGAGCCATTTCTCCAGCCCAAGCTCACATATTTATGTAGGTGGAAATCAAATGTTACAAGTTTCTTCCATGTAAAGTACAACACAAAATCTGAACCCAGAATAAATGAGTTTCTCATATTTTATTCCATTAATATCTGTTAAAGGATGCTATATACCGGCTAAAACTTGGAAGGCTGGGACAGGAGAATCACAAGTTCAAGCCAGGGTAGGCAACTTACCAAGAATGGGTCTGACGTGAAGATTTAAAAGGTGTGTGTGGGGGGAGATAACTCAGTTCAAAGATTTGGGTTTGATCCCCAGTATTAAAAAGAATAGAAGGAAAGATAAAAAGAAAAAAGACAGACATAGGAATAAGTCTTTGTGAAACTGAGTTTCTTAGAAATGACATCTAAAGCATAGGCAACCAGGGAAAATACAGCTTGTCATATTTAAAACTGAAAAATTATACAACCAAAATAACATCAAGAAAATGAAATTTAGTAATTTGAGAAGTCAACAATTCCATCAGGAAGTGAAAAGACAGCCCAGAAGGTAAAAAAAATCCACATACTTGCAAAGCATATATCCAATACATATAAACACATTAGAAACGTTTTAAAAACCTCTTACATCTCAACAATAAAAGGACAACCCAATTTAAAAGGGGCTAAGGATCTGAATAGGCATTTCTCCAGAAAAGATGTACAAATACTCAACAAACACATTAGATAATGTCCAATTTCATTAGTCATTAGGTAAACAGATATTAAAATTTCAATGGAGTGCTACTACAATTCCACTATGATGACTCTAATCAAAAAGCTAGACCTTAGCATGTATTGAAGAGGATGTGAACAAATTTGAATCCCTGCACATTGCTTGCCAGCAGGTAAGATAATTCAGCAGTGGAAACCAATTTGGTAGTTCCTCAAAGTCAAACAAAGCGCTGCCGTAACTCATCAATCTCATTTCTTGGTTTATATCTAAGTAAAATGGAAACTAGCCACACAAAAATATGAACACAAACGGTCACATGGCATTTGCCACATCAGCTAAAAGGTAGAAGCAGACAGAAATATTTATCAAATGATAAATATTTAAATAAACTGTGCAATATCCAGACAACAGAATATTATTCAGCAATGAAAACTAATAGGATACTGAGTTACACAAAAGACGTACCTTAAAAGTATTATGGTAAATAAAACAAAAGATACAGATGATCACATACTATATTCAAATACTATGTGATTCCACTTGTATAGAATATCAAAATAGGCAAATCTATACACATAGAAAGAAGATTTGTAGGAGACACTCAAGAAAGAGAAAATGGCAGCTAAAGGCATGAGCTATTTTTTGGGGGGAGAAAAACAATGTTGCAAAATTAGATTGCTATAACAATGTAGCAAATAACTCTGAAGTGCATAGTTTAAAATTCATCTAATAGCTTATCAAAATTTTGATTAGATATATCAATATCAGTAACTATGTATTGTATTCATAGTAGTTAAAATCATGCTTTGGAACATTAAAAAACAGAGCATAAAGGAATCATTAAATTTGGCCAATATTATAAAATCTGAAAACAAAAATTTTTGTGAACTTTTATTTAAAAGCTAAATGTAATTCTTATTGCATATTTCTGAAACACATTATCAAAATCTGTTTCCAAGCAAGGAAACGCGTTCAAGGTACTTAACACCATCCTTCCATTTCATCATCTGCGCAGTTGGATATTGACTAGTTTAAGTTTAAACAAGAAAACACACAAGATTTAGTGCTAAATATTTACTAGTAAACATTGAATATTTTCTAAAATTAATTAAAATAACAACTAACAGTTTTAACATTAGTAACAAACATGTAATAATTTGTTCTTAGAACTGTAAACCCTTGGTGATCAATGTCATGCTCTTCTGAAGCAAGGACACATGACGCAATCCAACTGGACACCACTGAGCATGCTCAGAAGTCTCCTTTCCAATTTTAATATCTGATCTTCCATTTCAAATATTGCACAAAGCATTCCTATACTAACACTCGGATAAGGAAACGGTCCAAATTAATTTTTGCCACTCATCTCTCCTCATCTGGAAAGAAGGAAACTTAAGGCTGATGAGAAGATGCATAGCACCTCACCAAAAGTGGGAAGGAAATGAATTTGGGGCTGGGACTTGAGAACATCCATTTGTCATTATTGCATTGAGGTATTCTGGAAAAAAAAAGCAAAACCCCTTGAACAGTATTTGATCGTAAGAATGGCCTTCTGTTGTCTATGTTTCCTTTGTCAACGTCTTCCTCGCCGTGCCTCCATCCACGCTCATTGAAGGCTATTAGCCGCAATAAATACACGCGAGAGTGGAGTCAGGTGCTTGGCAGAAGGACTGGGGGAGGAGGGCAAGGGGGGAGACGGGGGAGGAGAGAGACACACCGACTAGGAGAGGGAGGTGGGTCATGAATTGGTAAGAACTAATTTGTCTAATATTCAGTAACAAAAGGAAGGCGTCTGTGCCGTGCATTAATGCAGCATCAATCACCCACTAACTGCTCACCACACTTAATGAGAATATTCTCTGGCCAGCACCGTGGTCTGTAAAGACAGCTGGGGAGATAATAACCCAAATGGAATTTTTATTTTAATGCAACTTCCATCCTTTAAACACAAAAATAAAACAGATTCAAGTTGGTAAAAATGCAACAGCCTTTCATAAAAGCTTAGTTAGGTAACGTGTTTATTCCAGCAGTGACGCCTAAAGAGCCTGCGATGTCTCCACTCGATTGTTGGGATTCTCCTGTTTAAAGGCCCTTTCTTTTAATTTGTTCCGAGGTGCTTGATTCTTTTTAGCCGTTCTGTCCAATAACATTGATGCATCTGATTACTCAGTTTTTTATTTCTTACTTCATTTTCAAGTCAAAATTATACCTGCACTTATAATTATGCAAAACAGGTATTTATACCTGTTGTATATGCAACAAATAAAAAAAAGATTATCACAAAAATCACACAGAAACAGACATAATATTTTAAAATAGGGCAGCTTCACTTCAACAAATATGAGGTCTTACGTTACAGCAAACACTTCCTCCTATTTCCTATTTATTTTCCTATAAAATGAAATCTAGGAGGGGAAAAGGTAGAGGTATTTTTTTAGATTATGCCAAATTTTCTCCTATATGTAGATTAAAAGACATAAGAAAAATAAACATGAAAATGGCTTAGATTTAGTGATCTTCTGAAAAATAATCAGCAGCTAGGAAATCTACCTGACTTTGTCTAAATGTGGGCCAAGAGGCACAAGGAAACCAGTGTGCCAGGGCGTTTCCTAAGTTGTCACCGTAGAAATAATGAGTGGCGCACACAAGTTATTTCTAAAGGACTGTTTCAAAGTGGGAAAAGGACTGAGAGGAAAAAAAAAAAGGAGAAATGTAAGCCTAACAATGGCAAACAGAAAGAACAACATTTAATGAGGGCAAGTGCAAAATATATCCTAAGATAAAAAGCTTCATTGAACTCTGCCTGCTGTTCTACTACAACAGGATAATATAATCAGCTTCCTTAATCTCTGGGTTAGATTCCAACTCAGAGAAACTGTGTTAGCATAAGGAGAAAAATATATCACGCCTGGATTAATAATGAGAAAAAACCTGAGGTATACTACTTCTTAATACTGTGATTTTTTTAGAAAAATAATTTTTCGTTAATTTTAAAATACTTATACCAACTTATACCAAAAGCACGCAGTAAGTCTCTGATATTCATACATGCCTTGACACAAACCATTTTCACTCTCTTTTTTAACCTAAGAAAAACTTGTTAATCGAAGAACTTTGAAACGTGGTCTGGTCTCAATGCACTGACCAGCATAATTGATCAGGGGTCTAACAATTTATCCTGTATTTTTACCAGAAGTTTCTAATTTTGTTTGAGGTTAGCATTAAAACATATTTTAATCTTTGCTATAAAAATTAAGATCTCATACTCATGCTAAAATTGTGAGATTATACCTAAGAATCATCAATAGGCATGTGCTGTGTGCTCTTCAGTGAAGAAATTCGATTTAATTTCCTAAAGTCCTTGCTCAAAAAAAGTGTGGGTCTCTCTGATTTGAGACACCCACTCACAACTCTTATGGAACTTAAAATGAAAAACAAAGTGAAATGGGGGGGTGGGTAGGGAGGGGAGGGAGGAAAGAGTGGGTAGGGGAGGGACAAAAGGAGAGTGGGAAAGTCTTTGTTACCTTGACAAGATACGTAGGTGCACAAAATGCTAAAGTTCATTGTAAACCTTAAATTTTGCACTTATACATATCAATAAAATGGGGAAGAAAGTGTAGGTTTTCACTTCAAAACATAACATTTCAGAGGCTGAGGATGTAGCTTCATGGCAAAACACTTGCCCAGCGTGCACGAGGCCCTGGGTTCTATCCTTCACACTGCCCAAAAGAAAACAAAATATGTAATTACACTATGATATGAATATATTTTTCCAATTGTACTTCATCCTTATCCTCTTTTCAAAAATACTGCTTTATAGAGAGTCCCAGTTAGGTGAGACTTCTGTATAATACTTCTCACAATTGGGTCACAAGCTTTGATCCCAATCTCCAACACGGTCAACATGGGCTCCCTCGCTCCTGGTATTTGTGCCGTATTTAATTCCCTTCTTAAACACTGCCAGGGATGTCTGTGGAACAAGAAAATATAGCAGCAGTGATAGCATGTCTCTTTAGAGGTGAGTTTATACAAACATTGCCTCTTCTGTCATTTCCTCAGGGAGAAGCCAGATTCTATGACATAAGCTGCACAAGAGATGCCCACGTGGCAAGAATATGCAGCCAATATCCAGGAAGAAACTGAAGCTGCCTGCCGAAAGCTTACAAATGAGGTAGAAAGTACACAGAGCTGTCAGATGAACGTAGCTTTGTCCTACACGGTGACTACAACTTCACAAGATATAATGAAGCAGTTCCCCAGCCAAACTACTAAGTTTCACTGTAAGTTGCTAAGAATTGAGAAAGTTTGTTATGCAGAAATTGAAACCTAACACAAGTCTGGCTAGCATTACAGAAATACAAGAAAATGCAGCTCTAGTACTAAAAACAGTGCTCATTTCTGTTACCAATAGACCTGCTGTATTTCTAGAACAGGAGATTTGATCCCAGCCAGATACACCTAGCCACGAAGATGGCTGATTTCTTGTCTTTCTTGGTGCTGATGTAGGCTACATAATGAGAACTCACAGAAAACAAAGCAAAATGACTCACCTGTTGGCACCCACAACATTTTTGTCACATGTTTTGTAAAGAATCCTTTGAACAATGTAAAATGAAACAATAAGGCTGAGTCTTATCATCACTGACATTCTATTAAAATAAATATATAATGCTAATCCTGAGACTCTGTTTGCAAACTGCAGCAACTGTGAGACCCATGAGAACTGGAATTATTGACACCAGATAGGTACAATTTAAGTGAATGATTCAACTAATTCATTATACTACTAGTTTAGATGTTCTTGACCATGTGACCATTCATGTGACAATGTTAAAGTAGAACATTATCACAAATGATAGAACAAGTAGCAGTCAATTCTTTCTACACTACAAAATCATACTCTATGGCCACACAATTAGACATAACTTTTAAACAACAAATTTATTGAAAGTGTTTCCCTCGTTTATGTTCTAATCCTAAGTAGCCATCCAGTCCACATTTGTGAGAAGCCATAGAGACAGTGTACAAAAAAAAAAGGTGTGGCCTCAATGGCCTCGATGTGGTCACAAACATTGGTGGCCCAGAATCTCTCATAGACTTGGTGTGGTCTGTTGAAGGACAGGGCTGGAGTCAGAGATGGCTTGATTTTGCTGTATCTCAAGGGATGACTTCATTTTCACCCTGGGAAGTGACTAAGCAAACTGAACCCTGGAATCAAAGTCATCTAATACATTTTCATGAGAATGAAGAAAAGGATCAAACAATAGGGACTGTAAAGACTGAGATCAGATGATGACTCTTACATGATGAATTGGAAGGCTCAGAGCCTCCTCTGACCATCCCCTGAACAACTCACGTACATAGAAAATATCACAGAAGCCCCCTGCTAGGGCAGGGCTGGACGACACCATAGAATTGCCCACTTGCCTCATCCTGTGTTTATAGATACTCTTCTTATCCCCTCAGGGACAGTGGTCTGGACAGTGTTAAGAAATGGGAAAGACGTGTAAGGGGGAGTGAAGCAGGGCAGTGCATGCATACTCTAACAAACAAGCACACCCAAAAATGCTCAAAAAGGCTCAATCCAGTCAGATTACACATGTAGAGAAAGATCTTGTTCTGTATATGTAGTCATGTGCCTGTTGTAGCACGTTCTCATCCTTAGCTGACACCTCCCCCCACATGCAGCCAGGTGCCTTGAGCAGCGCAGGGCTGAGCGTTATGCAGATGGAGCCGCAGACGGCACCCAAAGTTGCTGGGATGTGGTCCACAGGTAATCAGACCTTCAGCTAGCCAGTGGTGCACACTGCAACAGCCCATACAAGAGTAGTACATCATTCTTTTGTCCTGAAGCGTCTATTTATAAATTCCTCTTTCTGTCTCCTTTCTATATGCCACATGCCAAGATGAATCTTCTCTTAGGGGACACATACATTATTCTAGAGGACATTTCCTAGAGTTAAGCATATTATTGGCTATATTTATTGAGGACAACAGATTACTAGATTGTCTATGCATAGGCAGGCAATAAATATGTTTGAGTAAAGGCAGAGGACTATGTCCTTAACCTGTATGCAGACACAGAAACCTAGAAAGAGTATGGTTATTTCTAAGACATGTGTGTGTGTGTGTGTGTGTGTGTGTGTGTGTGTGTGTGTATGTGTGTACATATATATCCAGGTATCTCCATATATGTGATTTATTTTAAATATTTCAATATATATCATATATAGGACTTATTTTACTGTTGGAGGAAGGTATTGGAGATTAAATACATATTTCTATACATATATAGTAGGTACATAGATATATGTTGAAGATATACATGAGGAATTTCCATATATGCGATTTATTTTAAATATTTATATACCATGTATATGATTTATTTTACTGTTGAATGATAGTATTGAAGATATATCTACCTATATATTTTATAGATCTAAAAATACTAAAGATATATATAAAGGTTATAGAATTATTCTTGCATGTGTAACTTTTATATAAATATATCTTCAGTATTTTTATATCTGCAATATTATGCAGACCATGATGCTATTTCAGAAATTATTTATTTCTGTCAACATTTTAATAATCTTCCCACTGCCCTTTTTAGTTAAAACTTTCTGAATAAATAATACTAGAGTAAGAACATAAAAACACACAGAGGAATTACACGCACATAAAGCTCACACACCCAGTTGGTAGAACACAAAACCTCACTGCTCATGCTCTGTAAGATCCCTGGGCGTCCATCTGGGACCCTGGATCCAGTGTGTGGGTTTCCTTGAATGTTGTGTCTATTTCTCACTACTGAGCAAAGATCCATAAAGTAATATTAGCCTCTTCATGGGTGTCATAACCCAGTGAAAAAACTAATATCCTGGGCAAACATTATAAATAAGCTTTATTGTATTCTAAGGAGTGTTTGCATATCTTAAAATCTTCAATACCTTCCTTCAACAGCAAAACAAATCAGGTCTGACATCATTAATAGGCTGTTCAAAAACTCAATAATTAACCTAGCTAAGAATTACTGCTCCTTCCATCAGATTATTTTAATCCATTATAAGGAGTGCAGCCTAGGTGACGTACAATAACACAAAAGGGTGGCGGACAGCAAACGTGATTACCGTGATTACCGTATCTGTCCCAGATACCTGCTCTCCCAATATACAAAGCTGCTTTACATCTCTGCCGCTGCTCTTCACGGCACTGTGCCAACAGTAGACTTTCATACCAAATACCTTTATATTTAATAGTTTTATATTTTCATCTACCTAATCCTTTTTACAGGAAGGCTCTCTCATGATCACTGATGTTCATTTTACCTTAAAGTGTCAGGGTCAAACTCCCAAGCCCATCAAAATCATATTGCTATGTTTCAAAGAGAAGATAGGCACAGACAGAGCTGAAATATTCACCTATATTTTATTGTGACTTTTCAATAGATGGTGGTTTGAAAAAAAAATCTTATTAAAATGGTGATAGCTATTAGGGATGCTGACAAATTTAACTCATCTATAGCACAAGGTTGCAGTTTCAGTGACAAGTGAATTAAAGAAAAATCAGATATTCTATAATCAATGATTTATCTCTTCTCTCTTTTTTAACCGAGGAATTAAATCTGGCCGGGTTAGCTTAGTTATCTGTGATGTGCAAGGCAGACGTGATCCATTGTGCACCCACTGTGAGTGACAGCATGAAGGACAGCCTTTGCCAGTCAGAGCTGTGATAAGGACGGGTTCTGAGGGAAGCGCTCCTTGAGAGCCATCTGCGTTGTCCCGGACATCACTTCTGGCAGGAAGGCTGATCCTGAGATAAGAGGGTGGTGGTGCCGATCTCTGCAAACTAATCAGTGCCATCTGCATTTGGAAGGGCAGCCATCCATTGGGCTTCTTTCTTCCTTCCCCTCTTTTCCTTTTGAAACTTTTCAATAACCCCCTCTCCCCACCACAGTGCTGCCAGAGTTTCATTATATTTAGTGTGCTGCCAAAGATGGGCTCTCGGTATTCAAAGGCAAACAAAACAAAACAAAACAAAACAAAAGGATTAAAAATGAAAGACAGGAGCAGGAGAGCCTGGGTACTATTTTGTTCCGAAGGCCTGGGACTGGTGAGATGCTAGCAGAGGGCCACACCATGTTGCAGGATCTCAAGATTCAAATGCTAATTAAGAGCCAAAGGTTTACTGGAGTTGTCAGAGAGAAGCAAGGCCTTTGCCCAAGAGGTGTGCATAAATGAAAAGAGACACAAAACCCACTGCCAAGACAGTGGCGGGCGGCAGCTAGGAACCAGGCTCTGTGACTTGAAAGCCCAGAGGATTTAGAAACATAAGAAACTTCACTTTGGCCAAAAGGTGGTATACTTCATCTAAATTCTTGGCTTGTATATCACACAAAATTAACTCTTGGTATGAAAAGTATCCTGATCGAACAAAAAAAAATTCTTTAGAAATTCTGATCTTCATATGAAAGTAAAACATGATACTCTACTCAAATCATGGTGTGCCGGGCTGCACATAGCTCTGCCTGAAAAGGACTTCCAAACAAACATTCAATAGTTTCTGAGAACTGAAGAGATGTTTTGCTGAAATGCTTGGGTGATGAACTCTGACAATTTATTCCATAATTGCTTTTTCTCTTTTCCCAAATTGCAAGGTATCCTGGACATCTGCCACGAAGAAGGAAGCGAATGCATTCTAAAGGACCTGGATCAACTGAAGATTGGATAGAAGGTAGAACTGGGAAGCGGAACTCAGAATCCAACACACAAGCGGTAAGCAAGGGCCCTGATCTAAAATTGAGGGACAGAACTGGCTTTGAAACCACTGAAAGTCAAATTTTCTCCCTGGAACAGTCTGTTTCAAAGTTGTGCAATGCATATGTCCAGGTAAGAGCACGCTTG
The DNA here is from genome assembly GCA_004027205.1 of Ctenodactylus gundi. Lineage (NCBI taxonomy): Eukaryota > Metazoa > Chordata > Mammalia > Rodentia > Ctenodactylidae > Ctenodactylus > Ctenodactylus gundi. Next base: position 66,496 of record PVKB01000753.1, on the reverse strand, counting down.
GGATCAAGGCAGGCACAGCAGCGAGGCGGGTAGTGAGAGACATTGAATATAAATGGGGAAAATTATATACCTCAGCATCTTTACATTATAGTCCAAATGGAACCTCCATGCTATCAAATAATCATTTCTCAACTAAGCTCACTTCCCAGAAATACCTGAGATGACTTTCAAATACTAACCCTGTTTTCCTCCTCTATTCTTTCTTATCTAACGTTCCAACCTCATATTCTACTATGAAACAGAAATTGTCAGGTCCCAACTTCCTTAGAAATAAGTCTCCACATTTAACTTGTACACCCCCTGACCTGTTTTCTTTTCTTTAACATGTAAGAAGTAGACATGCTAATCCTTTCACAAGTGCGCCTGTTATTTACTTATTCTTTGCTGGGATAAACATCCAGCTTGCCCACAAACACCTGCTATTTCTCTGGTTTTTCACAATCACCAAATTCAACTTCTCAAGATCTAAACATCCTGCGTATTTATGTATAGACTATGCTTTTAAAATCAGCTGGCATCAGTCAGTCTACCTATAATCTATTAATTTTTAGGTATCGAGAGTTTGAATCCACTTCAGAAGTTTCCAGTTAGTTGGTCTCAATACTTATTGAAGACCACTACCTGAAAATAATGGCGTGATACTTTATCTTTTAAAGCCAGATACTTAAAAGCTTTCAACAATATAAGCTAAATGCAATATCAAAAATATTTTGAGAATGATTTCTGGAAAGATTATTGAACCGAACACATGCAAATCTTCAATAGTTCCTTTTCAGAAATGCAAATAAGTGCTCCTTGTTTTTACCTTGAGAAACTTTTCTCGGAGTTACTTGTGCTGCTGGGTCACTTTACTGTGCACGGATTTCTATCTCTTTCAAGTTTACCAAAAGCCTCTTGGCTCTTGTTATTGTTATTATATGAATAGCAGAGAAAGTAAGTAAAATTTATATAAGCATATTTCAGCATATTTAGCACGGTGGAAAACTTACCTGCATCAGCTGCTCTAATTTTCTCATCATCCTGTGGACTGGGTATTATTAGGATAGACGGCAGGAAATTGTCTGTTACCGACATACACAGCTGCAATCCATGACTCAACCTAATTATAACCTCCCCTTTTTGCAGAGGAGAATACTGAAGTACAGTAAAGTCAAGGTGATGACTGAAAGCTTATCAAATCATATCTAGTTCTGTGAGGCTTAAAACTGGAAAGACTTAAAACTCAGAACCTGTGGGATGCCAAGATGACTCTGTAATTCTAATAAGAGAATTTGATCACCATTTACTCTTGAGTTCGAAAACATTGAGTTATCAGCGGTTCAACTCTGTGAGATTTTATCAGACGATTCTTCGTACATCCTCCTCTGCACTGGTATTCATTATGTTAATTTTAGGAACATGAAAGTAAGGCAATTGATGAAGCAAAACAAATAACCCTGAATTATTCACTGTTACTGAAAATCAACACACACACACACACACACACACACACACACACACACACACACACACACAATTAAATGGTTTAGCTAGGTTAAACCTGAAGAACTGTGAGAAGTGCACCATTTCGGTAGGCTATAATTTTAAGAAAGATTATTCAAAACTCCAGCCCCCAGGCAAAGAATGCCCTGTTGCTATCGGGAAAGAGTCAGGTAGGAAAGAATCCAGGGAGGGTGAGAGTTCATCTTTAGTATCTGTGAGGCAACTTGACCAACAAGTAATCTTGTGTTGAATGTTAGTTTACTGAAATATTGTCTTTGTGTGATGATTTTGAATCTTATATTTCTTCATACATTTAACATGGTTGAACTTGTATATGCAATGTCAGATAATAGAACAGTTATTGAAACTACAAAAAGAATTTAATCAGCAACTAAGAGTCTCATTTTGCCTGTTCTTAGTAGTCATTATTTTAGCATTACTTCATGATTACATTGAAGAAAAAAGTGCACATTACACTATATTACTGTTGTACATGCACGCATACCAAAAATGACAACAGATATATTTATTGTCACCAACCATACACTGAACTGGCATTTGAAAACATAATTAGGAGATTGATCAGAAGTGACTGAAATGGCTGAATTAACTAAGCAGAAGAAAATTTCCACAGCTATCATGGGATTTGTAAACACATACTCTGACAAATATATTTCTTTGATGGACTTTCTTTTTTCAAAAGCAATATGCAGAGAAAATTTAGTATATTAGCATACCAAAAGTATTAACATAAAATACATGGGTATTGTAGTTGGCTTTAGCTATTGAAATGTATGTTGAAACATACATTCCTGTATCAACTATATCCCATCTCCTTGAGGGTAAATTAACATGTATGATACAGGCACCTGAGACGCTTTCGCCTCTGAGGCCTCCCAAATGAATGAACACCGCACTCTACATGGAATACTAGCATAGCGTGAGGTGGAGACGATGCAGACAATCCCACCGGTTACAAGTGAAAACCTTCCAGACAAAACGAATGAGAAACAGGTCGGATGTCTTCAGGGAAGACAGTCGCCTTGCATTATGGTTGCTTCCATTTTGTTTCGTGGTATGCGATTGAAATTGGTCATATTGCAAAACCCATTATGAAATTTGCATGAAAGCTGCTCTCTGGAGCACTGGGACACCCTAAATCTTCCTTCACCTCTTGACTAAATAAGCAACAGGTCAGAAAACAGTCACAAAATATTATCCACTTAGGAAGGTCCAAAGGCTATCCCTCAGGGGTCTGTTGCATGTCTGCTAGGGTCTCGTAAGACTCTCGTCTGTTCGGAGTCCCAGATGTGTTCTACCCTTTACTGGAGGAAATACTGAGATACAGAATTAAACTGATCAGTGAAAACAGGGCCGCGTTCCATGCAGACGGCTCCTAGAAGGAGCTGGCAGACAACTCTTTAGCGGAGATCCAGGTAGGCATAAACAGATTTCTGACAATTAACCTTTTAAACAAAGTTGAGTTCTTTTAAAAACAAACCCCTAAAAGCCTGTTGTTCTGTATTTTCAGGTTACATACTCAACCTGTCGGTCGGACGCATATCATCTGTAGTAGCACACAGCCATCAAGGGTCACGGAACACCCAGCGATCTGATCTGACTTTATCCTGTGTACAAATCAACGGTGCTGAAAGAAGATTAAAAACAACCGCCTTTCTTTTTAAGAATCGGAAAACAAATTTTGCTTTTAGATATTTTCTATGGAATACACAGGTAACAAACCTTCCTATTTTCTCCTGAGCCATTAAACACAGTTCAGATTTCTATTTCTAGTTACTGGGCTCTTTCTATCTTGTTTTGCTACTCTAAACCTTACCCCGGCAAAGATATAAAATTAAAAGTACTTGATCATTTCCAAGACTTAAGAGTATATATTTCAATGTATAACAGTATGTAGAAAGTAGATATGTGAGTATCCCATGAACTTATCTGTACCTGAATATTGTACGTACATATGCACACACACGTCAACATTATTTAACATGATTTAACAGTTTAAGATTATTTTATCCCAGTTGTATACCATGTGAGCTCATTTTTAAAGGTAAACCAACAGAGACATCACTGGTAACTCTGGGTACTCTAGCATGACAGAGAAACAGCAACTGTCTCTTCCCTAAGCCCATACCTTTAACCACGGACTAGAGCACAGGGCTCACGGTTGTTTACCACCCGCTTTCCCAAGCTACATACACAAAGGTTTTATTTAAATTGCACAGGCCTCTCAGTTTGATTGATGCTCTCAGCTAAGACAGCTTTCCCAAAATTAAAACGCAGAAATCAAGGAACACACTTGAGTGGTGATAAAGTTTGGCCTTTAAATTTCATCTGATGTGCTACAGTTCTGGTGTCTCGGGGACAGAGGGAGAAGATTTAGTGAAGGATATCAAGAGTGCAGAGAGAGGCCTGCGCTCTAGCACCACGGATTAACTGCAAAAGGAAGGTCCCTGCAGGAGCAAACTTAGGAGAGAAGGTTGAGCTTTCTGCCAACAGCTATGAAAAGAAAGCTGTTAGGGAAAGGAGAAATCAAAAACGACTTAAGTGTGTGGGGGTGCTGAACAGTGCCAAGCAAAGCTGCACTTTCCACCTTGGTTTGGCAAAGTGGAATAGGTAGGAGGACTGGAATGGAGCAATGACTTTTCCTTGAGAGGAAGAAACCAGGGAAAATGCAGACAAAGGAGGACAGCATCTCCAAGAGAAAGGGAATTGCAAAGGTCCATGGCTCTGGAGATGAATGCACTGAAAAGACAGGAAGGGGATTAATCCCATTCAGGCATTCAGGACCAAAGGATGCACCACAGGTGTTGTATGTTTGCTTTTCTTTTAATTAAAGTCATTTTCTGTGTGCCTTATTAATACCCCAATATTTGATATTATCTATTACATGATACCATTCATTCTGGCTGATGATATTTTAGCTCCTTACATTTCAATTATATAATCTGTTTAGTGATGAATTTTTAGCTACTTCACTTTCTGCTCCTAGAGTGATGGACATTGCCTCATCTTGCATCTAGTGATAAGATACTTGTAGCTATTGAGCTCACATTTTCTTTTAAAATTTTTATTGCTATGTCTTCACGCTTGCTTGTGACTCTTGTTTGATACATAATTTTTTAAACTATGTTTTTAATTCACGGGCTATAGTCAATGAAGAAAGAAGTTATAAGAAACATTAGAAAATGAAAAGGCATACCCTCTTCTTGGATAGGCAAAATAAAAACAGTCAAAATGACTATACTGCAGAAACTGATACATAGATTCAATGCAATTCCTATCAAAATATCTACAAGTTTCTTCAAAGAACTTGAAACAACAATTCTTTAATTCCTATGGAACCAAAAGAGACCGAGAATAGCCAAAGCAATCCTGAGCAGCAAGACCAAGCAGGAGGCATTACAGTTCCAGACATCAGCCTATACTATAAAGCCATAGTTGTATAAACAATTTGGTACTGGTACAAAAATAGACAGATAGACCAATGGAACAGAGTTGAGGATGCAGAAACAAACCCAAATGCCCTCAATCACCTAATCTTTGACAAAGGGGCCAAATGCATACAATGGAAAAAGTGCAGCCTGTTCAACAAATGGTGCTGGGAAAACTGGGCATCCACATGTAGAAGAATGAATCTAGTCACACACCTGTCACCATGCACCAAAATCAAATCAAAGTGGATCAAAGACCTAGACATTAAAAGTAAAACACTGAACCTCCTAGAAGACAAATCAGGCAAATATCTAAAAGACATAGGGGTAGGCAAAGCCTTCCTTGACAAGACACCAAAAGCAAAAGAAATTATCGCCATTATTAACAAATGGGATCTTGTCAAATTAAAAAGTTTCTGCACAACAACGGAAACTATCAACATTGTAAAAAGAGAAACAACAGATTGGGAAAAAAATGTTCACCACCAACATCTCAGATAGGAGCTCATAACTAGAATATACAAGGAGCTGAAGAAAAGTAAGCCTACCAAAATCAAGGATCCTATTGAAAAGTGGGCAAATGAAATGAAGAGGCAGTTCACGCATGAAGAAGTTCAAATGGCCAATAAATACATGAAAAGATGTTCACCATTCCTAGCCATAAGAGAAATGCAAATCAAAGGAATGCTAAGATACCATTTCACTCCAGAGAGAAAGGCCTATATCAACAAGTCAAATAGTAATCAGTGCTGGCCAGGCTGTGGGGAGAAAGGAACCCTCCTGCACTGCTGGTGAGAATGTAAATTCGTGCAACCACTCTGGAAAGCAGTATGGAGATTTCTCAAAAGACTGGAAATAAATATCCCTTTCAATCCAGTGACACCCTTCCTGGGAATATTTCCAAAAGAGATCAAAGCAACACATAACGGAGATACATGTATACCCATGTTCATAGCAGTACAACTAACAATAGCTAAAATATGGAAGTCACCAAAATACCCATCAACAGACCAATGGATACACAAACTGTGGTACTTATACACAATGGAATACTATGCATCTATAAAATCTAACAGCGTGGAGGCTTTTGCAGTCAAATGGAAGAAACTTGAGAACATCATGCTTAGTGAAGTGAGTCAAAAGTACAAGGTGAAACATCAAATGGTCTCTCTGATATGAGAGTCCCAGATCACAACTATCTCATGGAACTTAAAACAAAAAACAAAGTAAACCAGAGAGGTAGGGTGGGGAGGCAAAGAGGTGTGGGGAGGGAGAGGAACAAAAGGAGAGTGGGAAAGTCCTTGTCACCTTGACCAGATACTTATGTGAACAAAATGCTCAACTTCACTGTAAACCTTAAATTTTGCAGTTATGCATATCAAGAAAATGGGAGAAAAAAAAGAAATCATGACCCCAAATGAAAGCAAACAGAAAATATCAATGTCTACCAGTTATATTGTGCATAGGTAAGCTGTGTGCACATGCTGTGATGTGTGCTGTGATTGGTCAAGAGCAAAGAACATTGAAAGCTACTACCACAGAACACTTTCTCATGAAATGGCAAAGCCAAAACTTCCTAAATGGGATCATTCTATAAGGCTGGTATTTGATAAAATGTGTTTGCCAAAATGTTCATTTTTAACAGACCAACATAAATTATATGGACGATGTTTCAATACACATATACATTTTGTAATATGCAAGCAAGATAAATATCTTCTCAAACATTTGCTACTTCTTTTTGGTGAAAACATCAAAAACATAGATGTTTTGAAATACATAGTTGAGTGTTGTTATTTGCAGTCACCTTACCCTGTGACTGAACACAGGAACATATTTACATCCTTCACTTCCTGTTCTTTGACCCACATTTTCCTGTTGCTCCTGCCCATCTACTTTCATCAACCTCCAGAAGTAGCTGTTGTAGCTCAGCTTCCATGAAATTATCGTTTTTAGGTGGGATTCTGTGCTCCTTGTCTTCTTATGCCTGGCCTATTTCATTAGCTTTACCTTATTCAGATACTCCAAGTTACACACTTTAAAGCTGCATATTTCTTATTACAGCCTACGCTACATGGTTGGAATAGCAACTAGGTTGTCAAAATCAATGTTTTCATTTTATTACTTATTTCTGATGTCTAAACTTCAAAAGTAATGTTATCTGTGATAAACCAGTGACTGGACTCCTGAGACGCTGATATGTTCTATTCTTTAATAGAAGCTCTAAATTCTGGCACTTGACTCTAGCTGTTGAAGGAACCTATGGTTGGTCTTGTCCGCTTGGCCACTACATCCAACTCCTTCCTCTTGATAAGAGCTTATAGAGGCAAGTTTCTGAGACCCAATCTCCCCTTCCTTCGTGCAGTTCAGTTCACCTGTTTCCTCAGGGATTGGAGCTTTTATCTTTAAAATTATTTTACCTAAGAATATATTTAAAGAAAAAACAGGCATGAAGATACTGTTTGAAACACACAAACTAACCAAAGTCTCATCTGTTTTCAGAAAGCGTCTCTGAACTATACCATGCTAAACCCATTGGTACAAACAACCCTCAAAGAAGTGGTAATTTCTAACAGGAGGGTTTTTTTTCAGTGTTTTGAAGGAAAGATTCAAATGTCACTGAATAATCACATAATGATATGGCATATAAATAGAACTCCAGGAACCAGAATGTTTATTCTCAAGATTACCCTATCATAGAGAAAAAGGTAAGGATGACACTATAATGTTTGTAATATTTAATCACAAATACTAATTACATACATTTAATACTTCCATCACTTTGAAGTATTACTCATTTTGAGGAAAGATGTCTGTTTTACTACACTAATTTATAAAAGTCAGAAAGTGTTTAGACCAGTGCTCTCCAATAAAAACAATAATGTGAGCACAAGTGAGACACATAATTTCAAATGTCAAACATTATAATGTCTGCATTAAGAGGACAATAGGAAGCAGGTGAATAAATTTTTTAGGAATATATTTTAATCTCAAAAGTCCTTACATAGTCATAAAAGTGTAGCCAATATGTAGTCAACCTGTCAATATAAATTAAGATTCGTAAAAGAGTTTTCATTCTATGTATTTGAAATCTAGTGTCTATTAAAATTAGTAATTTTCATTTTAACTATTAAAAAACCCATTTGTAGCCAATGGCTGCTCTTTTGAGAACAGAATATTTTAGAAGCATTTGGCTTTATAGGAACATTCACTATGCATTTCCATTAATTCAATTGTTTTTGATGATGAATATATCTATGAAAAACCAGTGGACAGACTGCTACAGCAGTTGCTATCTACAGTGGAAAAATAATATTATTTCCCAAAGTCACACGATGAAATATATCATTTATGGACAACTTCTCAATTACAATATGTTCTTCATGTAAAGTGTAAAATTTGTAATGTTTCATAAAGTTTTGCAAAATGCACCAGAATATGTAGCTTTGTCAGTATCTCAAGAAGCTAAACAACTACAGATTAAAAAGTAGCATCCTCCCAGAACTTAAAATGTGGCTTAATTTTCCAAATTTTGCTCTAGGTGTAAATTTGCACAGATACATTGTTGTTGTACAGTGAGATAAAAATGTTAACTGTTTAAAGGCACATTTAAGAATTTTAGGGAACCTGAAAGATCTGACACAGAGGAATGAAGGAAGAAAAAGTTGCTCATTTTTATTTGGATACAAGTTTTATTAGAGCAATCATTCCATGTCAAGGTGTGTTATGACTTCATATTAAAAACATCACAAAATCCTCTTTCACATCTTGCTACAAATGCAATCTTGTAAAAAGGAAAGTGACTCATAGAAGTTCAATTATGTGAACATGACTATCTATAAAAACCCAGTGCTAAAATTCAAAATAAATAATCCTAAGCAGGTTTTTTTTTTTTTTTTTTTTTTTTTTTTTTTTTTTTTTTTTTTTTTTTTTTTTTTTTTTTTTTTTTTTTTTTTAGCTTAAGGGCATGTCTCTAAACTTTTGGATCATGTTTTCAGTTCAAAATTGTTATAATAATATATTAACCCAGGTTAATTTGCCATTTAGTACACTACCTTCAAAGTTTTAGGAAATCAATATAAATCACATCTCTACGATAAATTTTATAGCCAGATTTATTCATAAGATAAAAATCATGTATATTGCTATAAAATGCAGAAATTGTTGATATATTAAATAATTTGTTTCTAAGAAATAGAAATAAAAATGCTTAAATTACAGCATTTTACTGTTTATAAAAAGTGAGTGACATGTTTTCTGAATGAATAATTTTATAACTTTTTATAACTGATTTAGAATATATTCTTTTTTTTGAGACAGGGTCTCGCTCTGTGATCCAGGCTGGTCCTGAACTCACTTCAGAGCCCAGGCTGGCCTTGGACTCACAGCAATCCTCCTGTCTCAGCCTCCCGAGTGCTGGGATTACAGGGGTGCGCCACCACGCCCAGCTTATGTGGTGCTGGGGAATCGAACTCAGGTACTTAGCGCTTGGCTTAGCACTTGCTCAAGCACTTTAACCGCTGAGCCATTCCTCCAGCCCTAGAATATATTCTTATAATCTCAGATTTTATGAAAACTTATTTTTTTCTTGTGTATACTAGCTCGGTTATTTCTTGCTTTCCTTTGCCTGAATGTTACAGAAGAAGATCGATCTTTTCAAAACCCCTAGTTTTTCATGTCCTGTTTGTCTCTGAATCAGCCAATTCCAACAGCTTCATTGCTTTGGGCCTGTACTGATTTCTACTATTCATATCATATGCTTTTATTTATTTATTTATTTATTGATGCCTAACAAATTTAACTAATGGTCTGGGCAAATTCAGAACAGAGTCAATATTGTCATAGAACACCAACAAGGCAAAATGTTCATATTTTTTAAATTGTGATTTTTTTCCTTACAGGAACAATGGCGAATTGCTTTGTTAAGGCCTTTGCTTTAAGGCATGTCCTATCCATTGAAGATTGCTCCAGCACAGTTCTGTCAGTCTGAAGCTGCAACTGAGAAACTAACCTTGGGGGTAAAGCAAAATGCTTTTGCTTGGTGGGCTTAAAAGAAATGCAATATTTTGATAAGATCGAAAAGTCCTTAGGAAAGAAATCCAACCACTACTCGAGTCACCTTTCTCACCAGTCAGGCGGAGCGGGATAGGGAAGCACACTTCTTGACCGGATTGGTGTGGCTTGCCCTCTGCTGCGTTTTCCATTATCCTAGCAAAGCAGTAGATACTATTTTTAAGGTCTTTATTTTTTAAACCTGATTTTTCTTTTCAAGATATATAAGCAAGGAGGTAGACAGGGAGACCATTTTTGAGACTCATTTCAATGAGGGTATTTCTAGTGAATTAATCCCAATGTTAGTTATATACAAAATTTTATAAAATACTTAATGTATAAAATTATTTCCAGGTATACATGTTAGGGTACTTTCCCAGTATGAGTTGTAAAATTACCCATTTTGCAATGCTCAAAGTCCAGCCATAAAGTTGGTAGAGCAGCCTCAACATTGGTAGAGCAGCCTCTGAGTTACATCTAGAGCCAACGTTAAATGTACAAATTCTGATACACTTGTAGGATAGAAAGACAGTTCCATGGCGTTTTACCCTTGCATCTTGTCACTACTTAGTGTGGTGTCCTGATCTTCTAAGGCAATATGAGACCAAGTATAGTAAGTGCAGCAGAACAGACTCCACCTAGAAATCCAAAATCAGGGCTGGAGGAATGGCTCAGTGGTTAAAGCACAAGCACTAATCAAGCTGTAAGTACTGGAGTTGGGTTCCCCAGCATCACATAATCCAGGCGTGATAGCACACATCTGTAATCCCAGCACTCAGGAGGCTGAAGCAGGAAGAGTGCCATGAGTCCAAGGCTAACTTGGGCTACAAAGTGAGTTCAGGACCACACCCTGTCTCAAAAAAACAAAAAACAAACAAACAAACAAAAAACCACAATCCAAAATCAAAATGAATAGATGAACACAAAAAAGGAATCAATATTACTAGATTATTGAGAAAACAGGTTGCTCAAATAATTTGACTCAGATTTCTAGGGACTAAACAAAAGAATGCCGGGTTAGGTAGTTTTAATTTTGCCGCTAGAATCTGCCCATAAAAACAAACTGTTCCCTAGGAAAAAGCCACATGGTGTCCTACTCTGGTCTGTGTGTAGAGATCAGCGTAATGACAACACGTTAAATTAGATATTAACAAACAGAGCCAGATCTAAAGATAAAATAGTTCTAAGATTAGAAGCAGAGCATACACTGTTCAATCATAACTCCATGAGGGGACTTCAGGGCACTGAGGTGACCTGGTTCAGGCACAGCCCTTTCTGATGTCTGGCTTAATTTATCAGGAGAGCAGATGGGAAATTCAGACACTGGAGGGCACATTATTGTTTATCTGCATAACCTAACATCTGTGACACAAACAGCAGACACTATTTTAAGAAGGTGCATATGAAAAATAAGTACTTATTTTGTGTCTCGTTCCCTACTGGATTTTAGAAACTCATGTGAAAAAGGGAGGAGGACATAATGTCTAAGTGAGTCAGGGAGATCTGCTCCTATTTGTAGAGTTTTATTTATATACTTTTCTTTTATTATAAAACAGACGTTTACTATAGAAATGCGAGAAAATACAGTCAAACTGGAAGAAAGCACACATTATATACACTGCATCCCTAGTGAGTTAGTGGGGTTTTATGGTGTGATTTCTCCTTGGCATTTTTATAGTTGCAAGATTATTCTATTCTAATGAACTTTACTTACACAGTCTACTAAGCTATAATTCACAGTTTGTCATTCAAAGGGAAGCATGAGATTTCTCCTTTGTATTATCATTTTCTACTTTACTCAATGGAATTTTTGTAGGCCAGTCCTTAAAAAAAATGTTTTGCTTGATATCTGCTTGTTTCAACAGGACAGTCTAAAATCAATTCGAATGGTCTCTCTGATATGAGAGACCCAGGTCACAACTCTTATGGAACTTGAAAAACAAAGTGAAACAGGGCGGTGGGGTGGGGGAGGGAGGGAAGGGTGAGTAGGGGGAGGGACAAAAAGAGAGTGGGAAAGTCTTTGTCACCTTGACAAGATACGTATGTGCACAAAATCCTCAACTTCATTGTAAACCTTGAATTTTGCACTGATATATATCAATAAAATGGAGGAAAAAAACCCTGGAAATAAGTATTTTCCCTTCCTGACCAGGTGTTCTGGGGGCTTAAAGGTCACTACCAGGAAGGTAAATAGTGACAAGGAGATACCTCAGGGCACCACAGAGAGTTTAGGCCTCCATTCCAAGAGTATCTTGCATGAGATCTAAAACCTGTGATCACATCCCAGTTCCCTGAAGCGAGACAGCTCAGCATTTCCTGATAGATGGAACCAAACAGGTGGACTCTACTTAGCACAGATGGGAGATGAAGGACAGGGGAAGTATGTACCCAAAAGGTCCAGCAAAGCCTCAGAGCAGCACATTCTCGCAAGGGTGGGAGTCCCACAGCGGCCCATGGAACCCCTCCAAGCAACAGGAAACGTGACGAGCCATGGCAGGACCACCAGTGAGGACCTGGAACCTGGCCAAGGCCCTAGTGCTGAGACGATGTTCTTGCCGCCCCCAGGTGGGACTCAAGCAAAGATGGAGAACAGCAGGAATCTGGACAGCAGCTGCACAGCAGGCGAGAAGGGGCAGCGGCGAGCCCAGGGGGCAGAGCAAATGCCTCCAGACTGCTGAAGCACCATGTAAGGCCACGCAGCACAGCTGTCGGCTGCTGCGAGCAACAGGAGTGCCCGACTTGAGATAAGAGGCAGAGACGGAGCAGCTCTTTTTAGAAGAAAACAATAGGGATATCATGAAATTCGAAAGCAAGGAGAAGGTTCCACAAACTTCTGCAAACCAACCGTGGGTAGCAGGCACTCTGACATGCTGAGGGCCTTAGACAAAGAGACACCGGAAAGGCAGAGGCTCCTTCCATCCTTCTCTTACTCTCCATTTTCCCCCAAGACAGAAAGAAGAACTAAGCGTTCCTCTTCCCCAGGTTAAGTCACAGAAACTAGAACTATTTCTCCAAAGCCGGCTACAAACCTTAGAAATACTACTCCAGCTTTCCTCCCACCTTTCTATGTAAAACCTGGCTATGTAGAAATTCGCTGACTTCCCCGATATGACAGTAGGTCATAGGACAGCTACATAATGAGGCCACAACCAATCTGCACAGTCCTGCCAAAGCTGGACTGGCCTGATGGGTCGCCCCCTCAGTCTATTACTAGTACATCATACCCTTTTTTGTCTGCATTGCTATATTTTCACTTAACCTAAGCATGAAAGTAGACAGCATTCTGTAAGTATTTGAGTCTTCATTTGCAATGCCTCCCACATGACACAAAGCTTTGATTAGATAGATCTGCAATGTTTTGCTCTTAACTGTCTACTATTGAGTGTAAACCGTGACCCTCATGACAGGAAGGAAAGGTGCCACATGTCTGCCCCTACAACATCTATGATTAAAGAGGGAAAGAGCAGTTGGAGAAGCAGAACTAGCGGGCATCTTCTGTCACCCTCCAGCAGACTCTTGGGAAGAAGGTGGAACACCATAGAGGGAAAGTGTGCCGATGGTATTGAAAGAAGTGCCAAAATTCAGGCATTGTTACAGTTTAAATCTCCAATGGGCCCCAAAAGTCTTACGTTTTGAGAAGGTGACTGGTCACAGGGACACTCTTGTCATCAGTGGATTCACCCACTGCTAAGTTCCTAACTGTCAGAAGAGCGGCCTGGCTGGAGGACCGCACCACTGGGAGAAAGATCGATGGGGTGTGCCTCACTCTCTGGCTCTTTCCTTCTCTCTCTGCTTCCTGGTTGCCATGTGGCGAACAGCTTTCCTTGACGCTGGTCTTCTGCCACGCCCTTTCCCAGTGTGCTTCTACAGTACAGGATGGTCCTGAACTCATTGAGCAGCTCAGGCTGCCCTCAGACTCAGAGCAAACCTCCTGCATCATACTCCTGAGTGTTGGCATTACAGGCGTATGCCACTGTGCCTGATTTATGTGGTACTGGGGAACCAAACTCAGGGCCTTGTACTTGCTAGGCAAGCTCTCCAACTGATACACGATTCCTCCAGCCCTTAAATTTCTCTTTCTTTCATGTTGTGGGTAATAGGCATGGCTTGCCAGAACCCAGAAGATACCAAGGTGGGCACTGTGGTGTCTTCGACCGGCAGAGACACCACACAGACTCTCACGATTGTGGAACGTTGACTGACTCGACGACTCTCAACTTGACTGGACATGACTCGACGACTCGACTTGACTCTCAACTTGACTCTCTTTATTCCGCAAAGCCCAAGCTTAAATACCCTTCCATACCCACATGAACATACAAGCAATCTAATAGGCTAACAAACTCTCCAGACCCATCACCCCACCTTGGGACTTCCTGACTAGAACAGTCCCGTGGTTCAACACCTGATCCAAATTTCAAGCAGAACACCTGACTTAAATTCCAGACAAAAAACACTTCTTTGTGGAAAGGAACGCGGCCAAGGTCTGCAATGCTGAGGCTCTCGGGCCCTGAGGGTCCCAACAGGGCACTAAGGAGACTGTAACTTCATTTTTATTACTGAGGCCCAGGCCATACAATTTACATGTAAATCTTCATAAGCTTGTTCTACATTAGAGTTATTCTGAGAAAACAACTTTATAACATATGGGATAGGATTCAATCCAGGTCCTAGCACAAAAAATGTTGATCAATTATTTTTTCTGTGCAACAGACTTCACACAAGTCTCTTCTTCTAATCCTTATGATAATCAACCTTCCAAAATATTAAATAATGACTACCATCTCTAAAATAAGCTTCAGGAAACTAATAATCTAACTTCTCACACTTGTGTATGATAAAGTCAGAACAAGACTTCCTAATCCAAAGTTTCTGTTTTTCTTTCCCCAAGTATAAGTCCCAAATGTGAAAGAGACAGGAGGGGACAGAGAGTGCAATCAGACTGTGGGTGTGCTTAGCTGGGGAAAGTCTAGTAAACACAGCTGCTGTGCTCATGATACAAGCCATAGAAAGCGAAGCTTGATACAGAAGCAGATGGCTGGTAGGGTCGTGGATGTTGGTTCAAGGCTGGGAATGCCATACATCTTAGCGGTCTGGCTTACCGAAAGGACAACAGTTCTCCAGGAGAGCAGAGAGGACATTATGACATTCCTTGCTGTTGGTTTCTGGGTACTGGGACTGTGGCTCATCTTTATATTCTGCATCGCTTTCCAAACTTTCCACAACAAATACTCATTAATTCTAATCCTAATGCATAGTTATTAAGGGCTGAGCATAGTGTTAAATTTAATGCATTATTGTAATGGGGACATGATTTGGATTGAGTTGTCAGAGTAAAGTGAGAGCAAATAGGATTATACCTAGGTAATTACACAAAGGTGTCTGTGAGAAAAAGAGGCAAAGTATGGGAGACCCCAGATCTTTCTGACTGTCTTCTGCCTCCAGACAGACTTCACAATGGGGTGGCAACAATTTTTTCCTGCATTTCTGGCATGTCAGCCTGCCCTGCAGATTTCAAATTTGCCAGTGCCCTCAATCACAAGTCAGGTCTTAAAATAAACCTCTCATTTGCCGATTAGAGCTAATGACATTAGGCACTTGGTGAGTCAAAGTTCTCCCATCCCAGTGAGTTAGGCTGCTATACCTGGCCTGACCATGCTGGATGTGAGAGCAGGCAAAGTTTCTAGAAACCTTGAGAGTGGTTAGTGCAACGGAGCTGGTTTTTCTGGCAAACAGCTAACAAAACTTAATGAATGACTGAAAGTACCAAAATTTTAAGTGATGATATTGCCAATACCTACATTCCTGAATGGCACGTGGAGTCATATTTCAGTTTCTTTTACAGGATCTAATTGGATTCAATTATTAAAAGCTGTAATGATTTGATAAGCTATATTGGCATTTGCCTTCCTTTCACAAAGTATCTTAAATATTTAGGTAGCATCTATCATTATAGGGCGTTCACTGTGGTGGGCTGCAGGTTGTGTTCTTTAATGTAATGCTAGTCTTAGAATTTCCTATTAAGAATGCATCTTAAGATTTTTCCCATAATGAACACTACTCCCACAAAGAAAGCAGAGTTCCAACTATTCCAGAAGAAAACACAGACTGACTGCCTCACGCCTCCCCGTCTTGATTTTAATGTAAGCTTAACTCTTCCCCAAGACTGCTCATTTATTTTGCCTTGTCCTCTAACCCAAAGCGGTCAATAAAGGAAAACCAGAAGCATTATGATAACAGATGAGGATCAGTAGGCGTAGATGGTGGAAAAGGGAGAGAGCATTCAAATCAGAGCAAAAAGCTTCTCTGTAGAAAAGGAAACCGGGCTGCAATTCTACCTGTTTTAGGATTTCAGGAAGGAAAATACATTATTTTGAGACTCATTTTTGAAGGATTTGCCTTTCTCCCTGGGCACCTCACCCTACCACACTTCATAAGTCACACGCTGTCTAGACCAGATTCAAGGTTCACTCTGAAAAGATTACATTCACAGGGTCACTGGAGTGAAGTGGGGGCAGCAGCTTTCAGACTGGAGAAGGGAGCTTTGATTTATGTTGGGCTACAAATTCAGGTTCTGGCCAGGATTTTCCTACCTCCCAAGTATGAGAAGCAAGAACAACAGCAAATGCAAAACAACTTGCGATGCAGTATAAATGAGTACAATAAATTAGGATAAGGGCAATTTACCTAAGTAGTACTTATATGACTCTAGGATAATTATTACACTTTACAACCTCTGCACAGCGCTGTTATAAATCCTATCACCAGGTAATACCTAATTTTCCCAGGGTTGCAAACTTATTCACATCAAAACTTCATTTAAAATTTATTAAATACTGAAAAGCACAAGAACCACAGTTCTATGCCAACCAAGATTAAAAGTCAAACCACCACGATAACAAATAATGCTGAAGTATTTACACTCATATTTATTTCATTGTTTATATTTTACTTCAAACAAAGGGCTTATAAAGTTCATTTGCTCGCATACCTCTCAGATACATCTTCATTTAATTCAAAGGTCAAATGCCAGTGATGTGGATCAAAGCTTTATAATATAATAAACAAGAGTAGAAAAAAATCAAATGTCATTTGATTTTTTCACTACCGTGATCATGGCAGCAGAAAAAACAAACTGAACTGAATTTTATATACTGGTTGGCAGAGGAGATTTTCATTGTTATGAGGTAGAGAACAGGACAAGTAGAGTTCATAAAATGTCACTTCATGATGAAATATATGCCTGCTTGTTTCCTGAAAGTTTGGCTTTACATGCTTTCAGATTGAAAATACGGATAATACAACACAGTGGAAAGAGAGGAGACTGCGGAGGAGTGAATTCTCTCCAAGGCTGTTCTCTGGCTTCGTGTCCACCGCTGTACACCCAGCACACGGGTCATCGAGAGTCACAATTTCTACCAGGTGACCTCTGCTCACACAAGCAACCATCTTTCATGACGTATAGCCACTTTTCAGTTGTTTCTTATGGATATTTCTAAACCCAAAATCTTCCAAGAAGAACCTTCTTTATTCCACTTCAAAAGACTTAAGCTGAACATGTACCATAAAAAACTCAGGCAAAATTTGAAAGCAACACAGTGAAGAGTTCAGATGACTTGGTGTTAGAAACTGAGCAAGAAAAACAAAGATCATTCTACTCAAAGGGGGAAAAAGAGTAGTTAAAACAAGACAAATATGAATCTAATGGCAGAAAACTCTTTAAAAATTAGTTTTACAGCCATTCATATATCCCATCTTTCCATTAATACTCCATATTCTTTCTGATGTTTAATTTTTAAAGTGTATTAAATAGCCTCCTCCCTTTTTCTACTTGATATATGTCTACTTGACTATTAAGAATCAATTAAAATATGACCTCTTTGAAGAATATCACTGAGGTCTCAGGAAAACAGCTGAACCTGTTACTGTGTTTCAGATCCTAAAATCATACTGTGTTAGATTGTAGCTTTCAAGGTTTTGTTCTTTGAGGTAGGCTAGAGCCATCACTATGACAGGAACTGTGAACTACTCTTGAGAGCGTGATCGTTGTGGAGTTGCCTAATACTCATAGACCCTCAATGGATGAGAAAGAAAAGAAGGAGAAATGTAAGATGGGAGAGTCAGAATCCTAACCTGATGGGCTGATAAACCAAACTCATCTTCCCCAGGGGTCCCCTCTGAAAAAGAATTGATGTTACTTGGGCCACTGGAAGGGTAAGGTGCTGAGACAGCATACTTATTACAAAATTATCACTACCTAACGACGGTTCATATTAACTTTCATTTATTTTCTTATTTTGTGGTGCTGAGGCTCAAGCCTAAGGCCTTGCATGTGCTAGCTCTCCATCCTTGAGCTAGGCCACCTGCCATACTAATGATCTTTAAACCTGAATTGATTGCTGAGGTCTGCCCAAAATTGTACTGTTAGATTGTAACAAAGCTTTCTAGAGTTTTCACATATGCTAAACAGTAAGTTTAGATTTCCAAGGCAAGAAGTAAGAAGAGCCCTCCAAAGGTTTATTTTCAATGAACAAGAATAAATAAGAATTGATTTTCTAAATATAAATGCTGAAGACAATGCCAGCCTCTTAACGATGGATTTACAAACTCAGACAGCCATACACTCAGTCGGGAACTGTCCTTCAGCACCTTTCTCTGGAAGCCTTTGAAGGATCAAGGTGGTGGGATGAAAGCAAAGTGGGCATTCAACATCATTCATTACGTCAAGATGCAGAGAATGTTGTCTTTACACTGGCTACTGTAAATCCGGTACAGCATTGGTGCTGGCTGCGCCCCTGAGGTACACCTGATCCAGTGGCCAGAATGACATAGGACAAACAAGCTTACCCACAGTGACAAGTGTGTAGCCAAAGTTCACAAATGGGGTAAAAGGAGAGATCTGCTCTCTCAGGAAGTCAGGGAATTAACAAAAGAAATGTGGTTATCGAAACTTAAAGAAGAACACATTGGTTTATTAAAGGAATTGCACAAACTCACCTATTCCAAACTGAGATTAGTGGGGTGACTTTGTAAATTTTTTTTAACATAACATACGGAAGTCACCCCCAAGTGGTGCTCTACAGTCAAGATTGGGAAACTGAGTTCCCAGGGTGCTGGGGCAGGTGACACAAAGGGGACTTTCCAGCCTGGAACCGAGAGCACAAAGGCAGAGCAGTCTGTGGCCTACAGAGCCCCAGCCACCACTTAGACCCTACAGCAGGGTCTGAGCAAGAGTGATTGTTGAGTGCGAACACTGCCTGGACAGTCAGGAACACGTTAGCTTGAGAAATGGAATTAAAAAAGCATTATTAAACTTTATAATGGTCATTCCAGAAAAATGGATGTCGAAGGGGGTGAAAAACCGGAGCTGGGAGGGAAACTTTCTCTTAATAGAGGAAAGCCGGTGATGGTTGGACTCATACAAAAGAGGACAGTGAGGATGAGAAAGAAGCGAGATTTCTGAACATGTAGAGGTATTAGTATTGAATCTGCAACAGTACGTTGAGATCCTTAGTCACAGGATGACTGTCTTACTTCCAGTTTTGACGTGAGTATGAATGGTGCTCTGGCCCCCACAGACAGGTGACACAGGGGGAAGGAAGGGTCTAGAAATAAGACAAATGGTTCATGTCTGATTGCCTGGGTTTATATCGCCTACGGGATATGAAGTTGGAGAGGCTTGGTGGCAGTCACAATTTCTAGGTCTAACAAAAAAAGAGAAGTGTGACTTAGCATGCGTGGACACTGGAGCCACCAGCTTTTAATGGCTATAGTCTGAAAACAGAGTGTGTGTGTGCCTGCATGTTTGTGTGTGTGTGTGTGTGTGTGTGTGTGTGTATTTTCCCCTTTCCCATAGAGGAAAAGAAGGGAGAAAGTCATCAATAGACATGAAAATACTTAGGAAACGATTAAAAAGTAACAGATTAAATATAGTAATTATAAAGACACTTGAAAAAATGCAAAGAATTATACAAATATATTTAAAATAATGTTATTTAAGCTTTAGTGTATAGAAAAGGTAGCACAGCAAACCTAATACTGATTGAGAGAAATAAGATTTCAGCACCAGGAGTACCTCCTCCTTCCCTCCCATTGACCTGCCTGGGAGCTGTGAAACATTATGTCTAACAAGTGGCAGTGAATGCCTTCCTTCAATGTAAAAATTACTATTTTGTTTTCCCAAGTCAAATATTTTTACATCCACTAAGTTTAAAATAAAGTGCATCTGCTTAAAGCTAAGAATTCCTTTGTGATGATCACAATAACTTTCTACTGTTTTCTTTTAGGTCAATCTATCCTCCTGACGCTTAGTCAAATGAAAACATTTTTAAAATATGATATGGTACAATTATATTTTTGTTTCCATGGCTCATTACAACCCACATGGTAACAAGTGAAACAGTGAATGATTCACACATTACCTTAAATATGAATATTGGTTCTATACACCGCCAGAAGTTCACCAGAACTTTGACATCTTATGAAGACACATTGTGCCCTGTAGAAATAGGCAGTAACCTGGGATATCAAGTACCTGAGGTAGTGAATCATCATTGTGAGCTAATATTTCAATCTTAACATTTTGGAATGAAGAAGTTCTCAGTCCAAGACACGTATCCAAATCTACCTTGTAGACTTTAAAATTATAGATATTTAATCCATTTGAAGCTACTGAAGGAAAATATGTATTTCTATAACATGAAAATTACAACAAAAGATACTACCCTGCTCCATTCTAAACTCCTTTAGTGCCTTCTGCATGGCTAAGTACCTTTGTTAGGCAAGCGGATAATTTCACCACAAAAACGTTATACCGAGAATTTTATTTTCCTTCATTCCATTCCTTTGTGTTTGTCACGAAGACATCAGACTCAACATACGTACCTGTTGAGTGATATGATATTTTAAACAGATTTACTGAAACCAAATCAAGCTACCTAACGATGAAGCAATGGAGCGATCATTTTGGGGAAACATTCCACAGCAAACCGAATCGTTGAGAGCGATACTCGACTTGCCTAAAGCTTTATCTATTTTTGATGATTTGGTGCAAGAAGAAATGTTGCAGATGTATGAAAAAGATTTTTAAGCAGTTGTTATATGTGAAGTAAATACATTATTAGCGGGAGGCCTAATTTACATTTCAGATCAGAGAAAGCTGGTAGCAAAACTTTCATGGGCTCATGAGATTCAACTATTAGATCTGTGGATTTCCCTTAATTCTCTATGAACTTTATGATCATGCACAAACCCTTTAATGTTTGTTAGAACCACTTGCTCTAACTAGAAATGCTTTCAAGGTAAAGTTACTGAAGAAAGTGACAAAATATTGGAAAGATTTTGTCTCATGAATAAAATATTACAACGTGGGAGTGTCGTAGAAACAGGATACGACAGGGGAAAAAGGTAGTCTTCGCTTTTCCCAGCGCTTTTCTTTTATCTTAAGGAAAATTTCTGTCTTTATCGTCAAGAGCCACAATTGACACGGATTACTTAGCAACGGCCTAAAGCCTGATGTGGGGAAGCTGTGATAATGGAACCATCAATGCTGTTGTAATGGACTTCGGTCCTGAGGATGGCATTTGCAAAGGTAACCATTATCCAGGACAAATCCTCTTTGCGAGTCTGGAAGGGTTAACAGCAACTGAAAAGAATTTTATAATACAGCAAGTCACAAGGTTAAAAAAAAAGGGCAAGGTTAAGAGTGAGAGATGATCTTTAAGATTTCTCACTTTCTTATATTTAATCCATGCATGCACACTTATGATGTGCAAATGATAGTTCTTCAAACACACACACAAACAGGCACACACACACACACACACACACACACACACACACACACACACATACACACCAATTACATATTGCCTCTCAAAGAGTAAAGACAGATAGCTCACTTTTTCTCTGTTCTCTAAATCATGCTGGACATTTTAGGGTTTTTTTTTCATTTTTGTCAGTCTGATAACTGATAGTCTGAATTTACCTCATCATTAGCATGAGGTGTTTTTCCAAAATATTTTTTAACATTATTCAGAATTACCTGATATTAGCCACAGGTTACACAGGTTATTGGTTAACTTTTTCTTATTTATATTAAATCTTTGCAGATTAGAAGCATCAACTTTGTTTCTCACAGTTCAAGTAGTTTTTAGGCTGGTGTTTTAAGTTTATTTTTCCTTATAATTACTGTTGTATGTTCACCTCAAATGAATGAGTTGGAAATTTAGTTCCCAACGTCATATTGTTGAGGCGTAAGAACTTATGAAGGTGATCATTTGAGCAGAAGAAAAGGATCGAGACGACTATCAGGGGAGTGATCTAACTCTTACTGGAGTGGGTTCCTTGTAGCAGAACTCTCCTGGCTCCCTCTTCTTTCTCTCACCCACTCTTTGTATTTCTGTTACAACAACCTGAGCTTTACAGTCCCTAGAATCACGAGACAAGAAATTTTTGTATATTATAAAGTACTCCCAACATGATATTCTGTCAAAGCAGCCAATCATGGATGTAGAGGGTTTTCTTCCCAAGTTCCAAATCAATTTTCTTGTGATGCTTAAAAAGGTCTTCTGTATGTAACAAACAGCAAACATCACATTCTACATTTTCTTCTAGTGCTTTTATTGGTTTTGAGGAGTGTTGTACTTAAATTTAACTCTTTAATCTATCTAACTGTATTATCCTATAAAGTTTAAACAGGAACACAAGCATTTTTTTTCTAAATGGAATTGTTAACATGAAATGCTTTGAGCTGTTTCATTAAAAATAAATGTGCTGATGTGATGAATCACTCTATACAACATTTTAAAAAATGGTGGTCTTTTCCCCAATGATGTATTACATAAAATATATAAAGAAAATATGAATCTAACAACACTAGGTAAACTGTCTTGTTTAAAAATAATTTCCAGAATATTTGTATTCAAATATATGTTCTTTTTTTCAAGACAAACATACAAAGGCTCTTAAAATCACCTACAAAGATATTCTTGGATTATTGACCTTTTGATATCGTCTGAGCCACTGTTTTCTTCCATTTCTAAGAACAGCTTAGTTGACTTAGGTTTTCACTTGGTATTTAGGTTTGTTTCAGAGTTTCACTCTTCATATCATCTCCTGGGACTTCCCGTTGGGTCACTTTCTTAAACCATACATGCCCACAGGTAAACTTTTTTTGCACATATACATAATTGTGATATACAAGAAGCCAGAATTACCAGATTCCTTAAGTTCTTCATCTGACACCTGAGGATGCTAAGGTAACCTTTATAGGTCAAGGTTAGAATTAGATGAGAGGACATAGGAAAAAGCCCAGCTCAGGGTGTCTCAGGAGTCAGACAACACACATCAGTGCTTTATTCCCTTCCCTGAAGACACACACACACTACCCACAGGCCAGAGCTACTTTTCACTACTGGCTTAAAGGAAGATAAAAATAATGAAAATGATGCCAAGAAGGGATCTCAGTAACTAACAAAAATTAGAAATATCATGAATTTTTACATGGAAAACTACACCTTAAAAATCATGACTATTAAGCATATTCATTAGAAACTAATAGTATATATATCAGAATATCAGGTATTAAAGGGTTGGAATTATGGAGACATGATTTGAGATTCAACTACTTATAATTGCAGTTACTTGACAAAATTACTTAACCTACCTAAGCATACTTGCTACGTTCTATATAAATAATAATGGTGATCTCACGGGGACACTGTATAGATTAAATAAAGCTCATAAAGCAATTATCTCAATATTTATTACACCATGAATTGCCAATACATGTAAAATACCATGGCTTTAGGTTGATCAGTGCTTTTTCCTATGTAATGAAATGATTTCCATGGTATTCTGGAAGACATATGATAATGAGAGATAATTAGTAAATTCCTGGCCTATGCGAAGCTGCTGTGATATAATACAAAGTGACATTTACAATAAAAGCATTTAACCCCCCAAAGCCCTTCCTCAGGTAAGAGTCTCATTACTCTTGCTTCAACTATGGCCTCTTGGCTGCACTTATCAAATAACAGTGCACTGAACTGCATATGTATCACATCCCCTCAAATTTCATATGGCCGAGTCCTAGTGTCCAATGGGATAGTGCCTGGAGATGGAGATTCTGGGAGTAGGTAAGTTTGGATGAAGTCACTTGAGTGTGGCCTTTATGATGTGATTAGTGCTATTTAAGAAGAGGGAGGTGGGTGGGTGGGGAGAGAAAAGCGGGATAGAGACAGAGAAAGAGAGAAAGGGGGAGTGGGGAGGCAGAGACAGAGAAAGGGGAAGGAGGGAGGCAGAGAGAGAGAGATCCTACCATGGTCACACATCAAGGCAAAAGCATACGAGGATACAACAAGAAGGCAGTAATCTGCAAGCTAGGGGGGACCCACTCACGAGCACCGTCATGCTGCTATCCCCACCGCAGCTAGCCTGGTCTCCAGAACCACGAGAAACAAATAAATGCCT
This sequence comes from Ctenodactylus gundi, assembly GCA_004027205.1. Lineage (NCBI taxonomy): Eukaryota > Metazoa > Chordata > Mammalia > Rodentia > Ctenodactylidae > Ctenodactylus > Ctenodactylus gundi. Next base: position 42,041 of record PVKB01000753.1, on the reverse strand, counting down.
CTTAGTTAAGTCACCTGTTCTACAGTTATCTGATATGGCAGCCCAAGCAGATAGATAGAAATTGGTACTGAGAAGTAGAATATGAAAATAATACTGAAAAATACTGAGAAAATGAAAATATCTTTGGTATTTAGTAATGGATGGAGGCTAAAAAAATTGAAGGTGAATACTGAAAAAGCCAGCAATGACTTCAAGGGACTCCTAAGGTGACTCTGGTGAGGACTTGAGAAGGAAAAGGAGGGCTGTGGGGAAAACTTGTTTCCTTAGAAGAAGCAATCACATGCAGGAGGATTATCTGAAGGCCGTTGTGAGGTGGCCTCAGCTGGAAATGAGGAACACGTGACCGGACAAGGGAGGGGGATGATCCTCCCAAAAAAGAGGCAAGGAACTTGGCTGAAGTATCTTTTTTATTATTTGTGGAAAATTGAACACGAGTGTGATGAAATTGTAAGTTTAGCCGGGAAGACGACTGAGCCATGCCCTGAATATATGCTTGGCTTCTTTCTGATTCCTTTCAATGAAATTCCAGGTGAGAGAAATGAAGTGACGAGCGAATCACTGAGAAAGGAAGGCTGTGCGATTTCCTGGGACAGGATAACAAACTCGCACCAGCCTTCAACCAACTGGGAAAATCGCTCCATGACCAAAGCCACAACGGCGTAACTTTTATTTAGTAGATCCACGGGGCTGCAAGGGAAGCCTTCTCGACAAGATGGCTCACCGAGTCACTGAAATGATGTTACTACCTCTGTGAGTGGGCAGTGCCAAGGGTGATTATTTGTTATCTGTAAGGCTAAAGATATACCATTATTGGCCTCATCAATGTTGCCCCTTTCTTCCTCCCAATTTCTCTCTTTGGGAATGGGAATTTCCACCCTTTCTTGTCTCCCCCACCCCCAACTGTATTTCAAAAATAAATAATTTATTGTTTTATAGCTAGAGAGGAATTTTGCCTCCAGATGAATCATATGGTTTCAATAATGTCCTAATCGGATGGTGTGTAGATGAGACTTTGGACTTCACCTTTAAGGATGATGGAGTGAGTAAGAATTTGGAGCCGGGCCTGGTGGTACAGGTCAACAATCCCAGCTGTCTGGGAGGCTGAGGTAGGAGGATCACCAGTATGAGAACAGCCTGGGTAACTTAGTGACTTAGCAGACCTTGTCTCAAATCGAAATTAAAAACTGGGCTCAGAATTTAGCTCAGTGTGAAGGTGCTGGGCTTGGTCTCCAATACCACCCAGAAGGGCTGTTTATATAACATGGCTGCATTTTCACATGATCAAGACATGGATTTGTGGGGCTTGAGGCTAGACTCTTATGTACTTAATGATTGTATCCCCTCAAAATTACTGTTGAACAGTTCATCTCAATGTGATGGTATTTTGAAAGGTGAACAGATACAGGTGAGGATTAGTACCCTTAAAAGAAGGAGAAGAGACCCTCTCTCCTTTTCTTGGCTATATAAGGACAAATCTGTTAGGCAACCCTCAACAGTCACCAAATCTGCTGGCAGCTTGATCTTGGATGTTCCTAATTCCAAAACCGTGAGAAACAATGTCTGTTGTTGAATCCATCTGCTCTATGGTATTTTCTTATGGTGGCTTGAACTGACCAGGATAAATAACACTTCCTGGTGCTTCTCTTATGTCAGGTACTCTTGCTTTTTATTTTACTTATTTTCCAATATCTCCCAAAATGTATTCACTACCTCTAGTTCACTGAAAGCATCTGCCAGGCTTGGACACAGCATAAGGGTGTCTCCCAAGAGTGCAATACTTTGGAAGCCTAGTTTCCAGGGTGGTGATGTGGGGAAGTGCTGTGGAACCTTTAAAAGGGTGGGTCCAAGTGGGAGTGGGTGAGGTCACGGGGTGTGGGGGGAGTGTGATCTTAGGAGGAGCAGCACAGTTCTCCGAAGGATACTGAGTTGGCTCTTAAGATTATTATAAAAGAATGAGCCCAAACGCAGGAGGCCACCTGGGTCTGAAAATGCTCATCTCTTCCGATGACCTGCAGCTCCCCAAGAGGCTACAGTATAAAGCAGATACATCATCTATCTTACAATTGAATGGTTAAATCCCTGAACACTTACAGAAACTCTTTGAAACTTGAGTATGTATCATGGACAGGAAAACAACGTGAAGACCTTGCCACATGAACTAACACAAACTCTAGCGTCACTCAGATTTAGCTTGTTTGGAACAGCAATGACAAGGAAACCTGCCAGTGGTGGGTGGTCGTGTGGTACCCTGGGTGCTTGCCACAGTTCTCAAGCATATTTTCAATGACATGCTCAGACACTGCTGAAATTCGCATTGTTTTTGAGTAAGCATGCTAATGAATAATCAGATAAGGCCTATCTAACATTTATGTACTAATATGTTAAATGAAGAGCTAGGTCAAAAATTGGGAAAATCTAATTGCACCTGAGATTTCCAGGAGAAACAAGCAGGTTGTTCCACGTCTTCAATTTAAATGGCATTTTTTACAATTAGATATATGTTGCCTTTGTTCTACATAGAAGTGCTCAAGTTTCACGATCTGCGTGGTGAAGCAGGCAAACTTCAGGGACGCCTGTAGGCATGAGACCCTACATGACTGTGATCAAATCAGAGGCCAGCACGAAATCACCCTCAGGCAGTCAGCGCAAGGAACTCTGGGGAGTTTCCTCTAAAATCGCCTTTGTAATTATGCTGCATCCAACTTTGCCGAGGGCACGGAGTGACTGGTGGTTTTGCTGATTTACTGGCCAATACTGACAACATTATGAAAATAGAAGACTCGAAGCAATAATTGTAACTGCTGCGGAAATCTCCCTGCAGACCGCCTATGCTGCCTTGAATTCATACACTTCTAGAGGGTAATTCTTCAGATCATGCATGTCAGAACCAAATGACTCCGAGAGCACAGGGCCAATACTATGGCCTAAATACTTGCAGCTCTTAGCTTTTCAACTCACAGGTGTATTTATGTTATGCCGCTCCAGGTCAGCTAGCCTGGACCAATGATGGAATCAGGCCAGTACCAAAGTGGCACCTTCCTGAGCAGACGCATTCATTACATCTTCCCAACAGTTGACTAATATTTCAGGCATATGTATAGGTCGACTTACATCAGCTACATGTGATGGCATACATTACAGACTGGGGAAAGAGTGTAAAAGGAACAGTTGATAAACCAAGATTTAGGGAAGTGTACGGACAGAAAGTTTTCCCACCAGGCTGTGATATGCACCTAACAAAAGTGAAACTTTTCACCACATGAAGGATTTTTTTTTCAAAACCTATCTATGCAAAAGTCAGCACGAGAGAAAAAGATTAGCTTCCTTTGAGGATTATAGATCTCTTCTTACAGCAATTTAAGGGGACAATTTAAGTGCCTAAGAGTAGGTCGAAATCTCGGGGCTCTCAAAGCATCTTTACATCTTTAATCTTTTACCCCCTTATGTGTTTTGAAAAGAAAACTTTTTATAAAAATCATCCTCAAAATATCACTCAATGTTGTAGTTTAAAAATTGCAGTAAGTGACTTCTTCTGTTGATATATTTTGATGATCAAAAAGCAGAAGAAACCACAAAATCAATAGAGTATTTTTAATTTATTTTAACATTGGTAAATACGAAGACACTATTCTAATACTGAAGTAAAAGCTAATGGGTGGAATACAAAAAGTACGTGATTTTGTTAAGATTCAATAAGAAAGTTCAAAGAAATGTCATCCTTGGGGTCAGCGTCAACAGCCTGAGTGAGGTCTAGAAATACATGCACAAGTATATACACACACACACACACACACACACATGCACACACATACATACACACAAACATGCCCACAAATACAGATGAAACACCCTGTAAATTTTATAATTGAAAAAAGAGAAAGTACTTCTGAAAAACATTATGCTACAAGACTTCTGCCAGACATTTTGCATATATTATATCAAATAATGACAACAAACCCACGTAAGTAAGTCACTTTTATAATTAAGCCATTCAATTTTTCAAGGATATTAAAATACCCATTTTAGATCACATGGATAATAATCACAACATTTTGATTTCAAATTTCGGATTGGGAGGCTCAAACAAACTTTGTGGTCTCACCAATCGCATTTCGGTGCTAAGACTCCTGATGTCTAAATTTTGCTAACCACCTTTTAGCTTGTTTTCTCCTGCTATGCTTCAGTAAAAAAATAAACAAATCAAAACAAAACAAAAAACAGATGAAGGACCATTATATACAGAACAGCTGTTCTCTGGAACTTTATCTTCTGTTTGGGTTACGAGATGACTAAGATAAGGCCTTGCATTAACATATAGAAACATGCGAATTATGTGCAGAGACGGAGAGAGTACAGTCTCAATAAGCATCCCAATGTAATCTTCTAAGGTCGATGGACTTGCAACTTATTTTATATTCTTATATCCTGTATAAAAATCATGAAGTTTCAGAAGCAGAAGGTGAAACATCTAATGGTCTCTCTGATACGAGATTCCCAGATCACAGCTATTACAGGAACTTAAAGCGAAAAACAAAGTGAAACACGGGGGTAGGGCGGGGAGAAGGGAGGGAGAGGAAGGTGCGGGGAGGGACAGAAAGAGAGTGGGAAAGCCCATGTGTCCTTGGCAGGATACGTATGTGCACAAAATGCTCAACTCCATTGTAAACCTTATATTTTGCACGTATACATATCAATAAAATGGGAAAACATTTTTAAAAATAAAAAAATAAAAAAATCATGAAGTTTCCATACAGCCCTGTTACCTGTATACCATGCCTAAAACCGAAACAACACCTTGATCAAGGAAAAGACACTGAGGAGATTCTTCAAACACTGATATTTGAGAAAAGAAAAACATTAAATACAAAAAACTGAAACCCTAAAAGTGGGCTCTTGGAAGGTAAGGTGGTGTGTTTAGACAGGAATGTGGCCTGTTTGTATCTCCTGCCTCTTCTGCCGCTCACCCTGCTTGAAAATAAGCACATAGCCCAATATTCCCAATAACATCACAGATGTGTGAGTTTCGAGGATATTTTCTAGCAATCACCTATAAGCTAATCACTGTCAAAGGACAGAGACGATATCAAAGTAAGGTCAATGTTACGTCCTGGAAACAGAAGTCATTTATACCGATAAGAATTCCTCTTTCATATAATTTCACACCTTAAAAATAACAACAACCCCTTTCACCTTGGCCGCTTTCCACGGATAAACAGAAGCCATAACACAAAACTCCTGTTTTGATAACCTTGATCTCTTGAGTCCACTGTCATTTCAACTTCTGGGTCTAGAAAGACATATTTATTTTCCCTGAAGCTTTCAATAAAGCACAAAGAAGTCTTAGAAGATATAATAGCTCTGAAGGATCACAAAGTCGTACTGTAAAACTACATCAAGCTTTTGTCATGATCTCTGTACAGCTGACCAGTCTGGGAAAGGCCCTAGGATCTCTGACAGATATCTTATGGATACAATAGGCAGAACTAGTAAGGTTTTTATTTCCTTAATATACATATCTCCTAAGGCTAAATGAATATGCTTATTGGAGGCCATTACTCAAAGAAGAGATAATGATCATCAGAGAAAAATCAAACCTACATATTATGAAGCATTTGTAACATATGCTTGCTTTTAATTGGAGGGCATTTTTGGTTAGGCTAGTGTACTAAATCATTTCACACACATAAAAATCATATGCACCTACATCATATATATATATATATATATATATATATATATATATATATATATATATATATATGTGTGTGTGTGTGTGTGTGTGTGTATGTATTTTCAAATGGCACTACTGAGAAATTTATTTATTTTAATTATTACTATTGACTATTTGCATTTGAAACTTCATTGAACTATTATTCAGAAAAAATGTGTGATAATTCTAGTACTGGCTTTCTAGATTTAGCCTATCATTTATGTCTGTTATTTTTGGTTCTTTAAAAAATGTACATAATCACAAGTTTACTTATTTCAGAAGCTTTTAGCAAAATAAGCTACATATTAAAACATTAGTTAAAAGACCCATGTGAAAGAAATAGTGCAACATATTATTATTATTACACTGTGGTATTTTTCTTTTTAGGATATATCAATCAGTAGTGTATATATAGCAACACCATAATTACATTATACAAAATATATACAAGTACATAAGCATATAAATTAACTAATATTGTAAGCTTTCACAGAATAATATTAGTGGGGCTCTGAAAATTGACATGCATAGCACCATGACCTTTTTAAACAGAATATGGTGACAGAGAATTATTTTTAAAAGATATTTCTGTTCATAACTGCATCATGAAATAATATTATCTATCAAATATTGCTGCTCCATAGAAACGAAATATTCATTGTAGAGATCTCAACACATGTACACACACACTTCAGTTGCTTTTGGTGACCAAACATGCTGAGTTTGTCACTGTGCAACTCAGGTATATGGTGAAATATGCTCTGAAAACTCACTCAATTAAAAAATGTGAGAGCCTATGAGGGCTATTTACAGTGGATCTTCCATAAGATTAAATTAAAATTAACATTTTCTGAACACCTGAAAGCTGTACTGTTTAAGGACCCACATATGAAAGAGTACAGCAATTCTATCTCTGAATAATACTGGTGTGAAAGGGTCTAAAGATAAGATCTAAGCCTGAAAATCCCAGGGATTATAATGTAAATGAATTCTAGGTAAGAAAGTATCCAGATTCAATTTGTATCTCAAATCAGAACCAATAATTAAAATTTTCTCAAGTTAATATGTGTACAGGAACACTCTGAGATTCAACAAATCTTAATATTTTAATAGATTATGAAAGAGAAAGAAATAATGAGTTCCAAACGAAAGCTTAAGAACTGAGTGTCCGGAACAAAGCTTCGCTGTAGGAAATTTCATGGTTCCTCTTTTGTGCATTCTCCCTCTCTGTGAGACCAAAAACAAAACATGTCATAATGCAGTTTGAAATCTGGGATTGGGATGCTTCCTGATTTGCTCTTATTGCTCAGGATTCTGGGCCTTCTCTGATTTTTCTGACTCTACTTAAATTTTAGAGTTATTTTTTTCCAGTTCAGTGAAGAATGCTGCTGGTATTTTGATCGGTATTGCATTGAATCTACATAACAATTTTGGATATATGGTGACTGAAACCGCATGGTACTGGCACACAAATGGCCAGGAAGATCAGTGGAACGAAACTGAGGATACAGAGAAAAACTCAAGTGTCCTTGGCCATCTGATCTTTGGAAAGATGTCCAAAACCACTCACTAGAAAAGGACAGTCTCTTTAACAAACGGTGCTGGGAAAACTGGCTAACCCCATGCAGAAGGATGAATCCACACACCAATCTCTTTCTCTGTACTAAATGAATCAAAAAACTAACCATCAAAAGAGAAATACTGAACCTGCTGGAAGATAAAATACACAAAACCCAAGAAGACGTAGAAAAGAACTTTATGATCAGAATACCAGTTGCACAAGAAAAGGCACAAAGAATTAACAAATGGGGCTGTGTCACACTAGAAAGTTTTTTGCACAGCAAAGGAAAAAATCAATAGCGTGAAAAGACGATACACAGAATGGAAAAAAAAAATCCTCGCCAGCTGCTCCTTGGGCAGAGGACTAATATCTAGACTATATGAAGAATTCAAGAGTAAAATCAAACTGAATGGGCAACTGAAATCAGAAGAAATTTCATAAAGGAAAAAATACAAATGACCAATAAGCACATATTCAACATCTGTAGCCATCAGAAAATGCAAATCAAAATAACAATGATTCCATCTTACTCCAACAAGAATGGTCGCCATCAAGACATCATATCGGACAAAACACAACAAATGTTGGTAAAATGGGGGGAAAAGGAAGAACCCTACACTGTTGATGGGACTGAAAACAGTGCAAGACTTGAAACCAGTTCGGATAGTCCTTAGAAATCTGAAGACACAAGTACTATTTGATCCAGATATACCTCTCCTGGGCATTTTTCCAAAAGAGTTAAATCATACATTATCACAGATTTTTTTTTTTTTTTGTTTAAAGCAGCATAACTCACAATAACTAAATCCATGAAAGGTGAACGTATCAAGACATGTGTATAGCACAAAGGAGTATCACACTGCCATAAAAAAAGACAGATCTGAATCATTGTTCAAGAAAAGGTGTGTACCTCGAGTCAATAACACTTAAAGAAATAAACCAAATACAAAAGATTGAGTATTATATCATAAGGTATATCTTATAAGAAATTGCCAAAATATCAATGACTAAAAGATGTAATTAGAAAAAAAGGATAAGAAATTGGGAGGTAGACTGCTTGGAGATAGGAGGGAATCTTGAGGGAGAAAGGGGGAAGAAGAAAAGAGGGGGAGAAAAAAAGAAGGCAAAAAGTGATATGCGTGGGAACCAAATCCCTGAATTGTATGCAATCAATATGGAAATGAATCACCAAAAATGTCATAAAAATGAAAACAAAATGCTTCAGAGGGAGTTTTTGACTAATGATATAATTGCATTTGGGGCTAGAAGCAGGCAGGCAAAGGGCTAGCTCCATAGCAATTTTTAATATTTTTCCCCTAGAATGTTATAAATTGATGAACTACTTGAGTTCATTGCTCTTAATGAATAATGGAGCATCTGTGCCATGAGGCTCCAGCTATTTGGATGACATCAGAACAAGATGCGCTGATGAGAGGTGAGGATTGATCCCTTGCCCCTAGGGGAGGCGTGGTCACATATCAGACTGATAAGGCCCCGGGAAAGAAGGAAAGAGACCTAAGAGAACTCATCTCCACTGAAACAAACGACAGGTGGCTATATGCCGCCTTAGGGAAAATGAAGTATCCCTCTACCTTACCTGTTTAATTAGTCCATAACAGAAATTCAAATGTTAATTGTACTATGGTACATTTATATTTCTTTCTGGAAGACACTAATATACTTCACTGGATTGACTCATTCTAATTCTTTTAATTTCATCCTAATTTATATTCTAGTTTGGGTAGATACTTTTTCTTAATTCCTTTCAGATAATTTGTAAAGAAATGTGTCATCACCGAGAAGAAAAAGAAATCATCCTACAAAAAAGTCATAAAGCAACAAAGAAGTTTAAGCCTAAAATGCGTATGGACCATCACCCGACATAAAGTTGGTGCGGCTAACAAGTTAAAACAAAAAGTCAACTTGAGTAGCCCCTCCCATGGGCATCGCTCCACCTTCCAATTTCTTTCTCCAAATCACGCAACGGAAAGACTGTGTTCTCAGCCAGGAAGCTAGAGAAAGAATGGAAGGCGTAATACAGAAGCAGGAAAAATCCGTGAATGCACAGGAAGAACTCCTAAGCTCTATAAACCGTCGCTGGGAAACACTGTAAAATTCAATTCTTAATGAGATTATATGACATCTGCCCGGATGGTTTTTGCAGGGTTGAGATTATTGGGCATTTTAATTTTCTATATTACTTCTGTAATAAAGATGTCATTGATTTTTCCAAAAATATATTTGCATTTAAAATGCATGAGTTTCCTTGTAAAGAAGCTGAGATATCAAAATCCAGTGACAAGTGCACTCAGACTGACTTCAGAGAGGCCGCTCTGTCAGTACAGCACCGAGTCGTTAGCAGGGGATTCTCTAGGCGGCCTGCGAGATGCTGCGTCAACCTTGCCCCTCGGTCTTGGTCCCATGTCTCTCAGAGGATGATTGGACTACATACGGCATTTTAGACTGGAAAATAACAGCCAGTTTAGTCAAAATTTGTAGACTATGAGCTGGCACTGACAGATTGGGTATCGCATTTAAAAAGAGGAAGGTAAGGGCCCACATTCTGGAGATTCAGTTTTCCTCTAAGTTTGGCTTGAAAATGAAAAGAAAGAAAAATTCCCCCCGGAGAGGAAGACTTTGCATTCCCACAAATGATACTAGGGATATGGTTGCATTTTCACCATCTTTTATGTGGCCCAGGTGGTGTCAGAACCAGCTTAAAATCCGCTTCAGGAAATAGACTTAAGTTCACACATTAGTTGGCAAAAAGATATAACACCCAGGAAAAAAAAAAATGCTACCATGAACTTCAGATAGTGAGGCAAGGGGAAAGAAAAAGGTCAGAGCTAAGGTCACTGGGACATCCTGTCCCCTGGGTGGGACATTTTATTTGTTCTGGTGTACGTGGGGAGAGAGGTTGGAAAAGGGCAGAAGAGAAAACTGGGGATGCGCTGAAGAGCGGTGAGAACATGACAGAGAAGGAGGGGAGACCGAGAGAGAAGAAGGAAAAGGAGAGGGGGAAAGGGAGAGGGAGAAGGCAGAGAAGGAGGACTATTAAAACTCCAACATAATTGCCTCTGTCTTATTTAAAATTCAAGTATGCTAACATTATCATCCATGATTTTCTCTTCATCCCTTGTATCAACTACCTAAGAGGGTATTATATTCTGTACCATGTTGTAATATGCACATCATACCCATATGCATGTATACACTTGCATGTGTATGTAAAGATGTGTATATGTAGATACAGGCACATTTATCTATTGGGAAGGTAAGATGTGCACACACTTCTGGCTGTTTAAGAAAGCAGTAGTGCTAGAACCCTTGTGTGTATTTATTTATTGCTTTTTTTCTGGGTTTCCTATGTGCTTTTCTCTTGTAGAGAGAAAGAAAATCACCCTCATAATTAACAGCTTCTAAGTGATTTTATCTGGTAAGCAAATCAATTTCTTTTCTATCCTTAGAGACTACTTTTAATTTGTAGAGGATAATCTAGACATTCTTTGTGATTGACCTCATTGGAATGTTTGTGATATTCGTCTCAATTTTTCTTTTCTTGCGTGGGAGTTCATCTCCAAAAAAATGTTCCTAAGAAAGAGTAAAGGAAGGCAACTTTTTGAGCTACCACATTTCTAAGATTGTCTTTATTTTGACCTGAAAGTTTGGAGAAAGCTGGGCTAGACACAGAATCTTCTAGTTTGAAACGTTCTCTCTCAAAGGTGAAGGACAACACCAGGGCATTGATGGAAAGTCAGATGCTACTATGACTTCCGGGCCTTCATTCGCCACCACTTCTATTCTTCTCAAGGAAGATTTACATCTCTCTTCGCTGTAAGAAGTTTCTCTCATTTTGTGGAAAACTTCCTTCTTTCCGTTTCCCTGATTCTCTCTCTTCAGAATTGTGTCAAGGATACTTCACTTCCTGATCCAATTTTCTGTTTTTCTATGCCTTTGCTCTAAGACATCACTGTAAATTTTTTCCAAGTCTTATAAGAGACTTTAACAACAGTTTTGTTATCTTTTTTTATACACAAAGGCTCAGCCTTAATTTCTGAGTATTCCTCCCAGTGAAGTATGATTTCTTTAGCTTAGGTTTGAAAAAGATAGTCAAGTTGATAAAGTTTTAATCATTTCTATTTTAATAAGAAAGCTTAGTTTCAAAAGCACCCTCTTTGGTCTAATATTTTCGGTACAATAATTTTAAATGTTGAATATTTTAAAATCCTCTTTCTCTTTTAACGATCTTTAGAAAGGCGTAACAATTAACACTCCTTTTCTTATATTTTTATCCTCTGAAACTAACCCTGTCATTTATAATTCATATAAAATTATTAATAGAAATTAATCACATTAAAGAGAGTCTATTCAGCCAGAGTTGCAAACGAGGTAAACTAAACGCAAGAGCAGGAACGCTTGCCACCACTTGGGTTGCACCCACACAATGACTTAGTGGAGCATGTTTCACAGAGAGGAATCAGCCTGTGAGATGGGAAGTCACTTAAACAGCGAGTGTGCGAAAGGTGGGACATGCCCCACACCTGTCTGAACCCCAAAACTCATGCCTCTCCCATGAAGCTGACTTAACAGAGAAGTGAAGTTTCGGTGCCATGAAAGACTGAGGTGACTATTTTGACAAGAAATCACGTACTCCTGTGATACAAACTGTAGACAAAGAAAGTTTTTGAATGTATTTATGCAGACGTCTTCAAGTTGATTCGAGCAACACTGCTGTTTATTGTGTAGCATGTCTTTGTAGAATACTAATGGGCAGGGATGGCAGGTCCTTGCTTATTTGTAATGGACATATTTCCCAGATTTGATATTTAGATTTAGAAGCTTGTTTTATTGGCTTTATTTTGCAGTACTGTATCATTCACCGTGACATCTAGAATGAATAATTAAACAGATAACTGTGAAACACTACTGAAATTAATTTTAAGAGGACAAATGGGATCAGGGAACACAGCATACACTGCATTTTACCAAACACACCTTCCGCCATTACACTAAATAATCCGTGTCCCATCCTCTGGTAATTTCCAGGGTGATTTCCTTTTGCCAGGATGAGTCATTTCTGCCGCTTGGAGTACAACAGACCGCAGATATGCATTAAGGGTGAGTTTGCCTTCTCAAAACAGGAAGAGAAGAGCTAAAGATTCTAAGGAAATCCTCCAAATTGCTGGCACGTGGCCATGACTTATATTTATTCTTGCCAGTCACAGAATGGGTGGCGGTGGCCACTGATTTCACAGTTGTCCCAAGTGATGGCTCTTGACAGAAGCCCAGGGAGTGGAAGATAATGTAGGCTTTGGGCAAGGCAAAACGCCGGACAGCTACCTGAGATAAGTTTCTCAAAGGCCAGAGCAGATGCAGCACTACAGGTGTCTGTTCATTTCCTTCATCAGGACCAGGAAGGCCACACACCTCAGGTGTCTCTCACTGAGCTGGGACTGCATAGCTAACATCCTGAGAGCTGGGAGACGTCCCCAGCCTGTTTTCCAGGCCCAGTCAGAAAGTCCCGCCTACCCCGCACTCCCTTCTCCTCCTCACCCCCCTGGGAAAACGTCCTCAGCAGGAAGGCCCACATTAGACTTCTCTTACCAATAGGAAATACACAATTACTGGGGTGAGTCATGGAGATTTAGAGGCTGTTTATTAAAATTCTTGGCCAGTTTTGTCAAATATCGAGTGTAAAACGTTGCCAGATGTGCAACTCTCTGAGGTACACTTTCCAAGGTTGCTGATCTGTATGTACTAAAGCACACATTTGCCAAGCATGGTAGTGCATGCCTATAATCCCAACACTCTGGGAGACTGAGGCAGGAGGATCCCAAGGTCAAGCTGAGACCAGGCAACTTAGCAACTTGGCAAGACGCTGCCTCAAAATGAAAAATCACGAATGGGCTGGAGATGTAGCTTAGTGAAAAGGCTCTAGGTTCAATTCTCAGTAACACAAAAATGAAAATAAAATATAGAGTGCATACTTCACGTGCCACATTTTTCTCCAAACCTATTAAAAAAGGAAATCTACAATTCAACATTATGTTTCAGCACTTGGAAGGTCATTTCAAGAACTAGCAAGAAGTCTCATGCTTCAAGTCACAGCCAAGGTGACCTCATGTACACAAAAAGTCAATTTCTGGGTGGTAAGATAAAACCACAGCAAAAGGAAACGCAATCACAGGAATCCTGTAAGTCAAGAATCAAATAAGGAAAAAAAATTTCAAGTGAGAGAATGAGACAGTGTCCAGTCTGCACTCCCCACACGTGGGCTACCCGGTAACAGACAACTAGTTCTTTCCACATATGACCCCGAGGAAGGTCAAGTTTGGGAACAATTTTGTCTCCTCTCTGTCAAGGGTTTTCAGTCTTCCAGTGGGAATTCAAAGTTCTCCCTAAGAGGTTCATTAAATCTGATCTACCTATTTTTCTCTTTTCAAGCGAATTCACAACTTCACATTTGCAACTACGGAGGACATCTTTTTCTTGCTGAAGAGTCACTGTGCCCAACCCTCGTCATTCTCTAACCCCAAATGTTCATGCCCTGACCTTCACTCGTGTGTCTGATGGCTGCTTTGCTTCTGCTGAACACCGCCAAACACTAGCTAGGTGAAGAAAGGCTCTTAGCCTACTTTCCCTGTTCCAGTAGCTTTCTGTCTTATCCTTGACTTGTTCCCATGTCCAGAGGTGAGGATCCCCATACTAGGCTGCGTGTCATGTCCTATGCTTGACGTAATAGGCTTGTTAATGTAATGGATGCCATGGTGGCAGGAGGGGGTGGGAGGTCTCTGTGGAATAGTCATCCTCACTGGAGAAGCTGCCTCTCCTGATATAGACCTTCCTGATGATATAGCTGCTGTCTCATCCTCCATACAATATTGTTTCCATCACAAACCCATTTGGGAACTGGAATTCATGAAATATATAATCACCATGTTGCGATTGTGAAGGGGGTTGTTTTCTTGATTTCTTTCTCATTGAATTCATTATTGGTGTTTAGGAATGCTATTGATTTGTGGGTATTGATTTTATAATCTGCTACTTCAATGAATTTATTTATTAGTTTTAAGAGGTTTTAGGTGAAATTTCTTGGGATTTTTTTGTAGAGTATTGTATCATTTGCAAACAGGGTATCTTTATTTCTTCTTTTCTGATTTGTGTTTTTCTTATTCCTTGCTCTTGCCTGATGGCTCTTGTCAAAATTTCAAGCACTATGTTGAATAGTAGGTGTGACAGTGCTCTACTGGGCATGTTCCCAAAAGAAATAAAGTCAATATACCAAAAAGACACATGCATGTTCATGTTTATAGCAGCGTAATTCTTGGTAGCCAAATCCTGGAAACAACCTATCTGACCATCAAGAAAGAAATGGTTAAAGAAGATGTGGTACTTATACACAATAGAATACTATGCAGTCATAAAGAAAGCTATGAAGCTTTTCAACTAAACTGGGACCACTTTGAGTCAATAATGCTGAGTGAAATGGGCCAAGCACAAAAGATGGACTATAGATGGGTGTCCCTGTTATGAAATGCACAAAATAACGACACAAAAAGGCCCCAAAATGAGTAAGAGCAGAAAGAGGGGCAACGGTCTGATAGGACAGGGGTGAAATTCTGAAAAAGAGGTGGGCATAGTCATTCACTGATTCCCCAAATCCCATGTCTCTAATGTGTTATAGAATTTGTATTTGCAAAATAAAAAAACAAACACCGTGTACTCTCATCTCACTCAAAAACTATAAATAATGCCTGTCTACACTGTACTGAATACCTGAAGGGCTTAAGCTCTTCTCCTTTGACTTAGATGAACAATACTTTTATGACAGAAATATGGAGAGGTTGCAAATCATTCAGATGATGAAACTGAGATTCTAGAGAATTTAAGGAACATACCATAGTTTACGTAATCACTAAGTGAGAAAACTAAAGATTACACTCAATTCAAACTACATCCAGAAAGACATAGCATTCAGTGTCTTACATGGAAGCATATATGGGGCAAGGCTGTGACTTTTTTGGTTCTTCCATCTAAACATTGTGTTTTAGATACTCTTCCTCTTCCTTCTCCTCCTCCTCCTCTTCTTCAGCCCAGGCTGTTCTTATGTTTTATTTTGGGCAGAGTCTCACTAAGTAGCTAGATGTCCAAGCTAGGCTTGAATATATGATCTTCTGTTTCAGTCTCCTCTGTGTGCTGGAATTTCAGGCCTGCACCAGAAGGCCTGGTTAGAAGCATTTTTTTTAAATTAAAACAGATAAGTATTTCTGATCACTTATATCTGAGAAATTATTTAATCCTTTTAATGTTCATGGTGTTTCTTGAAAAAAGTCGGATGAATTTTTAATTTCTTTATATTACATCTTCACAAACCTCTTATAATGTTATAGATATCAGTGTTCAAATATCTTGAAAATGTCTCATGAGTTCTCTCATAGTGTTTACATTTCCAAAATTTAATTATAGTATGGCTAAAAAAATCTGTGGAAAGGAGATATATCCTATTTCTTATTTAACTTTGCTTTGTCAAATTTAGATGAAGATAAATGAAGAATTCTTAAAACAGGTAACTTGTTTAGATAAAAATTATACTTTTTTCATGAAAGCATACAGCTTAAAAATCCTAAAGAAGGTATCCATATTCGACTCAGAAAAATAATGGTGGTCTGATAAAATGATGACAAATGACTTGTTACTCCTACTTTGAAAGAGTTTTGCGTATTGATTTTCTAGGGATTGGGGTAACCTTGCAGGGTTATTCATGATCTATTTCAAAATTATTGTTCCATGAAAGCTCATTAAGTAATATCAATGCTGGATTTTGCTTTTTCCTTGATCTTGTCTACAATTTGAAATGTTTATCTGTCACACAATCCTATGTGGTAGACTTTGAAACAATACACAAATATGCACACTTTTTACTTAAGGTTCATTTTTAAAAATTAATATCTATGGAAGAATTTTCTGGTCCTTTTATATTTTTTCCAAAATAAAATGGCATAATAAATTGCAGACAAAGTTTCATAAATCAGTAACTTATTATTATTTTTAAAGTATCATGCTAAAGGGAGAGTCTGGCTTCACAATTCTTTTTTTTTTCCGAAAGTAGATGTCTTTGAACAAAAGCATTTTAAGAAAAGCCTTCACTCAATAGAGTGTAAAATTCCCTATTAAAGGATATTTGACATCTTGCTTTGAGTTTTTTATTAAAAAAATAATCTGTCCCATAAGTAAAGCAAGGGACACGTTAGCCAAGTAAAGTACACCAAATCATCTTCCCTCAGAGCTTATGGAAGGGCCGCTAAGAAGATTCTAGTCCAAAATACAATGGATCTCAAACACCAAATAAAACTCCAGCTGTGTCTGAGCCCAAAGAAAAGGCCGTTGCTAGAATGCCCCTTGTCCCACAGTAGCTTCTCACACACAAGCAGACAGCCTCATGTGTCAAATGGGAAGCATGCCCATTTGGTAGCAAAATTTGCAACTGTTACCAACTTAAAAAAAAAAGAGTGTAAAAAATCCCAATCCTTTCTTCACAAACATTTGAGATCCCTCGTGCATCTTGTAGTCAAACTACCGCCTTCATTTCTGAGGTGTACTCCCAAAGCAAATGGAATTGGTAAATTCATGAGAAAGGATTTTGCGCTGCTATTTTCTTTACCAGTCCCAATCTGGAGACAAACAGAGGCATCTGTCTTCGAAATTGCTGTCGCTATAGTGCTCCACGCTTTCCTAATCCTGGTATTGGACGGCTGCAATCTCTTCTGTAGAGCATCTCCGAGGACCCGCTGGTGCAGAACATAGGCCACATGAGCCATTTGGGGGATGTGGGAGAGCCATACCGTGCCTTGTGAGCTGTGCTGGGTACATATTTGCTTCCGAATGAAGTCAAGTGCCTGCGGTCTAAAAGGCCCTGTGTTACATCAATTCTGGTTTCCTTAGAAATTGGTCATCTTTACGCTGCTCAGCCGGCATGCCGCCCCGAACATTCCCTGCATTTGTATGTCAGCAACGCGAAGGAACACTGGGCCTGAAGCATTGTTTTCCACCTGTTTCCACCCAGATATTCTTCAGGCCTAGCTCAGAATCTTTCGTATGTAAAGCAGGTCCCTCCTCCTCATACTGGTTAATTTACCAGTGGATTAGAATGCACTATTATTATAGTTTTACGACTCTAATTAGTTTGGATATTTAAAATGGGTTTAAGTTATAAACCACACTATTACAATGCAGTGAGTGGCGCTGTGTGGAGGCACCAATCACTGTTTCCTGAACTGTTGACGGATCAGCCTGAACTTAATGTATGGCTAGTACAATCAAGACAGCAGGGGTTTGGTAGGAATTTAAGCACCAAAAAAAAACTAACTCAAGTGCATTTTCAGAATTAATTTTGCTACCCTAATGTAAGCGAATAGAGATAAAATAAATTACATGTCTCACCTCCCACAGAGCAGCTGGGTTTTTTTTTCATCAAGTATCTTCTTATGAATTTTTTTCCAGATCTTTCTTGCCACAGGAGAAAATCATAATGTTAAAAATTCAGGCATATACCTTCAGCCAAAAGAAGAGTTTCAAGTTAGACCTTTCCTAAGTAGGCAAAAATCATCATCCTTGCTGTCATTGCATGAGAAATGAATACCCACAGAAGGCTGGGGTAACCTCCTAAGGTTCATGTAGACATTTTTCTTTAAATTGTATAGATCTAAGCTTTTGAAATTTGCAACCAAGGAGGTTGGCTTGTTATCATTCGAAACACACGAAGGTATGATGAACTGACGGCCACTGCAGCTCCCAGACCAACAGTTCCTATACGGGCATTTATATTTTTTAAGAGGATAAAATAAGAACAGCAAGGACATATTGATTTTGCATCCATGCAAAGATAACTGAGAAGGCGGGCTGCTTTCACTTAGCGCAGGTGCACAGAATTACAGAACAACTTTTTATTTTTTAAAGAACATCCACACCATATTGCAAATAGAGACACAAAGAAGGACTACCCTTCCAATTAGGACAAAATCAGCCACTTCGGGCAATAAAACAACAGGAGCCCTGGCGCTATCAACACCTGAGAAATACGGCCACTTGTTATCTAACTGGGTCGCTCACTCACAACATTACCCAGGAGAATCGCAGCCAGACTAAACACTTCAGGAACCATCCGCAGCCGTACGGCACACTATTCTTTCAGACCTCAGGAGTAAAAGTTAGCCGGGGCCCACTGCCGCACCAAAATGATTTACTGCCACGGGGCCGAACTAATGCATTGTGCTTTACAGCTCTCCTGGCAGTCAAGGGGAGAGGCTGCGTTTATTACCTACAGTACATAATGCCCGATGAAGAGCGCTGTATTATTCATAAGACTGCCTTTTTTGTGCCATCATAATGCTGATAAATTATGAAAAAATGCATATTTTATTTCAATTTATAACATATTGTTGTATACATATCAATACATCACGTCGCAGCAGGCGGAGCAGGTATTGCTGCTGACAGCTGTTGACATGCTTCAATAAAACCCAAACAAAGGGACTTCCCTCATAATCCTAAGACACAGCTCGCATTCCAAATAAAAAGCCACTTCTATCTCTCAAAATATTTGGAGGAGATTTGCAGAAATGTCAGTGCTACCTAAGGGAGAGACGCGGGCACAAGCCCAGAGAGACATGTACGATTTTCTTCCCAGATTCACCTGGGAAGAAGGAATCTTCTACAGGAAACAATAAGCCTTGTGTAGGAAACACAGGGCAGGAAGCCTAATTTAGAAAGGAAGGGGCCCATCAGCTTGCTATTATTTCATTCAGTTTATTTCTCTTCTCTTCTTGCCTCAGATGGAAACACGTTCTGAGGTGACAATCCTTAAAGATAGCTGGAGATGTTCCATTAAACTCACACTTCTTCTGCAGTTCCCAATATAATTTTTTTTAAACCTTAAAGTAGTAAGATTGCATGGCCAAATGGCATTTGGAACTTTGCAAGTAAAGGTAGTGATTTCCTTTCTTACTCCATGTCAAAAGGTTTAAGTAGGATGATAACAGCTAATTGGGGGGTTACTGATACATTTAATAAGGGCAAGTTTACTTTAGATCAAGAATTCAACAGACACAATTTACAGCCATGAAAGACCTAAAAGCCAAGAAGTTTAACAACATCATTTTATAAATTGAAAATCTGAGCCCAAGAGGTACCTGGTCCAGTTACATCTTTGGCAGAACCAGGAGTAGAATGCAGGTTTGTCTCTTTCTAATTTAATCTATTATTCCATGTGCACTTTCTTGAGTTTGAAATGCTAATTTACATGTAAAAATTTTAAAGACTTAAATAATGTTTGGACACAACTACATATTTCTACCACGCACAATATCAAAAGATGTCCTGGCCGCCCAGATCCTCAGCAGACACTAATTAAATGAGAAGGCTACAAGGAAAAGTTAATTTATGTCTAAGTAAAGAAAACTTATTGGCTAAAACATTTGGACTTCTGACCTGGTTAACGTAAAGACTATGAGAAGAAGGTATGAGATATTGAATCAGTAGAGGCATAGAGCAGTAAGCCAGATATTTAAAAATGTAACCAGTCTTCCTTTGTGTGACTGGGGTTGTGTGACGTAGGCGACCAGACTCATTTACCACAATGAAAACCTGACTTCTGCTGTATACGTGCTCCCCACTGCCCTCTGGTCTTCTGCAAACAGCAGCAATGTCCAAAATAAAGACTCCTAGCCTACATCCAAGCATTTACTCTCTGTGGTGCTGGTCCATCCATTTACATTTTCAGACAGCCACTGGTTCCTCCAAGAACAGTGTGAGAGGACTAGAAATGCCACTCAAATGGCCTGGCCTTCATTCTGTGAAACGGAACTCTAGTACTACCCCTGTCCAACAACTAGCCAGTACTTAGGATTTGGGCCCGGTTTATAATACAGGCCAGGTCAGGGATAAACTGAAGGAAAAATTAAAGAAGTAAAACTAAGAGGACATGTTTAAGGAGATTAGAAGGCTGGCGTGGGTCTCTGCTGCTGATGTTTGCAGTGAATGCCACACAAAATAAAAGATTAGCAGGGAAGAAGAAAAACAACGTGGTGAGATATAAACATCCCTTTTTACCCGGGGAACTTAAAAGTCAGACTTTATTTTGTTGATCCCACCAAGATAATGACAGCCCTGCAGATAAATGGAGAAAGCATGTTTCCAAATTAAAAAAACAAATCCTTCTGATGTCCTGTAGATGCCTGTTTATTGATCATTATACATCCTCAAGACTATCTCAATATTTCTAACTCCATTTCTTTTTCTCAACAAATCTCTTTTCTCCCTTCATCAGCAATTTACCCCAAATAGTTACATATTTCTGTATTTTCAGTTTTAAAAAAGAATCATATTTCTCATGGACTAGAGCCACGCCCAGCTAATATTCTCACCTGATGACATAGTAATTTATGTAAGGCAAGGTAAGAAAGAAGTCTTCCCTAGAGAAACCCAAACAGAGGCTACTTAACTGAATAATGTTCCAACCTAGAGTGGGGTAATAACCTTTATCTTGACCCCTGACCATCATTTTTTTCTTTTTCCCCCATTTTATTGATATGTATTAGTGCAAAATTTAAGGTTTACAATGAAGTTAAGCATTTTGTGCACATACGTATCTTGTCAAGGTGACAAGGACTATACCACTCTCCTTTTGTCTCTCTTCCTACCCTCCCCTCCCTCCCCCCAGCCCCCCATCCCCTCCCTACTCCTGTTTCACTTTGTTTTTCCTTTAAGTTCCCTAAGAGTTGTGATCTGGGTCTCTCATGTCAGAGAGACCATTCGATGTTTCAACTTCTGCTTTTTTACACAATGAGAATTTGCTGCTTGTCATTTAAGTTCGTAATTTGTGCAAGGCGTTTTAGCTTTTTAGGTTTAAAAATGACCTACTTTGTGTAAACAAAATCAAGGCTGAGATGACTGAACGTAACATCTTGACAATTTTACTTCCTTTTATGGATTGTTTCACTGTCATTCTTAAATAATTTTGAGCCGAAGGGAATCCTAGAAGTCCTTCCAGTGATAGCTTAACATTTTTATTTAATGAAAAGACCTAAGTCAAGAGTATCTGATCTGCTCTCAGTGTGAAAAAACAATAGTTCTCAAACTCCATCAACACAAATATTTGAAAAACTGCATACTTAAAACCTACATGGAACTGATTTCCCACTGCCCCCCGAGAATCACTGACTGGGAATTCTAGAACACTGCAATTTTCATATCATCATCTTGGATTTTTAAATCCTTAAATGTACTATTTAAGAGACACATAAAACAAATACATAGGCTGCCATGTAATATTTTGATATGTGTTGCGTACAGTGCCTTATGTCCCAGCAATCTTTTTACTGAGTTGTAAATGTATCAGAATATTTAACTGGGACCTTTCCCTCCTTGTTCGGGCTGAAGGCACACAGACTGAAAGAAGGGTCTTTCTCCCACAGCCTGAAGTCAATCTTTCACCACAAAGGACTTGGGAGAAGGATGTTCCCAAACAGAATCTCTTAATCTGTACATTATTTTTAGAAATTGGAAAGACCAAGGAATGGAAGGGGTTATTTGGGATAATAACTCTTTGGAGAGAGTCACTAGAGGGGCAAACAAGGCAGCGTTTTTCCACTGTTCCTTAGTGCCTAAGGACAAGGTGATGGTGGGAGAAGACTGAACCTTGAATGCAGAGCTTTAATCGTTATGGCAGCATCTTGGTAACTGGGAGGCTGTTTAATCAGAAACACAAAAAGAACTGCCAACCTGGCTGGGTTTTGGGGACAGTGGAAGGAAACTAGTCCTTTATACTATATGTGGTTGTGTTCCTTCCAGGGAATCGTTACGCCAACTCACCTTTTGTAAAGTCAATAAACCTCCTCATTTAACACACTGCTAAGATGAACTAATGCCTGTGTATTAACCCACCTCAACCATTAACCTTTTGCACAAAGAAATGAAAAAGTCTCCTTGCACTTAGTGAAAAACACCATTCTGAATAGAAAGACAACTTTTCTTCATACAGCATCTTGTGGCTGCTTTGGTCTTCCATGAATGTCTGAATGTAACAGGAGACTCAGCTTGAAGATTATCTGCTCATGGCTTTATAAAGAGCCTCTACCTCTTTTAGTATTATTATTATTACCTTATAGGTTATGCACATATCAAAGGGTAAATATGATTTAAATTTGAGTACAACCAGGCAACGGGAGAAAAAAGAATCACCCTGGTGTCCATGCAAACATACTGGGTGCCAAAGGTCTGTGTTGACTTATGGCCACGCTTTTACATCTAAGAGTGCCATTAGCATAATTGGCTTTTGGATCAGATGGAGGCCATTAGCCTTAAATTCTTTGCCGAGGACTAAAATGTCTAACTAATACCCCTTTTATTCTACATTACCTTTCACTTGTTCACATAAATTATCTTCCTCTCTCCTAGACAGAAGAAAAAAAAATTCTCTCTATCCACATGCCATCCCAGTGTATGAATTCTAGCCACAGCCACTCATCTACAAACAGAAATCGATTTCTTCTCTAACAAACACTGCTTTTCCTACACACCGAAGAGCAGCCAAGTAGCCGCAGTTTCAGCAACAGGAGTTGTTCGCCAGCCTTATCCCACGTAGAGGCTCCAGCAGTGACTCCAGATTAGGGTCAGCACAGCTGGGGATCACTGAGCAGTCCAGCTAGTCTTGTCTGTGGAGTCAACCATCCCCCTCCAGGACCAGGTGAACTCGCACCTGGGCAGGCAAGAAAGCACGCGGCGATCAGGGCAAGCAGGCAATCGGGTGCAGATGCCATCCTTGACCTGTGAATTCGCACCTGAGCTGGCAGTGCTCAGAGTCAGGCTGCCTGGCCTCTGGATGGGGAAGACTTATTTACACACATAGCGCCTCAGAGCTGGAGCATCCGTCCCACGCTCACGCTCATTTTATTTTCAGCAACAGCCCTGGAGTGAAAGGCGACAGGATTTTATGTTTGGCGTTGTAAATTAACTAAAATTCCATGAAAATTGAATAGGCCTGTACTTGGCGGAAGCAGGGTCTTAGGCCCAAATTCAGACGCTTGGGTACTGTGCCATCTGCTGGCTTTCCTTCAGAGTGTTTCAAGATTCTGTGCATTCTCAAGAGGGGGCTGTTCTGACATTTTCATTGTTCAGCTGAATTTAAGGGATTGATATTTATAAAATTGCAAGTTAAAAGAACATATTTCATTGTTAGAGATGAATCTTTTTAAAAAATAAATGTACTATTTTAGAATGTGTTTAGACTTGGACAAAAGTTTTGAGCATGTCACAGAATTCTCATGTACCCACTATTGTTAACATGCTATCGTGTGAGGCATTATTTACTTAAACCAATGCAGGGGGCATTATTAACTCATATGGAACAAGATCCTTAAGAATAGCAAATAGTTTGGATTATGATCTATCCAGATAAATCTAAAGTTCCAGCCAGTGACAGATAGTAGCGTGGCTAATATCCTCGCTGGGTTCTGTGCTTACTGAGTTTTGTATACATTATCTTGTGTAAATCTCACAAAAAACCTTACAACATGATATTACTACCTTATCACCCTCTTTTTCCAATCAGGAAAATAAAGGTCAGTGTAGTGCTGCTCTGATTGTTAAGAGCTGTGTGACCTTGGACAAGATTGATGTAAGAACTTTCTTATAAATTTATTCCAAGGCCTTAATCAATGAGTACTTGGGAAATGTTTGGCAAAGTCTATGGACCATATGAATTATAATAATCCCCAATTCTGAGCATCTCAGGGCAAGAGTCTACTCCTTTCATACTGTGACATACTCAATTCAATGTGCTACAGAGTCCTTAAGAGAACAGAGAATAGCCTGTTTGAAAAAAGTCGCTTCTCTTATACTTTCACTTTCTTGCATTTGATTGGGGCATTCTGTCTGTCTGCATCTGTCAATCTGTGTCTCTGTCTCTGTCTTTCTTTACTTATGCCCCCCCCCCCAATTATGTAACCTCTAAGTTTTTTTGCCTTTGCCCTCCAAAGCCCATGCTGGCCTCATTGAAATTAATATCATCCCCACTGAGAATATTCTAGGCTTACACCACCTATTGCACCTAACTATTATTGTTGCTTGTCAGCCACAACTACCAGCAAGGAATTTTGCAAGTCTGCAGCTCTCTATGCCTGTGATCTTTACCCAACTCTGCAAATCAAAGCTTATATAGTCTTTTCTATCCTCATATAGCTCTGAAATAACCTTCAATCTTCACACTCTCTTCATGCATTTCTTTATTGACTTAGTCTCAATTATAATTCAATTTTCATTCAATAAAACTGTTTTTAGACATATAGCTGAGACTTGTAGTTAGACATTAAGACTCTCCTAGCCTCGTGATTAGTACTGTTGTGGATTGGAATCATGTCCTCTTTCACTTATTGCACATCTGAGGCCTAATATATTATAAAATGGTTCTTAAGATTCTGTTTTTTTTTTTTTTACAATCTCTACAAGGCATCTTTATTTAAGAGGAGATGAATAGCATCAAAAACTTAGACCCCAGCAAGTAACTGGTAAGGATGTGTTTCTGAGTAGATCTACCCACCACACCTTTCTTCTGAGCTGCTTAAGTTTATTATTCCATAATCCCAGTGCTCGGAAGGCTGAGGCAGGAGGATTGTCGTGTGTTCAAGACCAGCCTGGACTACACAGTGAATTCAAGAACAACCTGAACTATAGAATGAGACCATATTTCAAAAAAAAAAGTTTATTATTCCAGTGATTGCAAAGCTCATGCCAATGACATGATCATTGTATCATTTAGTGAAAAAGAATGATGGGGAGAGGTTGGGATTTTGGCTGTGAAAACTAAAAAAGTGTTGAGATTATCATCCTAGTGGTTTATTTCAGGCAAATGGATAAACACACAAAAGGTGATAAGTACTATGAAGAAAAATAAGGCAAAGTCTTGATGGAGGAGAGTGCTAATTTGGCAAAGTGATCCGACAGAAGGTATCTGAAATGTGTAGCTTTAAATCAGAGACCTGGATGAAATGAGAGAAGGAGCCACACAGGCCCCTAGGACAGCTGGCAGAAGGTGCGCCCACTGTCTGCCTCAGCTTTGCTTCTAGCATCAGTTCTGTCCTATGCCAGTCAAGGCTCGCGGCAGCACCATGAATTAAAACCAGAGCATCTTGATCCAAAGCTCAGACGCATGTAACGTCCAGATGACACACATGTATTATACAGGTACACACAGACATATATGTGTGTGCATGTGTATAGGCTCTCCAAGGTGGCACTAATCCACTAACTCACTCTTGGTTATCAATCTACTTCACTAAATCTGCCAGCGCTTTTCTGTCTGTAATAATTCAATGACTTTGCAGATGTGGAACTGAATGCAGTAACTTTTTATCCACCACCTTTCCCTGATGGCTAGTCCACTGACAACGACAACTGAAGGGAACTCACATGACCTGCCTTCAGATACTTGTGGGATTTGTACTTCGGGATCAGAACAAACAAGCAGAGTGTGAGCCAGGGAGTGTTTGTCCTAGGGACATAAACAGGTAAAATGGAAGAGTTTTCAAAGGAACCATTTGAAGATGCAGACAGCTGCCCTGAAAAGGGTCTCCCATTTCAGGTGTCAGTGGAACCTAGGAAGCCAGGGGTGTGATGATGTCATGTCACACAAACTACAGGTGGTGTTCAAAGGATGACCTCTAATGCTCCCAAGAGTCCAGAATACCATATGTGCTTCCAAACTAATCCCTAACCCAGAACTTCACTCTCAGGACAATCTTTCTTCCTAGTTTACATGAGAAAATGTCTACCAAACAGAAACAAGCTCAACAGTAAAAAGGTTTTCCACTGATACTTTTGAAAAATCTGTATATTTCCATTTAAATTGAACCCTCATGACATGTCAATTTCATTTTTTAAAGGATTATTTGACATAATGTCTGATATTAAAAAGTTATGAAGTCAATAATTTCAACTGCATAATACACCAAGTAGTTATTAGTAAAATACTTTATTATTTCAGAAAAAAATACTGACATTTTCTGAAGAAAAACACCAGCTTCACAGACACTCAATAGTATGACCTACTTTTTGACATGTGGCTACAATTTATTCTACCACTTACTGGTGATGTACTTATCCCAGTCAGGGGAAAAAAAAAGTCCTCACTTTGAAGGTTATGTGAACTTAACTTAAATGCCATGTTCTATGTGTAAGAAGGCAAGACCCCTTTTATGACAAAGCCAGGGGAAGGCAAAATGAACCTCATATTTCTGTGGTTGCTGACCAAGCTTGCCTCCGTGGACTTACACTTTATATCTTGACGCATTAGGAAAAATGATAAATGATAATGGGATGACATTAAGGCATAATTGCTGAACTAGTTCTTTGGCATCTGCTGCAGTGAAAATAAATCTAATGATAAATTGTATACACTGGGTGGTTTTCTACTGTAATCAGACATGTTAAAATCAACCACAGTTTTTGCCAGGCAAAATATCTTATCGATTAAAATACGATTCAGCATTCAGTCTTTCAGGCACTATAAAATTTAATAAAATTTCGATTTCTGGTGGTACCTTTTTTTGCTCCGTGAAGGGCCTCACTTTTTGGTTGCGCGTTGCTGGCAGAGCAATGACCGGCCACGCTCGAGAGTGCCCACGTTCTCACCCCCGTTCTCTGGGGTCCCCTTCTCTGCTCATGCCCTGCCTTTTGGATGCTTGTGGCCTTCAAGCACTCCCTACCACCTCCTTCTTCTCTAACCTGAATTTCCCCTGTCCACTTTTGTTTTTAATCAAAACACCTTTTTCTTCTTTATATAGCCAGGGAATTGCTTTCTCGAAATTTAGGTAGTTATAACCATTTATGACACTACCCCTACCCGGCTTTGATCGTGCTTCCGCTTGTTAGCGCTCCATCCATCCTGTATCTATTTCTATTTCTAACCTGCTTCATGACTCATTTTTCTCCTACGTGTACCTCCTGCTCCAGATTACGGATACTTGGAAAGCAAAAACTCACGCTCTGATATTCTTCTCTACAGCACCTAACACTTTGCTTCCTTAAAATAAATATTTGAGAAAAAATAAAGTTAAGACAAATGAGCTCTTAACTTGTCCGTCTTCTACATCCTTTATTGCTTAAATACAGACTATTAAAGCGAGGCGCTGACAAGTTTAAGCAAGATGCCAAGACCACAGTTTCAGGAACACTTGATACTACATCTCTCATTGGGTGCAGAAGTTGATCTCCTGTTTCGTGTTTTGGTTAGTGGGATTCTGACTTCAGCGTGATGTGTGGAGATTCCCATGGGCAACTAATAGCTATTTACCTCTCTCTTCACATCGACTCTTTCTATGGCTTCTCCAGACCACCTAAGGGATAATGTAATTCCCAGAAGGAAGAAAGGAAACAGTTCCCTAGGAAACATGCTATGGTAAAATAAAGACACAAACTTAATCTAAACATGATAAATATTTTTAGAATTTCTCAAATTGAAAACAATAAAGCTTTAAAATACCATGGGCAATATTGGTACATGTGCACTGAAATTATATAATACAGGGCTTACCAGAGGAGTGGGTTCGTACTTACGAAACACCCTGGCACTTTCACCTGTGGGAAGATGGAATGAACTACTACTATAGAGATACATTTATTGAGGTAATTAGATCCGTGACCTTTTAAAATAGTTTTGAATAGTTGCAAAGATTTAATACTCATTTAGTACAATGAATAGGCCATTATCATTATGATGTTTTAGAATTAGCATGTGGAACTGGTCACAGTAGAATCAATACAGTGATTTATCTTTTATATGTATCCCACTCAAAAATACATTATTTGAAGATCTAGATCCCTAAGTTCAAGGTAAGCTAAAAATGTTCACAATCAAAGAAAACAAAAGTATTTTTGACAGATGACTTTAGGGTTTTTCACTGCATATTATTAGAATTCTAGATTTTAAAGTAAAAAAAAATTGAGTGAGTCACTAAAGTTGATAATAGAAGAAAATGCAAGCAGATAATTCATTGAGTGTACATAGAGCAAATATTTTATTTTTATTGATTATCTATATTTAGGGAACAAGTTTAAGTGTGTGCTTGCCTTTCTCTTTTCTCCAAGAAAATTATGAATTCAATATTCAGTAATTAAATAAGTTGTCTTTCTGAGACTTTGATAGCAGGGGTTTACATAAACAGAGAAATGATGTTTCAAAACTATGCGGTGCTCATGCTGTACTGAAATATGAAGTTCTTTTATGAGATCAAAATATTGAAAACAAGCCTGGGCCGCATGTGTTTTATTTTTCGATTTCAGATATTCCCTGACGACAGCCACAAGGTTCTCCGAGGGCCCTGTGTTTGTTTTCAATGCCATTGTAACCAAATGAAAGGAAGCTTTCACTTACCAACATGCTGCATTTCTAATAATTCTTTCCATCCACTTGCAAATGTGAATTGTCACCCCCGATTTATGTTCATTAATCAAAATGGCAAATGCATGTGGAGTGCAGAATCAGGGGCCAGGCTGCTGTCTGAAAATGTGATCCATCATCACTGATTGGCATTTTGAGTTAAATTATATAAGAATGTGGAAAAACAGATGCTTGCTGGGAAGGAGAAAAAAAAAGTGAGGGCCAGGAGGCATTTTAATTGGTGTGATACAAAATACTTAAAGTACAATAGGTTAAAATTTTTATGTGTTAGGAGAAAACAATTATGCAAAGGAACAATGGCTTAAAGAAAAAAAAAAAGGAAACCCCTTTATGTGAAAGACACTTTGAAGATAATGCTGCAGGTACGTAAAAATGCTACCTGCAGTTGTGATTTAATAAGGCCGTGAAAATAGGACTTGACCTATATTTTTTGCACCTAAGGGAAACGAGCTAAGTATAATGAGAATCAGCTATTCAGAAAACAATAAATTTGGAAGATATTTAATGTATCCTGTCTCTACTTTGTGCTTTGTGTTTGGGGGAGGGAGTGGGTTTATTAAATCAGTTTCTTTAAAAGAGAAAAACCTCCACATATAGTCACTGAAGAAAAAAGTAGCTATATTATTTTAGACATAAAATGAGAACGTATATTATACCTTGAGGTATAAATCTAAAACACAAAAGGGAAACGGTATCAAGGAAATTTCTGTAAGTCAGAATTATAATCCTACATGTGATGTTACAAAGAATTTAATTTCAGATTTATAAATTAATAATTTCAACTGGTAATAATGACCTTCATATGACCAATCTAACTATTCTATGTTAGGTTTTTTTTTCTTCCCATTTTATTGATATGTATAAGTGCAAAATTTAAGATTTACAATGAAGTTTAGCATTTTGTGCACATACATATCTTGTCAAGGTAACAAGGGCTTTCCCACCCTCCTTTTGTCCCTCCCCTTATCCACCTTTCCCTCCCTCGCTACCCTACCCCCCTGTTTCACTTTGTTTTTCATTTTAAGTTACATAATACAAAGCTGTCACTAAACCATCTTAGGGAAGAACCTTCTCATTCTAAATATTTTTCCATTATCTACACGGTCACTCTACTCTTACTATAGCATGTGCTTAACAAATATCCTGAGACTTACTAAAGAACTTAACAAGTGAATAAGTTTTGTGTCATTTCTGCTACTTGTATGGACTCTCCTCTACCTTAATCAGATATTAAAACTCAAGGAACAAAAATCAAGGTAAGATCATTGACTATGAGGTTAATCGGTCTAAATTCTTAAACTACGATGAGCATGCAAGGCAATGAAGATTCAACTTCCCGTCTTCAGCGAAGGCAAGCAGCAATTTTGAGGAAGCCAGACATTCTAGAAACATTTGTTTAAAAAATAAATTTTGTTGGACAAGCCACTTAAATGCCTTTTGCGACTTGGTTCTCTTTCCTACTGAAAAGGAGTATTAGATTGTCTGTAACAATCCCCTCTACCTGTTTAGTTTTTCAATCTAGATGTCCGTGCTGCTTAACTTTTGGATAGTTTACATATATCGAAAATACAATTCTAAACACACAATAGTGACTATCCAAACATTAATCTTAATATTGACATTGATCAGAAGTCATTGCTACATTTATGATCTCATTCAACTCACAGCGATCCTGAGGACAAGGAAATTACCTACTACTTTTTCTGTGGCCAAATAACTACCTATAACAGTTAGGTGGGCAAAGTTTCAACTTGAATTCAAACTCAAGTTTGTAGATTCATAATTCTTTCTACCCTGTGGGACATTAAAAATTATGAAAGAGACAGAAAGAGAAAAAGTAAGAGAGAGAGAGAGAGAGAGAGAGAGAGAGAGAATTGACAATGAAAGAGACATTCACAGAAAAA
Source organism: Ctenodactylus gundi (assembly GCA_004027205.1). Taxonomy (NCBI): domain Eukaryota; kingdom Metazoa; phylum Chordata; class Mammalia; order Rodentia; family Ctenodactylidae; genus Ctenodactylus; species Ctenodactylus gundi. The sequence continues at coordinate 11,415 of PVKB01000753.1, read as the reverse complement.
ACAGGTGGGAAGAGGAATTGAGGGCAGACAAAGGAAAAGAAAGGAGCAACATGCACCATTTTCTCTTTTGACTTTCTAGAAGGTTCTAGTGTTGTATGTGCGTGTGTGTGTGTATCGGATGGCTTCTTACAGTTTATATCTCGTGAACACAGGAGCACATGACTCAATCTCTTCCCCAGGAAGATCTGTAGGCTTAGACGTACTAAGTCTTTATCATTACACCTTTATCTTGTCCTCCTGGGCTTTAAAGCCTGAGTTTACATCTTTTTTTTGGCAATACATAAGAAAATAACAGAGCTTAATGCAAGAACTCAAAGGCTGGTGCACAACTTGCACCATGGGAATCCCTCAACAGTGGCACACTGGGACAAACATGGAAGAACTAGCACTGACATTATGTTTTAATTCCCCCCAATACTGAGGCCCTCACATTACTGAAATAAAATCAAAACATAATCTTCACACAGTATATCTTGAATAATTTGTTTCATTTAGATCAGGAGTGTTTTCCCTCTTCCCTATTCTTCTCTTCTATAAAAAAATATTTTCATAAAACCAATCAGTCCTCTGTGATTGGGACGGCATCAGAAGCCGTGTAATGCACATTCTGGTAACAAGGTTCTGCTGGAATCAATTACATCAGGGTGCAAGAAGCTCTCTGCTTCCTGCATGATACATAACATCTGGCTCAAAGAGTATCAACATTAATAAGCTGCTCTTAAGTTTCCGTATAGCATTCTCTGGGGAAAATTTGTTATTGTCAGTCAGCTGTCAAAAGCTTATAGTATGATTAATGAATCATGTTTAGATGACTGACAGTGAGAGTCTATTTTATAGAATGTGTCGATCATTTTTAGAGTTGCTTTCCATTTTCATGGACACTAACAATACTGTCCTTAGCTTTAGAACCATTATAACTTCAACTCTGTTTGCTGTAGGCCATTAGCTCTCAGAGATTTAAAGAGATTTTATCCCATTTCTTTCTATGACGCTACAGGCTAAACCTAAACATCTTGGTTTGCTCTCCAACCTCCGGGCAGCAGCTAGGTGAAGTAGACTAGACACTTCAAGTGCAAAATTAATGGCCACAGCCTGTCAGATGGGGGTGCATTATCCAGTCAGTCATTTAGAAGGTAGGGCACAAGTGGAACCCCACAGTTACCCTCATGCAATATTCTATGCTTGGCATCCTTCAGTAATTAACTGTTCATATTCCTCTTACGCTCTTCTCTCCAATTTAATTTGTACTTTTAAAAATATGCCAACCTATTTAAACAAACGGTGCTCCACAAAAAATAATATTGCTAAACATCAATGGAGATTTTGACTCCAAAAATTTTACTGTGTTTTGAAAAAGAGCGGTATGTTGGAGTGTATTCACTTAGTGGTCTTGTATGTTGTCTTTAAGTTTCTTAAATTATTTTAAATATAGTTTAACAGACAGCTACTTTTGAGGGAAAAAGTCAAAGTATTTTACACCCAGAAGTAATTAAAAACTCTAAGTGATAAGATCCATACACAGTCTAGCTTTTTTGCTTTTAACCTTATCCTTGGGAACCTGTATGGTTTGGTCAAGGAAACATGTGGATAGAGGAGCCAGGTTTTTGTTTTCTCCTGTTCCACCAAATCCAAAGACGCCTGGATACACAAAGGCAGCTGTCTTATTGGCCCCATGAGGCAACACAGTGTAAAAGACCGTACATTTTTGAGCTCTGCCTCAACCATTAGCTGTTTGATTTCTGACAATTTTCTTAACTGTCTTCAAGTCTCCAATTCTATAATGTCAATGACAGTCCTGGCTCAAGTATGCCTGGAGTACACTTAAATAAAGAGACTTATGTTAATGACCTGGCCCAATGCCTCGTACATCACGGTCATTAATTTTTTTAAATCATTCTTTTGTATCTGTGATAATAACAACAGGAGCCTATGGCTTGTACACTAAGCTTAATTTAATCGTGTCAGAGTAGTTCCTAGCAGCGTTGTTTGGCTTCCTCTGGGACACCAAGGCAGCCACAGCAGCCTGAGTAACTGGCCATTTGCATCGTTTTTCTTTCCTTTGGGAAAGAGATTAGTTAATGAGTTAATTTTCTTACCCGTTCCTTTCCCACAACTCCAGTTTTTGTCAGCACAGAGAAGTGACGTTTTTACTTCTAATCCACTGCAGGACTTCCATTTTCTCCCTGTTTCTTCTGTTCTGCATTCCTTGCCTTTCCACCCCATCACAATATAGGAATGACATCTAAGTCTCAAGTAGCATGTGAGCCCCAGCTGGTTGGTAATGGCTTCCTGAGATAGCCTCATGGCTTCCGTACTTGCGACCAATGAGCAATGTCTGCCATAGGAGTAGGAAGGGAAAATACCTTATGTAGGCCAAGTAGTCTCTATTCTTAGCCCAATTCCACGGTGGTTATATGTCTGCTTCATCACATCCTGAACACCATAAGCAGTTTTTACATGATTCACATTACGTAACAGCCAAAGCCTGGACAGGTGTGTCAGCGAGTTTCTCCAGCAACTCTAGAATTACTCTCACTTATCAGCTATGTGTTATTGGAACTGAAGGGTCCCCTAGAACAAGATGGTAGCCTGGTTGCCTAACAGCACGAATGGACAGACAGATGGACAGAGCAGTAGAGCTCCTGTAATATGAGAAATCTGAGCCTAGCTTAAAAAGAGCACTTAGCTTTAAGATTTTATATACAAAGCTATTCTTAAACTGCTAGTTGATATATTATTAAAAGACAGCAGCATTGATGACACAAGATGTATTACCCTCACCAAAATTAGTTTTTACAATTTCAGAACAAAATGTTTTTCTTTTCAAACAAAACCCTCCTAATTTTTGAATATTTACCTTGGCTTCATGGATGAAAACCCAGACCAACAAAGCTCTGAACGGACTGGACCTAGGAAGCTGAAATGACATATAGAGCCACTCCTACCTCCACCTCTGTCCTCAGCATTGGTGTTGGTGCTTTTCCTCTCTGGTTTTAAATTAAAAGGCTTTCTGTAGTCTTTGGTTCCATGTTTCCCAAATGTGGAGTACAGCCCCCTTGGGATAACACAAGGATGAACATGTGACCTTCCACTATGGTAGAGAACATTATCACTTCCTTAGATCTCAGGCCAGTAGATGTAAGTCTGGTGGCTCGCACACAGGAAGGGGATAAGGTCATGCAGAATCACTGGGTCTTGGCCACTCAGGGAATGGAAGGGCTGTCAGCTACCTGTTCACACTTCCCCATTCTACAGCTTCTACACTCGGGACACAGAACGCAGTAAGAAGGATCCGGGAAGGGAGGTACAGTTTCAAAGCAGCTTTATAATTTCATTCTATTTAAAATATATTTTCAAGAAGTGGGTACGTGACCTGGCCCAAATCCTTGTCTCAGGTCTAGGTTACTGCTCCATGTATGCTTCCTGCTGCTCTGAGGACCACTGACTATAAATAAAAACTTAAATTGCAACCCAGCTCATATTATTCGATGGGAAACAGGATTCTCCATTCTACTTGGTATCAACACCAATCGTATTGATTTAAAAATATCACATCATACAGTAATATCGTGAACTAAATATCAGGAAATCCAACGCAAAACCCGTACTGTGAACTGATAATAAAATGACTTGGAAAAGATACTTTATTTGCTGCTACGCAGCTTAAAGCAGGTACTAGAGCCATCATAATTTTTTTATTGTTGTTTAACTTTTTCCCTTAATTTAAAATATTTTCCTTGTGTTCATTTTTATTGTTCCTTGATATTTATAGCATATCGCTCGGGTTTAATGGTGTACTTACATTGATTTGCATCAAATGGATGATACAATAAATAAACACTAGTGTAAGTTCAGGGCCAAGGATGTTGCTCTGCAGTTAGAGGGCTTGCCTAGCCAGCACAAGGTGCTGGGTGAGACTCCTCAGCACCAGTTATGATGGGCCAGGGGCCATCACTGGGGAGGCTGAGGCAGAAGGATTACTGTGAGTTTGAGGCTGAGCTACATAGTGAGTTCAGGGCCAATGTGGACTACAGAGCAAGACTTTGTTTCAAAAGGCAAACAAATACATAACCACACAAACAAAAAAAACTGTGCAAGTGATACTCAGAGTTAAGAGACAAAACTGGGCTAGTCTAGCTCTGAAAAGAGGGACTCCAGCTCAGATGGGTAACTCCCAACACTTCTGCATGCATAAAAACCCTCCCCAGTCATCCGTATGTCATGCTAAACACAAACCAGAAGTGACACTTTTAGAAGAAGATTGCACATCTACAATGCCGTGAGTTTTCCTAAAATATTTTTCTTATTTTAGGTCCAATTTATTTCCACCTAATCCACTGAATGTAAAGCAATATTTGTAGCTTCCAGCTTTGCTTTTAGTGGCATAGAGAACAGTTTCTTAAAGTAAAGCCATATCTGTTGATATCCATTCCTCATTATACTTGAGCTAAGAAAAAATTAAAGGCATCTTAAATTATATAAACTATGAATTAAGATATGTTCTCGAAGTTATAAATATAACTTTGATCCATGATTGAACACAAGTAGTGCCTTGATTTATAAAATGTACAATGTAATATAACTATATGTAGATGATATATATATAAATAAATGTATATATATATATATATAAAGTTGATATAAATGATCAACTTTAAAAAGAATCCCAGCTCTTCTTCAAGTAATATGTAAACCCCTACATTTTAAATTAAAAATACATTCATTATTCATTTTAAGACATATTATTTTATAATTTAAAAAGCATTTAAGATAAAAGCTGTGCTATGCATTTGAATCTACCATTAAAACACACTTGCAAGATGGAAATTCAAATTTAGAATAATTTCTTTTGTAACCCTAGATTTAAAGAATGATTAAAATTCGGCTGAGAGTTTGTGTTTTAGAAAAATGGACCCTTCATAAAGAAAGCACACAACTACATAATTCCTTTTGTTAAGAAGCTCCATTTCTAAAGTCATCACGGAGAGGCACAGTTGCTCCTCTTCCTTTCCTGGTGCTCTCAGCTTCCGAGCAATATTATGTTGCCCTCTAGTGGATTTTGTGAAGCACTACAAACCTCTACATAGATAATTTGCGAGAGAACATACTTCAGTGGAACAGCAATTTTCTAAGTGTCCCAAAATGTGCTGTTGCTCTTAATTCCTACCAGTAGGATACTTTGCTCCTGATTATTTAAAAACAAATTAATGCAGTTATTTTTTAAACAGCATACAGTTGGATTGAAGTTCATTTTCATCAAGTGAAAATCACTTGCTCTTCTTTTCACCAAGAAAATCCTTGCTATTTTATCATATAAAAACTTACTGTACACATGCGTGAGTACTTACACAGCCACGACATGGCAGAACTGGTACAATTTTCTCCTTCCCCAAGCCGAGACTCTGAAGTATGCATATATTGTTAACTATATTTTTTATGGTAAACGATTGGTGAAAATTCAAAGATTTAGAGTGCTGATGTTGTGAGTTTTGTGGGGCTAGTTTATTTTTTGACCTAGTTTTTGCTTTTGTTTACATGTTTTCTTTTTTTTGGGGAGGGCGTCTTGGACCACCACTTGACTTGCAGCCAGGAAGGGACAGTCTTTGATCCCAGGTATTAAGGCATGTTGTTGGAGAGTCACAGCCTGCTTCTAAGGAGGGAGGAGTCCCCATGGGCTTTAAAGCATGGGATTAGGTATGGTAAACACTTTGTTGTATATTTGAACAAGTAATTAACCTTTCGAGTATCAAATTAATAGGGTTGATAATCCTTGTTTCCTAATAGTGTTTATCTTTGATCTAGCTCACAGACGCATTTTCATTCTTTTTAAATGAACGCACTTCAATAGAGATGGGCTTTATATGAGTTCTGTACATCTGCGCATTCTTCCAGATGAGGCCAGCTGGCCAAATAATTCATTTGTGTGCCTCACTATCCCTCATCTACGTAAGTGTGTGTACACACATTCTTCTTGCTCAATAAATTAGTCATAATTTTGAGTAATTGAAATTATAAATTAGCTCTCTTACGATTTCTTTTACCCATTATACAAACAAAACCACAGCATCTTTAGATTTATCACTGAAAGCACAAAAATATTTTCTAACACTGCACATATTTTACTAAATAATATTCAATATATAGGATTATAGGTGTAGGTCAGCGGCTAATATGTTTGCCTTGCATTTGATTCCTCAGTACCATATAAGCCAGGTATGGTGGTGCATGCCTGTAATCCCAACACTCATTCATAGCGAGTTCAAGACCAGCCTCGACTTCATAGATTATCCATGTGTAGTGGAAGACAGGAATATGGTAGATCATAGATTACACACGTGTGGGGGATTAGGGGCTTAAACCTAGAAGGGGTGGAACATTGAGGCTGGAGTCCTGATGGGAAGATTGTGTGGGGTAGGACCTGGAAGGGTATATGCTACTTCCTCCCTTTCTTTTGAGACTTGGTTTCCTGTTTGCAATGCCATGAGCTAGCTACCTCCCCCTCCGTCAATGGGATGTGCTTCTACTGTTGCCTTACACTCATGAATGGATTACGAACTTCTGAAATGATAGCTAAAATAAACTTTTTCTTCATATGTGCACGTTGGGCATTGAGCCACAATGACAAAAAAAACTAAGACAATGATCTACAGATTTCATCAATACGTTGATAACATACAACTTTGAAATCTGACTCTTCTCAGGTCTTTTCCATTTCCTAGCAGTCCCTCATCCCTCTTCTTTTAGTTAGGATCTTTTTGAGTATCTATGGCAATCCCACGTAAGAGGCACTGTTCAATATCCAGTCCTTTATGTTTGGCCCCTACTACTATTATTGACCCAAGTGGCTCCATTTTTTCAAACATTTCATTTCTGTCTTTTTATGACTACACAGTATTTCATTGTGTACATTTTCTTAGCTAAAATGCCACATTTTCTTTATCCATTCTTCTGCCGATGGTCATGTAGGTCATTTTCAGGATTTTGTAGGTCATTTCAGGATGAATCATGCCACTATAAACACAGAAATGCATGTGTCTTTATGACATGATAACTTGGGGTCTTTTGGGAAAAAATGACCAGTATCAGTGTAGAGAGTCAAATGGGATTTCTATTCTCAGCTTTTTAAGGAATCTCCACACTGTTTTTCATGGTGGTTGAATAGATTGCAGTCCCGCCAACAGGGCAGAACTGTTCCTTTTCCCCACAATCTTGTCAGCAGTTGTTTTTCAGTTCTTGATGTAAGCAGTTCTCACTGGAGCAAGACGGTATCTCAGTGTGGCTTTGCTGTACACTTCGCTGATGGCTCGCAATGCTAAGCCCCTGGCACTTTGTACTTTCCCTTCTGGCCCAGAATTTCCAAAGCAACTCTGGTCAGCGAGGGCAAAGCTGGTGGAATCTCAATTCAAAATAAACTACCAAGCAACAGTGATTAAACCGACATGGTACTGGCACAAGACTGACAGGAAGATCAGTGGAATAGAACTGAAGATACAGAGACAAGTCTGAGCACCTCCAGTCATTTAATTTTTGACCTAGGGGCGTAACCATGCAGTGGAGAAAACACAGCATCTTCAACAAATGGTGCTGGGAAAACTGGATGGATCTTGTTAGACTAGATCTTTATCTGCCACCATGTAGTAAAATCAAATCAAAATAGATCAAAGACCTGGATATTAGCACAGAAACCCCGAATCTGCTAGAAGACAAAACAGGCAAAACACTGGGAGATAGAGAGACAGGAAAGAATTTCATACAGCAAACATGACAGGTGCGAGACACAGCAACAAGAGTGAACAAGTGGAACCACATGGAACCAGCAGCTTCTGCACAGTGAAGGAATGCCCACAGGGTGAATAGACAGCTCACTGAGTGGTCTTTCATTCTCCAGTGAGGTCTCTGACAGAGGATTGATATCCAGAAAATACAAAGAGCTTAAATAATAAGTAAATAAATAAATAAAATTGCTCGACATGAACGACCCCATCAAGAAATGGGCAACAAGAATCGTTAATGTTTACAATTTGTTTTAAATTATTTCCAAGTCCACGGTAACCTTATCTTGCTCTGGTCATCTATATTGACCTTTTGTCAGTTTTACCAAGAACCACTCTAAAACGAGACATCACTGCTATCTGTAGAAATGTTATTTGGCCTGTGAACCAACTTGCCTGTTCCTTCTGTCGGCGGTCACCACTTAATGGTGGCTTTTTAACCAATGGCAACTTCGCCCTTTCAAAATCCAGTCTTCCTACAAAAATCATCTCAGCTCTGCTTCCTCCCCGGAAGCTCCATCATTGATAATTTTTAGCCAGCACATCCAAGACCGTATTAATGATTCTGTATTACTGTAATTACTGTTAATAATTATAATTATATACGACTCCATAGGGACTTATTTTTCTATTTTCCTCTCTAACCTGGAGCCTTCAAACCTGACTCGTTTTCTACACTCAGATAATGGCATCATGTTTCAACAAGAAGACAATTAACAAAAGCTTCGGAGACACAGCCAGAAGTACACTAACGTACCAGACCAAGACCTGCAGGTTAGCCGTGTGCACTTGCGGATGATGGCTCACTCCAGGGCTCAGCTTCAGGATGGGCGGGAACATCCCCTTAGCAGGTGCAGCTGCAGGCACGGATAATGTTACAGCACATTATCAGTGCCGCTAGGAAGCAGAGCAGGTGTTTCAGAGGTTCACGATACTGGGGAAGGCACAGATATAGGGAACTGGACCAAATCTGTGGAAGGCTTACAGGGAGGCAACTGGCACCGTAGGGTAAGACAATGGCTAGAAGGTGGAGGCGGGAGAGGAAACCGCCACCCCAGGAGGAAGGTCCAGATCGCAGGGAGGAGCCGCTCCCTGCCCTTCCCCAGCACTGACTCCAGTGGCTCCTGCCTTTCTCACGCCGCCCTGTTTCTCCCTCCAGCTCACCGGCCTGAGTGCCGCCCTCTCCACCCCACGTTCTTTGCCATGGACCTGCTAGTGCAAACGTGTTTCTCTTGCTCAGAATACACTTCATTAAAAGTGTTGAGTTTGGCCAAACTGAAGAGGTTCTAGAAAAGCAGAAAAGGGAATAGAGCTACGGGGTAGCAGAACGGGATCCAATCTCGCCTAAATCTCCACAAGGCCCGTGACTGTCAGCGCAGCGGCATGACTCACCGTCCAGGCCGTTAGGTTTCCAAGGCGCAGTCCACATGCAGGCAGGCGTTGGCAAACGTGCCTGCCTTTTTACAAGACACCGGAGACTTAGAGCCCCCACCCAAGTGGGAGATACTCTGCAGCAAGTCAGCAAAGCAATGGGATTTACGAAGTCATCCCACTCTTCACATTCCCGAAGGCATAAGGACTGCGTAGTGCAGCAGCACATACAGACCCGTGTGTCACAACAGCTAAGCTGCAGGATAAGCTGGATGGTTGTCAAAGATGAACGGTTAAAGAAAACAGGGTGTCCATATGCCGAATGAAATATTACTCAGCCATGAAAAGAATGAATCATGCCATTTGTAGGGAAACGGCTGGAACTAGGAACTATAATGTTGAGTGAGATTAACCAGACTCAGAAAGGTAAGGACTGCATGTTGTCTCTAATGTGAAAAGCTCAAATAAATAAACGAGAAGGAACAGGAAACCAGCAAGCAGAAGGAAAGAGTGAAGGGGCAAGAGGGGATGAACAGGACTGCCACTGGTATTTGTTAAGTGCAAACCCCAAATTCCCAAGACAAACCCCATCTTCGTGAAATATTAGCATGCACTACCTTTAAAGTTTATGATTTTAGGTCCTTACAGCTATTTCAAGTGAAAACGTGTGAAAAATACTGTTTCTCTACATATAAATCAAAGGAAATACAGATTACAAAAGATATGAATTACATCTTCAGCTACACCTAAGTTAGGACTTTCTGTAATTCACAAATAAAGTAACGTCACTTTCATCACCTAACCTCATACGGAAAACAGACTCTGTTGAATCCTTTGACAAAGCTTAACTTTTCTTCCTCCTTGTTTAAAAATGTTGTAAGCAATCATGCTTAAAATCAAGAAGTCTATTTATTACTAATATGTATGTAAGATAACCTCATTTACATAATCTATCTCTCTATATAATCTATATAAAAAGGAAGCTATAATCCTGCACAAACTGCCATAATAATTGAAATCACTATTTGGATCTGCCACAACCTGGATTTCTTGAAGCTTAGTGGATTTGTTTCAAAACAAAAGAAATGGTGACAATTCCACTAACTAGCACTCTCTTGTTTGATCAGAGACCAGCCAGAATGTGGCATATTCTACATACAGTCTTTGTTTACTGGACCCCTCTCTCCAACCCCTGCCCCACATCACTACTGCCAGGCTAGAAATTGTACCAAAGTTCGGCCGGGAAACAGGATGTACAAAATACTGCTGCTCCTACCATGACATAAACGCCAAAGCAGAATGTGAACAGTAATCGCTTTCTAAAAATATGATCCAAAGAATTAACCAAAAGAAAGAGCTGTCTGAAAGATCTCGCTTTCAAAACTTGAATTGAAAATTTCAATATTTTTGGTAGAAAATGCATTTGTTTCCATTAGTTAAATACAAGAGCAATTCCAAATGCAGCTCTGAGATATTCCAAACACATTAGTTCGCCAGCAGTAAGTATTCAACAATAAAGTAGAAAACAACCCAGTATGATTCTAAGCTATTCCGTCAAGGTCACTTTCCTCTAAATCTAATCAAAATACAGATGAAAACACCACACATAGCTGACGCTTCGATTTCGGCAGGTTTCCTTGAAGGATAAGTAGAATTTTTAATCCAAGTAGATGAAATAGATGCTGATAAAGAGTTGAAAACTAAGCTGATTAGTTTGAAAACGTAACCCCCTACTCACACAGGCGAAATAATTAAATGACCTGAAATAACCACTCATGTTTAGGGTTTTATTTATTTGAAGTTTGTTGTGCAGTGTCAGGACTTAATTTCATTGGGTCCCTAAGTTTTTCTCCACATATATGACTAGCGTCCACACCACAGAGCCCCAGCGAGCCACGGTGGGCAGGACTAGCCCTCAGACCAGTTCAGTCCAACACAAGCAGCCATTTTCAAGGGCGAGTATTTCTTTACACGCTTGTCCTGTTAACACAACAAGCAGTGCTATTCTGGTTGGGGCTGCTTCTCGAAGGCTGTGTGGTGGAGACAGTGTGTCCGCATGTGGAAGGGAGCATCTCTCCTGGCCTCTGCATCCTGTTGCTTCGTATGAACACTGCTTCTTTCTGCTTTTTTGCATTTCTATGTCTGTTTATTATCACATCTCTGGCTCTTCCTTCATTTTCTCCTGTTCTTTCCATGCTGCCTTTTTTCTCTGTAAGTTTCATATAGAAGCTTTTACTCTAAAATTAGATATTATAAAATTATTTTAAAATGC